>CM023483.1:66565517-67165517 GCA_013339685.2 Hyalomma asiaticum
AAACAGCTGCCGGGCGTTGCGTTTCCAAACCCGATGGTTCCTTGCTGCTCGACGCCCTTCGGTGCAGGTCCCGCTATCGACCGCCTCAGCAATAGCAACCGCCTGCTCCCTGGAAGCCCCTCGCCTCGAACCGCCGTTGGGGCGGTCGAAGATGCTCAGCCACCTTGCTTCGTTGGCTGACTTTTCTTTTCTACCTCTTTCGTTCTCTTCTTATACGCGCGGTCCCAGGTTTTCTTTTATCTTTTTGACGTAAAAATATTTTCGACATCTTCTCAGTATGAATTTGTTTTTCTTTACTCAAGTACTATCGCGGAGTTCGTCGCTACGCATGTCAACGTCAGTTGTCGAGAGAAAGGAAAGAGAACGAAAAGGAAGGTAAAGAAAACGCGCACGCGAGCCAAGAATGGTTCCTCTGTTAGACGCGCTTTTGAATAAAGGAACAGGAGCCTCTCCATACAGCACCTACATGTTCAATATTTCACACTAAACTTTTCATTTTAAACTCGAGAGTGCATATCGTAGAACAGCAAGAACGACGTCCGAGAATTTGTGTGATCGATAACGCGAGCCGCGAAACGGAGCGTAAATGTTCCATTTGCGCTTGACATGACGGTTGGTCACATTTCGTGACACTGAAAAGAAGCGCATTCAGGCAGGTTTAAGAAAACGTAAACCGCACAGTGACGTTTTCATGTGCACGAGCTCAGATTGGGCTTGAGCAGAGCTTCCCTCAGGAGCGGCTAGTACAGTTGGTAAAAATAGCATTGGGTGATACGAACATCGTACTCACAAAAATTTTACCTTACGTAGCTCGGTTATTATAACGCATGCATGTTCTCCTACGGGAGCGCTTACATGATTGATTGGTTGATTGATTGATTGACTAATCACCAAAAAGAAAGGCAAGGCTTCATCTTATAGGTTCTATGAATACCTTTAAACAGACCTCAGCGCACCAACGAGCAGGTTGAATGCCTGGTGATCTGTAGGAAAATATTCCCCCAATTTGTTATAACAAACCCTTTTGTGTCCCCATGAGGATCGAGAAGGTTTTCTGACATTGTCAGAGGAAGCGAAAGAGTGGAGAATCGGAGCTCCGGCGCATATTTCAAAGCTCGAATATGGATATTTTTAATATGTGGTGTTTAGGAGATGTCGCTTGTAGATGGAACCTGCCACTCCCTTTCGCGTAACAGGAAAAGCTCTGAAGGTTAAGAACACCAAAGAAATGCACACAAAACTGCACTAACACCTCAAGTCAACTCGGAAAAATCAGCGAAGCACTCAGCTTTAGGGGAGAAAAAATCCAGAAAGGAAACCCACTTCCACGTAATGTGAAATTGTGCTGCAAAAGCATATCAGTGGTTCTCTTGTGTTTCAATGCGACTTTTTGTGACGTGCGATTTCCTGCGGCTTTCGATGGCTTGCCTTGCTTTGTTTCTTTTATGGTACGAGTAATGTTCAGCTTTATACTGCGATTCTGTGTTATGGAAAGGCGATTTTCTGCGTTGCGTTGTCACTATGGCTGTCTTGCGACGATTTTCGTCGCTTTACTGTGGATGCCTGGTAGGAAACGATATGAATTCCTGCTTTTTGCCGTGAATGTCGGCATTAACTTTTCGTAGCTGGCGTTTAACTTGCATTGCCTCTTTCTGGCAATCGGGGTTCGCTTGTCTCCACTGGCGCTTGCCTTGAGTTTCTTTCTTTCGAAGGACACAGGTTTCGTTTGCCTTCGCTCGACTCGTGCTTCTAGGTGATGAGCCTCACTGTTTTACGGCTTCCCTGCACTTGCGCAGGACTGTCAGCCATTCCAATCAGCGCACAGTAAGCGTTCATGAAGGCCACTCCCAACCACAATCGGGACAGAAGCGAAGCCTCACGTCGGTGCAAACCAGCCGGAGGTCCGAGTTGCAGCGATAGTTTAGCTTTCTGCGGATGCGCAGAGACCATAGATCACTTGTTGTGCCACTGCCCACAATTTGAGGAAAATAGACTGCCTATGACCGAGTCCTTCACAAAGCTCGACGATCGTCCACTTAGTGAACAGACAATCTTAGAATACCGTCCTCATCGACCAACGGCTCAGAAAGCAATGGAAGCTCTTTTGGGCTTTTTAAAAACATCTGGCCTTACCGAGCGCATATGATATTATATAGGACTGCCCTGTAGGCATTCCCCCTCTATCCTTCTCTTTACTTTTCTTCCCCTTTTCCCATCCCCCAGTGTAGGGTAGCAAACCGGACTCCTGACTGGTTAACATCCCTGCCTTCTCTTCCTTATTTCTCTCTCTCTTTCTCTCTCTGCACTTGCGCCTCGCTCGTGTTTCTCGGTTGTGTAACACAGGATTGGTCACTTGACGCTGCCCTTTCGCTGCCAATTTCCAGGCGCCTAACGTAGAAATGGCACAGAGCCAAGGCGGCCGCTCCCGAACGAGCTTTCGCAGTCGTGCGAACGCCTGCTGACGTACTGCGGACGGACGGCCCAGGCTTGACCCTTAATGGCTCCGCCGTTAAAACACGAGCACTATTTGAACGAAGTAGTGCCGCCCTCATAATTTCGTTGTGCCTGCAGCTTTACCAACACGCACAGCGGGTCTACGTTATACTCGCTGCCTCGGTGTTTCTGACAAATTCGCGAAACCAAATTGAAGCCTAGGCCTGCAATGGTATGCATGTCCTTCAAAATGTCGAGTCTATTGAATTGTGTTGATATATTGTCGTCGAATGGCAATATTTTCACCAGCACCGTAGCAAGGATACGGTGCTCTGTAGCGGTCTTCTCATGGGACTCACCCGAAGTAAAAAAAAGTGCTTCGTCATGCAGATTCTCAGGAAAGTTGCAAAAAGACGTGTTTATGGGAGCGTTGCTGTTTTTGCGATATAACTGTGAGCACTCTCCAAGATGAATTTCCTTGATATACTGGTCATTGCTAGAGGCACCTCACACTGTTTCTCATACCCTTGTCGCAATGACACGATGTTTCCCGCAAACAAACATCATTGTCCTAAATCCTTACAGCATCGGTCTTCGCAGTCTTGTGAAACGACTTACAGTGTAGCCAAGAGATTACGATGGGCGTATAATACATCTGAAAAAAGTGTTCACAGTCTTCATACGAACCATAAGTTATGATACAACGCATGATGCATGAGTCCCACCGACGCCGCTAAACGTAACCGAGGCCTATGCCTATTCGGTTAAATTAAATTTAGGTGCACGTCCTCCAAATATTAAGACAAAACGGCGAGAATCTCGTACATATTTCGCCATTACTACGTTAGCTGTTTCACGATTGGGGCGCAGAACCGAAAATTCCACAATCACCTAAAGCATTACCTGTCTCTCATACAGTGACAGATGGACCTAAATTGAATACGGCATAAAAGTGACGTAGCGTCGTTCCTTAGGTGTCTGTGTATTTCGAAATAACCGCCTTCTAGGAAGGTAATGCTTGCTGCAACTTTCCGGAAAAGGGCAGAGACGCGTGTGCACGAAATATTTTATTTTTTAAGCTTCCACCGCGAGAACTCAAGCGGAAGTACCAAAATGCGCCGGACATCGTTCCCTACGGAAAACAAGACTCGTGCATCATATGGTATCAAGAGCTCACATCCGTAAACAAAAAGAAAAAAAAAGAGGCTACAGAGGTACAAAGCTAGACGTCGCTTTGTCAGTCCACCATCTAGAAAATGTTCTTACGCTCAAAGTACGGCCGCTATTGCGAAACAAATACGAGACCCGCTGTCCACGGAGCCGTGACCGTCACGCTGCGAACACGCTCTGTTCTGAAGCGCGCCCATTGTTCAGGCATCCCGCCTGTGAGTCTGCTGCCGGTGTTATGTTTGCTGTGGTGTTCGCAAATGTGAGTCGCTTTCTCAACTTCTAAAGAACCTAGCGGTAATGCTCATGGACTGCAGTACTAGTTTTATTTTTTTTTTGTCAGTCTAGCACTTTTCTTAGAAAACCGAGCACTGTACGTTCAATTTAAAGAAAAGCAGCAGAATGCAGCCACAAATTATGTGGCGCGATATATGTGTTTTGCATGTGTACGCGTGTTGCGCTCTTGTGTGCATGTTCCCCATGTGCAAGCGGTGGTGTTTGTTTGTGGGCCAGTAAAAAAAGAGCTTCATATAACGAAAGCGCGCAAAGTCGTACAGCAAGAAGGCCAGTTACATTTAATTAAGATGTCAAAGATTACAGCAGTTTGAGCTAGCGAAGGGACATTTAGTTCACTTACTCATTTAATTATAAGGAAGCATATGGCCGCTTATGACCAAATGTATTATGGCTGCCTCTCTCTGTGCGGGTGTAAATGAAAAAATCCGACCTTCTTTCTTCCTGTTCATCCTTATGGCCACTTGGGCCTTTCCAGTACAATTAGCTAGACACCTGTGTGGTGTCGGTATGTTAAGGTTCCCTAGCTCCTTGAGCAAAGGAAGGGAGCTAGGGAAGGTTGACCTAGCCGACACTACCAAGGATAATTTTTATTGTACTAGCATAATGGTGCAAAATGCGCTTCATTCATATTTAAGCATCGTTTTTACAGTGAATTCGGAGCCTGTGCCGGTCGTAGTTGGAGTTCGGTAAACAATCACCATCATAATGCTCAATTAACAATAGGAATGGAATATTACGTCACACGGCCAGATTTCGAGAGCGAACCATCCGTGTAGATGACCATGTTCCTTAATTTTACAGCGAAGGTGTTTATACGGAACCTGTGCTGTGAAGTGACAGTGACATAGCGGAAGAGGAAAGGATAGAAGGAGCACAACAGGAGGAGTGGGGGTGGATTGACGTAAAGGGGCAAGTGAAAGACGCACTGGCCCTTGAGAACGCCGAGAGGGTGGAGAAAGAAGAAAGGTGAAGGGGGGAGGTATGGCGCCCCGTGAGGCTGGTACGGGTAGAAAAAAAGAAACGAAATAATATTTCTTGTCCGTTTTGGAGCTCGAGCCAGGGTGCCCACGCTCAGAAGGCGGGTGTCTTAGCCACTACACTACACACCGCGCTTAGGTTGAAAGTATATGTGAACTATATCAATGGGTTGGATTTTCTATGATTGAGGCACCAACTTCTGTGGGGAGTGTGTGAATGTTGTTGGCTCTTATATAGAAAGGCCCACAGCTGCCCTGTCAGACCGTTTTCATGGAGTGCAATTACCTGCGATATCTTTTTTCTTTAACCCGAACGTCACATGTTCCTCTCGAACCTTCCTGTTTTTTTTTTCTTCTTCTTCAAAAGGCTTAGGTAGACTGTAATAAAAGAACACAATTCTTTTTAGCTCTAACATTTCCCACTACTGCTTCAGACATACGCGACAGGGGGCTTTGTAAGGTAAACATTTACAGTTGCTACATGCTTTTCATACGTTGAATTACCGCACTTTCATCAGGATATAAAAGAAAAAAAAAGGCAAGCATGCTCAAGCTCTGACGATGCAACAGAATACTGCTGTGGCTTTAAAAGTGAAGGAGTTTCCCCTCGTATAAATCTTACGCCTTAAAATATGGGGGTGTTATGGAAGGAGCATTAACATAAAAGCTCTGCAAAACATTCCCGCATTAGTTGGCTATGAGGAAGAGTCTAAATATGGCAGCCAGTGAAGCTTAGCCATCAATATACTAAGCTTCATTACCTCACGTACATCCTCTTCTGCAGGTGCTACATTAAGAAGTCCCACTAAGAGTATTTGCCAGATTAAGATTAGCAAGATATGTACATCAAACGTGTGAAAAGAAAAAGGTCAAATAAAAACAAAAACTAATACATTCTTGACAGTACTCTCAACATTCTACGAATCAAGGCGTACACGATTAATATAATAAATAAGCATTTCGTTCAATTTTCTACACCGTACTTATAGCTTTTGGATAAAACGTCCTAAAAATCTGGCGCAAGTTTCAATCACAGCGTATTGTCCTTGCAACGTTTACACTGAGTAGGAAACAGACAAACAGTAATACTAAAAGAAACCATAAGAGTTTATGTGCCTTACAGCAAATTGCTTGTTCATTTCCGGAAACAAGTAATTTTTCTGTAAGCGATATAAATATTTTGTTCTTTTCGAAAGTGCAGACGAAAAGTTGTGAGAACTCTGAAAAAGAGCACTATAGAAAAATACGGCTTTATAAAACATGTTTATGTATACTGACATGATTTCTTACGGTCTCATTACAGATATCCCAATAAGTTCGCGCAATACCCTAAGGAAACCGATCCCGTAGTTAATATCAATTGACATAACTGGGAGAGAGCCGACTAAAGGAATAGAAGACATAGAGGAAAGAAATATTAAGTCGGATGTAAAAAAAAAGTTCGTGTTTTCTGCGGACGAGAATAACGCTCTTCTCCGCTTCTGTCCTTGAGAGCACCACAACTTCTCTCACAGAGCACCTTCGCGCGACCACAGATATAGAGGCTCCAGACCAAATCTTCTCCGCCCACCACGCTAATGGCGCTAATCGCATGAGGCTCTCATCTACATTCCGCTAACCCAAAAAGATGGCGTCCATTTGAAACGCTCTCTATCGCTCAACAGAGGAACGTCCCGCTGCACACCAGCCTAATCGAATCAGCGAGACGACGCCTTCCCCGTCTGCGTGTCGCATTGTCATAACGACCACGCCGCGTCGAGACTCCATGGATGTCCCGTCCTGAATCTCACGGCGACTCACTCAGGTAACGAAGATGTGGCACCGTGTAGACCGCGGCCGACGGCGATCATTGCGACGTGTCCACTGCCGCGGCCGCCCCAATGCGTTGGTAGTGCCACTGCTCTCTCGTGCTGGAGGCGATCTTACGGCAGCGGCATTCTCTCAGAAGACACATGCGTCGCATAATCTAGGCTAAGCGTGTCCTTTCAGGGTTCTCGAAAGAGTAAGCATATACTCCACATACTCCTTTCATCATGAATATTTAACATGACACAGAAAGATGTGTACGCTGCTTGGAGAGGTGATCCTACAGCAGTACTACTGACATGTTACTCCTGTTGAGAAGTTAGGAAATGAAAAGAAATAAAAAGAAAGAAGCAATAAAGAATCAAAGCATTTACTAACTGATCAAAGCATACACTCACTGATCAGGTCAGTTAACTCCATGAGAGGACGACATTTCGCCTGATCGAAAAGTAGACTTACATTGAGAAGAATAGTAAGCAGCTTAACAGGGGACGGGGATTTCGAAGATGTCAGCGCACTACTAAGTTAGGCGGGGTTTGTGGACTATTATCTCCTTTGAAAAATGTATTAGATAGTTTCGCAGAAATAGTTTAACAGTGTTTGTACGATGGGAACGTGTTATATGTAATTAGGCAAGGGCCAGGTATCGCCAAAAAGCGCCAAGCATATGAATTATGGGCAATCAGTGAAACAGTGGATTCACCGGTTATATGCAATTTAGGCCTGTGGCGACAGTAATGTGGTTACTCATCAA
The DNA here is from genome assembly GCA_013339685.2 of Hyalomma asiaticum. Taxonomy (NCBI): domain Eukaryota; kingdom Metazoa; phylum Arthropoda; class Arachnida; order Ixodida; family Ixodidae; genus Hyalomma; species Hyalomma asiaticum. Next base: position 66,572,952 of record CM023483.1, read on the forward strand.
CGTACACGTGCGATGACTAGAACAGGTTTGCTTTCAAGGGACGATACCTAAAATGTAGCAGAACAAGTAAAACAGCTCCCTCAAAATAACCCTTGAATACGATGGTTGATTGATTTGATTTGTGGGGTTTAACGTCCCAAAACCAGCTCTGATTATGACAGACGCCTTAGTGGAGGTCTCCGGAAATTTCGACTACCTGGGGTTCTTTAATGTGCACTGACATCGCACAGCACACGGGCCTCAACATTTCGCCTCCTTCGAAATGCAGCCGCCGCGGCCGAGATTCGATCCCGCGACCTTCGGATCAGCAGCCGAGTGGATAACCACTAGACCACCGTGGCGGGGCTTGAATACGATGGCCTTAAGGCTAAATTACTAATATTACAGTATCAGAGTCAGTACAGAGGCCGTGAAAAGTATCTCGGTAATAAATTAATGTGTATAAACTTACTTAACGTGGATAAACACCTACAAGTAGCGATAAAGGATTATTCCATTTTTGCTGAGCGTCTAAGCCAGCCTCGTTTTCCATGTTATCAAACGCTCAGTTCTGCAAGGAGAAGATCAAGGAGAAGAAGACTCACTTTGTCCGAACCAGGATACCTGTCTCGCCGCCGCAGCTGCCGCACTGCGTTCACGCTCGGGACTCCACTCCGGCAACCGCTCAGCCCGCGCCCATGCGTCAGCTTCTGGAACAAAAGGCGGGAGTTCCTTACGAATGGTGGAACAAGTCACGCGAGAGCATATGAGCAGATTCAAGCACATAAAATGAACACTTCAAATGCGTAGGCATTTATATGCCTACTCCACGAGAGATCTGTCTTTCCATTTTTCACGTAAGACTAATGACTGTAAAGAAATATCTGAGCCATGTAAGCGCATCGTATCGGTTATACAAAATAAGTAAAAGGAAACATTTGGTAGACCAGCAGTCTTCCCGAGGACATCGTTAAAGCCGATACTGACCATTGTACAAGTTCGGAAAATGTAGAATTTGTAACGAGTTCGTGCCAAACACGCTACACACGAGATGCATTCTTGTGCTCACGGAAAACGCTTCCTGTTGAGTCGTCTCACGCGCGTCCGAACGCTAACAGAAAAAGAAGAGAGAAAGGTGCCGTGATGGCGCCACCCGACAACAACATTGCAGGAAAAGTCGCAACGCAGAGCAAGCGCTAGAAATACAAGAGTGTGACACTGGACGCAATCGGAAACAATGGGCGCACTGCTTGCCTAAAGAGTTCCTCATACGACAACGAAATAGCAGGTAGTTAGCAAGAAACGATAACGCCTCGCTTAGACAAGTAACGTAAAAAGTCCTACGTATAATTTTTTTAGAGCTTTGGAACCCGGTAATCACTTTGGTTCCTCTCAAGTGGCGCACTGCACTTTTTAGCTTCTCGAGGTTGTACTTGATACGGCTTCGCCAGTTTCTCTGATATGATTGCATTTAGTAAACAGAGTGAACACATCTCCTACGTCGCAGCCAACCTGGACCCAATAAAGCATTGTGGGATATCTTCACCAGGCGTACACTGATAGTCCTCTACAAGTCTACGTTAAGAAGCAGAGTTATAACGGCGAAGCTATTCTAAGTCGAGCGCTGCCGTGCGCTGGTGTAACGCAGGACGGAAAGCTGGATTTACCCTTTCCCTCGACCTAGTACTACATGGTAGTGGCTGCCCGATAAGCGGCATTTACGCGCGCTCTTTTTTTTTTTTTTCATTTCTTGCGCTGACCCACTGCTACGGGATAGTAATTATGGGAAGGCCAATATGCGATAAAGTGTAGAACACGATGGTGATTATGCGAAGGCGGATGTGCGATAAAGCGTAGAAAAGGTTTAGCTCGAAGCAGCGGATTTGATCCCGGCAGCCGCGGCTGTGTCTCCATAGCGCGATATAAAAAGAAAAAAGGAAAGAAAGAAAGAAAGAAAGAAAGAAAGAAAGAAAGAAAGAAAGAAAGAAAGAAAGAAAGAAAGAAAGAAAGAAAGAAAGAAAGAAAGACGTGTATGAGTGCATGGTGGAGGATCGGTTGCAGTCAGTAGATAATGATGAAATGTGCAATACTGAGATTATGCCAGCTGATAAAAGGATAAAATATTTTGGCGGAGGACGAATGTAGGACTAACGTATCTGATAAGTCATAACACCAATAACTTGACCCCTTGCCAGTTACGTCTCGATTAACGACGAAAGAACAGCTTGAATTGGCTTGAATTTTTTTCACGCCTACAAATTTTGGGGCACTTTCACCTTTATTCTAATACAGTTATGATTTTTATTTGATTTTCTAATGACGCCTGGAACTTGTTAGCTTGTTTGTTTTGTAAAGCGTGCTTTGCCGCTTGATAGGTGTGCTTTAGGAGAAGCATTTTGCGTAAGCGACCAACTGAACACTTTCAGTTTTGTAAAGCGTGCTTTGCCACATGCATAGTCTTGGTGAGGAGAAGCACCGTACGTGTTGAAGGGGCCTTAATGTAGGAGTACGGAGCTTTGTGATAACTAGGGCTTTATGCGCTCATCTCCTGGAAAAGAATACGCTATTGGTTGTCCAGTTTTGTTGTCTATGGGTACTATTAAATTTGCCTAATTTCATGACGGTTTGTACGACTCTGTCAGTTTTGGTCGCGATTGCGCAGTCGACAAACCTCGAAGTGATTCAAGATAGCCTTCCGGTGAAACAACCAGAGAAGCTCAGAGCACCCCAGGAAAATGTCAGAAAACATAACGAAGAATGCAATCCCAAGTTTTGAATGGAGCCTGCTACCACTGAGCCTGCTACCACCGAAACGTCGTTGTACATCCATCCAGGAAGTATCAATTAGCTTCTCGGTCGTTATTATTTGTCAAACAAAATTGACAGTGATACCTAAACATAAGTAAAATGACGGAGCTCACACCATTCGAGCACAAGCAGCGGCGTGCTATGCGACTTCGAGGCATACTGCTTGTTTGACATGTAAACGAGGTTGGGATGCTGCGCTCCGTGCGAGTGTTCTCAGGTCGCACGGTCTAGTATTTGCATTTATTTATGGTGCTCCTGTAAGCGAACAGGTGCCTATAGTTGCAAAGGAATGTTCTCCTCGTAACCAAGTTTTTTTTATTTATGCGTGCACTCTGTGCGCGCGCTGTAGTATGTGAGCCAGGAAGAGAGAGCCTGTTTTAAACTCGGTCACGATTGATACGCCAATGATGGCGCCTGTGAATTTCGAGTAAATGTGAACGGCGCTAGCCATCGTGCTCTTGGGCTGCTTTCGGTGTTATATACAGTCCACAGTGTGTATGGCGGGTCTCTTGTGGTGATGTCCTAAAAACACAGGAAAGAGAACTTTCGACTGTGCGGCTTCCAACTATGTTCCGCTGCTACAATATCCAGCTATTGGTTAGAATATTATATACCACCATTGTCAGTTCTGCTTCCACATCGCTGAGTAAGCGCACTAAAGTGCGCCGTCACTACATTTAATTGATGAGTCAAGCCTACAACCTTATACGTGAGCCCGCAAATCACATCGCTGATGATGCTCGCCGTTACCAAAACCAGTGGTACTGCCGACGTTGCCTATGTTCTGGAATGTCGCTTCATATGATGTGGTAGAGGTGACTAACTCTTCTTTCACGTTGCTTGGTTGCCGATTTCTCTATCTTTTTCTACTTTTTCTGCGAATACATGGGAGAAGAATACGCATAACCGTCAGGTACGGTAACGCTGCTTCAAGAAACACTGCTTTTCTGCAGCTTTTAACATTTCGTCGTTGATGATCGAGCGCTTCGATGCTCGAGAACAGTACGGCGAAGGTCGTGGGGATAAAAAAAAAGGTTCTTCGTAACGTTTAATCATTATCATCCTTTTCTCATAATTCATGTCGTCTTACTTGCCAAACGAACGCCCGCATTTTATACGGACCACACAAAAACCACGATATGATTATGATGCACGTCCCGTATAGTGGAGGGCTCTGGAGTAATTTTGACCACCTGGGCTTCTGTAACGTGCACGTGAATTTAAGTACATAATTTTTTGTTTCGTTTTCTGCGGCCACCGTGGCCGGGATTCAATCCCGCGACCTCGAGAATCCTTTTCTTTCCATATTATGCGGATGCGAAAAGGACAGCTAGTAATAAACTCGCGTCTGAAGTACGCTGCTGTAGTAAGTTTACATACAGCTCTGACTCGCCCTCATTGCAAACTCTTGTCTGTTTGCAGTATGGCACACTGCACCAGGTTGGTATGCCGCGACTGCTAAGCATCATGAATAACAATACAAGCTCTGTGCGGTCATGAAAATGGTACCTTCGCACAAGCGCGGGCGCGCTTGAGAGCATCAAATCTGCTGCTCGCACGTACTTCGGCGGCCCGATTTGCCTCACTGATAGCGGTGGAGAGAGTCTTCTAGTCACTGTCGACAAGTGGCGCTGAATTAGGAAAACCTCCTTTTGGAGACAAAACAAGTTTTGTTTCGTTTTGTGCCCTCGTATTTCCACAGGAATCTCCTTTCTTCAGCCAAAACTATGATGAAGATAATTGAAGAAAGAATGAAAGATGTCATTCAGTGCGATAAAAATTTAGCTAAGAGGAGAACAAATTGCAGTAAGAGAGCAGGAGGCATAGGTAAAAATAAGCAACGCAAATCAGTCACACATACACTACCAGCATATAAAGAGACAGCGTAAATTGCTACAACGTTCCATCATTTTTAACGCTAGTTTAGGTGAAAGCGTTAGTGATACGTAATTTTAAACATTGATTGAATGCGTTCGGCTGATGGTCTCGAGAAAATGATCAAGAAATGAAGTGTAAAATAGAAAATCCACCGCGCATGCACCCGTACAGGTGGTAAACCAGCGAAGCTGAATTGTTCAGCCCCGATATTTATCACTGGGATAATACCGACGATTTATGAAAGTATTTCCCACTTAATGGCTACGTCATTGTGTTTCTTAATGAGGTTAAGTACGTGTTCGGCTTGGGTTTATTACAATGGTTATTTCAAATGTCGCACATTGAACTTTGCATAATCACCTTCTTAGGCGAGCGAGCACGATAGAAGAAAGAAGTCCACACGCAAATACCGGTACAGTAGATGAAAGGCATTGATAGTCTGCTGCGTACTCAAGACTACCGGTTCCTCTTTCCCATAGCCATATATTAGAAACATGCGTAGTGCTATTTAGTGAAACATGTCAATGCACACAAGAACAGTGAACCAGTTGGTTTTCAGTATGCAACCGTTTGCGTGTGTGCTACAGCGTTTGGTTTAATCCGTATATCTCGGAGTATAAGGAAGGGCGTCCTGACAAGTAATAAACTTGCCATGTAATTTCATCTTTCTTCTAGCCACAAATTGCGTAATTTAGCTTTCATAACTGAAAGTTTAAATCTAGTGTGTTTGACTATATTGCTAGTACAGCCTAAGCTAAGAATACGTCCAAAAAGTTATCCCCTTTGTTCTTTTCTTTCTTGCTTCTTGTTGTCGCTAATCCTTGTCCATAATCATAATCTTGATCCGTGTTGCCTACAGCGACACGAGGAAGCTTGTCCGTTCAAGTTGTCTTCATGTGCGTATTTTATGACAGATGTCTTTTTTGTATAGCGTCTTGTGTTTACAGATGTGTTTACAATCAAAACTAGTTTGCAGTACGCATTTATAAAGCCAAGAACCACAGTTACAATTGAAAACTTTAAAGAGCATACAAAAACTAAAAATACAAAGCGTGAAAAATGTCACCGTTTGCGCTGGTTGACATAAGTGCGTTCAATTATGTCGTAACTTCGTCTGGAATTATTTATCATTCGGTTCCGTGGGGAGCGTTACAAACATAAGTAGTTGAAGTCGTCTCTAGAGCAGTTTCTGGGCAAGAAGCTTAGGCAAGTATTTCAACACAACCTGTAACTTCAGCTTTAATCAATCAATCAATAGCCAAAGCAGCTCCGTAGCGAAAGAAAATTACCGCTACGGCCTCTCTCAAAGCACATACTAGTTGATTTTCGATACTAGATTTCAAAAAATATCTAAATAATGTTGCCGTTTGCGATGCCTGATAGCGTAGGTGGCGAAAAGTGGTGACCATTTTGGGGATAATATGTAGCAGGTTGTGAAAACGTGCGATAATGCAGAGCGTCTTTTTAAATTCCTGGATTTTCGAACTCAAGAAAATAACCGTAGTCTGTAATTACATTCTCACTAAACACGCGTGTATATAAGGAAAATGATGAATCACAATATTTGAACGATAGGCTAAGGAACGGTTATAAAAAAAGAAGTCACATTTCCACCAGAAGGGCGAAGAAATGAATGCGACACCAACGCATGGATTATTACACAGATTAAGACTATGAGCTTTCGGGGCGATGTGCTTCCACTTTGTTCCACTGAACTGCAAGATTCTATACGCCGTTTAGATGCAGCGTGCCTAACACGCAGTTGCGCGTTTTTCCTGCTCACGGAGCGTGGATACGCATGCGAGAGCGTTTTTCGTTCATCACGACTAGCCTGTCACCGAAACTTTCGGCTCGCTGTTCGTCGGCGCACTGCTAGGCGCTAGAAACACCGTCGGCAACCTACACGAACAATGTGACGACAGTACGGTGAGAGGTCGGGAGCTATGTGCAAACACGGGCCTTGTCGGCGGAAAGCAGCTCGAGATTCTGGCATGTTGTCAGCTTCAAGCGCTGTGTATAAGTGCATTTCCGCTTGTGCTGTAACAAGAGCCGAGTCTGTGCCACGTGTCTGCGCTTGCGCTGTATCAAGATCCGAAGCGTCTGAACCATACGTCTGGAGACCGAGAAATCGCTCCTTCCATTCCCAGCCTGAGGGCCCGATGATATATATATATATATATATATATATATATATATATATATATATATATATATATATATATATATATATATATATACATGGAATGAGGGAAAGAGGACAAGTAAGACAAGTTTAGAGATCCCATTTACCAGGTTACGTTTTCGCGCAAGGTGTTTTAAATGTTCGAAAGTAACTATTTCCGAGCACAGAGGCTGGTCACCCAGGTGGATGAGCGCGGCAGACAGGAGTTGTAGCTCTACCAGCGATGGGAAGTAACCGCAGCCGTAGCTACCGAACTACGGTGTTGTAGCGGTTACAGCCTTGCACTGTTAATAGGATGAAAACAGCCAACGTTGGTGTCTGTCTGCACGGGCGCACTTGAACCATCAACAATATCAAATGCGCATTGAACTGTTTACAAAATGAACAAGACAAAAACCTTAAACTAGCAAATATATACAAGCGGTTCGGCAGGAACAACAAGGGTGACCATGGCTATATAGGACCCTAACTAGACTTTTCTAGATAAGTGCATATGCCCAAGAAAGTGAGCAGGAGAACGGCCGCAGCAATAGCTTACGTTGATGGCCTCCTTTTACCTGAAGCGCACTTCCACTATAAGGGGTACCATCAATCGGGTGGCATTTGGAATAGTAACGCCAATAATAAGTTTAAATATAGAAATATGTAAATAAAAATATTTAAGATAACCTTGATGAATCAAAAATAAGTCGCGAATCGCAGCCTTACTTAGTTATGGATAAGCGTAAATTAAATAATCAAAAGCTAAGCTAGTATTCAAAAGCTTCGGTAAGCACCGCACGTGTGAAAAGGAAGGACCAGGTTTGAATCCATCCTACAGCAGTTAGTGCAAAGCATCTGCATCTGCATCCACATCTACTTCATTGGCCTACTTTATTTCCTCTTACCATATTATCCGCACATTTCAACGAGTGACCTTCGCTATGACTTTCAGATCTTTCCTGTATCATGCTTCTTACGAGTATGAGTCAAAACGTTTTGCAAAGGATCAACTTTATATTTCCCCATTATGCCGGCCAAATCTGTTATACACACACTAGCCCAACAAAGGATTTGTTGGTGAGACATTGTTACTGAAAATATCCCAGCGCTACTTTTCGATGAAGATAGGACATAGACGTGATGACAGGATGTCGCGTCGTGCACTTCTCTGACCAGTCCTCGTCAAAAAGCAACACTGGGATGGTTTAACTAACACTACCTTATTCTGGTCCTCGGGTTGGGACTAAAACTAACGCCCATTCAATGTAGAGTAAGCGCGATATAAATACGCGTTGGCCAGTTGCAATGAGCTTTAAACATCTGCAGGGGAACAACAACAACAACAACAACAACAACAACAACAACAACAATAATAATAATAATAATAATAATAATAATAATAATAATAATAATAATAATAATAATAATAATATAATAATAATAATAATAATAATAATAATAATAATAATAATGTATTTAAGCCAGGTACAGTTCAATTCGTTATTCTTTACTCCATTACTAAAGTGTAAAAGTTATGCGCAGTCTTTTTTTTTTTTCGTTTCACAAACGCGGCAACCTGTTTTCAACACCCGCACTGTACAAAAGTTACATATATAGATGGAAGCGTCATTCGTTTTGAAGTGAATTAGCTAAGTAGCGATAAATGACGGAACAAGGAAAGACGATACATAGACACAGACCTTCCCTTATCCCGTCTCTCAGCGCTTCTGAGCACAAATTACAAGAACACAACAGCAGCTCCAGTTGTCAACCGTTTCAGCAACAAGCACCGCTAGAAATGTGCTGTGTACGAAAGGAGTGAAATTATTCTAGCGATGGCGTGTTGCTCTTACAGACGAGTGCAGAGCTGCCGAGCTAAGTCAGTGCCACATTACGGAAACGCTTGCGTTGCCTATGCGTTTTCTATACGTAGAATGAGGACCGGGAAGAAAGCCCAAAATCCCAAAGACGGCACCACAAAAACAACGACCAGCCTTTCATCTGGAAATGGTTCCCCATCGTGTGATAACTCATTTTTATTTTCAGATGCAAGCCTGAACGTCGTTATCGCGGCATCATTACTTCTGCATGTTCAACGGCTCTCTTCTGCGTTCTCGTCTTGCCTGTGCTGCACTGCTACTCGAAGACTACATATCAACAAGTCCACAATTTCGACGCCAGAAATTCCAGCGCACAGTGTAAGGCGCATCTACATCAACGCGACAGCGCAATACGCGAAGTTGCGTATTGTGCTTCTTAGCCCACATGATGCGACAGCGTTGACGTGTGACGCATTTCGCTTCATGTGAAATGAAATGAACAGTAACGTGGTCACAGGCCATTTGCTTTCCTCCATTGAGTTGTGAACAGTGCATGGACACTGGTGTTTCGCGTTTCTCTTCTTTTCCTTGCGGTCACCCTTTATAAAGATGACTTGAAGTGACTTGCACCATCTCGAGCTGCACTGAACTACTCATTAACGTAACTTCCCTTCCTTGTACATTAGCGACCGCTTACGGGAAGGTGATGTGCGATACGACCGACCACTTGTATCGAATCCACGTAGACACCAGAGAACTAACTGATCTGTGCTTGAAAGACTCTCTGTTTAACTCTCGCGAAGCAGTCACGGGCCATTTATCTCGGCTGTACACTTAGTGCGAGGACGCACTCACCTTCGAGACGGCGCGGCCATCTTGTGCTCGTCCGAAAGTATTCCTCTCCCCCTCGAGCAGCGGAGGTCGCGCCACTCGGCGTAAGCAATCATGCGCACGGCAGACTCATCCACTACATTTCCCCGATATGCACAAACCCACGACGTCGTCCACTTCGCACTGTGCCCGCATATTCCCATAACACCCGAAAACCTTCGAGGAGGCGTTAGTTTCGTCGAAAAGCCCGGGGATCGCCGCCGTTGCAGCTTCCTCCTAACCACCGTTCGCCACCGCTTCGACTCTTCCGCAGGAAGGATAGCTCGCTTCCGATCGGCGCTGAATGTGTGCGCGCAGTGGAATGACGGGAGAACCAACCTTACGAACTGGCGTCCCCGTTGGTTGGGCCCGAGCGTTTTATATATCCAAGCCAGGGTGCCTTTGATCAAATTTGCGGCGAAGGGCGGCCTCGCCGCCGCCGCCGCCGCCGCCGTCAGGGGAAGGAGGAGGGAAGCGCTGCCGGGGTGTGGGCGGCGAGGTGGCGGTAATTTGGACACGCAAGCAAGCAAGCAAGCAAGCAAGCGAGCATCGGCTGCGGCCCGCCGCGTTGCCGAACGAGCGGCCAGCGGCGCACCACGTCCCGTAACTCGGTTATAACCCCTGCACCCCCCTTCTCCCTCTCCTCAGCCACTGCCCTTCTCGCCCCGCACCGAGTACCCGCTATTCGAAGGCGTTTATCCCTCTCTCGTTCCTCCGTGAAGAACGTACGCACAACGCATCCCGTTCTGATCTTGTGGTCTCTTTATTTCACGTGCCCAAGCACTGCTTGGAGATGGAAAAACACGAAGATAAAAAAAAATAAGGCGCAGTTCCTGTAGCTGTAACCACGTGCAAGAGACAGATGTACGATTCTTGCGATTCAATGATTCCTTTGACGAAACGGCGATTCTTCATTGAGTACAGAAAGGAGCGCGAGTGTATCATAACCCGGGCGCCCCCTACGTCACGCAGAGTGCTAGCCTTGAACGTTCCTTTTTTGCCTTGTTTGTACGCAGGCACTTGCAGTACACGATTGGCACTATCGGTTAAATGTATGTCGCTGCTTTTATACGTAAGGACCATCCAGGAATAACGATGCCTGAATGGGAAAAGATGCATTACCAATTACGCCTAGCTGTATCTCTGCCGAATACCAGTATTCAACAAGTTTGTCATTTGAAATCTATACTTTTTCTTCACCAAAGCATTGTCAGCAGTGTTTGTAGGCAGCTGTCAGGTGATTTCATAAACACTGCTGCTTTCTATGCACAGCTTCACATGTGCTTATCGATATATGCGGATCGACACAGATCTCTTTACACCATGCATCACTATGCAACAGGATGGTCATCTCCATAAGCTTCGGGCAGGTTTTACATCGCGTGCATCAATTAGCTTTTTTTTTCTATTCCAAGTTTCCTCTGTGTTGCTGAGGTAAGTAGAGAGGAAATGCAGTTTTTAACTTTGGTGCCAGCCCAGTTATACATACCCATCGATGCCATCGTTGCATTCTTCTATAACTCATTGAAAACGAATAAAAGGACAAATGGGTATTTGGTCTAGGGTTATGCGTAGCCTAGACAATTTACTCATGCCTCATCGAATGAAGAACGTGCCCACATTGTGTTGATACATTATAACTTTTATTATATCATGTGTCGGGTGTTTACTGCTTATTTTCTGTCTTATATTGCACCATAGCAATAGAACCTTCAGTGCTTAGCTCTTTTTGTATATGTTCCTTCACCTGCAAATCGCTTTTTTTTTCTGTTTCCTCGTTTACGAACATATGTAACCGAACAGCCGCACGAACCGCATGTCGTAACTCAGCCGCATGTCGCAACTCCGACGCTTCATGAAAGCATATATAATGAGAAGCATTTCTTGGCGAACTTGAGCAACTTTGACCGTATCTATCTATCTATCTATCTATCTATCTATCTATCTATCTATCTATCTATCTATCTATCTATCTATCTATCTATCTATCTATCTATCTTTTGCTCATACTACAACACACCTCAGTTCAAGTGGCCCGTGAAGTGAAGTTAACGCGTCTTGCCAATTTAAAGGTCGGCAGAGATACGTAAGACTGCTTACATGTAGGAAAGCGAAAGCACCTTTCGTCACTTAGGTGCCTGTGACGTGTGCACGATCAAGTGCAGCGAAACGACTGGTTCCAGACGCAAAAGAAAGAAATCCGTTTAAGACCAAGGCGAAGCCGCCCATCTATACGATTGTATACTTGTGCTCTCGATCCAACCTTCAGTTCCTCGTGTTCCAGGGGCACACCTTTAGCCACGCACGCACAATACGGGCATATTTAGTGAGCGATAGCCGAAGAGCCGGAAGCTATTAATCGTTGCTTTACCGACTGCTGCGACTCGTAACAACGTGCTCTCCGACGAACATCTTTAACGGCAGAGCTGTTTAAGGACCCGCCATGTTTGCCATCACCGATTTCCCCGATGTCCGCTGTCCCTCAGAAGGAAAAAGCGGACACGCTCTTGCTCTTGACCCACTACCCACACACTTACATTCAGCCCACTACTACATCATAATGATTATGCGAAGGGCAATATAGAAAGAAAGAAAGAAAGAATCTCAGGTTACGCGGAAGGGAAAAGCGGACCCGCGCTTGCCCTCCACCCACAGCCCACACCTTTGTTCTCAGCCCACTGCTACAAGATAGCGATAGTGACAGACAGACAGACAGACAGTGCTGCATGATAGCGACAGTAAGCTCGACAGTCTGGCCCTAACTCCGCTGTTTACACAGATTTCAGAAGAGTGGAACTGTTTCTTTTTATTCTTTCAGGTCAACTCTCACAATTTCAGATACCTTGACGTGACAAGGAAAAGAACTTCACCCGACGATCCCATCTTTCTGATTGGCTCGCAGAACAAGAGCAATAGATAACAATGCTGAACTATCGCGAAAAGCAGAGAACATCTTTCATTTCGTTTTCATAATTTTGAGACTATTGATAACATTGACTAAGAAATGAACTGAAAATTGAATGCCTCAATTGCAATTTTTTATAAGAAGTGGTTGGGATATAAGTCACTTTAAACTAATGAGTTTCGCCTCAATATATGCAGAGAAAAATAACTTCCTCGTTCCAGACTGCTTAGATAGCAGCCTGAAGCTACAACCCCCTTTCCACCCCCCCCACCCCCCTTTTTTTTTGCTTTCTGTTGTTCAGATCCGGCACTTATGAGAGCGGCATATAGCGCCCCCCCCGCCCCCCTTTTCTCTTCAAATCAATCTCTTCGATATTGAAATGGCAAAGCTAGAAGCATGAACCCTGAAGCCATTCAAACATGCACAAATCAAGCTCATTTGCCAAAGCACTGGAGAACTTCCCTGCATGAGCATCTATTATTCCTTCTTTTCATTTGTTCCGCTTTCGTTCTGTTTACAATTCAGATCATTTGCGCTCCGTGAGGCTCGAACGGTTGCACATGAACGAAAACAATAACAATTCGTTCACCGTTAAGTTTTCGTCACGTAAGATATACTTGCAGAAAAAGAAACCGTGAAATGTAATTTTGCTGCATCCTTATTGGCGGAGCAGCTATAATTAATTTGTTTTCTGACATATTCACATATCAGAATAATAATTGTAAGGGTTCACACACACCAGAACCATGACATCATTATGAGGCTTCAATGGGGGATATTCACCGTATGGTGTTCTTTAAGGTGAACCAAGATCCATGTACACTGATGCTTATGAAATGTGCCTACGGGAAATGCGGCCGCCAATGCCAGGGATCGAACCCAAGCCGTTTAGCTTACCATTCGAACACCGTAGCGCATAAGCTGTAACTGAGAGGTTGTCGGGACAGACGCTCCAGTGTATCAGAAGTGTTGCTACTGTGCATGCGCTAATAAACTATTATTCTTGAATCAGAGGTTGAGATACCAAACTCAGTGGAGTGTATCACAGGTTGATCTAAAGTTTACAGGTTTAGTTACGCTGGACGGAAGATTCTTGGAAGGCTGCGATGCATACCGCCTGTTACGCAGCTTTATTTTTCTAGTGTAGCTACGATCGACGTACCTACACTTCATTTGTTTACTATAGTCCCTGCGTGTGCATCACGGGACATTTAATACATCTTGCCCCCAGGCATAATGGGCTCGGCGTTAAAAGCACACAAATAAGTTTGATTCCTGAATGAAATAAGGAGAGAACCAAGGAATGGCTCATGAACCCAGCCTCACGACATTCATAGAGTATGTGTGTGATTGATTCACCTACGGTGCAATGGTCGCAGGCAGCGCTGTCTGCCATCCCAATGCGGCAAGAAAATTTTCTTGTAAAACATACTCCAAGCTACGGGCGGCAAAAAATGGTCGTCTCGGATCGCGGAAGTCTTGAAGGGATCTGAAGTCGATGTGACGGATCTAGGCAGTGAAGGCGGGTGTGTTGATAACTAGGCGTGCTCGACGTCGATTCTGCAACAGCACGTGTGAACGAACGGATCGTTGTCGCTGCGTCAGTTATCAAAATGGTAATGTCTCGCTGCACCCTATTTTCATGTTTATTCTTAGCAGCTGCAACGACACATTCACTGCCCATGACGCCGCAGTGGCCTGGTACGTTTCCCAGCAACAGCCCCTGGTCACAGAACTATTGCGCCTCGATCGGTGACCGACCGCTGTGCAAACAATCAGTGCTGGAATGGCGGAACAATCAACTTTTAAGTCGGAAAGCCGTGAAGGCACTGCTGAAGTGTCTACGAGAAACGGGCTTCTCTGAACGAATGTAACTGTGCCGTGTTTGTGATGTGTGTTTTTACGTTTCTCTCTCTCTCTTCCTTTTGTTCTAACCTTTCTTTCTCCCCTTACGCCTCTCCCAATGTAGGTTAGGAAACGAAGTTCCATTCTATTTAACCTCCATGCTTTCCGCGCAACATTCATCTCCCTCTCTCTCAGGCCTCAGCCCCCTACCCTCTGAATGCATCGGTTGAGGTGTCCTCACTCAGAGACAGTTACCGTGCGTTCCTCACCCTATTTTCTTCACTTCCTTAACTAGAATCTCTATCTCTCTCTATTTAACCTCCATGCTTTCCGCGCAACATTCATCTCCCTCTCTTTCAGGTCTCAGCCCTGCTGCACGGAGGTGTCAAAGGGGGATTATACGTAGACAAGGGTAGGGTCCACAGCAAGTGCCTCACTGTCACGTTGCGGACTGCAGCATCACAAAAATAGGGAAGATGCACCATGGAGACTGCGATACTGCTAAGGCCAGAGAGACGGAGTTAGCGTAGCTCCGGCCCGAAGCCTCCGTAACGTACTCTCCTCTCGACGGGATAACCCACCAGGGAGGTCTGACACATAGTGGCGTATACGAAACAAGATCACTCAGTTCGATCATGCGCACAGTTACCTTCCTGTTCATGCATATACATGTTTGTATATGCAGGCAAGAGGTCTTTGTGTGCACTTTTAATTGAACATTGGGTCACGTTAAGTGATGCAGTATAAGCCTCTTTACAATTCTTGAAGTGAGTTTATTCGTTCCTCATTGCAAGTGCCAACATCACAACATCACAACATAGAATTCTGTCGGAGTCCTTAAAGTTGGCGTATCCAAGCATTCTGCGCCACTGTCTGCATTTGTCCTCTTTGTGAAATGTTTGGCGTTCCAGACACAGCCAGTCCGACCGAAGACCGCTCTCTGGAGCACATATTTTGAATGTTCAGCCGGAGGCTATAAAGCAGCTTAGGCACTTGCTGAACACAACTGGCATATAAGAGCATTTGTTACAGTTCAGAATATGCCAGTAAACATTGACCTACAGTTGTGGGCACAATTACTCTCTCTCTCTTTATTTTTGAATAATTTCGTTCTTTTCAGTTTTCCCACCTAAGTAAAGGGTAGCCAATCTACCGCGATCAAAATAACAAAGCCTCAGAATTTCCTCCCGTGTAGCTCTTCCTGTTTGAAGACTCGTGTTTCGCGATAATTCTTTTTTTGCAAAGGAGTCCTCACCTAGAAAGCCGGGTCACATGTCACATTTTTTTCTCACAAAAACGTTATTTTCCTCTCTCTCTCTCTCTCTCTCTCTCTATATATATATATATATATATATATATATATATATATATATATATATTAAAAAGCTCTATGTTTTTATTAATTGTGCAGACATATGCTAATCAAATCCAGTGAGCCGTATGATAAGGTTTAAGCTCATATTTCTTCGTGATTTTTTTTCGAAGAATATGCAAACCATATGGATGGCGCCTTATGCCTTGTGTCGATGATGCGTGCGAGGGTGAATGATGATAATGCTGCAATTTCTTTTTAATGGCAAGGAAAGTGTATAGAGGGTACGTTTGAACCTAGTAGCTCGAACATACGCATTACAAATCTATAGGGATATAGACCACTTGTTACTGCGGCTTAGGAGCTGGGGCATTCTGCTGCATGCACAATGTCCTGGCGGCCGTTTTAAGATCATGACAACAGCATAAAATGCCTTTGCGCGCTACAGATTTAGATTCATGTTGAGAAGTCCCTGCTAATCATATTTAATCTGGAAATGTATCCTATTATGTGCGCCACAAAACACTACAGAAATGGCGGTATTAAAGCCCACATTTCATTTCAACGTAGAGACAGTCAACGCGAATTAACATTCATACAGTGACACCGCTATGCATTAACAGACACAAGAAAACGCGCTTATAACCACTTATATTCGCTATTACAACATGAAGCTGTAGTTGAGCACCTATATATCGAATATGTCTTTATGGAAGTGGGTGGACGACTGTTAATTTTTTAGTTTTACATATGTGTTAGGATATACATGACTTGCGTGACACTAGTTAATTGCCGCTAATGTTGTTTTTATTCCTTTCATGACGGTGTTCCGCTGTGACAGGCCATGCGGAAACGGGGCAATAGAAGCAAACAACTGCCTGATGTCACTCACGTGCGTGTTTCACCGTAGGCCCCGAGGGTGCCCTGCAATTGTCATGGAATCACCCTTTTTATGAGCTCTCACTTGATTGCAAATTTTCGTCGCTCACAAAGCAATGACAATTGAAAAGTAAGTTCGCAGAGATGACTCCGTCGAAAACTTCTCATAGGGCAGGTGCTTCGGTAACAAAAGGGAAAAGTCGTTTCGCATGTCTTTGTTCATAATAGCTGGGGTACTAAGTGCCTGCGGTTTCTTAACGTACACTGACATCGCTCAGTGTACTAGAATTGCCGCCTCCATAGAAATTCGACTGATGCCCAAAAGGGTGTGACGTTGTTCTACCACTGCAAGCTAATAATCAGGCCAAGTGTCGTGCATGCAGCCATAGGTCCAATAAGGCTCACACTTACTCTGTATGGCCGGGAAGACTGGCGTCGGGTGGTGTTGCGGCTGCTGAGGTGGCGGTGGTGGCGGAGGTGGCGGTGGGGGCTCGGGCCTCACGCCTCGCGCGATGAGTCCCGCCGCGCCGCAGGTCGGGGCCGACGCGGACGGCGGCGCCGAGAAGGACCTTGGCACGGGCGCCGAGTAGCGGTGGTAGGCGGCCGTCGGAGGGCCAAGCTCGGCATACGAGCAGGAGAGCTGGCACGCCGCCGATTCCATGCATGGCTCGAACGCGGCGCTGGCCGCAGCAGCCTGGTTCAAGTATCCGTAGTCCATGGCCGGAGCTGTCTGTCGCCCAGCTAGTCCAGCACTGCTCGCGGTCTTCGCACGATGATTCTACACCGCTCGTTATAATGCACGCGCGAAAACCAAGCAGGTGTTTCTTCAGCTGGAAACCTTTAACGTGGGCATTTCTGGCGCCAGGTCGACTAGTTTAAGTCAATCGTGCAAAGCAGTGCTCTTGAAGAAGATGTTCTAAAGCTGGGACGTACATTCGGTCGAAGACTGTTTGCCGAGCTGGCCGCCTTACGAATTCGGATTGTGGTATATCGCTCGAAAACTGCAGCCGTTCAGTGAGGTTTCAGTACCAGAGATGTCCGATTAAAGATTCCATGTTTTATAAAAGATTACAGATAATTATCTAAGCCATGTACGATACGAGACCAGCACGAGCGCAAGACAGCTGTCGAAACAAGCTACCACGCCACTACGAGCGTCGAGGCGGGTTGCGAAGAGACGTCGCCAACATGCACTCTATATCCCTAACACGGCCTTTCGCACTGCTCGGTCGGCCACAAACGTTAGCGCGAAGTTCTTGAAACCGGAGCGAAATCTTACCTCAACCGAGTCGCAGTGCCTCGAGCGATCGCTGCGATCGAGTGCGCGTGGCAGCGCGGAAAGTCGATGGCCAGCGAAACCTGCCCAACGTGAGTATTCTGTTAGGCCTGGCGCTCGCAAACGTTGCAGCGGTGGCGATAATCGGCCGGCAGCGGCTACGTTTGTTCCAGCTCTCTGTATCGGTATCGTGTAGCGACGTGCTTGAGGGGAGACCAGGCGAAACAGTCTGCGTCCAAGTCGCACGCACAGCACCAAGAGAAACCACCAGCGACGGCAACCAGCGCCTCAACACACGGCCGGCGCTCACGGCACGCAGCGTTCGCTCCCTCCACGGTACGTTTCCCGGTGAGGCGCGGTGTTTTGATCGAGGCATCGGGACTCCCCCAGCGCTTTATAGGAGGCTCCTCCTCCGGGAGCGGTGGACCCTTCCTCCCCGCGACTCCCGCGCGCTCTCCCCCGCTGCTCCGCCGGACGGGCTGAGCGCAGCGCTTCCCGCTTTCCCTTCGGCATCCCGTGGTTTCTCGGCAAAAACTCCCCACTTTCTTTTACGCAGTCATATACTTGTTTCGCCTCATTCGCGTGGAATTCAAACGTTCGTTCCTTATAGTATTTCGACACCGCTGTAGTGCCAGAAGGGAGTTGCAAGATAAGACTGCATGAAAACAAAGTCACCGTACCTAACAAATTAATAAATTGTGTCGAGTAAGATACGTTACATCCACGAAGATCGTTTTTAATATATTGGACATTAAGGACTGTTAAATTTGACATAAATATGCGTGAGAGAGATTGCCTCAATCTTTTTGTTCCGGGAGTGTGAAAGAAGACGAGGCATTCGCCCTCTGCCATGAAAACCGCTTTTCTTGCTGTTGCTTACCGGCAATATTTGCCACAAATTCTAAATAGAGTAATAAAGGAATAAAATACCCGCATAGCGCTCGCTAGTATTCAGTAAAATACGCAAAATGAGTTTTCATGCCACAAATAAGACGGACGCTATGCTTAGTTATTTAGACATTTGCGACAGACATCCCTCTGGCTGGGTGGAAGAGTTCTAAATGCATTGGGTATGTGTAATAATTGATGGCATAATGCAAAATTCAGTATGTTCAGTGATAGAGGCG
The DNA here is from genome assembly GCA_013339685.2 of Hyalomma asiaticum. NCBI lineage: Eukaryota > Metazoa > Arthropoda > Arachnida > Ixodida > Ixodidae > Hyalomma > Hyalomma asiaticum. The sequence goes on from CM023483.1 coordinate 66,591,815, forward strand.
CCGGAACAGTTACAGCGAAGGGGCAACATTTCTTTTTCTTGGTTTTTCCTGTCTTTCGGTAATGAACAATTGCCAGAGAAGATGTCGGTATTTATTCTTGCGGCTAATAAAGCCTCACTTACTTATAAATCGCCATATTGGTAATCGATGAGTGGATTAATTAACTAAATAAGTTTTAATTAAATATAATCATAATTAAACTAAGATATTTCATGAACGTGATCAGCAGGAGCTTTACGACATTGTTGGTATAAGCGCACTGACTTAGATATGTCGCCATCTATACCTCAAGTCAAATAAACAAAATGAAGAAAGAGCTTTTCACCTTTCTGTTGATATGCATGAGCGCGGTTTCCTTTCATGTTAAAGGAACTAAACCTCGGCATAAAGAACCCAAAAGGCAGCAGACGCCGTTAATATTTGTCATTTGATCGATTTCTCTAAGTATTTTTATAAAGATCCGCGTTCACATGCGCCTAGTCTTGTTAGGAAAAAATTTATTCATGTTCGCGGTAACACGCCTCCGCTTGGTGTCATTTCTTTCTCGTATTTATCCTTTCTCTCCCACTTCTATAGACATCAATTGGCCAACACTTGAAAATGCCTCCCCAGATAATACTGTGCGATTATCTCGGCGGCCTCGTTCTATAGGCCGTGTTTTGTTAAAAGTGTAAATTACGGTCCTTTTTTGAGTCTAATAATGCGACGCAATTCAAGGAGAGCTCAGCTGATTGATAAGCTTTTGAATATGGCTGGGCGGTTCAGCCCGTCAGGCATTCAGAAAGCCATCTGTTAATGTCGGTTCACGGACGGGAAGAAAATGAGACAGCCACGTAGAAACCAGTTCCCGTGCGCAGCGCAAATGATAAGAACAAACGAAAGAAAATAATGTTTTCGAAAGCCTATTCCGGCCCTGCTGGTGACAAATATCTCCTCAAGTTAAATGCCTGACTCAGCGATTTTGGACAACATCTGCGGAAACACTGGATGAAGGAGAGGGCACATTAGAGAGGATGAAATAGAACTGGCAAAGCGTACGAAGCACGGGCTCAAGACTGGAGTTCTTTCGGCGGAGGCCGGGGAAAAACGTGATAAACGGTGTTTCGGTGGCAACGCGAAAGATCCAGCCCCCCGGAGAACACCGAGGTGGTTCAGCGCCGCGGCCAGGGGTGTTCTGGAAAGCGTTCAGGTGTTGGCGAGCGCCACTTTTCCCGGTGAAGAGGATCGCTCTTTCTGGCTAGGAAGCCGGGTTTTAATTTGGAAACCTCACGCACTAGAGTGGACCAGCCGAGAAAGAGGCCCAAAATGGTTGTCAGCAGTTTTCACTCGCACGTTGGCGAAGGGGACTACAGCATCAACGAACTTTTAGCGGAATCGTCTCTGTTCACTGTAACCGACTCTCTTTTCTTAGGACGACGTCTTCCTGGGATTCTTTCACTGACGTTTAGTAAAGTTTTAGGATTAATACTCTTGACCGAAGTCGAACGTTACTCGACGGTTTCTCCATGACTATACTCCATGCCTTCGTTAAAATCTATAGTAGGTGAGAGAATGCTTGGATATACAGCCTTAGGTTTTCCGATGAAACTTAGTAAATACAAAATAAAAAAAAGCTTTTGGAACTTTGAGATACGAAGTTATAAACGCTGGAAAATGTAGTAAAGTAGATGTGTAAGGAATTGTGCTTACGACGGCACTTAACCGCAATTGTTTTACTCTTCCGTAATTAGCGGCTACCAAGGTTTTTTTTAAATATGAGCGAAAACACTACAGAGAGAGAGAGAGAGAGAGAGAGAGAGAGAGGAAACAGGGGAGAGCTGGGGTAAAAATTATGTGACCTCTACGACAGTGTTTTCAAGATAACTTATAGGACATAAGCGCACAAAATAAACAAAAAAAAAATCCCCTTACCCGCGGTGTCAGCCAATCAGGAAACCTCGCGTACCAGTATATATTGATCAACTTGCGCACAATCTGCATTAGTAGTGCGGCGTGCCGATTCAACTGAATAACATAAGAAAAGCAAAACATTGGTTCATTCTTAGGGTTTTATGTTCGAAAACCAAGATATGATCATGTGAGACGCCGTAGTGGACGGCTCCGAAAATTTCGAGCACCTGGCGTTCTTTAACGTGCATCGACACCGCACAGTACATAGGGCTCAACATCTCGCTTCCATCAAAATGTAGCCAGCGCGGCCAGCAGTCGATCCCGCGATCTTCGAATCGGCAGCCGAGTGCCATAGCCACTAAATCATCATGGTGGCGCAAAAAGAAAAAAAAGGAGCAAGAGAAAACATGTGCTTACTTCATCAACAACGTCGCAATCAGTCCTGTTTGATGTAAGAATCCCCTTTCGATATCCACTTCCTGTATTCTCTTTCCAAAAAACTAATCATATTCTTTGAAAGAAAAAAAAAAAACCGATGTCACGTGGCAAAAGCATGCGCAGCGGGCCAGCGCGTGACGCCACCGATCACGTGAGACCACCTGCTTGATCGGACGCCGCTCTCTGCTACAGCAGCGGCTGCAGTGGTGAAGAAAGGGGGGGTCAGCTGACCTTGTAATCGTCTCTTAACCTTGTTGCGAGCGGCGCCTTTGACTCTGCTTGTCGGCACGCACACAGCGTACGTTTGCGCTTGCACGCTAATCAGTCTGATTCAATTTCCGCCCCCCCCCCCCCCATCACCTCCCCTTCCTTCACTTTCCCCTCCGCCTTCTACTCGTCGCCACCTCTCTCTCTCTCTCTCTCTCTAGCCTCCAGCTAGCGCGAACGCCTTCCTCTCGACTCAGATCTGTCCTCTTCCAATGCATTCTCTCTCTTTCTTGGCGAGCACGCACGCCTTCGCCGTCCGACCGCTTGCTCGAGATCATCGACAGCCGTCGATGGGGGCCGACGGATAAGAGCAGCGGAGAGCGCGATAAAAGGAAGCGCGTGCGAAGCGCGCAATTTGCGCCCATTTATAGGAGAAGGCAACCCACCCGCGGGAGACGCTACGTAGGTACAACGGAACAAGATAGCGAGGCGAGAAAGGGAATACGCGAAAGACGCTACACACCTGACTAGAGACGTTCTCGCCTCGATACTAAGGAAGCATAAGAGAAGCGGCTGCACCGCTTTCGGCAGCCGGCGGCACGTCGGAGGCGATAACGTTTTTTATACGACCGCTGAATACGATCGCTTTTCCGCCGGAAAGCGTGAGCCCGCGGACGCGGTGCAGATGCGGCCGCTGAGCTCCGGGTCGAAGAAGAATGGAACGAGAGAAGAAAAAAAAAAAGAGAAACGATAAGGAGAGTGATAAAATTAAAGAGAACGGGAATAGGAAGGAGGGTGTGCACGGCCCACCGACAAAAGTTTACTATCCGAAATGGCGTGATAAACGCTCAGATTTAATTTGCATCGAAACAAAACATTTCTCGTTCGCTACGAACTGCTGCGGCGGAGTCGTCGAGAGCGAACCAGGCAGCGGACCAGTTGTTAAAAAAAGGAAGAAAAGTGTACAGAAAGAGAAGAAAAAGAAAATGAGAAAGCTGGCGAAGGTATAAAAAGTAAGAAGAAAAGAAAACAGAGAACGGAGGAGAGAGGAGGCGGATGGACGACGAGGAGAATGCCGAGGCAAGGAAGGAGTTTGTGTCGCCATGGCAACCGATGGTCGCCAAAGAGAGAGGAGTCGCAGCGTGGGGAGGGGCGGCGACCGTCGCCCGTCCAATCGCCGACTCGAATCGACCGGTGCGTATGTTAATGGCGGGGCCCCCGTAATTTGCCCAATCACGATGCGAAGGCCACTACTTACGCAGCCTTTTTGCCTGCTCTCTTCTTTTTTTCCCCTCTCTCTCACACACACTTCGCCTTTGTTTCTCCCTTCTCACTCTCTGCACGGCTTCTCTTTTGCTTTTTATGAGCGTCTGTATCATCCTCGTTTTATTCCTATTCACATTCTCTTGCTCGTTTCTGTCTGCTTTTGATTATTTTTCTTCTCTCCGCGCGGTTGTTCGTGCGTCCCCGCGGGATGAGGAAGAGGCTGAGAGATCAACTCCACCAGGAGAAAGATGCAATTGCTTCTGGCTGTGAACAAGTAGCAGTCTTCATAACGCGAGATAAACCTTCCGCCCGGATCTGGTGGTGCTTTGTGTGGCTCGCGCACTTTTCGACGTCCACGCAATCCACGTCGTTCACTTCTCTGTCGTTATTCTCGACTTTCTTTCTTTCTTTGTATTTCTCTTTTTTCTTTCGCCACGGATTTTGCCGCTGATGACGCTTCTGGTGGTTTCTCTCTTGTTTTACATCTTCTAGATTATACGGGCGTGAAAAGAAGGGGGAAAAGGGGAGTGGGTGGGTGGGTGGTGAGATAGGACAACTGTAACAGTGAGGAATTGTGTGCGCATGAGGGAAGAGTGAGAAAGGGCACAGGCGCGTCTGTGCTTGGGTGTATAGAAAAACACAAAAAAAGTATATCGATTTTTGTTGTTTCAGCTTCACTGCATACAAGCACGCCACGTGTGCTTCTGCCTAGATCACCGAATCTTAACGTCAGGCCTTTTGTTCTTCCGAGAGGAAGGAAGGTGCTGTATCCCCCATCCTCCCTTCCTTATCTTCCTCTTATCCCCTAGATAATGCGGCTCTTGTCTCGCGTCACTATTTTTTGTTCGCGCATAAGCGAAATCCCGTACTTCGGCACAAGAAGGAATATTTAACATTCTCGAAAAAAAAAAAAAAAACGTCGATTTGCCATATTAATGCGCAGACGTTAGGGGTACGTCGACTGTAAAAACAAAGCGATCCTTAACAGCTCTATAGCGCATGCCGTCGACACCTCATTTATGGTGTGAATTTCTCATTCACTCAAAATTCGACGTGTTTCTAACATTTGCTTCCAATTAATAAATCTTACCGTGCCGCTGTGCTTGCACAGTTCATTTACTTAGCACAATTAAATGTTATGTCATACGCTACACACTTTGTCGCGAATTTGCAATCATGATTATGGCATGCTGTATGCTTGTCCTATAATGCATTAATTCAGCATGCGAAGTCTTGCAGGGTTACGTAATGCAGCAGGGCCTAGCTACAGTCAAGAAAGAAGGCATTGCTCTTTGGCTTTTTGTTTTTTTCTCAGGCTATTAGACCACTTGAAGCCGCCCCTGTCGTACAGTGGTTACGGTGCTCGGCTGCTGATCCGAAAGACACGGGTTCGATACCGGCCGTGGCAGGTCTCGTTTCAGTGGAGACGACGTGCCTTATAACGATGTATTTCTGGCACGTAAAACCGTGCAGTTATTATTGATGACGCCTAGAACACAAAGGGCACTTGGCCTAGTCAAGACACTAAAACGTGCAATTAAACTCGGCGAAAGGGCAAATCAATATAATATTGAACATAGGAAAGAAAATTCACCCTTGTCTAAAACGAAATAAATTTCAAATAAACAAAAGAAATTTAGCAGGGCTTTATTTGTGCAAAACAGATAAACTGCGCATTTACATTGCGCAATGAAAAGTGCTTGTGAATGAGATTGACGAAATTAAAAAAGAAATGTCAATGGTCCCCCGCAGGCTGAGTACATCAAGTGAGTATATCTTTTAAGTGCATAACCGCATGAAATTGTCTCCTCTGTAGTCAGGGAGGGGAAAATATATAAAAAACGAACGAGGAAGAAAGAACTTGAACATCGGCGAGCGAAAGACCGCGATACGCTTGAAACGAATCCTCCAAATTGTGCTGTCAGTTCTACTTAGAAAGCTGCTTCATGGTTTAAAAAGAACGGGGCACTGGAGCATAAGCGCTTACTCGCACTTCCTCCTCTTGTTTCCCTCTTCATTTATTTTTCTCGACATTTCGTGATTATTACTTTCTTCGCCTCAAGTGGTCCACATAATATACGAAACTCATTTCCTTTCATACTCGTAGGACATGAAACATTTGTTATGCAATTTCTTAATGTTAGAACTAAGTTGTTGCTTTTCTTGATGTTCTGCATTCCATGGTTCTCGACGAAGGCAGGGCCAGTGTTAGCCGTAATAAAGTGCTCGGAGTATCAAGTCGACGTAGCGAGAAAGCGCGTTTTGTTTTCCTGCAAAGATTGCGTAAATGTAAGTAATGCGGATATTAGTGATATAAGTACGAGGACGCGTGGTTGTTTTTTTTTTTTTTTGCTTATGTATTCTATTAAGGCACGAATTAATCTAAGCTTGGAGGAGAAGAAGAGTTTCTAGGCTGAAGTTCTGGTTGATGGTAGGAAAGCTCCCTCTTGATGTCACACGGGCATGCTTTAGGGCGAAGATGTTCCAAGAGCACCGTCTCACTTGTCACTTTGAGAGAGGCTTTACTACTACCATTGAGTCATGTCGCCCATGACTTACTAAAATGCGGAGTTCATTGAAGCAGTAATAGGTTTATGTATGCGACCATGAGGATGCAGTTTATGTATGTGGGCAGGTGTACTCTCAGTCAATGTAATGCTTAATAAAATCACAGCGTGTATGTTCCACGTTACACTTGGCAGTAATGAAAGCACTGCGATTCCATTAGGTTAATTTTTGCTGTAATGAGTGACGTAATAAATTACTTTGATGGGTTGGTAATTTATTGAAGTATTGAATTACTTCAAACGAGTAACCTTCATAACATCACTCTTTCTTTCCAAATTACTTTTGACTAAAACATCGCATGCCCACCAACCTTATGGCATAAATAATTACGAAGAAAGGAAATAAAAATAGCACAGACAAGTTAATCTGAGCGGCATGCGCACAGAAAAACTCCGGTAGCGTCCGAACTCAAAGCCTGGCATAACGTTGTTGGAAGGCCACGGCCCCCTACATACCAGGAAAAAGGGATCGGCGAAGACTCCAGGGTTTAATGACTGTCGAACAGCGCAGCAACATAATACGGTGGTTTGAAACACATAACTATGTTCATCCAAGATAGAGTGCTTTTCTTTGTATAAAACTACGGTAGGTTTAACGCCGTGGTTTAACCACAGCGTTTAATGACGACAAAAACCACGGCGTTAAACATATTAGTCACTCTTTTACCAACGTGCCAAGTTTCCGTTCTTTCCGGTTATATTAGTCATGCTAACACATGTCACCGAACTCACCTTACCCCCTCTCCCATATTTTTTCGCATATGCCCTTCTTCTCCTCATCTTCTTCTGAGGAAGTGGGAGAGTGTGTAAAGCGTACAGAAATGAACGCTCGAGATGGTAGCTGCCGCCCTGACGAAGAGAAGTCCACTTGTCGAAACCTTGGCTCCAGAGATCTTACCTGTTCTTTTTTTTTTTTGCATTTTGCCCGCATCAAAATGCACTCACCATGTCCGGGAATCCACCCAACGACTTCGAGCATACCAAGCCAACTCCGTAGCCGCTAAGCTACAAGGCAGGTGCTGGCCCTGGCCTGTGCAGCGCACTCTGCGAGAGACACGGTAGCTATGCAGAGCCTCCCGAGGTGAGCTTTCTCCTACATATGGGCACATATTGTCCACCTCCCACGTGATTTTGTCGCGATCAGCCATATTCTTCAATTATATTGATTAGTACACATTACTCCATTCCTGTCAAAGCTCGGAGTGGCAGAGAGTACAGGTGTGGTCAGCGAGTGGTCGTGTGTGATTCTTTACTGCACTCGCCCCAGTTACATGATCTCCTCCCTACTCTCTTAACAAGTGTACTTTAGGTAGTAACGTGGTCACGGTGCTGGGCTGTTAACCTGAAACACACATGTTCGTTGCCGGCGGCAGCGGTTGCATTTCTAACGAGGCGAAATTCTGGAGGTCAATTTACTGTGCGATATCGATGCGCATAGCTGGCCGAAATTTCCGGAGCCTCCCACTGCAGCGTGCCCTATAATCCCATCGTGGTTTCAGCACGTAAAACCCCAGCAATAACTACCGTACCTCAACATCGTACAAATGTTTTCATTGACACGCTGCTACTATTTCACTGTTGCACACTACAGCGGAGCGCGTCTCGGCGCAGCAACGCTGTAGTGCGAATCGCCACGAGCCCCCTGCTGCAGCCGAGGCCTTGTCGGTGCCGGCGGGGCTGGTCGGAATGAGTCCCGCGTCCTGGCGTAGGGAGAAAAGGAGAAGAAGAGAGCCGCGGGTAAGGCGTAGGCGGTGGCAACTAGGAGCAGCGTTACAACCTTCGCCTCGGCGCAGCCGTTGGTCCGCCGGCCGACCCGACGAGCAGAGAAGCTGGAAGCGGATCATTTGTTACCAGTCGCCGGGGTCGCCAGAAGGCGGGACGCGCACTGCTGCCGCTAGGGGGCCGCCCCGCTTTCTTCGCTTCCAAATGGAGTGCCACTTCGTGTAAACGGCGGTACGCGACGCAGTAATTACGGACCAGCCTTTCCTACTTCTATCTTCTTTGTTTCTTTCCTTTCTGGAAAACAACTCAGGACCCCGCGGCTGGCCTCTCGGAGGCGCGCACGGACGCACGCACAAGTCAACGGGAATAGACGCAAAGGAAACAAAGAGCGGAAAAAGGAACACGAGTAAAAGAAGGACCGAAATCGAGGCCGAGAGGAGGTGAAGAGACGAAAAGACCAAGGCGGAAAACTGCGGGTGGGATGATATATATCAGGGATGAAAAATGCTCGTGCCCAAGTTTGGAGGAACGGCGATCTCTCGCGAGGCGAGAGTGTGAGTGCGCGAGTGTGCGGGAATTGAGATGGCAGGCGGGCGTCGACGGGGGAGCATTGCCGTGAATTGACTATGCGGAAAGAGAAGTGTAGAACGAAGGGGAAAGGAGGAAGTCGGAGGGAGAAGAACGGGGTGGTCGGATGCCGGGCTACTCGCATTAGAGCGATTGGTCGCCTCGTGCCTACGCGCCGGACTGTTGGACAGGCCCGGGAACAGCGATGGAACGGTAGCGTACACGCACAAGATGAAAGACCTATACTACAATAAGAGAGCGAGGAAACGGAACCGCTCCCTTGATGCTTCTGGTCTTTCTTAGCCAGTCATGAAGTCCACGTTCGCGAGCAATCTTTGCGATTATTCTCTTTCAATATCAAACGTGCAGGGGGAGACGACGCTGAGAGAAAAAAGAAAAGTGGAGTCAGAAAGAAAAAAAAGAAAGAGATAACGCCCTGAGAGAGTCAATAGTGTGACACCGCGCAAAAAACGCTTAAAGCGAGAAAAAGAAAAGAAAACGAAGTGGAATAAGAAGGGACCATTCCGCCTGGGTCCTCGCTTTCCCGCCTGTTCTGTTTGCAGTGACAGCTCCGTGTAGCCGCCGGCTGACGTCGGCACTGGGGATCGTTTTCGGATCGCGCGAGTCGGGATTCGAGCCGTGTGGCTTAGCCTTTTCTTTTTTTTTTTTTTTTTGCTTTCGTTGCCTTGCTAGTCGAGACCCTCTGGACATTGTCAGCAGAACGCTCCGAAGTCGTACACGCGCAACTTGCAGATGGAGCACAGCGTCCCCTGGGTGCTCGCTTGTCATAGACGCAGTTATCTACACTTGCTGCCTCGTCAAAACGATGAAGATAAGACGAAACAAGTAAGGAAGAAAGGACGAAAAGACGCGAATAATCTCTACAATGTTAGCGTTACTCTTACGGGTTGTCGAGTGAATTCTAAGCTAAAAGTTCAAGAAAAACAAAAAATAAATATCTCGAAACCTACAATGCCGTCTTATACGGAATATAACAAACGTAAATGTCGCGCTGTTTCAGGTGTTTTGGGGGACCAAGGTAACACGTTAGAATGATTGTTCATGGCATGCTCGTTGCTGCTTTTAATACAAACGGCTATCGAAGATGAACGCCGAATGGTTATTTCACGCGTACAAGTGTGGCCGTGTTGTGAAATGAGGTGACGTTTCGCGCACTGACGATATAAATGAATAAGGATATCACGGCCAAATAAATACCCCACAGTGAACACGAGTTCACCAAAGCGCTGCTATGTTCATGTTTTCTGTGTGGCGTTGATTGTACAGTACGTGCAGTGCGCATGTGCAATGCGCGAATGTGTATATGCCTAGGCGAAACGGTCACGATTAGGGTATTACGAAAGGGGAGGAAGAAGAAGGGGGGGGGGGGGGATGCCTTTTTTTTTCTTAGCTGAAAACATCTATCCCAAGCTAACCTTGCTTATCAATGTTGTGTTCTTTCAGCTCTAGCTTAGTTTCTGATGTTAAGGGGACTTAAAATTTCACCCTACAATTAGAGAGGGAGAGAAAAGCAACGAAAGGCAATGAGGTTAACCCAAAGCGCGTCCGGTTTGCTACTACACTGTGCTGGGGAAGGAATAAAAGGGTGACATAGAACTGAAGAGGGAGAGAGAAACACCAATCACGCTCACATTACGAGCACATCGTCTAGAAGCGGCCGCATAGACCTGCCGACTTCAGGTACGTCAGCAGCGCCCTCGTTGCACTATCTGCACTTGTCTATGAACTCATTAGTCATAACCGACAACACACTGGCGTGTCACCCGACAGTGGCAAAGGCCGCAGCAAATTTATTCATTTATTCGGTTTGTTTTGTTTTGTTTTGTTTTATGTATTTAGCGTCTGCGAAGCACCCTCTCACCGTAAGGCAATTGTTTTTTTTATCTTGGCAAAGAGTAATAACCTTTGTCTAACGTTCCCATCTCATGTTCATTACAGAAGCAACGGCATCAAAGACACGTCGCATGCAGTGAAAAAAAAAAAAAAAGCTCCAGCAAACTTAGAATTAGCGGCATAGACAACGTGAAGGAGCAGGAAACATACACCGCAGTTAATGTCAGCGAGCAAGAGCGCAAAAAGAAAAGGACAAATCCCCCGCTCAAATAACGAGGACGTAACGAATATTCGAGGAGGACGTTGTTAAATAGTAATTTGGAACCTTGGCTTACTCCTCCGGCTGATTAATGGTCTAAGCGAAGTACCGTGAAAGAATGACGTCTCCGAAATCTCCAACTTCTAATAGGCGTAAAGTGCCAACTCTTTGTCCTCGTGCCGAGCGCTCAATTTGTCACAAATTACGGCTATTTCGCGCTGAACCAGTAGTTCTTACTGGCCGTAGTTAGGCGCCACGAGCCGGAAGCAAGCGATAATACAGAAAGTGCAATTGTTCCTAAGTTTTCGCGAGACGCCTCCCTAAAGTTGTAGGGGTGAAAAGGATGCAAAGATTATAATGATATCTGGAGATATCAGCCTATTGACAACAGAGAAAATTGTAGCGCAGGCCAGAATATTTAAAAAAACGCCCTAACCTAAAGCGATACTGGCTGTGTTCCAATTCTGGACAGCATCGTAGACAGCCTACCTTGACAGCTTCAAGGACAGCTTCGCGTGCTTGCCGTCCGAGTAATGGAACGCGCCCAGATGACGTATGCATGACAAGACGCCATCTCGCGTCGACAAAAGAAAGCTAAAAAGAACGCTCCCAATTTTCGTTCATTTTGCTTATTTCATGTTCCAATCTACGAAAACCCCAATGCAGCTCACGTAAATCGCGTAAGAAATCGCCTATTTGCGAGCAGATGACCGTTCCGGCGAGGTTTGTGGATATTCAAGCAATCTTCGCAGCCGCCATCTTGTTTGGACAGCAAAGTAGGCTGCATCGTTTTTGTCTTCGTATGCCGTCTTCGCGAAGCTGTCTATCTTGCCGTCTACGTGAGAAATGGAATGGGACTTAAGATGGCCGCTGTTACGTAGCCGTCTATTTAGCCGTCTACCGTGAGTATTGGAACGCACCCACTGTCTTGCATAAGCAACAAAGAGATAAATAGAGCACGGGTCCTTGTACTCCAGAAATGTCTGCCCGTGGTCAGGCGATGGGCTAAAAAGAAACGTGCTACAAAATGGCTGTTCTTTTGATATTTATTTTCCGGACTTGTTTTAAAATTTATCAGTTTGCGCTGCTTGAAATTTCTTGCGTCATTAAAATAACGCTGCTCATTGTTAACGAGTTTTAAGCGCTGGAAGCCCACTAGAGCCCAGAACCACTCAAGAGAACCCGCTGTGCAAAAGTTACCTATAGCGTTGTTTCGCCACATTGCTTTATCGTCTTACAGAAAGTGCACGCTTTACAGGCGATTTGCCGCAAATATCTGGAGAAGCAAGTGTAAACTTTACACTTGCTTCGCCACATGGTAACGTCACCTTTCAGGTAGTGCGTGCTTTACGGGTGGCTCGGCCCGTGCTAGTAATGCATTATTGCGGTGCATGTTTTGCGGATGCTTCGCAATCATGCAATGTTGCCCTACAAGCAGTGCGCGCTTTACGGATGCTCTATCGCATGGTTGTCCAACAGTGCACGCGTTATAATTGCTTCGCCACATGACAGTATTGCCTCACAGGAACTGCACGCTTTACAGCGCAAATCCCGACGTCACGCAAACGGACGATGACAGTGTAAAGATGGTGGACACGCACCCTGCGTGTGTCTTTCGTCATTTTAGGGCCCTCGTCTACACTCTATAAGGATTTGTGATGTCTCATCAAAACGCCCAGACACATTAGTGAGCTTTAGAGGAGCTTCGTCACATGGCAACTATGCATTACCGGCTGAGCACGCTTTACAGGAGCTGACATAGCATTAAAATAAATTTGTCATTTTTCAAGTTAAAACACTGTTTCGTATTTCGGTGGGCCAGTCACATCACAGTTAGACGAAGAAAGTAATCTTCGGCGCACGCATAGGACGTGCAGTACTGGGTAGCCGACGCACGGATAAAAATTTTGAAACCACAACGGTTGAGGGCTCCAGTTTTCTCTTAAGTTCAACTTCACAACTCTCGCGCTGCTTTTAGTACGTCGGTATGCATTTTTATGGCATATGCTAAGCACGACTTCATACACTGGGCAGTTCATGCCTGTGTGTTTTGTCCTGCGTATGGTCAACACCGTCAATAATAGGCGGCGACATGTGTGTTATTACATTTAGTGCCGCCTCGTCCGTTCTTGAAAGAATGAAACCGTGAAGGTTGTTTAGAGTCCCGACGTGATGCTCATTCAAAAGAACGGAGTTTGAAAACGTGTCACGTTGAACTTCTCGTCGGGCACACGCCCGCTTTCGCATTCAACTCAGCCGCGCAGCCATGGATAAAATAAATGTTGTTGTCTTTGCGCTTATAACTTTCTTGCCACTCAGGCGGCGCTCAAGCAAGCGAGCCAGTGGTGCTGAAGAGGCACACAATGAAGTCATAGGAGCGAAAGTAATGGCATAAAGAAACAAGACACGTATCCAGAGAACGCGCTCGGAATATCGCTCCGCAGGACATGTCTCGTCGTCGTGATACCCCTTCCCTCTCCCTCAATTTCGCCCGACACCCGATATAGAGAAAGAAGAATTTGCTAATCAGACCTCACGTCCACGGTGTGTTTTCCCCGTGCAAAATTTATCGGAAAAAAAGTGGCAAATGAGCCGTTCTTCCTTTCTTTCTCCATTTCGATACTATTACCACTGTTACAAGCAGCCACATATCTGTTTACAAGTGACTTTTTTTGTAATCGTAGCCAAATTACTACCTGAACGTGATAATGCCCTGATTATTGTCACTGCTTGCCTGTTTGTTTCCAGTGAGAGGTGTGTTCGAAGAAATGAGTGGTTGGGAGATTGACCTGTCTTGTTTTCTGATCTCCCATGCATAAAGTGCCTATTGGATGTTGAAAGTCGCAGTGGTGGGGATTCGAACAAAAGCTATAAAGAACATCGTAAGTCTTGTATTACCTTTGGCGCAGTTCCGTGAACATAGAAAAGGAACTCCTGTCTTACCTTTGACACATATGAAGGTTTGAACAAAGGAACGGAGAGGCAGAAAAAGCGGTGAGAACGTAGCATTTGACGCTTTCCTTTGGCATTCTACAGGGTGCGTCAATTAACTTGTGTTGGGGTTTAAATAAATCCACGTTCACTTTACCAGGATGCAACCGTCTTAGTACTATTTATTGTCGTCTTCACCATCAGCTACTCTTTTTTTTTTTTTAGTGATCTGAGGTAAATTATTAACCAACCTTGAAACTGTTGGTCCAGCCGAAAAATGTTCAGTGGAGATATTGTAGAGCATGTTATTTATTGTTCGGACATGTATTTTCATAATGACACGTGCATTGGTATTGGTTTTCTCGAGCTTCTAAGAAAGTGCGCAAGACCTGAAAAAGGCCCACGTGACTAGGCTGTCACAAAATAGTGCCCACTTCGTCGAAGAGGTCGGCATCGTAATAAAGACGCTGCGCCCAATCGAAGCTGCGAAAAAATAAAAAAACGGCGCGCGCAGCGAAAACTACAACGCGCCAAACGTCACGCATCGACTCGCCGAAGCGTTAACGGCGCCATTGTCGTGTTTTCTGAAAGCTTCTGGAATGCGACACTAAGCCATCGCATCGCAGCGAGTGAGCGCGCGAGACAGACGAGGAGAGAAGGAAAAATACACCGTCTCCCGCTAAAGGGGACCATGGGGCGATGCGAAGCAGCATCAGTCCGCGGCGGTGGTGTAGTGGTTACGGTACTCAGCTGCCAACCAAAAAACGCGGGTTCGATCCCGGCCACGGCGGTCGCATTTTCGATCGAGGCGAAAATGCCAGAGGCCCGTGTTCTGTACGTTGTCAGTGCACGTTAAAGAACCCCAGGTGGTGTAAATTTCCGGAGCCCTCCACTACGGCCTTTCTCTCCTCTCTATCTCTTTCACTACCTTTCCCCCACCTCCACGGACGCTGCATAAATTAGCGCCTTTTCCTAACCGAACCACAATCATCAGCAGCAGCACGGGGGGTGCTCACCGCGTTTGCATCGGTTTGAGTAGGTGTCGCGTTTGCATCGGTTTGATGCTAGCAGACGCTGCCTGCGTCAGCGTTGTCTCTCGCGGGCGAAGGGGCGTTCTCGTTCTTTGTGAGCTGGTAAAGCGTTCATCGAAGAAAGGGCGTTTCAATAGTCAACGCGTGCCGTTCAGAGAGGAGAGGAGGAATGCTGAGATGAGACAAGGAGAGGAGGGGGGGGAGGATGCGTATGCGCAGTGCGGGTGTGGACGCCACACCGTGGATGGATGGATGGATGGAGGGAGGGAGGGAGGGAGGGAGGGAGTGACATAGCCGTGACCATAAGCTGCTTCGCATCTAAAAGCGAAGAGTGCGCGCCGCCGACGCTAACCGTGACATGCGGAGGAGAAAGAGACGTCTTCGTCGCGACAACTGGCATGGAAGCTATCAGAGCTTTCCCTCATCTTTGCGCATGCTGAAATCGCGCGACCAGCGCCGAAACGTCTCGAAGACCAGCCGAAAGAATCGATCAAGGGCTGTCAGCAGCAGTCTCGGCCATCATGTGACACAGTGAACGAAGAAAGAAGTTGACCGACACCCGTGACCGACACTGCTCCGTGGACCAACCGTCCAGATCGACCTGCAAGCCTCATGTTGACGAGATGTTTCGAGTGACCCTGGTGTATAGAACTCTTTTTGTGTTTTTATTCTCTATTGCCATGCATGAGCTTTTTATCTTTGGTGTTAGTTGGCTCCGTGCATAGGGTATCCTACTATTACACACTAGAGGGGAATCTGACGCTAGTGCAAAGGGCCACTCAGTTAAGCAACCCTTCAACCACCATGGGAATGATGGAAAGTACAGGCTTCCGATCCGCTTCGGATGGATTTCGTTCTTGCGACTCGCGATGATTGTTTTCTCAGCTCTAAACGAAATGATAAGGAAATATTTGCAATTTTTATTTGCTTTTGTCTGCCGCATGTAAGAAGGAATGCATGAAATTTGCGTAACTGTGAAGTTGGAGGAAAGCAGAGACAAATTTTACCACCAGAGTATGCATGGTTCGACGATAGTGTTCTAGATTTGGCGCCATGAAGGTATTATGCTTTTTACTTCAGTGATAACAATTATGAGTGTTTCTCTCTGAAAATACGCAGCAAGCATTTATGGAAATAAAGAAAATGTTATATTGGGTGAGAAGTGTTGAGCTTTCAAGAGAAGCACTAAACGTGTCGTCTACTTCGGCGTCTGCTTCATCCCAGCTTGGGAACCGTAAGCGTTTCTCGCAGACGCTATCGAAGAGTGAGTGAAAAAACTTTATTATCGGTACTGGGAGTGATAGACTCTGTGACCCCACCAGAAGACTGCACGAGTGTAGTCTTTCATCACGACTTCTGCAGATTACCAATACAGGCGACTCTATTTCAGTGGCCTGTGGCCTCCTCACAGTTATTCTTTTTCGTTTTCTTTTTTTTCGATAAAGCCGACTTGCTGAATGAAGCGCGCGCGCCGCCAGCCGTGATTTGCGCTTATCCGCATGCGACAGTAGGCTAGGCACTGTACTTCGGCGGCCAATCCTCCGAAGGGGACACGCAGGCCATTCTCTGGGATCATCATCAACAGCATATGTGCGCGTGCCTCCGCGTGCCTCCACGTGCCCCCGCCCATCGATGAGCAGAAGAAGATCCAACTTGGTAGCCATGCCACCAAAACGGTCTTACACCGTTTCATCTCATTCTAAGGCCCATAAGCGCGCTCGTGGAGATGACGCAAGGCAACAGCGACGCAGGCATGAACCGGCAGCATCCTCACCTCCTCCAGGTAGCGGTCGCCCCTACCCACAGGAAGATCCTCCGCCATCGCCTACGTCGACGACTGAAATCGTGCCAGCATCGCTGCCTAGCGACGACGACGACAACACAACCGTTTCCTGGGATCATGGCGAAGATTCGGACGCCTACCATTTGTCCACTGATCAAGATGAGATCGAGATAGTACGGCGCTCCTCACACTATGAGGACAGCATCTGTGCGACAATCTCGGCAAGCTTCGGCTCTGACTCTCCCCCAGGGCTCTTCGCACAAGAACGCGGTTCGCCAGGTCGCGGGCCCCTGAACTCCACAATGGTCGATGGTGGCTTACCGATAGACATGGTGTCTTCGCCCATCGTACCTGAAAGGGCAATGCCACCCGAGCCTGGTCCGCGAAACGTGAGAGAGGAGCCAGGCCCTTCAGGAACGACAAGACCGCTCGCGCCTCCTTCTCGCGGACGAGGAGGTAAGCAACTCACTGTACGATGCTCCTCACACGATGAGGACAGCTTCTGTGCGACAATCTCGGCAAGCTTCGGCTCTGACTCTCCCCCAGGGCTCTTCGCACAAGAACGCGGTTCGCCAGGTCGCGGGCCCCTGAACTCCACAATGGTCGATGGTGGCTTACCGATAGACATGGTGTCTTCGCCCATCGTACCTGAAAGGGCAATGCCACCCGAGCCTGGTCCGCGAGACGTGAGAGAGGAGCCAGGCCCTTCAGGAACGACAAGACCGCTCGCGCCTCCTTCTCGCGGACGAGGAGGTAAGCAACTCACTGTACGATGCTCCTCACACGATGAGGACAGCTTCTGTGCGACAATCTCGGCAAGCTCCGACTCTGACTCTCCCCCAGGGCTCTTCGCACAAGAACGCGGTTCGCCAGGTCGCGGGCCCCTGAACTCCACAATGGTCGATGGTGGCTTACCGATAGACATGGTGTCTTCGCCCATCGCACCTGCAAGGGCAATGCCACCCGAGCCTGGTCCGCGAGACGTGAGAGACGAGCAAGGCCCTTCAGGAACGACAAGACCACTCGCGCCTCCTTCTCGCCGACGAGGAGGTAAGCAACTCGCTGTACGATGCTCCTCACACGATGAGGACAGCTTCTACTTCTGTGTGACAATCTCGGCAAGCACTGACTCTGACTCTCCCCCAGGGCTCTTCGCACAAGAACGCGGTTCGCCAGGTCGCGGGCCCCTGAACTCCACAATGGTCGATGGTGGCTTACCGATAGACATGGTGTCTTCGCCCATCGTACCTGAAAGGGCAATGCCACCCGAGCCTGGTCCGCGAAACGTGGGAGACGAGCCAGGCCCTTCAGGAACGACAAAACCACTCGCGCATCCTTCTCGCGGACGAGGAGGTAAATAACCCACTGTTGCAATGGCAAGGTCGCCCGCACTTCCTCCCCCAGACTTGGGATGTGAAGCCAGCACATCTGCAGGGGCACGCACTTCGTCGCAGGCCACGGACAAGGCAATGCCATCATGTCCTCTACGATTGAACCGAAGTATGGTACTACGTGAAATGGAACGTTATGACTTCTATAAAAATTGTAGCGCAAAGGAACACACGGACAGACAAAGAGCACAGGACTAGCGCCCGTCCAGTGCTCTTTGTCTGTCCGTGTGTTCCTTTGCGCTACAATTTTTATAGAAGTCATGAACCAACTAGCCCAAGAAAACGTTTTGCTAAGGAACGTTATGGCGTACATTTCAGCGGGTTCCTGCCACGAAAGAAGTTACTGCGGTTAATCATCCGGTATTTTAATCCTCTCGTGTTCCTCTTCTGAGCACGACTGGCACGTTTTGTATCGTTAGTTTATAGCATCTTTATTAAAGCGGCAGTGAAAAGATTATGGAGCTGTCCGATTGTAATTTTCACTGCTGTCACTAAGCATTCGACATGCTGATTCCGAAATATTTCGGCGGTACATTCAGTGTACGTTTAATAATGTCCGTTTGAGTTGCGCTCCCGAAACGACCATGCGACACTACAGGCCGGCGTAGGCACTATTCAGTGACGTTTCAGTGACGTCAGCTCAAGACACTTCAAAGGGTAAACACGTTAACCTTGTTTGCTATAAAATATAACAGGTTCATATGAGAGCTACAATGTAAGAAAACGCTTGGCCACCGTGTGAGGCCGATATTCGGAAGCAAGGCTTGAGCACGGTTTGTTTTCCCATGGCCTCCGAGACGGGAGCGCCCGTCTCGGAGGCCATGGGGCCGACCATAGAGTTTCTCGCTATGATGAAACTCTATGGTTCCGTATTTTGAAGAGCCGTGTTTGTGCACGTTTGGTGTAACTGCCTGTTCAATGAGAATACATTTATTTTGGTTTCGGCACCCTTGGCTCTGACTCGGTCTTTGAACTACTGCTGCCGTTTTGCTAGTGCACCAAAGGTACCTAGAGTTTAATTGTCCAAGCTTTCGTGGGGTCATTTTCGGGGAACTGATACGTCGGTTCTTGGAATCTTTCCCGGCGGTTGGCTCCCGTGTCTCATAGCTAGGGATCGGTGACACAGGCGTTTGCGCTCAGTGAGAATAGTGCTCTCAAATATGCTACGACAGAACGACAGATAATGCACGCGGACAGCAGGCATAAACAGGCTGAGGGAAAGAAGTTGCCACAATTTATCAGCTTCTCTTGCAGCGCGTCCTGTATTGTCTGTCTGCTTGCATCATTTATCGTTAGCTCGCATGCTCGAGGGCGCTAATGTCATGGCGCGGAAGTACCTCGTCACATGGTGCTTTTTTGAATCTCATGCACTTTAGAAGCCCTGAAGAATTAAAACCACGGCGGCTATTAATAAAAAACTACATTATCCAGGCACTAATTAACATGTTCCACAACTTCTCCACTGAACATTTTACGCTTAAAGCAACAGTTTAAATGTTGGTAACTCTATAATTAATCATAATTACCTGAGCTCATCAAAAGTAGTCTGATTGTCAAGACCACAGTAAAGAATGCTAAGATGGTTGTATCCTCGAAACGCGCTCGTAGATTTTTTAAACCCTGGCGCTGGTTAACTGAAACACGTTTGTATATGTCTGGTGCGAAGTGTTTTAACAGTGTAGCTGTTTAAGCTTGGGAAATCTCTGGCGTGCAACGCTTCAATTTTGTATGCGCCACAAAAAGCGATATGTGCCAAGCAACTCCTAACATACTGCGGTAGATCCATGCATACTACGGTAGATCAAGGTGAGTGAAGGTGAGGAGGAAAGAAAGGACGTGCAGAGACTGTAAAGGCATCGCACAGCCTTGCATGGTATAGTTTATGCCGTATGCGTCAAGAAGCTCTTAGCATAGCATAGCCATGCTTAGTAGAGTATAGCAAGGGTGCCCAAGAGAGAAGCGATGGCGAGAAGGAAGGGAGAGGATAAGCATGGCATAGCCTGGTCAAGTATAGTGTAGCAGGGGATGGGAAAGGAAAGGGAGGGTGGGGAGGAGTGATGTGAGGTTGAGGAGCAGTG
Source organism: Hyalomma asiaticum (assembly GCA_013339685.2). Lineage (NCBI taxonomy): Eukaryota > Metazoa > Arthropoda > Arachnida > Ixodida > Ixodidae > Hyalomma > Hyalomma asiaticum. The sequence continues at coordinate 66,611,799 of CM023483.1, forward strand.
ACCAGAGGGGAAGATCGTAAAGCATGGCATAGACTTCTAGTACTGTATAGTTTAGCAAGAAGATGGGGAAGTGAGGGTGAGGGAGATTGATGTAAGAGTGAGAAGGAGGGAAAGGAGAAGGCATGCGGGTAAACCATAGCCTAGCCATGCACGGTATAGTACAGCAAGGGGTGGGAAGAGAGGTAAGAGGAAGGAGGGAAAGACGAAGAGATAGATAAAGAATTAAAAGCGACATAAAGAAGAAGATGTAGAAAGATATACGTAAGAAAGAAAGAAAGAAAGAAAGAAAGAAAGAAAGAAAGAAAGAAAGAAAGAAAGAAAGAAAGAAAGAAAGAAAGAAAGAAAGAAAGAAAGAAAGAAAGAAAGAAAGAAAGAAAGAAAGCAGAGTGAGCTAGGCATGGCTTCCACAGCTGCTGGCAGCACGGTGGAAGGTACGGGCGCCCTCAGCCAATCACGGCTGCGCTTCACAATTGTGCCGCTACGCGCGTGTCGCTTCCACAGATTGGACAAGGTGGCCCCTGGAGTCCTCGTTGGTGGCTCATGCAGCCCACATTGGGGGAGAGAGCGCTAGCTTTGGCAGTGCTGACAACAGCTTGTGAAATGGAGTATAGTCGCTACGAATGGTAACCCAGCTCCGCTGTTCCTTCAGACTTGGCACCGCTAGTGTCAAGCTGTCGCAAGCTGTTGTTTACACCTATGCAGAAACAGGGGGAAAGAGCAGTAACCACTCGAGAGGCTCGCAATGTTATCTAGGCATCGATATGCATATCCGATGTAGTACTATATGATGACGAATAAGAGGAATTAAAACAGAATGATAAAATTACAGACAGTGTTTTAATCACATTATTATGTAAACTCAGGGTAACTTAATATAGGACGTGGACCTTATTTCGGGCTGTATCCTACAGAACTGCTATACAATTACCTTAGTAACACGCAAGGCAGACAGAGGTACCTTTACGATACTGCAATCTCGTGCATCTCAATAGTCTTCTTGTGGCCCATGCTAACCATCTGAACATCACGTCCGATTAAAACTGCTAAACATTGTGAAGAGGAATTCTTGTGCATCGGAAAGCCATCCACGACAACTATTTTTTATACCTACTCAGAATTCAAGGCACCCGAATAAAAGAACTACGGTAGTGGCCAACATGCACCTATGAATCACTTTATCATCTCATTTTCTCTAAACAAGATCAAAAATTAGTTACGCAATTGCACATGTGCCAGTATGGGGACAGAGAGCTGTATCACGCGTTTACAAAGCTGGTCTGTTAAGTGAGCATGACAGTTGTCTATACGCCCATCTAGCAACGCTGGTCTAACAAGGCGACTATAAAGCTAAGGGGAGTGAAACACTGAAGTTTGTATTTTGTTGCCTCTTATGCCCTTCAAAGGTTCAGCAGCGTGAATACCCGTTAACTGGACCTTTCGAGAGCTCTGTGACTAGCACCTGCGCTCGGCCGTGTGCGGCAGATGGCTAAGGGCTCAAAGCAGCCCTTTGGGTGCTAACCCTTCCCACTCCCCTTCGCAGCCGCGTAATCGAGAGCCCTCTGTGCTTTGATCCGTGCTCTTGTAACGATGGCCCACACTTTGTTGAAGGGTACACGCGGTGCTCAGAACCGCTCCTGCTCATCAAATAGAAACGATCGCCGGTGTTTTTCAAGCCGAGGCCAAGTGTTTGAATGCCGCACCGAGAGCACTCGGTGACGCCTCGACTGCGAGGCGAATATCATCTCGTTTTTTTCTTCTTTATTTTGTGCACTGTTTACCTGATCAGTTATTTCGCCCAGAAACATTCGGCTAGAAAATGGTGAGCGAATGAACAATCAGTCAAAAAAAAATACACAGACAACGTGCATAAGAAAGAAACAAGAAAGCACAAACAAAAATAAAACAAAGAAGACCCGTATGGGTATTACACTCTTCAGGTACTATCTTGAAGTGTCGTATTATTTACTCGTTGTTTGAATGCCATGGAAATTTTGTATGAAGCAGATGTTCAAGGCCACGGGCAAAATTTTTATATTTGTGCCTTTCTTCCCGAAATAAATCCATGCTGGGTGCATCGTTATTCCCACCATTCTTTCTTTCTTTCTTTTTTCTTTCTTTTCTTTTAGTGTGGATCTTGCTAAAGCTGCAGATGTTTTCTTAAGTACCACCGTAACTCCATGCCTCAATTCTGGCATTCCGTCAACTAAACATCTTACCTAGCTGCGTTTTTAGTTTAAGAAGGCACGGCTAAAGTGCACATCAGTGATGAGGCCACTGCATTGCTCGTTAAAAGCTTTGAAGAAACCCAATGGGCAATCAGGTTAAGGCTAACTAATGTAGAACTAAGAATTAAGCAAATACCTGGTAACTCCTGAGCATCGTTAAAGACTGCACAATATCGTCCGCTGTGTTTTCAAGTCATCCGGATTTCTTACTTGGAGCAGGGTCTTGTTTTTTCCTCTATAACGTAAACGCATGATCTTTGACCACTTTAAACAAATGTCAAGGCAGGGATTATCATGGAAGCGCACATGCTCATCAGAGGATAAATTTTTCTAACAAGGAACTCTAGCGCGTCCAATCTACAACTCAGGGTTGTTTTTTTTTTCTTCATTTAGGCAATGGTCAAAGGCAGAAAAAAGTAGTCCTGCTCGCACTGTGACCATGCCAGCGATCGCAGCCTCCTGCCTTGACACAAGAACAAGAATAACTAAGAGCACTTGTTCTTTCTTTTTTTCTTGCTAGGGTACAACAACGCGGTATCAAGCAGGAGTGCAAATGAAGGGGAGGGGCTCACTTCAGCATTTTTAGAGAAATTTCTCGACTTGGCTCCTCTAAAGCTAGGCTCCATTTCGGTCTCTTGCCAACGTATAGTCGGCAAGCAGGGCAAATGCTGGCCTTAAGGCATCGGTAGGGTGCAGAATGTTCCTGGCAGGCTTTCTACATAGCCGTATATCTCGAGTGAAAAAACGAAAAATTAAAAGAAACTCACATGGGATATTTTCCCTACGGGCTCAGGAGCTTGCCAAAAAGCCTTCCTTTAGTGCCAGTGTTTTTCGTCTCCCATTTCTTTCTCGTTCTATGTTTCATTCTATGGCTTTCTCTGAGCCTAACGTAAATTTTCATTTTTGCACAAACAAAGAGTACATGCGAGGGCCTACAAGAGTCACCGCTTGAAGAAAAGCAGAGTATATTGAACGAAAAAGAAAACAACTGAAGTACATACAACGAAAATTTGAGATGCGTGGGCGAAGGCAAGGGTGCGTGCTAAAAGGAGAACGCTGGAAAACCCGGCTGGGTCGCAAGATAATCGAATTAAAGAGTGTGTGTACACAAAGAGCCGCATTCTTTTCGAAGGAGAGTGGGATGAAAATTTTCGACAGGCTAAAACGCGAAGAATGAAGCTAATGGCAAAGGACAGTGGCAAGAAGAAAAAAAAAAGGAAATGTTCGACGTCGGTATATAGCTGGTAAGAGTAGCAAGGCCCGGCCAGGAAGGGGTCGAGAGGAGACGGCTGGATGGCGAAGAGGTTGTCGAAGGCCGGGTAGACAAATACGCTCGCAAAGCGGTCCTCCGCTCGCGCCATTCTTGAGAAAGATGTGAAGCTAAGGCGCTCTTCTATTGCAAGGTTGTGTGACGCGTCTGCACCGCGCTTGCGGCGGGCGCTGCGTCGGTGATGTGAGGAAATCGAGGCCGCCGTCCTTGTTTTCTTCTATGGCTTATTTTTGCATTAACCCTTTGCAAGCATGTCGATGGATGCTGGCGTATTATAGTTTCTGCTTTGATGTTGTTTCTACCTGGTACACACGCTGGTGTGAACGCGTGCGTAGCGCAGTTATACTACCACTACACAGTAGCTGCGAACAGTATCCATCACTAGCCAAACTTCAAGCGATGTTTCCACATTCATGTAGGGAGTGCCGTCCAACTTATATAACAAGATCTAGAAACTCTCATGCGTAGACGTTCACTGTTGTTGAACTGGGATGAACTGACACGAACATCCTTGACGCACTGAAAACGCCGCCGTTGTAGCTGGAGAGTTAGAGTACGGTACTATGTTCGGACCTCCACGAGTTATGTCTATCGCAATCGTCGTGAAAGTGAAGGCGAGAGAAGTGATAACAAGACCCTTACTACAGCCCTAGGCAACACAAATCATTTTTATCGAAAAACTTTATATAATATCAACTGTGTGCAGGTGCATCATATTCTGTAGAAGAATGATCGTCATAGTCATTAGTTCACAATGAGCACAGACTAGAAATACAAAATCGGTATAATATCTACACTCGGTGAAGCAAAGTGCTGGGATAAAGTTCCTCCTTCCTTGGACAGAGCTCCTTGGTCTTACTTTCCAGTCCGAAGTCTGCAAATGTGGCACTATCAAAAAAAAAAAAAAAATCTAATGGTCGGACCACCGTGATCGTCCAACTTGTGGGCGCTCCTAAATATTTATCTTTACTTTAGGAGTCTACCTTCTATAGGACATCTGTCTTGCTAAGAATGCTGATGAGCACAAGGTTCTTACCGTTATTACCGCTATTTATGCACTTTCTGTGATCTCATAGTGACAGAGGCCCGCAACGCACTGGTACAAAGACAGCGTTTTCAAGGACGATCTATGCCTCCTGTAACTGATTAAATGCAAGGTCGAGTTCCGGCATCGTAAGGTAAATCAATTACTAGTTTATTAAGTCATCCATTCACTCAGATGTAGCTGTCTAGCCTGCATTCACAAAATTTCTATGTCACTCAGCATCCACTGTCGGTATCTCTGATGCAGGAAACGACATTGTGCGGTTCATCAAATCCACTTCGCGCACAACACCCCCACTTTACTTTTAAACGAGTAAGTCAAATGCCAGAATGTTTACGCTTCGAAGGTACAGCGGTTGAAATACAATGCTGCATGCTTATCTCGACATCTTCGGGGTTGCCCGAGGAAACTCGAACTTTGCCGTGCCCACGAGGAATGTCCTCACAGATGTCACCATTCTCGTCGCAACGTGGGAACCACGGTTGCGAACGTTTCTCTCGGACATTTACGCTAGACCTGCCGTATACCCCCGCGTTCCGCCCCAGAAACCAAGCCAAGGCGTGCGGAATAGTCTCAGGGGACATCGTGGTCGGCCTCCGTACCCGCATCGGTGATGCCACCCGACCGCCGCGCCCTCTGTCGCGCCATTTGTCAACGTCACAGAGGCACGTGACTGCCGACTGCGGCGCCACTCCACGGCGCAGCGCTCGAGCACCTGCATCCCCGTCGGGATGGGCCCCCGCGGAGTGGGGTATGCCGCAACCCTGTTGGGATGGGAAGTTGCTCCATGGAGCGGAAGTGCGACTCTAGTTTACACAGATCGCATGGTGTCATCCGTATTGACCGCCACAGTGCAGTCAGTGCATCGCTTCTGCTCGACCACGCACACGCCATCACTATGGTAGTGCTCATAGCTATTGTAATCAGAAACATCTCCAACTAGCTTTCAGACAATCCCTTGCAGAGTGAAGATGTCTGTCAGCAATTTCGTGCTCCAAACACTCTACAGCAGCCAAACTGTGTTCTTTTACCCTATTAAATTTGAAATAATGTACTTTCGGCCACAAGCAGCTCCTGCTACCCGAAATCATAGAAGGAAAAAAGCAACAAGGATAGAAAGAGGAATTTGTAAATACGAAAAGGACTTGAAAGGTGCATAACAGTGCAACGAAAGCTAGCAGGGCGAAGTGCATTCAACGCGTTTACTTTCTCTCCCTCTTCCTTGCTACAATCTAGTTTATAATAAACGTGTCATTTTAAAAGCGCGTCAGCGCCTATGTACCCGTTCCGCACATGTGATATCGCTAAAGCAACTCATTTTTGTTACCATTCATTCACCGATACATTCCACCTAAAATGCACACGTTATCAGTGTGTTCGCATACGCAGTTAATCTGATTTATTCCCGCCTTATGAAATGTAGTCACACACAACCCACAACTTCATTTTCGTAAAGCTACCCCGTCTGCACATTTCAGGACAGGGAACGAAACCGTCGTGATTTCTTACAAACGCTTACCGGATGCGAACGTAAGATGCCACGGTTGGTTTTTGATGCTAGTTCTTGTCTTGATGGTGAACATAAGACTCAACTACGCCGTGCATATAATAATATTGTATAATGTCCCGCGTTTTCTTTCTCTTCTTTTTTTCGTACTCCCTGGCTGTTCCTTCTGAGCATTTTAGTGTGTGTTCGGTTGCTGTGAATCAATAAGGCACTTACTTGAACGCAGTAAATTTTCGTTCTTCTTTTTTTCTTCAAATGGCCAAGTGATGGTGCCTGACCCAAGGAGAGGAACGCTCATAAAAGATGAAATACACGGGGTTTAGTTTGCGAACCTTCTATTTAGTACCATCTATAATTGGTCGATCGGCTTTTCACTGATACGTCAAGCATTAGGATTTCTTGAAATTTTGTCCTCCGAAGATTTTCGTCGCAAGTCGTTTTTATGAATACGTGCCTTGATAAGTTTCTTCATTCTTATAAAAATGGAACTTCACATTGCAATGGTCCTCAAGGTTTCTTTGCGTTTTTATTTTCTTTACCCGAGCCTTATGACAAGAGCTTCAGGTAAAATAAAGGCGAATGCAGCGAAGCAGATATTCGCACGTATGGTTATCTTTTATTTCTGGTTACCCACGAGCTTAACACTGTTTTAAGCACTGCTTTCAGCAATTGAGTGGTAAAGTCTCACCGGCTGTTCAAGATCTCATGTCAAAGTAACGTTGGTTCTTTCCTGTCCTCCAGTTTATTTCTTATTGTCATTGCAAACGTGATCACCGGCAGCATAACATTGCGGAATCGCCTGCTGCAAAAAAAAATAAAAATATTACCTCTATTGTTAATGCCGGCCGAGTTTCCAATAGAGGCATTATAAAAACTTCGAAAGTCATTCAACTAGAGCTACAATTTTTAAAATATTCTCTAAGAATTGCGTGGATTGACGAAAGCACTCGATTTTCGCGTCCGCAACTTTGCTTCCACAGGATGTCATGCAGACGTCCACTCCAGTGGGCCGCGTAACGAGCGGTATCCGTACCGTACGTCTCTGTCGCTGCCGCCCCGCTCCGAGCCCGAAAAACCAGGCGGCACCGAAATTATTCGCCTCCCGGGACCGCGTGACGAAATGTTTTGGAATGCCCCGCGTGGCGTGTGAACGCTGGAGACGCAGGCGACTTTCGCCGACAACTGCTCGCTCGCTTGGCTGCTCGGCCACCGACCGGCACGCGTTTACGTCTCGTACACCCACACTTGTCTCTCATCCTGCGGGCAGGCAGTCTTTTATGGAGTTTTGCGAAAGCTATTTGCCTTGTGTTAGCCTGGCTCGTCTATTATTAACGGGACGGACGCGTAGGGAGGGAGGCGGTGTGGACGAAGCGCGGTTGGGAAAGAAGGGAGTGGGAAAGTGGGATCGGGGGTGGGACAACGACGGTGACACGTGCTCAAGGTTACACCCGGACGCGGGTGTAATGAGCCTTTGCCTCGCGTAGCGGAAGGATCGTGTTCGAACAGAAAGGACGTGAGTTGCGTTGCGTCGTGTAGAGTGCGCGCGCGTGTGTACGCGCTAGAGGCAGCGAACGGGCTTTCGGCGCGCCACCAAACAATTTGCGATGGAAGCTCGCGCGCTGCCGTCCCCGAGGGGATTCCGCCACCGGCAGAAGAGAGGAGTTCGTGGCGGGTACGGTAGGAGGATGGCGATAGTGTGAGTTGTGTGGGAGAACTGGCTGGTATAGGTCCCCCTCTCGAGCTGGGAGAAAGGCCAGTTTCGGGATCACGCGCACAGCGCACAGCGCGAGGCAAGGGTCAGCGTGGTGAAACAAAGTGCCCGGCCGATAACTTCCGTGAGAACCTGGAGCCATTTTTGAGGGACCCGTTAGATCGGGACACGATGCTGCCCGAAGCGTCACGCCTCTTGATCTTTGGGGGGCGAACACCATCTGTGTGTCACCGGGATGTTTTGGGAAAGTGGTGCAGCCGCCGTGAGTTTCCCAACTTGATTCTCATGGTTACTCTACCGGAAGAATACCGAGACGTTATCAAACAGCGCCTAAATTTATGGAACGGAATGAGCTGATAACATTCTAGCCAATGACAATTTTATTCTTTAAAAAAATATTTCATATTCACGTTTCACACTCGTTTGCACCCAGAACCCTATATTTAAATAAAAATAATAAATGCTGATTCTCTTTTCCCATATTAACAGCTGCCATCAGTCGAAAGATGTAATGCCCCGTGTGTCAAACCAAAACGAATGGTGATTTCGGTCGGGATCAGCTTAACCGGCTACAATTTCGTTACGGATTGGACTAAAGAAGTTAAAGGTGATTCGAGATCCGTAACGCTGTATTGGTACACACCTTTGTACGGCGACGCAATTTAAAACTTAACTTTTCTTTGATGGCACATTGCACATTGCTATGTATACTTGCCAACGTGGGCAAGATTTTTCAGAATACGGCTGCGTTGGTCTCGTTTTTCTATATATTTGAGTCGAGATACAACCAGTCGATGAACATCGAGATACAACCTCGCGCAAAAATGTTTTACAAAATGTTGAACAACGACCTGAGCAGCACATGTCATGTTGTCTGCTCCGACGAATTGCGCCTATTTTAGAAACATCGGGGTAATAGTTCAATGAAAGGGTGGCACACTTCTTCTCAGTCGTGTCGGGACTTATGATGATGAGAGTCCTGAGGGATCTCATGTCTTTTCATGCATTCAAGAGAAGCGCTTTGTTCCGTCGTTGTGGAGCTTCTGTACTTAAAAGAAATACCTTATAAAATACGTATTAACCTCGTATTCAATAACAGGTCAGCCCTTCTCGGTTTAATGAAGAAAAAAAAAAGACAGGAGACTTTGCGTCGGTGTTTGCCAACCGTGTAACTCGATTGTTGATTAAATCGTGCTTGACTTTCGCGTAGATAAGGTGAAATTACAAAACCCGAGAGAACTGAGAAGAGCAGCCAGAAAAAAAATAATAATGGTACATTTATACAAACATACAGAAGCATTCATTACATTTTTTATCCTTATTTGTCCTCTTCGCGTGAAGAAAATATAACAAAAATAAAATGTGCTGAGAAATAGGGCAATGTAAACGTGAAAACTGGTCATTAGGAGTTCAAAAAACTGAGCGACGTAAATATCAAACGAAAAGCAAGAGAAAAAGAAAGGATCTGGTGGCACAAAATATATTGTTGCTCCCTTACTCCAAACCCTCCCACTCTTCCACATTTAATCTTCCGCACCGAAACTTTTCCGCTATTATTTATACAAAAACTCTCCGGTTAGCAAAAAAAGATAAAGCACTCACGACATTAAGCCGACATGCATGCGCACATTTGCTCTTTCAAGCTGAACACGATGAGCAGCACTCTACGAGCCCGCATGGGCCGTATAGCATCGCCCAACTTCCCTCCTTCACCGACGCGTGGGATCAAACGCAAGAACACGCGCAACGTACACTTCGGCACACGCGAGTCGTCAAAGCGGTCTAAATTACCGAGGCAAATTAGGGCTACGAGGAAGAGGAGGAAGGCCCGAGCGTGGCAGAAGGCGAGGCCCGTGGCGAGAGCCAGCCACACGGCGTCTCGTAATTAACGAGAAACCACGAAGCCGGCCACGGGCCCCTGTTTTTTAAGGGTACTCGCGTCCCCTCTTCTTCCTCACGGCCTTCCTGCGGGCCTCTCTTGCTTATCGGCCTGCTAGACAATAAAGCAGCGCCGGTGAAAAATAAAATGGCGGCAGGAGATATGAGTCGTGCTCGAGTCATGGCGCAATTTAGGGCTCTCTCTCTCTCTCCCTTTCTCAGCAGATTATATTTTTCTGGGTTTCTTTTGCTCTTCTAAACCGCAAGGTGCTCTGACGACGTGTTTTTGTGGTCAAAGCCAGCAGCCTATGTGCAGTCGTCCGGCTGATCTTCCGTAGTCGCTTTTATTAGGTATCTACGCTCGTGATTTAAAAGAAACTTTCTTGCAGGTTGCAACGTTTTAACAATAAACTTGGTGTCAGTGAGATGAAGGTAAGGCGGAGATATAAACCAGAACAGCGTCCGCCCAGGCGCTTTCTGCTACGTTATGCTAACTTATTTATTAAGCTGCATTCAGAGTTTTTCAAAAACGTTAATCCACCATTTCTGGTATCTCAAAAGTCGCACAAGAACAGTAGGCACTCAGTGTACTGAGAAGTTTATTTCCACTCGTTTTCTTGCATGTACCGATAGCTCGCCAGTTACCACAGCTGTGCTTCAGCTAAATATACGATGACGACGAATGATCTATCTATCTATCTATCTATCTATCTATCTATCTATCTATCTATCTATCTATCTATCTATCTATCTATCTATCTATCTATCTATCTATCTATCTATCTATCTATCTATCTATCATTGTACACGCATAATGCACAGGCTAAGTTGGAAAGCCTGTAAAGCGTGCATTTCTGTAAGACAGATGTGTCTTGCGAAGAAGTTGCCAAGAAGCTTTTCAATATGTGAGCGCTTTGAAGAGTTCTCTCACGGAGCCTAACTACCAACTGCTATTGCCGCTGTTGCGAGGCCAGCTTTTATACATAACCGCCTTTTGAAAAATAAATAAGCAAACGAAAGTCTCTAGTTCGCTCTCGGTATTCAGCACCAAATGCAATGTAACAAAATAAGGGTATCAGAGCAAGACCCAGGCGTCTGGCTGATTCGCAATTATGACAACAGCTGATCTAGACAGCGCCCATCGCCGCTGCTCGTGCTCTGCACGCTCTTTGTTTCCTTTCTTTACGAATCGTGAATCGCCATTTGCTATACCGCCAATATATAAAAAAATTGCTTGAATGAAGATTCTAGCTGAACAAATTTATATAAATTTATTTGAACACGCTGCATGAGACATCATGCTTTTCAGTTGGGCTAGGCATGAAGTCACCTTTGAATTGCCCTGGTAGGCTTGGTTATTGTATGTGGACATCCGACCACACGCTATCTGGCCCTAAACCACAATACTTTTATTGATTAGAAATCCCCTTTTCCGGAAAATGCGCACCGAAGCCTCGACATATGCAGTCATCCGTAAGAAGCGTTTACTTCGTGAATGTTATAGAGAGCAGACTTTCTGTGTGTGTTTTTTATAATCAGCGAGAGGTACACGATGTTGTTTGAAACTGTAGTTACAGTTGCAACAACCTTGTGAGTGGTCTATTAGATAAATGATGTCCTGTTAAAGTGACAATATAGGTGTCAAATGAATGAAAGCTCAGTAGAAAACAGTGGATAATCAGATGGTGCGATGAAAGAAGATATTCGCAAGCGTAACTTGAAAAATGCCGGCTTTTTCAGGAGTGATAAGATGGTAGTGGTGCAAGGGCAAAGTTCTTATATAGTGACGCACGTGGAAAAGGCTCGGGTGCAGCGAAGGACTAGCACAGTATGGAGTCAAGCATGTGAAAAACCCGTGCTCACCCTTAAGACTTGCAAAGGTCGTGAAAACTCGTGTATATGGCTTCACGATGTGTGGCGTATTGACTGTTGATATATTCGCGATGTTTTCTCTCATGTGAAATAGTTAGACAAGATTGTCTTCGTTTATTTTACACGCTACAATCGAGATTCCTTTTCTTGAACATTGTAGATTTGACCTTTTTGGTGAAACATAACTGATGTAACTACAGCGCGCAAGATACGAGGACAAAAGAAGAGAACACACATAGCGCTGACTTTCAACAACCTTATTAGGGGAAACACGGCCCACGTATATGTAGAGGATGTGTGCCTCTCTTTAGGCATTGCTCGGTGCTGAGTAAGCACCGACCGCAGCTGACACGCGAAATTATCGAAGCGTACCACATAAAAAAGTTAGGCAGCACGTGTGTGAGTTCTCCTACAGTAGCCCTATCACAGAAAGAAATTGCATACTTGAACGGTTATGATTAAATGCGTTGTCTTCACTCCCACTGCATCAGCATATTAAAAATTAATCGTCATCCCTTTGTTACCGACACGGGTTACAATCACCCCTTTCACGCATGTCGCCTCACTACATATACATGGACCGTGTTTCCGCAATTAAATTTGAAAGTCAACGTTGTGCGTGTTCTCTTCTTTTGTCCTTCTATCTTTCGCGCTGTAGTTACATCAGTTATATTCCTTTCTTTTTCTATACACTATATTGTGATTCTAGGCAGGTCTAAACAATAATTTTGGAGGTTTGCTGTGGTTCCATGCGCCAAAACCACAATTTGGCCATGAGGTACACGCTATACTAGCGAAGCTCCTGAATAATTTTGACCCCCTAGGATTCTTTGACGTGCACCTAAATCTAAGCAGTTGGATGTTTTTCGTTTTTCGCCTTCATCGAAATGTGGCCAGCGTCGCCGGTAATCGAACCCGCCTCCTCGAGCTTGGCAGTATGACACCTTACCTGATAAGCTACAATGGCGGGTCGACGGGTATAGGTGACATCTCGACACAAACCATGGAAACCGCGGCACATGAGTTGTAACTTCACTTGTGCAAGCCTACCATAATATACGTTCCGATCCATAAAGCACTTAAGGCAGCAATTAGGAAAATGGCCCTCGCTACAAAAAAAAAAAAAATCTCCCACATATCCTTATCGTTCAAACGTTCGTTCGGAATACATTCCACCCTCCTCGCGACCAGGTTGGAGCGAAAGCACACTCCCGCCGCATCTATGCGGGTACAACAGCGCTGCCATTTTCCACGGTCATGCAAGAGCAAATAGGTGTAATATATACAGAGCACGCGTCGCGCGCCTGTCCCCTGCTGTGCGGTGGCTCAGAGGAGAGCGCGCGAGGCAGGTCAGGATTAATACGCTAGTCTAGCGGAAGCTCCCTCGGCGTTGCTACAACGCGCGCACCGGCGTCACAGCGACTGCAGCTTCAACCCGCAGCCAGCCAGCGAACGCCGCTGCAACGTCGCCGGCACACCACTGCTGCTCCTGCTACTTCTACCTCGCACATTTCTTCTGTTCTTCGCCGTACTGTCGCGAAGAGCTTCGTCGGTGGCGCCTAGGAGGCCGTCGGCGGCTGCACCGGTGCTCCGTGCATTTTAAAGGAGGTCCTTTGTTTTCGTCCTCCAAGCGGTCGGCGCGTACCGCGTGGTACTCTCGCGGGAGGGGAGCAGCCGCATCGCGGACACTTTTTAAGAAATGAAGTTCTCTCCTGCCTGCTTGCTTCAGTGGCGGCAGATGCTCGGTGTCCTATTCGTCATTCTCCATTCCATCCCCTTCCTTCCCCACTCCATTACCCTCACCCCCTTCTCCATTCTTCTGCGAGTATCGCTTAGCTAAAGGGCGAACAAGACAGAACGGCGACTTCTGCAGGGCACGGAGTACGTATTCTCTGCGCACGCTTGAACGAGACAGTGAGAGCGCTTTTTCACCCGTTGTTCCCCCGTACTCTTTTCTCATAAGGAAAGGAAAAATGAAGCCGCCTAAACAATGGAGTGCGCGGGTGCACGCTAAGGCATGAAGTCATTACACAGGAAGCAGGGAGTTCAGGCAACAGGTAGACGAACTGCGAATGCGAGTTTATATAGTATGGCAAGCGGCAAGAATAAAACACTCTCTTAAGGCCTTATTCACGTCCTTTCCGCCTAATGAGGCTGCAGTGCTTCAAGTTCCTTCTGTCTCGCCGAACGCGTAAGCGTTCGGTTGAACAGAATGCAAGCCATAGCTGGAGAACTCGGTGCCGATTTCCCTATGCTTCTTATGTATGAGAAGACTGCATAAAACTGGCTAGCAGGCAGGATGAAAAAGACGTTAGCGAATTCAGAACGCTGCGCCTGTGTTCCCCTTCTTATTGCAACCCCTCTGGTCGCTCTACCTTAACCAGCCCTTACTCAACCCTCGCTCTATGGTAAGGCCTCGTTAGCGATGGAATCTTTCTCGTATGTTCCACAGCGTCCCGTACCAAAAAAACAAGAAAGAAAGAAAGAAAGAAAGAAAGAAAGAAAGAAAGAAAGAAAGAAAGAAAGAAACGAAAAGGATCTTCGTAGACTTATACGAGAATAGTGTAGACAAAAATTTATACATGCACCTATGTCACCTATTTATCGTTTTTCCCCAGCGCAGGATAGCAAACCGGACGCGCGTTTGGTTATAACGTCCCTGCCTTTCCTTACCTCTCTCTCTCTGTCTTATACATGCACGGGTGCCAAGACAGACACACTCAGTGACGCAGATGAGAGTTTAATCCACATTCTTTGAAGTGCTACGAGCAGTGGGAGACTGCATTGTTTAGCACAGATTCGGACTCCCAACTCGAGATCGTCCAGATCGCCGAGGACACCGGCAGAGCACAAGGTCTGGTCAACGCCTGAAGAAGAAGAGGACGGGCGCCTCCCACTCCCTTCCTCCTTGAACCCGTCTAGGACAAAATAAAGTTGGTTACCGCTACTGCAACAACTGCTACTTGGAGATCTGCGGTGAAGTGCGAGGAGGTCAGATAACATACCTTCGTGCTTTAGATTGCTTGGTATGCCTGCCGATTATGCAATGGTCTATTTTCTAAGAACGCTAGAGGCGGGAAAAAAAAAAATCTGCGATAGTTGACATAACATCGCGTGTGTCAACGTCTGGCCAGACGAAAAAAATTATAATTTAAATCGACGATGCTGACAATAGCTGCGTTTAAATAAAACCGACGTGAGTGGTTCACGAATCGTGCTTTGCCTGACTCGACTGCCTTCACATGAAAGCGCTTCTGACAGGTCTTGCTAAAGAAAGCAGGGTGCGCTTTCGCCAGGTCTTGCCAAAGGTACGCCGTGCGCTTTCGCATGTTAAAGCCAGTTAACGTTGCTATACTGATAAACCTTTGTACCTTTGGATTTAGACGAAAATCGAGACGCGGTTGATCTAAACATCAGTGCCCAGACAAAGTACCCTAAATAGTAGAAAGTAACTTTTATTTCCAACACGACTAGTAATTATACGTCAGCAGATCAAAAAGTTCACAGCATATCCACGGAGTGAATGGTGATGAGTGGGCGAAGCTCCGGAGGTTCATCGTAGATCGTGCCGAGTTCCGGATTAATTTAGTTAACGCGCACGCTACGAATCCTTATGGTTCAACTACGCACAAGTGAAATCTCCCACCGGCACCCACTGGCTGCGCTGCGGAGAGCGCTTATTTACATCGTAGCTTAGACACCTGATTCCTGGGTAATCTTCTCTGATTCGCGAGCGGCGCTGCAGTCCCTGAAGTCACCACGAGCCCAAGAACAACTAGTTTTGGACATCAAGCGGCTAGGCAATAATGCTCATGAACTTAATCACCGCGTTGTATTCCAGTGGTTACCAGCCCACTGTGGAATACAAGGAAACGTTCGGGCCGACAGTGCTGCCAGAACAGCCCATGGAACTAAAACACCACTAACAGCCATACCCCTTTCAAGAAAAGATGCGGCGACTATGGTATCGACATTTGCCTGGAATCAGCAGCGACACTTCTGGTGTGATCCAGGACATCAGTACGGACCACTACACGCCATTGACCCAGCCTGCAGCTTCCACGTACCACAAGGTTTAGCCAGGCGAGATGAAGCGTGCCTTCACCGATTAAGACTTAATGTAGCATACACGAGAGATTATAAGCACAAAATACAAGTCTGATTCTCCATTGTGCTCCACATGCAACACACGAGAGGACATTGAACACGTCCTGTGCAACTGCCAGCGCTACGAGTCGGATAGAAAGACTCTGAAGGCAGCGCTTCACTTGCCACACGGTACGACCTTGGAGCTGCGGCATCTCCTAGGCCCGTGGCAAGACAGCGCCTGCGCACTATGTAGCACCAAGGCGCTGATAGCGTTTCTACGGGCAACATGCCTCAATGAAACGCTGTAAACTGAGTTATAGTGTATATATGTATATATGAGTGTGTGAGTAAGTGTGACCGTATGTACGTGTTATGTTAGATGTGATCACTGTAAATATCATAATCACCGCTAAGTACCTGGAGTAGCAAGCCAGGCCATTAACCAGGCTAACATCTCCGGTTCATCAATAAAGTGTTCTCTCTCTCTCTCCCACCGGCATTTCATTGCAAGTCAAGATCCAGTGCCTATATATATATATATATATGGGTGGCCGGTGAACGGTTCTCCAGCGCGAGCAGTCGGTATTTTTCAATCAAGAAACTCGCTAGAAGACGCTGCCTGCGCCAACGTTGTCTCTCGCGGGTGAGGGCGCGTTCTCCTTTGCGAGCTGGTAGAGCGTTCATCGAAGAAAGAGCGTTTCCATAGTCAACGCGCGCCTTTCGCTCTCTCTCTCCCTCTCTCACAAGACAGCAGATGGAAGAGTGAGAGAGCTCGTGCGCCGGGATGCACGCGCCGAGGGCGAGCGCGAGCCTCCCGGCGGCGCGAGGTGGCTGCATACATACTACTACTACTACTACTACAGAGGAGGGAACGACCCACACCCTAAGGAGCTTCGCCCCTAAAGCATTTAGGCTGCGAGCCGAACACGGCTGGCACATCTGTCTTGCAGACGTGAAGGGTGGTGCATATAGTTCTGAGGACGAAGCCTGGGCTCTTGATAAATAATTTAATAATAACTGGTGAGGTTTCGGGCGCAAAACTGTGATATCATTATGAGGTACACCTGTATAGTGGAGGGCTCCGGAGTAATTTTGACCACCTCGGTTTCTTTCACGCGCTCCTCAATCTAAGCACACGGGTGTTTTCGTCATTCCGCCCCCATCGAAATGCGGACGCCGTAACCGTGTTTCAACCGCACGCGGCTTCGAGCTTAACAACTCAAGCTGTACCACAGCGGGTAACCTGACTGGTTAGGTTGGCATCGAGCACACGCATAACATACTTCGTAGACATGTTGTCGCATTCACGGTGCACTTGTTTCGTGGTCATTGATCTATCATGACTATGAGACATCGCAGTTGTCGCTTGACACACTTGCTTTTCTTTCTTCTTTCTCTCCCATCTTTTCACTCTTTCTGTTTAGACTTGTACGTTTCCTTGCTATCATAGGAAGACCACTCGCGCTTTTCGATGTTGCGCAGAAAAGTTAGAGCAAGGAACACTTCTCGGTCGTCGTTTTCAGAGTCTTTCTCTATCTTTCCTTTTTTTATTTTTTTAGTGGCAAAGACGTGTTCATTTATTCAAGCGCGGCGCAGGAGGCACCGGACCAGTGTGTGAGGGGGGTGGCAACGGTGCCCGCCTCAGTGGTGGCCTGTCTCCGTGGTCTTCGCGGAAAATTTCTCTTGCACTTTTTCTTATTCTTTAGTTTCTCGCGAATGCGTCCTGCAGTGCCTCCGTATAAAGTGGGCTGCTCCTCGACTTCATGCATTTTCCAGCCGACGTCGCGGGCCGGCGGGACGTCCATCTCGTCTTGGAATGCCCGCCAGCACCGAGCAGCAGTTACGGCTAGCGTTCTCCTCTACGTAGAATGTCTCGAGCTGCGCTCGTGGGCGGATATGGCGTCTTTTGCACGGCTGTTCACTCCTTCTCTTTTATTTTCAGTTTGCGTTACACACACACGCACTCAAAAAAGGAAGCATAGCCGCGACATGTAGAAAATCCAGGCCCCCCCCCCCCCCCTCCCCTTTCTCCTTCTCGTTTTGCTATCTTGTAATACTGTAACCCATTACTACTAGCAGCGCGAAAAAACTGCGACATGCTTTTTTTCGCGCTGCCCTCTTATGTGTTCGAGAGATGCGTTACTGTACATACTCTGAATCTCCGTTCACTGAGCGTATAATAAATAAATAAATAAATAAATAAATAAATAAATAAATAAATAAATAAATAAATAAAATACTATTATTCTCGCGCACCAGCTGTCGAGTCATAAACGGAGTTCTTTTAGATCTGTTCTAGGGTCACGGTCACACGTAACGGTGCTACGCATTTCGTGCGTATTTCATGCGCCACCAGCAGGGGGCTCAGAAAGAATGTATAGCCATGGACGGTGCGTATCGCGTTCGAAATTAGTGAATGGGATATTTTACGATGCTATTGCAGCTTTCCCACCAAACACATCCGAGGGCGTAATTAATTGAACAAATGAATAACAGTTTCAACTACGAATGTGATTAGCACGCTCTAAAGAACATTGACGACCGTACAGCGAAGGTCTCATGCACGCACCCTTATAATTAACAGCCCGGCTAACGTTACGATTAGTGAAACGGTTCGATAATTGTCTGATGCCTAATTACAATGCATACAGTTGTGAGAAAATGCCGTGAGTTATGTAAAGGGCTGAACGTTACGAGCCGCTTACTTTATGTCCACACGCTTAGGTGAACGATATTTTCATGGGCAACGAGCAACTGTTATAGTTCTTGAAGGACAAAATGGAATGGATGGTTTTAGCGAGTGAGCTTGCTCCGCAAGAAAAGACTATAACGGCATGAATTGAGCGGCTCTGAATGACTGCGGTATACATGTGAGAGCGTTGCGCCACCTCTCTCCAAGATGAATAAGACGATTGAAGTAATAAATTGTGGACAGTGGTCACATGGCACTGTGCGAAGGGCTTCAACTCGCTTTTACAACGCACACACGTGCTTATCAGCATTCAACCCACCCCCAGCTCCAAAAAAAAAAAAAAAAAAAATCCTATACACCAGCGCGGTTCTGTAAAACCTAAAATATTCTCAGGTGGGAAAGCGATGATCGATTTTGCCTACTTTGGGCATTTGTTATGTGTTTGCGACCGAATAACTGGTCTTAGAGACTCCACGGACGGCGGACGCTAGCTACTTTGTTCTCCGCTATAACCATTCCTGTTCTTGCCACGACTCAGCGGCACTTGTTACGTCATTCCCTGCGCCCGCCAACTGAAAAATTTCGACTGTGAAAAACTCGGGACTAGTAGCGTCTCCGTCGCCAATTGAACAGTTCTACCAAGAGGTCGACTTTTGCCGTGGGTCGCAGGGACTTCGATCTCAGTGCTTTTGGAACAGTTTCATAATGAACACACAGACAAAATAATTTGAAGGGACAATGAAGCTAAAAATTATTATACGTACATTTTAAACTGAGAGAAAGCTCTTTGGTAGACGATATAATGCGCAAAGGAAAAACATGCATGAAAAAGACCGAAAGAAAAATAAAGGGTGGCTACACCGCCTCGAAGTCGCCGCGGAGGAAGTCGTGTGCCTCTGCTCGCCGTGACGTCGTGGTTTTCCCGACATTCCCGACCTGATTTTGGCGGCGTCGGCTTGAGAGTACACAATTATTCATCGAAGAAGGTCGATTAATATGCCTTATAGCTGATGAGAGGCCTTAAGAGTTAACGTAGAAATATTAATCGACTCAATTGAGCCCGTGTGCAAGATACGAGAAATAAAGGGTCCGTTCGATTCACCTGCACCCCTTGAACCAATTCACGAGGTGCCCCACCTTGTCATTCGTTTGAGAGGTGCAGGGATGGCACCCTCGGAACCACGTCGTTCGTTTCAAAAGGTGCAGGAAAGGTGCAGCGCTGGTTCACGATTTTCCTGCACCCGCTCCGTTGAAGGTGCCGGCTTGGGGCAGGCGTGAGGGTGAGGGCAGCAGACGACGCGCCATTGTGACGTAGGCACCGTTTGAACTCCCTCACCTTCGCTTTCAAGGCAACGTGTGTTCGCGCTTCACAGATTGGCCATGTACGTGCCGTTCGCGACCTCTCAACCGCGCACAAAAGCGAGGCCTGTACAATGTCGGCACCTCTCCGTTCATTTCGTGTGTCACGCCGCGCCCGCACTAGTGAACTGCAGCGGCACAATTTCAAAACTGCTCATGCACCGCCGTGAACCGGTTCAGAGGGGTGTAGGTGAATCGACAGACCCAAAGGACTTGAAACCGGTGACGTCACACTGACGTCTTGACTTTGGGGTTTCAGCGCCAAATTCAGGAAGCGAAAATTTGATTTTTTTCATTCTCTAATAATGAACCTACCATCGTGAAGTGAAGGAGCTACCTCGTCGTCAGGACGCCGATCGAATAGTTCCTGAAGCCGATATAATAATTTCTGGGGTTTTACGCGCCAAAATCCGCGGTGTGATTATCAGACACGCCGCTGTGGAGGGTTCCGTTGAAAACGCACAGTACTCGGTGCACTAACATTTTCGCCTCGATCGAAAATTTGACAGCGTGGCCAGGATCGAACCCGCGTGATTGTTCTTGCAACTGCTCGTCCTACCCTGATTTATATTTCAATGTGTTACTAATTAACGCATTAAAGGAGCCCTGCGGCACTTTTTGAATATACAAAATGCTGTCGACCAGCAGTCAGGGCTCGAGCATGTGATCCGTTAAGTGTTACTGCACCGAGCGAACTTGGCAATTTCGTTTCAAATACAGCTGTAGGGTGTCTACCAGTTTAAAATGTCCAAATTCCCTGTCTTTTCCATGTTTTTCCCGACATCTTAAGTACGTTCCCTCACATATACAAAAGCGTCCTTGGAAAACTCTTGTGTTCCAAAACTGAGCCCTCTGGTGGTAAAAAAAAAGCGAAATAAAAGTAGGGTACTTGTACAAACTGCAAACCACACTGCTCTAAAATAAATACACTATTAAAGGGACAATGATTTCTGTGCACATACAGACAGGATAGCTCATTTATTGATCAGTATGAGGAAGAAGTGTTTGGAAACTGGTATACGCTTTGCGACCTCTAGAAGCAATGGCTGTCATTGCAGCCGGAGGAGCGACCTCATCAGCTTTCATCAAAGGTCATGGTCAGCGGTATGCGAGTACTAATAGCAATATTCAAATGGATAGTTTGAGCAGTTGTCAGATGTTGCAAGAATAAATGGCCAGTTTAAAGTTGTTCAATACAAGAAAAACATGACCTTCATTTATGCACTTGCAACATGCGAAGTCATCCACAGGTTCATTTCATGACGCATCTTAGGTTCTGATCATAAAAGCTTTTTATTGCAAAGAGAAGGAGCTGCCTGATATATATATATATATATATATATAATATATATATATATATATATATATATATATATGTGTGTGTGTGTGTGTGTGTGTGTGTGTGTGTGTGTGTGTGTGTGTGTGTGTGTGTGTGTGTGTGTGTGTGTATAAATATACATAGGCACGTAACAAGTTACGACACATACGCATAACAACATAACGTAGCTGCTCTATAATCAGTAAAACGTGCTATTTTCAAGAGCTAAGAAAACACAAAAGAGGAATCAGATAATCAGGCCTATGCGAATGTAACTTTCTTGGCCCTAAGCAAAGTCGCAGCGAATGTATAAATAGCAACGAATAATTGCAAAGCAAACTCGAATATATAGCAGTAGGATTAGAATAGAAGCAGAATGCAACTTATAAGCGGTAAAATACGGTATTAAAATTTTCTAGACTTGGCCCATATAAACTGCTCTAAGACTTCTAAAAAAGTTTAATCGGGTTGCAGTCTATTGTGCACTGAGCCCAGCGGGCCAAGGAATCTGCCAGCTGACAAAGTATCCTGACTATCGCCTAGGTAGAATCTCCTGCCCGCTCCACTAACACGCAAGATTATTAAGTTCATTCTCTCGATCACCATAAAATGTGACTTCATGGCAGTGCGTATTTTCCTTAAGCTGGTTTTGCGGCATAGCAGCCATGTAGTGCAGTGAAACCACATTTTCAAGCGATCTACACAAGGAAAAATGCATTTTTTTTTTCCCCTTTTCAAGTGCATATGAATTTCGGAATTTTTATGGTCGTAATGAGGCGAACTCGGATGCTGTTATATTTGTTCAAATTTTCGCGCAAGCCTATGTTGTGAACGTTTCCGTGACGGTCGCGTCCGGATTTATACCCCCCCCCCCCCCTCGCTTACTGGTTGCACTATAAGAAACACCCCCCACTCCCCCCCCCCCCCCCCCTCAAAAATTCTGCATAAGCCCCTGGCACAGACTGCCACCTGTCATTTTCCACGATCCTGGCCAGGTATTTTAAAAAAGAAATTTTCTGAGAATTCCCCGACTTTCACAGATGTGTCCCAATTCCCCGACAACTATTTTTCCCGCTCGGTAGACAGTCCGAGCTGGAAATCCGGCCCTGCCCCTATCTCAACAAAAGCAGGAGGACAGAATACGTAGTTTGAGGCAGGACTGGCACGGCCGTTTCCATGATCGTGGAAACATCCTCAATATATAATGCTTGAATTGCTGATTTTCACTTCAAACTAGGAAACGAAAAATAATACCCTCCCTTTCAGTCCCGATCAAAAATGAATTTCGGGGTTTTACATCCCAAGACCACGATATGAATATGAGAGACGCTGTAATGAATTTATCGGATAATTTCGACCACCTGGCATTCTTTAATGTGCACTGACATCGCACACTACACTGGTCCCATCATTTCGCCTCGATCGAAATGTAGCCGCCGTGCCCACAATTCGATCGCGCGACCTTCGGATCAACAGCCGAGTGCCACAGCCACTAGACCACCGTGGCGGGGCCTCTATCAAGGGTCATGCAGTCGTTTCTTTTCTTACGTTCGCGAGAGGAGGCACCGGGCGTACTTCACTAGCGTTATTTGAACACACGTGCCTAAAGCCCGAACCACATGGAGCGCTTTTTCCGCTATTTTCTGGCGTTTCTCTCTCCGGTCACTCTGCGTCGACGCTGACAGTGACGACTGCCGAAACGCCGAGATCAAGACCGCCCTCAAGTCAGTCACTTCTCTCGTACGTCCTAGCCCCAGTACAACAACACTTGCCTATATATGCATATGCAAAGAACCACCGTAACGCTTGCTGTTGTGCTGTAAAGCTGCTGCAGTTACCGCGGCCGTCGTGTGCTGCCACTACCTGCTGCAGACATTGTACAATATTTCCGAGCGACTTGCGCGGCGTGCTTGTCGTCATTGCGGAAGTACGCGAACACGTTCAAAGAAAAATAAAAACGGAGAGCTCTTAAGCTTCGCCTTTGAGAGTGTAACTCGATAGCGTTATCAGGCGCCGTTCGCATCGCAGTGCTATCGCGTTACAAAGCACAGCGAACGCTAATTAATACCAGCGCATCCTCTATAATACTCCATTTAAAATCTCTCCACGCGGCGCTGCCGAGGAGACAAGCGCCACCTTGGGGTTGTTTACGCGAGTAACCTACCCGGATCAACGCCACGGACGACGGCGCCAGACTGTCTCCGACGGGAGTTCCCTGACGCTATCGCGTTAAAACGCTCAAGGTCATGACGTGCGCCGATGTACAATGCTGCTCCTTTTTATCCTCCCTCTGTGTAGCTTCCAGCGCGCACTTCGGGATTTAACGAGAGATAGGACGCTCGCGCGGAGCGACTTGCGCGACTACACCTATACGTGACGTTGAGAAATAGTGAACTTTATTTGACATTCTGCAATTCGGTGGGCTGGGCTCCCATGTAGGAGCCACCAGAGACCGTGTCTCCCTGCGAGCGATTCGTGAGACAGTGAGGTACTTTAGTCGGGTCATTGGAGAATTACTCAGTGTTGCAGGGCCCCTTTTAGATGCGAAGAACCTGATGCGCTTGGGCTGTCGGTGTCTCCTGTTACCCATCACGGTAAAGCAAGCGGTCAGATTATTGTAACAAGTGTATAATTGGTCAAAACCGGCTCAGAATAAACTAATATAATTCAAATTACTTTAAAATACAGAAATAGTCAGGATTAACTGCAATAATTAACAAACATTGGTTAAATTCAGTTGTAAAAATTGGTCAGAAATGATTTCAACGAATTTCTGTTAATTAGCTCAGGCTATCACCATCTAACGTCATAATGGCCACAGAAAAGTAAGCCCATTAGTAGCGATTGACGTGTTCCTGTCGGAAACACTAGAGCATCAACTCATGCTTCTCACCTCCCAAGGTTTCACATTAGTGGAGCTGTCACGATTTTGATTGATTCACCCTTCTGGCAAGACCTTTTTTTTTTGGTTCAACATGCAGTGCTTTTTAGTTTCATAACCAGGACCTTTCATTCACTTGAAATAAGAAAATTGGCAGATCCCACGTGCAGTGGGAATCAAGAAAATGTGAAGCACGCATCAGGAACGTAAAATGGATTTGCATTGTTGTCTTGTTATACAGAGTTTGGTATATATGAAGTTAACGAAATGGCCGCAAGAGCACCAAGACTGTGGCATGTAAACCACGCTGCTCATGACATGCATGTCACGATTATAATGTTATGACCTGTGTATTTACGTTCATCATGCTGTCGTGTTGTGCCATAGGAATTTTGGTATACATCTTATTAACAAAATGCGTGGCATGTAAATCATGCCGCCCATGACATGCATGTCATGCTTTTCATGTTATGACCTGTCGTTTATGTTCGTCATGCAGTCATGTTGCATACCAATTTTCTTATACATCGCACTAACGAAACGGCCAAGTGAGCACCAAGACCGTGGCATGTAAATCAGGTCGCTCATGACATGCATGTCACGATTTTCATGTTTGACCTGTCATTTACGTTCGTGATGCAGTCATGTTGTGACATGCCAATTTTCGTATACATCCCATTAACGAAACGCGTGGCATGTAAATCATGCCGCTCATGACATGCATGTCATGATTTTCATGTTACGACCTGTCATTTGTGTTCGTAAGGCAGTCATGTTGTGCCACACCAATTTTCGCATACATCCCATTAGCGAAACGGCCAGGAGAGCACTAAGACCATGGCATGTAAACCATGCCACTCACGACATGCATGTCATGATTTTCATGTTGTGACCTGCGATTTGTTTGTCAGGCAGTCAAGTTGTGCCACACCAATTTTTGCATACATCTCATTAGCGAAATGGCCAGGAGAGCACCAAGACCATGTCATGGAAATCATGCCGCTCATGACATGCATGTCATGATTTTCATGTTATGACCTGTCATTTGTGTTCGTAAGGCAGTCATGTTGTGCCATACCAATTTTCGCATACATCCCATTAGTGAGACAGCCAGGAGAGCACCAAGACCATGGCATGTAAATCATGCTGCTCATGACATGCATATCACAATTTTCATGTTATGACCTGTGATTTATGTTCGTCATGTAGTGGCATACCAATTATCATAAACATCCCATTAACGAAACGGCCAGGAGAGCATAAAATCGTAGGCGGCTAGATAGATAGATATGCTCAAAGGCACCGAAGTTCGCTAAGAAATGCTTCGCATTTAAAAAAGTTCTCAGCATCTTCATTTATGAAGGTTTTGTTCCATTCAATTGCAGCTGATACTGCAAGCTGTATTGATTCTTCTGCCAGTCTTTGCACGTGTATGTGTATTTTCAGACCACTCGTTTCGTTCATATAGCCCTGCATTAGAAATGTTCACGAATGTTTCTATTATATTATTATATACCCACTTTTGTTACAGCCACCTTCTGTGGGGCTGCAGTACAACCAAAAAGATAGATACTGAATGACACAAACGCACACAAATGCATCCAAAGCTTTAATAAGAGGCAATGCAACTGTACAATATTATACACTGTGAATGAGGCTCTTACTCTTCTTACACTTTTTACATGTGCTGCATAATGCTACAAACTGAAACACATTCTCACCACACACTATGCCTGGTGTCTTTTGTACAATTTTGTTTTGATGGGCACTCTTGATTCATTCCTTTCTTGACTAACTTTGAAATCTCCTTTTTAAATCTCTCTACTAACAAAAGAAGCCGCAATGCAAACGTGTGAAGTAGTTTCTTTTTCCCTTCTGCACCACACCAATGTTGAAACCTTTAAGAACCGACATTACGAACTGAGAATGACAACAATAACAACAACAACAAAAGAAGAAGAAGAAGCCTTTGTTTTTGAATATTCTCACAGTACTTCGTATTGCCTATTCACTGCTGAAGGTGACACTTGTCCAGTTGTTCCCAAAAGCCCCCAAAGCTAGAACTGTTCATCATCTCAATAAAATCCTAGTGACCATAAATTAATCTGTACACAGCCCTTGTATCCCCCATAAACCTAGAGCGCTATATCTCTACAAACCGCTACACAACAGCAAGGCAGCTCCAGCCCTCCAGGGTCACAGCATAAGCTATTAGCTCTGCAGCTCTGACCTGATAGAATCTGGGACTTTTCCACCACTCACAAATACTGCATAGTCTGCCCTCGCAAGCACAGAAAGAAATCTGCCCAGTTAAAACCAGAAGTCCACCTTGCTGATGATAGCCTCTCTTCTGTCTCTGATGCGGCTGTAAAAAAAACAAAAGAGCTTTATTATTTACACACCATTTGTTCTGACAAAATTTCCTCTACAGCCGCAAGAAAAAAAAAAAAGATCTACCCGCCCTGCTCCGGCTGAGACGCTGTGTTCTTCTCCACGCGCCTCAGCAGCAGACCTCTGCCCACTCTTTCCTTTACAAAATGCAACGAGTCTCGCGCTGCTGTGCCGTCGTGCAGATACTTGTCCAGAGTTTTGATGCTTTCTGATGTGATGGGGTGACAACGAAAAGAGATGGCCGCCCCCTCTCCTCCAAACATTCCTCTATTGCACACGCCTCAGTCAGTGGTGGCCGGGAAGAGAGAGAGACAGGGTTGTCACTACTCTGGCGTGAAAAACACAGCGCGCACACTGGGGAACCTCACATCCCCTTTCCCTTTGCTCCATGCCTGCGCAGACGTCACTCCCTTGACTGGTAAAAGAGGATGTAGCCCGACTCCGATGTCTTTGGCGTGTCTGACGTGAGGCCATAGAAATCCTCAATTGCTGATGCATCAATTTTCTGCAACAATAACATGGAGCAGGGTTGAATGTGCTGCATATTTCTGTTGATGCAAATTGTATGACTGTGCTCTTGCACCATAAAAATATTGCTTGGGTATCATTTGTGCTAGTAATCAGTTGATAAACAAGTTTGCATATAGTGCTTTCACTTATAGTAGGGTGCAGTGCTGATGCAGTACTCTTAATATGGATAAGCTTCTAAAAGAAAATCACAGGAAACGTAATGCTCTTATTTCCTAAATTTTAATTATGGTTAATGTGTTCCAGAGAGCACAATTTGTCATTGCTACAATTACTCAAGGAGCTTCTACTTCTTCAACAAAGTACTAGAACAATACACGTCAGACCGTCACATAAAGGTACTTCAGAGAACACAGCAGCCTACTATTACACATAACTAAAGGAAGGCAATGCTGCAGAATTACACAGTTGGAACCACATAGCCTGAAGTGAGTTATGGAAGAGATCTCTATATCACATGATGCTGTGTAAACAATACGTACATAAAATATGCACATAATAAACAAACATATCAATCAGATACAGCTAACTGGAGGCATTCGTGTGACTTATGATGAGATGAAAAATGACTGAAGAGAAAATATTTCTGGAGCTCCAGCAAAATTCTCTGTTCACAATTTTTTATTACTTCAAGCCTCTATCTTCCCTTAATGTCTTGTGCATCATGGGACTTTCTTTTATGAGAATGCTTGGATATGCATGAATAAAGCCTTCCTTGAATTTATTTATAGGAAATTTTATACTATAAAAAGTAAAACAACTGACTGCTCCGGAGTAAAGTGCATATGTGATCCTATGGCTTTGGTGTATATTATCAAAGCTTTGACGGGCTCCATTGGCACAAGCTTACTTGAAAGATTAGACTAAGATTCCGGGACAAGTCTTTCAAAATGCTACCCAATACGTGACACACACGAGACAATTAGTGAGTTGACCACTTGTTTGTCAACGCACTTGCATGCAGCTGACCACATTTATTAAATCGGTAGTTCTCAAATAGGGTTCTGCGGGGTGTCCAAGAAACCCACGCACAGAAGAGCTTTTTTGAGGCTGTTTAGTTTATTTAGCCCTGACTCACCACCAGTTCCAAGACTGCTCCTGGACCTGCATGTTGTATGTTCTGCAGGTGCTTTATTGCATAACTGTTCTCAGCCACTACCTGCCATATGACCGCATGTTTTTGAAATGCTCCAATGAATGTGCTCTGCCCTTTATTGCAGAAAGTCCCCCCCCCCACCAATCACTTGTTCTAAGAGGGGTCCCTGACACACCCGTGGCTGAGAACAATTACGCAATAAAACACCTGCAGAACGTACAAGCATGTGATAAAAGTAAAATTTGAATGCGCCAGGAAATGGTGCAACTTGTTAAAGCTGTAGGATAAGTCTGCACTGGTGCTTCAGCAGAGTGGTTAAAAAACAATGCAGTAGAGGCTACTTCTTTTGTGCAATATTAAATAAGACACAGTTGCCCTTACTGCAAGCTGTACAAAGGTTTGTGCTTTCAACGGGATTTGCTAGCCACAGTGTCAACGATGTCCATAGGGCATGTTCACTATATACATCAGGCACAAGGAGCTACAGCAGCTGATGCAGAGAAGCATCTGCTCTGGCGGTGGTGGGATGGCAAGAGTGATCCTAAGTGTACCACCACACCACTGAAGCAGAGGGAGACAGAGAACATGTTTGTAAATCTAGCACGCCATATTGCACACTCCACAAATGGCTTAGTTTGGTGCAGAACCCGATTTTTTTTCCGTTATCGCATGTCAACAGATAAGCAAGGGTAGCTGAAGAAGTGGCAATTATAAACGTAGCAGGCTCTCAATTATTTTACAAGTGAGTCTGATTGTTCATGAAAAGGATGTGATCAACGAGGCTCGTATCTCCCCATTGGCAAGAAACAAGATGTTGCTGCTTATTTCTGGGTATCACAGAGATCCCCCCCCCCACTTTCCAAGATTCTAAATTCAAAAGAAGCTATGCTATTCTTTATTCTTGGCTTTATGAAGAACAATAAGGGCACACTTCCCACAAGAGCACTCAGAAGAGGCGCTTCTACTGCAAATGAATGTTTGCTTACTGTGAGCGCATTGCAGCAAGATTCAGTACTGCTAACAGCCGCGCTGTGGCTTTTCCATTTCACTTGATCTGGCTCAGGTCACAGCTGTGCAGCCTCCTCACCTTAGCACTTTGTCTTTTTTCTTTTTTATTGTTGCTATTTCCACGGTGCTCGGGAGCCATTCAGTGCGGCGATTCAAAGCTCCCACATTCCAATAAAACTGCTGAATGGAGTAGGCATGTCAAGCAGCAGTAAAACCCTTTACTTGCATTGCTGCATTCCTCCGTGCTATCACAGTTCCCCCACAGCGTTCGCTGTAGTGTGCTGCCGTTTGTGCTGAACAGGCTGGCACAGCTAAGCCTAAGCATGGTCAGGGCATGGTCTATGAGTCTGCTACGATGCAATCTTGGATGACATGCTTAACGCACATGACGGAGAGGCTCAGCACAGATATGAGGGAGAAATGTGATGGTGAGCTGTTTTGCATGCGGTGGAGGGAAACATCCATAGGAGGGAAACCGCATTACAGTCACTATAAACGATCACATTATAATTGGTCTCAGCTGTAAATGTTTATTTTGGGTGAGCTCTGCCGTCTGTTACCTTTTTGCTTACTTAAGCATATCTTTTTCGAATTTTCGTGCCGAACCTGCATATAACGAAATACTCTTTATAACGAAGTTTTCCGGAAATTTTTCAATTTCGTTATATCCAGGTTTAACTGTCATGGAAAGGTACGCAACAATTTTTCACAGTTTTCAATATGGTGGCTCTATCTACTTATGAACTTATGAATGGCAGACACACACTGTATTACGGCAAAACCTTGTTATTATACACTCACTTTAAACAGGCCAAGGGTTAAAATTTAGCTGTGAGACATTCCCACCAGAGCCTCATAGAACCAAAATGTATGCACTTACTGCTCAAGCCAAAATGACTCTTGCTATGCCTACCAGTGCATACTGTGGCCCCTTTTTTGTTGCATAAAGATTCACTTTGTCCCTCAACATATCCTGCGGCTGACACGCTGATGTGCCACAAAAGGTCTTCAACCATTTTGGTAGATGCAGAGATAGGTCAATTGAGAGATCCTGACTTTGGCACAACGTGACTATGCCTCCGCGGATAATCATTGGAAAAGGATGAAGGTGAGGTGGTGACCTTGAACAAGCGTGGCATTACTTATCAATCACAGCCTCACATCAATAAAGATCAGCTACAGTTGAACCCTGTTATAACGAAATCCTGTGACAATAAAATTTTTGCAACAATTAAACAATCCCTGGCGAATGCCCATAGGATTCAATGCATTTCAAGTAACTCTAAAATAAAACATCACTAAACTACAATCTGCATTAACGAAATTTTATGGGATGCTAGACCACATGGTGACTCCAAGTTCAAGAAATGTGCTCAAAAGTATGTTCTACCCACTTAGATTCGCAAAATAATGCCACAGAACCCTTGCACGTGAGCCACCATATTGGTAACATCATGGCCACCAGCCGCCATCGTGCCTGTTGACTGCACATGTTGAGCCCATTATTGATTGCCACATAGCCATCATTTGATGTCAGTAAGCACATGGTGAATGCAAAAATTCACAGCATATCCACGGAGTGAATGATGATGAGTGGGCGAAGCTCCGAAGGTTCACCGTAGATCGTGCCGAGTTCCAGATTAATTTAGTTAACACGCACGCTACGAATCCTTATGGTTCAACTACGCACAAGTGAAATCTCCCACCGGCACTTCATTGCAAGTCAAGATCCAGTGCCTATATATATATATATATGGGTGCCCGGTGAATGGTTCTCCAGCGCGAGCAGTCGGTATTTTTCAATCAAGAAACTCACTAGAAGACGCTGCCTGTGCCAACGTTGTCTCTCGCGGATGAGGGCGCGTTCTTCTTTGCGAGCTGGTACAGCGTTCATCGAAGAAAGAGCGTTTCCATAGTCAACGCGTGCCTTTCGCTCTCTCTCTCTCTCACAAGACAGCAGATGGAAGAGTGAGAGAGCTCGCGCGCCGGGAGGCACGCACCGAGGGCGTGCCTCCCACACGCGCCCTCCTAGTAGCGCGCTACTACAACGGACGGACAGACCCAAACCTTAAGGAGCTTCGCCCCTAAAACATTAGCGGGCTTGCATATGGAATCGCGTAGTGCAAACCACCATGGTGTGTGGATTAGTTTCGGTTATCGCCTATTAAAGGCGAGTGTCATAGATTACAACAGTGCTACATCACATGTAGTGCTGTCGAACAGAGTGCCGCAATAGGGTTGTCGGTGATAAGTTGTAACAGCATGCTCGTCTGTTGTCATCATCACGCATATCTCCGTGCAGCTGTATATCCAGCATCACTGCATTCTTGCCGAAATCAGAATCTTTGTTTGATCGGTCTCTACCTTTACCATAAAGGGGAATGTCTATTGCATCACATACGCAGTGTTGAGCCCACTGTGGGTTTTGGAGCACAGTTACAATATTCACTCCATGCCTCTGTTCTGGAAATACAAGCCCCGAAGCTGTATGCACTGTAAAATCAAGAAGCCGAAACCACGTTTGTGGCATTACCAAGAACCTCCCATCTGATCGGTTATGTGTATGTCATCATCACAAAATGATGACAGAGCACATTTGTGCCAACCTTGCAGTGTTCGTTTCACGTTTGACTGTGGCCTGTGTGCATTATATCTGTTCTCAATTCACATTAATTACCAGACTCTTTCAAAGAAAAATTATTTTGCATACTAAAACTAGCTGCACCATGTCTTCTTTCTAGCCATGCGGCCTGTGACCGGGAGTAATGTGAAGAGCAATCGGGAAGTTTCCGTGGGCTGCAAGCAGGAAAATAACTGGACCTCAACTATAAGCTTGCTGTAATGGTGAACTTTTCCGCTGTTTCCTCCTCGAACTGCTTTATTTCAAAACTACGAAATTCTGACCCCAACAGTGAATTTTTTCAATTTCCCACGGATTTTGTTATGGCGGACTTCAAACTATGTGGTGGCGCACTGCACATTGTGCAGTGTGGCTGTAAGTGTGCTGTTCATTTTGGCTGACAACTGAAGAGACCTGCACAACTTTTGCAGCTTCCATGGTGTGGTACCATGTTGAGGTGCGTGTCACTTTGCAGAATTTAAAGCACCTCAATGTTCCTATCATCAAGGTACTTGCCACAGTCGTGCACAATCAGGAGAAGTGTGAATGCTGAA
The DNA here is from genome assembly GCA_013339685.2 of Hyalomma asiaticum. Taxonomy (NCBI): domain Eukaryota; kingdom Metazoa; phylum Arthropoda; class Arachnida; order Ixodida; family Ixodidae; genus Hyalomma; species Hyalomma asiaticum. Next base: position 66,643,843 of record CM023483.1, read on the forward strand.
AACCTTACTGTACTGAAATTACCACGGTAAAACATGCACGTACGATGCAGCAAACACTGCGCTGCCCAAAGCAGCTATCATTGTAAAAAAAAATTGTTTCACCCCTCCCCTACCCATTTCTAAGGGGAGTAATCTTACTTAGAGCAGCACTTACATCAACAATGTCATCATCGAAGAGGAGCCAGAGGCCGTGGCTTTTCACTATGGAAATGTAATGTCCCCTGTTGGGGCCGCTTCCACAGTGGATGACTACTGCCACCAGATCGTACATTCGGTCGGGGTTGTACGCATCATCCGACTAGATAAACAAAACGGTGCGGTTAGTAATGAAAAGGAAGTGTTCAACATGTACACACATTAAATGTGTTAATGAACAGTATGCATTAATAAAGAAAATACCCATTAAACAAGATAACCTTACTGCTTGGTAGTGTTTTCAAGCAAAACATCTGCAGCGGTCTCTACAACAGACACTTCTCACACTTGGCTGACTGTGCAGTTGGAACTAGACTAATACTGAAAACATGAATACACAAGTAGTCTCTTGCGTTTTACTAACATAGGCCCCAACATTTCGTCTTCATCATGCTCATATCAACAAGTCTTTCACAAAATAAACACTGCCGATTTTAATTTCTTCATAATACAATTGCAATTCCAACACCTTATGGGAACAAAATTAGATATGCAATAAAACCGCCATTCAGCACCTCTGTAATTGTATTGACTACAAGTGTTACAAACTACTGCAGTGTATGCACTATAATGTCAACACTTTGGTGCACCTTACAACTACACTGTAGGTTTAAGACACATTGACAAAAAGTGGACGCATGTAAAGGAGAAACTTAAACACTCTTATCATAATGACTTTGGCATAGCCAGGAAGCTCATTATTCTGCTGTACTTCAAAGGTTTCAGGCTTTTGTAGACATTTATTTGTTGCATGTTAATGCAATTCTGTCCATGGCTATCGCCAACTGACAGCCTGGTAGTGAGAATTTAATATTCAAATTTAACACTTTATAAGTGCCCAAACAACTACCGTTATCCAGAGAACAAAAAATGTTAAAAACCATACTATAATTTCCATTTGGCTTGTGTTTTGTATTTCCACTGGATGGAGCTTTTATAAAATACTGCCCGCAAAAATAAATCCCGACGTGGTGCCAACATGGCACACTACAACTTTGTGGACATGGTGTGTTTCTACAGACTCTAATGCATCAAGAAATTCTCCAGACACTGACAGCATCATTAACTTACAAGAAAACTTTGGTTTGCCATATCTCAGTGGCATAGCCAGTAAGAGTGCATCAAACTGGCCCAGAACGTCAACTGTCAGCAGGTATACTCAAGCAAGTTTTAGTTTCCTCTCTGCAACATTTCGATACTGCCTCGAGGTTATCTGAAGAACATTGGTGTGTTTTAAAAACCAAAAATTTTTATCTGTAAGGCTTTGGCATCACATGCCAGGTACTACACGGGGATTTAAGTTTTTTTGTGAGAATGTGGCCAGTTGTGGACCTTGGTGTTGTATCACTGATCATAGTTGAGACTGCCATGCTGCAGTTTGTGAGAGCTGTTGATTTGTTCCTGCTGAACACAAAAGTCTCAAATATGCAGACATTTTGCATGGATTTCCACTTTTGAGAGGTATAAAATACAGTTAAACCTGGATATAACGAAATTGAGAAATTCCCGGAAAACTTCGTTATAAAGAGGATTTCGTTATATGCAGGTTCGGCACAAAAATTAGAAAATAAACGCTTAAGTAAGCAAAACGGTTACAGACGGGAGAGCTGACCCAAAACAATTATTTTGGGCGAGAAAACATTTACAGCTGAGAACACTTAAGTGACCGCTTGTAGTACAGGACCGGCAATAATGCGGTTTTTTCTGACCCCCCCGCATACCGCTTAATGTGCAGCCCCCCTCACCCCCCCCTTCCCGATATGAAGGACCGGTTATAATGCGACTGCCCGGAAATCGCGGACAATCGAGGTAGGGGGTGGGCTTCACAAAGGAAGTGCACAGCCCGAAAAAAGGGCAGCGAATCACCGTGGAGGAGGAAGGAGCGCAGAACGAATTAACAATGAGCGGAGGGAAGAAAAAAAAAGGCCGCGGCCGGCAGCAACGCATCGCGTGTGCGCCCTCTGAGGATAGGGTTTCCAAGGTGACGGAGAATGCTACTACGGCCGTTTGTCAGCCGCGAACACTACACACGGAACGCGCGCCCGTGTCCTCCAGTTTACCACTGTTTGTCTCCAGTTCTTTTTTTTTTACCATTTCACGCGCGCTGCCCTTGAATCACCCTGCGATTTCCTGTGCACCCGATCCCTGTGTTGTCAAGGGCAAACTTCCCTTGAGTTGCACGCTGCCCGTGACCCCGCGAGCTAGGCCTAACAAGCGCTCTCACCTACTGTCAGGTTAGCAAAGTGCACACTCGCGCAGCAACCAATGAGTCGCGCTGCTAGCACGTTGAAAAAAAAAAAAAAGAAGGCTCGTTTTTTTTTTTCTTTCTCTCTTAAACCGGCGCGACTCGGTAACATCAACTGGAAAAGAAGGGTGGCGGCTTGGCAGGCTAGGCCAGCTGCAGAAAGCGGCGGGAGCAGGTTTGAAGTGAGAGGGAAAGGACACTCCCGCGGCGGGATGATCGCCGGGTTGAGGGATGCAGGCCCTCCTCACGCATGCTAGCACGCACACGTGCACTCGCTCTCGCCTCGCAGTCGCCGTGTCTGAGCACGCCAAGCGCGACACCGCTGCTTCACATTCCGTTGCGGCGGAGGAGGCGCTTCCGGTTGTTGCTCGCGCAAAAGTGACAAAATTTGGGGCAAAATCTCAGGCTGTCGGCGGAGACAATTCGTTATTTCGAGGGGTTCTCCCGCTGCCACTTCGTTACGTAGAGGTTTCAAATACATGTACTTCTATGGAGTAACGGCGGGGAATAGAAAAACTTCGTTATATCCAGGAATTCATTATATGGAGGTTCGTTATAAGCAGGTTTAACTGTATACCTCTGAAAAAGTTTTTTATGTTGCATATTTGTAAAATAACCTTAATGTTTCTTGTACGTCTCGTAGTGTCACAGACATTTTACATAAGTAATTTTTTCTATTACTAATACCGAATAATGAATTGGCATAAAATTTTGGTCCACCCAAAACGCCATACTTTGCTAAAAAACAAGTACTGCAATGATGATGCCTTCAGCAAACTAGATTCGCAAGCATTTCTAGGGTCATGCAACGAAAAAGAGAAGAGAGAGACAATTTGTAACCATAAAATTAGTTTTCCTAGGAAACCCAACTGTTCAAGTTTCAGAACCCTGTTTGAAAATGGCTTAGGAATAACATAACTTTGCAGAGATTCAAGGAGCAGTTAAATCTGTGGACACACCAGACAGAATCATCACAGTCTCGCAAGATGTTCAATCATCTGTCTGGAACTAAGGAAGGTTTCGCAGATTACCTGATGAAATTTGGTTGCCTGATCAAGTTCAAGGTCACGGAGTAACAGAGGAGCTAAAAGGAGTGTTGCAGAAGAGATCTTCAAATAAATTTTCGACAGCTGGAGTACTTTAAGATACCCCTAAATCATAGCGAATGCATGTTTTTACATTATGCCACACACTGAAATGCCCTTACAAAAGCCAAAAATCGATCCTTTGACCTCAAAATGAGAATGTCGTAGCCACCCAAATGAAATAGGGATTATTTTTATTGCGTAAAGTGAGGAAATGTGGGTGTAAAGAATATCCACGACTTCAGAGTAGCGCTTTGTGCTGTGTCCAACCAAAAACACTGCTAGGCCAACCAACAAAATGTCAGAACAGTTTTAGATTTTCCAGAAATATTTTTAAACAGGAGTTAGCTATGTATTTCCGGGAAAAATCTTTATTTTAAGGCTACAAGGTTACCACTCAAGGTTCAACAAGCAAGTGAAGAGGAAAGAACCGATATTCCAGGAATGAACTCCATGTTCAATGAAATTGCATGTCCAAGAAACTTTTTTTGCTTTATGGAAAATTACACGAGATTTAAAACTAAGGGGAGTGCACTCACCGTATTGAATAACCTTAACTCAAGGGGGAAGACCACCCTGTAAGAAAGTTTGGTGTGCCTATTTTGCTGCTCTGTATACTTGAACCGTTTCAGGTGTAATGCTAGGATCATGGGCAGCTTCTTCACCCTCATCCTAGAAAGAGCAGAAAAGATGAATGAAATACCACATTTAAACACGAGTGAGCAGAAATTCTATACATCACTGAAGGTTAACGTTACTCTGCAAATACTGCAAATAGACAACTCATTTAATATCAGTGGTGTACTACTCTTGAACTCTCTTCAACATGCTTTCAATCAATAAGGCCATTATTTCATAGTCCATTAAAGGACCCTAATAGTATGTAGTACTAAGCCAAGATAAAATCATAGGTAGGTGCTCTAAGATGTTTAACGTACAAATATGACAAGTTCACGCAAAGATTCCCGGGAAAAATATTGGCTCCACCAGCATTCCCTGTTTGACAATTTCTCACCACTTCAAGGCATTTTTACAGAACACAGTAAGCGTACTGAGAAAAATATATGTTATGTTAACATAGGTACACATAAAGCCTGTCACAAAAGTCGTGCAGATTCCACGTATTTGTGTTGAACTTGTCATTACTTATTGTTTTACTCGTGTAAATGAGCATGTCAATCATCTCAAAGCATAAAGTGTTACCAGAAAAGGAAAGTGGCAAAAGTACGAAGCAGTTGTGGGCTAGCCAAATCCCATGTTCTATAACCATCTCTTTAGGAGTCACTTAATACTGCTGCTTTGTGAAAATTCCGCATGTTAACAGGTTGCTTAAGAATGGGTTGTTTTGCATCAGCATGCATTTACACCACCTCAAAGCACTAACTGTCATAAGTGGATAATGGTGAAGCTGAGAAGTAAGCCCACGTTAGCATTTCAGAATCAAGTAGCCTAAAGCTCACTCTAATACTAAGGGAAACATAGAAATAAAGATAGACTAAAGGAAACATAAATTAAAGATAGACAAAACTAACACAAACTCATGTACAGACCATTGAAGATTGTAGAGAATGGGGTTTTAAATTCAGAAGTAAGTTCCACAGTAATGGCAGTTAGCGTAAAATCGGGTTGAGACCTTTAGGAGAGGCCTCTGCCTTGCAGGCGGCATAGACAAGCTGCTGCTGATGATGACATTGTAGGTTACACAAAGAAGGCACAGCACTGAGCTTACTCTTGAAATGTGAATGCCTAGAAGGACACCAACACTTGCCTTTTTTGTGCCTCCTGCTTACTGCAACAATTTTCACAGTAGTACTTGTGTTCGCTGCAGAGCGTTTCGGTGTTGCTAAACCCTCTTAGGCAATGGGTTATGGATGTGTTTTGGCTCACATCCACGGAAAGGTCCAAGAAATCCTCATCTTTGCTGCTCACCTGAAAAACAAAAACAAATGCCATGCACAGTGCATACACGAAATTGTGTGGAACAGGAAACACTCAAATTGCGAATTATTGCAAATTAAAGAATGAGATCTGGTCAGCTCCATTTTGCTGACACTAATAGACCTGCAACAGCATGCTGCAAGCCACCAGTAGAGTTGGAAATAAAAGCAGTGAGCAGATGCAGAGACACTTAGTAACTAGCGATCACTAGCTTTCTGAAGATGAAGTCAAGGCATTAGGTGCTCAATCTTTATTACCCTTGAAAACACTGTGTGTGCAAAATTTAGCCGTGAAAGTTATGACCCCATAATTCGTTTCGTCTCCCGCTCTTAGTCTTGCGGTGATGAGAACGTAAACACTACTAAAGGTAACTGCTGATCGCCTAACAGCAGAGGCTCACTGCAACAAGGCTGCAACTGATCACGCAGATACCTTCACTATATCTGACATTATAAATAGGCACACGCAGTTGAACCTTGCTATAACAAATTCAATAAGGCAAGAAAATAGCTTCATTATATCCAATAACTTCTTATATCAGGTGATTTGTTATGTCAAGGTTCTACTGAACATAAGTATGAGCAAAAAGAAAAAAATAGAAAAGGCTGCATTCACAGCTCTGAAAAAGAAAGTGTGAGCTGGTTTCCTCTATGTCCCAAGTATTAGCCAATGGCATTGTTCTCCGGTTCTTTGATGATGCCATTAATCTTCTGCAGTGCTGTAAAAAACTGCCACAGCATACATCTTCCATGTTCCAATCTCTGTCAGCCAGCACTGCACGCACTGTTTGAAAGGTGCTAGCCGTACAATGAAAACACAGAATGGAGATCCAGAAAGAGGAAGTGGATGGGAGACCACAAAAAGACAAGGAACTTCAACATAGAAAGCTGAGATTATCTGGAATATAACGAAATTTTATAATTTTATACGGCAGAGAACATTGTCTTGAGGTCTGGCTTCACAGCAGCATCCACGACAGAAACCTGTGCACTGCTGTAATGCCACACGTAAGGCATAATTGCCACATACACCACGCCCCCAAGGCCACACTTAAATTTTCCATACTTATCTGCGAGGTTATCTACAGAGGAATGCGGTACATGAATGCACATTGCACTGCAGCAAAATGGCAACTGTGTGATGAATGTTGTGATCAATTGATGAGAGGAAGGAGAGGGGGGGGGAAGAAGAAAAAGAGGAATATTGACCAAGAAGAAAACTCGAGAAAAACTAATTCCAACCAACTACAATTCCAACTGTTAATCATTTTAAAGAATTAGGGATCTCCAATGCGATGGGTAGTGCAAAAGATGCCTTAATGCAGGAATAAGCGTATGAAACTGCGCTCATTCCTGAAATAAATGTATGAAACTGCGCTCCGCTGAAATGAATGTATGAAACTGCGTGTGTATATTATTAACAATGTATAATTGTTATTTCTGTTGCCGAAGCCCTGAGTGTGCATTCCGGTGCTAGGGTCCCGTCAGGCAGAGCACATCTGCCTTTTGCCCTTGCATCCAAGACATCTTTTTTGTCTGAAATAAATTCAAATTCAATAATTCAAATACTAGGCAGTGGCAAATGGCAAGGAGAGTAAAGAAAAGTAGCCACTGCACTGCTTGAGAAAATGAATACATAAATAATCTCCTTTTGCAGCGATGATCACAATGGGTCAAGGGGGATTGCACTGAGAGACATTGACCACTACATGTGGTCCTGCATGGACAACATGAAAAAAAAAGAGTTTCCACATGCGAGCACTGAACAAATTATATATCCGGAAGGTACACAGATGGTTCGCAAGAAGGTGTCAGCCCTGCTTATAACATTTCTCCAAGAGATATGGTTGAGTGACACGTGGTGACTCGTGCGACATGGACAGAGATGCTCGGGCGGAGCAATTGCCGGCCAGGTCTGCCAGGCTAACATCGCCTGCAGCCACAACATTACTATCACTATCACTATCATGTATATTTGTAGTCAGTAAAATTTCACCAAATTGTTTGGTCCCATGTAAAGATGTCTCACACCATGGCAAAATATTAAAATACAGCAGAAGAGGGTGGGAGGGGGCTTTTACGACAAGAAAAGGTGCTGCTAACTTTCAAATCAACTTTAGCCAAAAAACAGTATTTACAGGCAAAACACACCACGAAGAGGGCAATTCACTGTACGAGCAGATATGTTGCCCCCTCTGTTGCCATCTTTCTTGTGCACATCACTTCATTGTTATGACCCCCATAATTGCTTCAAACCAACAAGCAAAAACATACATACACCTATAGAAAATGGCTCTTTTAACTGCCATGACAAGGCAGCACAGGTAACATCCCAACTCGTATTTTGTACTATTAATATTTCGTTACCTTGTGGCATGACATTTCCTCTTTCTGGCACCTGCTCCAAGTTCCTGCAGCATTCCTTTCAGTTATTGAGCGCACTTCTATGCTGCTTCTCTTCACATACATGCTCTCAGCACTGCTTGGGTCTAGTTATTGTTCGTTATAGCTGCTTAGATCGTTGGTAACAATCGACAACTATATTGACTAACGTCAACTAATGCTTGTTATTGTCGCACTTTGGCTGAACGATGGCTACCTGTTAGCTAATGCCAGCTATTCATTGTTATAACACAAATGTCGTTGTTATTCAATCCAAACCCAATAACCGAGGTGTTTTCTTCTTTTCTTTCTCACCTTTAAAACCTTTGTGTGACTATAATTTATTTTTCATGGAGCTTGGTGCGATGTCCTAAAATTGTGCGATGAGGCATAGGTCAAAAACTTATAAAATGTGAGAAAAAATTGGCAGAGTTCGCATGTTTAACCCTACTCACATGGAACATCTCAATAGTATGACAATGCAGAAGAGAGAGAGAAAAAAAAATTCATTCTGGAGTTCTACATGCCAAAACTACAATACGATTGTAAGGCCTGGTAAATTTGAAGATTCCAAGTTGAAGCTAGACCGCCTGGAGTTACTCAAGATTCACCTAAATGTAACCACACACACATTTCTGCATTTAACCTTCTTTGAAATGTGGCCATTACACCCAGGAATTGAATCTGGACCTTCATGCTTAGCAGCACAAGACCATTGCAGCAAAGCAATCACAGCATGTCAGAAGAGAGGGCTAAAGGGGACAGCAGACTGACCGTTTCGCAATTGAGGCACCGGGTTTCATTGGTGAGGGTTCCCTGGAAGATATCATGCACCCACGTGGGCTCAGGCTTGGGGTGCTGTGTGGCACCCCCGACCTGGTTCTGCACTCCCTGTGCCGTGGCACCAGCCGAGGCCATGGGGCCTCCAGTCGTGGGGTGTGCCGCGTCTCCGCTGCTGGAGCACTTGTTGCCCTTGGCGTTAGTCTGCGAGTTCTGCTGCTGCTGCTGCTTCTCGGCCTGCAGGATGTCGGCGATGGTGTTCAGCAGGTAGTTGAGGAACTCGTGCGCATCCTGCTGCATGTAGTTGTCGAATAGCTCGTTTTCCTTGCGCAACCGCGCGATGAATTTCTTGGGTGCAATGGTGCCCGTCTTTTTCTTCTGGTTGGCTATGCTGTGGAACAGGTCGGCCAGGCACGTGAGCAGTGTCTCCTTCGTGCGCTTGTTGCGTGCCTTGTACTCCAGCACTTTCTCCCGAAATGGCTTGCAGAAGTAGAGTGCTTGGAGCACCGAGTTGCAGTAGCAGGTGTTGCCAAACTGCGCATTCGAGGGGGGAGAGCAATAATTAGTGTGAGAATAGTGTCTGAAACATCGATCTAATTGCCTTCAGTGTCAGTAGTGAATAATGATTTTCATTAACATTTTATTTGTTGACTTTGGAGCCCACACTGAAACTGCAATATAGTGCTGAGTGATAAGATGATGTATGCTCAGCAGAAATACTAATACCAATTTAATGATATGCGTCTTTACTCATTAAAAAGTGCCTCACAGGCTTCAGCTGGAGCATTATGTGAGGGAGGTTATATACAATATACCTTCGTAAGTAGAAGCATCACAGATATTGTGAAGATATAGTGAAGGGGGCTCAAACACGCCGCATGTGGCCCGGGTACCTCTTGTTAGCGGCCTAGCTAGCACACAACTGTCTCACACATCGTGACCGCACCCCATGTGGCCACCATGTGATGAAACGTAACCGTGGAAGAAACACTGTATATATGTGAATCAGTGTCCAGATTACAGTATTTCTAGATATTGGAATCGGCACCTTACTTGAACTCCATTGAAAAATTCTCCTAAGAAATGACACATATATTACATATGGTGGAGGCCTGCTTTTAATGGCAACGCTAACTGTCATTTGGCTGAAGTCCCTTCCCTTCTTCACTGTCCCTACCCTTGCGGGACCAAATTTCATGACTGCAGCCCACTAGATGAGGCGTGTGACTAAAACATGACGTTATGCAATAGTTTTCTGAAAGACAGAGATGACCTACAGCTAGTAATACTGATGTAAAAACACCTTTTGCTAGAATGTTCTAGCAAATACAGCAACATTACAGTTGACAGTGCACTAACAAAATGTTTAAGATCATGCTGACTGAAATAAAAATGCAACCACAGAACGCTTACTGGACTGGTAATAGCACCAGCCTCATGACATCTCCTAAGCAGCATGGCTTCTTTACTGATCAGCCTCAGTTTCAAAAGTGCAATGTGTGCCTAAGAGTGCACAACTAAAAGGTTAATTATCACACACTTCAAATAGCTAACATAACACTGCGATCTATCATGCAATACAGTCTTTTACAGATAATCCACACGAGCAGTGTGAATCATTACATCGTGTACATGGTCTATACAAAAAGATATTTTTTTTACATTTCACCCATGTGTAGACGGCGTACTAGGTAACTTTAGCCAAAGTGTATAAATACATATGGGCATGCTACAGGACACAACAAAAAGCATGTTATACATTTAAAGGAGGAAATAATGCAATATTCTGCATGGCTGCGAGTTACGTCGATTCACTCTCAAAGTTGAATTTAGAAGACTTGCTATAACAAAACAGTAGGGACTTCTAGCAAACGTTTTAAGGACACTCGTTCAGCGCCAGACCAATTATACAATTTTTGCAGTGATTCCATCCAGCCCATGAAGATAGTAATGTAATCTAGTAATTGTGAACTGTGACCACAGTACATTCAAGAAAACCATGCATAAATGAAAAGCACATTTAGCTTAGTACACTGTCGCTAGTGCACTGCTCCATGAAGGAAGCAAACGAGCTGATGTTGCACAGTAGCAGGTGGTATCAGCTTTAGCAGAGCACCCCAGCCCTAACAGCAGTCTATTTGGACTAAACATTGTGTGGTTAGATCCTTGAACTGCACAAATGCCATTTGCCCATGAATGAGTTAAAATGTTTCCTCGTAAATGTTAGCCAAGTGAACAAGATGTGGTGATGTATAATACAACTTGCTGTTAAAAGAAGCACCCTGTCTATATTGGACTTCAAACTACACTCTAGGAAAAATAGGATATTTGGAGAGTCTTTCCACAACACAACAATAATTGTCATCTATCTCTCACACTTTCTTTGGATTATTGCCATGTGTCCAATGCTTCCTTGCCATGAACAGCATGCAGCTATCAGTGTGACCTAGCATTCTAGGTAGAAGCGTGGTGAGTGCCAAGTTTTCAAAGCCAGAAACACGAGCAAACCAGATGACGATCAATGTCGTGTGGAAGAATTAAATCCTGAAATACTAGATGTTTTTCAGGGAGTACACGGCTGAAATGTGGTACTCAGGCTTGCAGACAAATCTTTAATGCATAGATGATTGCATAACATACCACCCTCAGTAACATTACCAACCTGCTTCAATACACCATAAGTGTTTAATATTGTCTAGCTGTAATGACAGCAAGGCATCAATTTTACAAGTTGACTGCGTTGTGCAAACATGGTCACAGCTCAACAAGGGTAGACTAGGTTTGCTGCTATATTCTTGCTTGCTGAAGTTAAGGGATCAGTTGATACATGAGAAAAATGTCTTCAGAAGGTATTCACTTTAAGTTCTTGTTATAGGCTACGAATACACATGCTAGACTAGTCGACATGGGAGAATGTAACAATACTTTGCGAGTATCAATTGTGCCTTCATATTGCTATCCGCACACACCAATGACCACGCCCCACGATGCTTTCTGTGACATGCTAATGCTCTAGCTTACACTGCCTCATTATGAGAAACTATAATTAGGAGTAAAACACAAGAGTGCAGATGCACGATTCATGAGAGGAACACACTTTTCCTTTTTTCTTACACACTGTGGCTGTCTTTGTGGCATCAGATAAAACCTTTGAAGCAAGCGTTGAGCACACATCTACTACTGTGACGCTATGTTTGAGGAATGCGCATACTTACATTTACAAGACCAAAGTAGTGTTCATTTGATGGAAACTGATCGTGACCTATCTCCTTCTCCAACAATGATCCATTTGCTCCCTACAAAATAAACCCAAAAAACGTACAGTGAGCAACGCACGACAAATAAACGATCAACATTTTGATGCGCGAGAAACGAACGAGCGTACTGCTAGCCGGCATCGCCAAGTTCCGCTTTCTCAATGTAGCGATTATACGAAGCGGCATTTCCGAACAGTTGCGCAAGTAATGTGTACGGAGGTACGCCCACATCATTCAAACTACATCGACGGCAGAAGGAAAGCGGATACAGGACGACAGAAAACGAAGCCCTAAAGCAAGCACGGTGTTTACAACGCAAAACAAGCGCAAACAAGCGCGTCCGCTGCGTGCTGGATCCGTCGCGATTAGTTGCGTGCAGAAAGAAGAAAAAACGAAAATCACCGACCATCGCTTCTGCTCCTACTACCCGTTATTGCAAGGTCTACAGGTTACGCGATTAAAGCAGAAAAAGACGGACTAGTCTTCTAAACGTCAAAGAAAAGTTATCCGACCGAAACGGCAAGATTCGATTAAGCAACAGTCGCACGCGAAGCTTACGGCCACACGAGTTGACGCATTTGAATTTCGCGAACGTTCGCACGGCCGGTCATTTGGCAAGTTTATCACGTTCAACGCCTTCACAGGAGACACACACTTAAGTAGTCGCTCTCAACGGAACCGCGCCGGGAATCGACAGTCCCTTATCAGAAATGTCGATGACTTTAAGCGCATTATCAGGGCCTGTATATAACACGGGCTCTCACGCAACCGGGTTCCCAAATGTCCGCCGAAGGCGGACCCTATGCCGACTCAGGGGGACCACTACTTTCGCATTACAGTTGAACGGGTAGTGATCGCTATCACTCGATAGCAATTTACGAAGCGACAGCGATGTGGAGCCAGTGAATATTAAGAAAATCGTATGTTTAAGGTAGCATTCCACGGTGAAATCGGTGGACTGCGTTTACGGGCACTCGGCCCAGCGATCCCAGATGCACGGTGGCACGGTGACAAAACCGTAATATTCGCTGGAACGGTGACGAGGAGGACGTCACCTGGGGACTAAAACAAGCTCGAAATACTCACCATTTTTCATTTTTCACGCGTCAAACCTTGAATGCCTTCCTTGCCTTCAACAGCGCCATTTTTGTTGGCTGCCGGAGTCAGCCGTCCCTTGCCGCACACTCGTAGCTATTGCGGTTTTCATTAAAACCCCTGAAACAAATTATGTGATCAAACTACCTCGTTGTCAGTTTCCTAATAATTCTGATTGTTCAAAATTTTATGCGATTCTTTAAATATGACTTGGTGCCCTTGCAATCAGTACTGTCCCTACAGCGGCCGCTTGACTGTTGTGTCCCAGTCATATGACGGATTTAACTGCAAATATTTCGATATTTGAGGCGGATATTTTTAATTGGGTGTGCGTGACCGCACTATACTGTGCTTTTGCATTGCAGTGTGCACTAAAATTTCGCACGAAACGAACACGGAGAACACGAACACGCGCAGTCGCGATGTCTTGCAGCAGACGCACACGCGCCCCCCTCGTCATCCATTCTGTGTAACAATTGCGTGCAACTGCGTAAATATCGTAATAAAACAAGCACCATTACGTCCGATTGTAGCGCGAGTTCACTCCGTATTTACCGGTTACCAATCCAGAGGCCACGAGGCTAACGTTACAGCGAATGAACGCTTTTATGGTGGATAGCTTTATTTAACTGCGCGTCTGCTACACTGCGGCGTTGTGTCTTCGCGTAGTCGGTAGATGTCTCTAAACGCGGCAGCGTGGCCTAGTTCATAAGGCTCTGTACATGCGAGTTCACGGAAATCTCCGTTTTGCTGGTGCTAAATCTCAACCTATAGTATTGTATATAACGGGAGTGCGGTAATCAATCATGGGGAAAGACAGGAAGACCAAAAAAGACAAACTGGACGAGTAAGTAGCGAGCGAAGTGCGTGCGATGTCTCGGCACGTAGCACCACATTGCATCAACCGTATGTCGCCGACAATAAGCCTAACGTTTTAACTAAATAAACATATACCCGCGCAGCCTTCGCTGCTGTTTGAGCGTGAAAACGCACTTTACGACGACCAAGTTAAAGTGCAACCTATCACTTTACATGTGTAGGCGCTCTCGGATGGCTAAATGCCTTGACAGGTTCACGGTCAATGACGGCGCTCCAGTATCTGCCGGTGCTGTGGCGTAGTGTTTCCTTGAGACACCTGCAGCGGCATGTTGTGCATGATTTCTTGCGTATCAGCACGATTTTACCGCACTTTCGAAGAAATTCCTATCTCGGATATCGAAACGATCAGCTGTTGCTCACACAAGTAGAGATATAATAAGCGAAGCTGCCCCCATATCATCGAGAGGTCACGTCGCACACAACGCGGCGTGGCAGCTGGTAATCGATTCATTAATTACCCGGTTGCTAATTTCCAGCTTAATTGTACGTAACATTTATTCAGCACGCGGTCTAGGCAACAGGGAAAACTTCTTAGTTGTCTCATTGACATGTGCTGAAATTATAATAATCAGTGTACCGAAGAAAAAAAAAAAGCAATAGGCGAAACCCAGACATATCAGCTGTGAAAGTATTGAAAGAGTTACATGCACATTGTTTTTTTTTTAATTACAGTGATGACACCTTGGTGCAAGACATGGACAGTCTCACCATCGCTGACAAAGGAGGCGCGAAAAAAAAGGTGACACACACGCTTTCCTCGGTGGTTTCTCCTGGTCATTTCACTGTTCGATTAGTTTCACTCTGATTTTGGAGCTCAAGTAACCAAGTGTGGTGTTCGCTTCTGTGTTTATTGCATTGTAATGTGTCTTGAGAGGGTTAGTCCTTACGATGTTTAGCGCAGCACGAATATTTGTCGCTCAGATGCCTGCTAAAATGTCTTGGAACAATTAGCAGGCCCGTTGCTTTTCTTTAATGTACAGAAAATGCTGTGGTCGCATTTTCTGAAGCATTACAGAATGGTCACAGGTGCCGCAGAAGTGAACGTTCTTTTTTTACATTGCAAACCACCACTTTCGTTGTCAATAAAATGCCTATGTTAACTTCTTAACTGTGAACGCTAAATGGGAAAGCATCATGAAAATTCATGAGTGTGAAACTTTTATGCAAACAATGGACAAATACGCATACTAGCACTGCATAAGAGTTGCACAATATATTTATGCCCTTGTGTATTCATACCAACGTGCCTAAGTGTTTGTTCTTATGAGCTGGGAAACTGCTGATTGTTCAGTTTTTTGTACACAAAATTGTCAATATCTGCATGATGACAAAGGCCACATTCTTTTCGTATTACCATTCCAGGGTGCCTTCCTTTGTTATTTTTGAAGCCCATCACCATTCTTAATTCCATGTTTGTTGTCGTGAAAGCAGTATCTGTGTATAATAACGTAGTGTATTATTGTACGAGCTGGCTTGCCCTGATGTAGAATACCGGTAGTTAGACAGAATTCTTAACAGGTGCCTTGTTTGCTTGATCTTCAAGGTGGAACCAGTGGTGACGGCCTCAATGATGAAATGCCCACCCGCAAGGGCAAGGCTAAGAAAGGCGCCAACAAGCTAGACGACAGCGATGATGACGAGCCTGCTAAACCTGCTAAAGGTCCAGCAGGCAAAAAGGCAAAGGGCAGGAAGGGCCGTGGTGATGATGACAGCGACTGGGACGACGACGATGCCAAACCGGCTGCCACGACCAAGAAAGGGCAGAAGGGGAAACGTCTTGACGACAGTGACGAGGAGGAAGAGGTTGCGAAGCCTGCCGTAAAGGCAAAGAAGGGAAAGAAAAAGGTGGCTGACGAAAGCGACGAAGAAGGGGAACCCACTAAGCCTGCACAGAAAGGAAAGAAGGGCAGAAAAAAAGGTGGGGACGAGAGCGATGAGGACGAAGAGATCGCCAAGCCTGCCAAAGGCAAGAAAGGGAAGAAAAAGGGAGATGACAGTGAGGATGAGGATGAACCTACCAAACCAGCGAAAGGAAAGAAGGCAAAGAAGAAGGGAGGTGATGACAGCGATGATGAGAATGAGGAGGAGTCAAAGCCAGCCAAAGGCAAGAAAGGCAGGAAGAAGGGAGACGAGAGTGACGATAACGACGAAGAAGCAAAGCCCGCCGCTAAGGCAAAGAAAGGAAAGAAGAAGGGAGGGGATGAGAGTGACGATGAGGATGATGTCAAGCCTGCCAAGGGCAAGAAAGGAAAAAAGATGCCAATGGGTGATGAAAGCGACGAGGAAGAAGAGGTTAAACAGCCTGCTGTCAAAGGGAAGAAAGGAAAAAAGAAAGGAGGAGAGGAGAGTGATGATGAGGAAGACAAGGTGCCACTGTCAAAAAGGAAACAGAAGAAAGGTCGAGGCTTGCTTGACGAGAGTGGCGACGAGGATGATGAAATGCCGACTGCCCCTGCCCTGTCCAAAAAGAAGAAGAACAAGAAACAGAAGGACTCCGATGATGAAGATGCTCCCAAGGCTCCCAAGAAAAAGATGGGTGGTTTTGCACTCCTCGATGTGGGAGACGACGACGATGATGACGTGAAGGACGTGGAGAGCGCAAAGGAAGATGTTGAAGAGCAAGAGGAGAAGGTAAGAGCATGTGAAATGCATTGATGAAATTGATTGCCTTTATCTTTTATTTATTATTTTATTTTTTTAAGGAATCTCGCTATCCAACTGCTATGAGGCTTGTCAACCATTACCCTGAAATCAGAGAACTTTTTCGTTAAGCTTTTAAAGTAAGCATACATGTAATTGATTTAATTTCTGATTATTCAAAGGGAGGTGAATGAGGTTGCCCATTCAGGTTGCCAATTTTGAGGTTGCCCATTCAGCTCTGATGGCAAGTTAATTTTTCATTATTTTCAAACCGATCAAGTAAAAAAAATTTATTCGTGTACTATAGTCATTGTGAGAGTTAGCAAAAAGTCATCTCCGCTTTTCATAGTGTAGCCATATGGGCATAAGGACGTGAGTCGGCTCGACCCCGCCCCCATGCTTCCATTCAAAATTGTGATGTGTACTTATGCACACATCATATAAACAGAAAGGTCAGACCCCCCCCTCTCCCAGTAAGATGTTGTCTAAGTTCCAGCCCCATTCCTTTACTTGGATTCATTTCATTGTTAGAGTGTCGCTGTATAAAAACTGTGTAATGTGCAAAAAGAACATAGGACAATTTCTAGCGTCACGGTTGCACTGCAGTATTTCTGCAACAGTATGTTTCACTTCTGAAAATTTAGAGCGTAGTGGTGCTTTTCTGCTGTGTACCTATCAGTTCTGATCATCTTATGATAGGAAAGCCATGTGCACTTGCGTAGCATTTACTGTTGCCAGTCCTGCGGTGTTGGCACTGAAAAAATATGGCTGAAGCCTTCTTGACTGCTAAGTGCCAGTGCAAACTCAGTTGTTCACACTGTTATGCTCTGATCACCTGCTACTTATAGGTTGTGAAAGAGGAGAAGAAAGAGAAAAAGAAGAAGGAGAAAAAGAAAAAGAAAAACCAGGATGATGACGAGCTTGAGAAGATGCTGGAAGAGCTCACTTTGGAAATTGAAGGCAAGAAGCCACCACCCACCAAAGAGTCTCTCGCTGCTGCTGCTGCTGGTCAGGAAGGTGAAGAGGTGAGCCAGCCTTGTGTAGTGATCATGTCAAGCATGACATGCCCAGCATTTTTGAAACCAGAATTGGTATCAAAATGCTCAGGCTTTCCATGTGCCATATATCAGAGGAGGAGGAAATATAACTTTATTAAGTCCGGAGGAACCCCTCCCCACCCACTCTTGGTTTAGTGGTCGGCCATATATCGGAATAAATGCCTTTTATGGTGTGGTTGCTCTACCATATGAGCTAACGAGGAGGCTTGCAGCTGGAAGCGAAAGGCCAGAAATAATCAGCTCAGTGCATGTAAACACTGAGCAGATCAATTGCAAGGAAGTTCACTAGGTAGAAAAACATCAGCGAAAAAAAAAAAAATTTATACTGTCCGGTCATAAGTAGTTGAAAGCTACAAAGGTAACCCGGTAGGGACTTGAAACTTGTCCTTTGTTTTCTATTGGTAAGTTTCTTGCCTTTTCATTTTGATGCCAGCTTTACAAGTCCATTATGATGAGCATGTGCTTGTAGGGTGAAGCCAAGGAGACTGCAGCTGGAAAAAAGAAAAAGAAGAAAGACAAGAAGGCCGCTGCTCAGGACGAGCCTTTGGAGGGTGTTGAGGAGACCAAAGAGGTCAAGGATGAGGCAGCTGCTCCTGCTGCTGAGTCAAAAAAGGCCAAAAAGGTGTGTATCTTGGTTGCTGGTCACAGTGCTGGTCGTTTTTACATAATCGTGACACCTTGTGCATTCCCTTTTGCTGTAAACAAGCCCTAGCTTTTTCTAGGGATGCACTGAATTGTTGCAAGTGCTCAGTTGAGTGTGTTGCTTGCCTGCTAGTATCTGGGGCTAACATACAGTCTTGGCAGTGTATGGATACTGAAGTGTTCACTCATCTTTAAAAATTTGTTTGTGCTTTCAGAAAAAGAAAGACGCAACTAAAAAGGAAGCTGAAGCCACGCCTCCTATCGCCAGCAAAGAGACGACACCAGCTCCAGCAGATGGGGAGGAACCTGCTCCCACAGAAGGGGCGGAAGGTCAGTCGTGATGTTAGCAGTTTTTGCAGGGAAAGCTGTTATGGGCTAACATGCCTACCTAGCTTCAATGTCTGCTAGAGTTGCCAATGTTCAACAATAGCCACCTCAAAAATGCTCATAAATCGGTGGCAGGGGGGTGTAATTGTTTACAATTTGAGCCCTGGAGCCTCAGGCTAAAAATGTTGCCTCACAACCATTTGCACTGATGCCACTGCAAATAACACTGTACTTGGGAGAGTGCATGTGTGCATTAGCTGACTGTGATTGGCTGACGTACACAGCAGCTCATCATTTAACCAGCAGTGATGTTAAATAAAATGGAATTAACTCATAGCGGGAACTTGCCATTATCACTCAAGTGGAAATTATATAACTACTGCATTTTGCCAGTACTGACATAAGGGGCAGAAGCTTGGAGAAATACAAAGAAGCTCGAGAGGAAGTTAAGAACCATGCAGCGGGCGATATAACGAAGAATGAGGGGTGTTGCATTAAGAGATAGGAAGACAGCCAAGTAGGTCAGGAAGCAAAGGTAGTCGACATAATAATCGAAGTTAAGAAAAAATGGGCATAGGCAGGCCACGTGGTGAGAAGGCTAGATAATCGATGGACAGAACGATGGAATGGATACCAAGAGGGCAAGCATAGCCATGGACAGCAGAAAGTAAGATGAGGTGATGAAATTGAGAAATTCGCAGGCACCAAATAGACTTTGCTTGCGCAGGACAGGAAAGGATGGAGAGCATTGGGAGAGGCCTTTGTCCTGCAGTGGACAAAAGATAGGCTGATGATGATGATGATATACAAGGAAGCAGCAGCTCCGCATCTGCAGTTCTCCATCAGTAGTAACTGGCATGACCAATATCTGCAAACTAAACGAGTTGTAATTGATGTTTCTTTCATTTTAGAGCAGGTTGTTCATCTACACACACAAGTGTACCCCAATCTGTACTGCATCAAATGGAGCGCAGGGCTGACTGTGAATGATACTGTGATGATACTGCGGAAGCTATTGCATTGTTTCAGTTCTGAATTTCTTGGAGATAAGTGTGATACAGTTGACCAACCTCTGTGTAACAATTATGGATACGACGAATTGAATGACAGTGTTGCCATTAAAACAGTGTTATGAATATACATTTAAAATGAACTATTGGATATACTGAAGTTATTTTCATGTCGGGTGGAGTTTGTTATAACAAGGTCTGACTATATGTGATTTTTAGGCTGTTTGTTCCTAATTCTGGCCTATGCTGCATACTGACAACAGGTGCTGAGGAAGAAGCAGGTGATGGCAAGAAGAAAAAGAAGAAGAAAGATGAAGATGACAAGAAGAAAACTAAAAAGCCAGGGTCCAAGCAGGTAAGTTAAGGACAACTTCTATGGAGAGTGTCATTGCTTATTGTTTATGGCAGGGTGAGCACCCTATGGTATATAGTATCATATTGGCTCTGATGGCATGACTTTCCTTTCTATGAAGTAGGCAACATCTGAAATTCATGCGAGAAATGTCATAAACACATAAATATAGTTTTGAAGTTGCAGAAAAAGATATCTGTCACGTCTCACGTGACTATGGATGGTTATATTTTGGCGCTTCTTTTGTGTCGGCTGTGCTGGCCTGAGAGTTATGTTTTGTTGAATCTTCTCAGTGAGGGATGTCAACAGTAGGAGTGTTCAAACAATTGTACTGTCCCAAAAGTTGTAGTTTGTAGAACAATGTTTTGCGAGACATTTACTTTTTAGTACTGTGATATTCAACAAGGAGGTTATCTGTAAGCATGTTGCACATTTAAATTGCAGCAAATAAAAAAAATTAATGCATGTTTAATGACCAGATCGTTACCATACCTTTCTTTATTGAGGGTAAATGAAATATATTAGTTTTATAGTGTATGGAATTGAAGTCCTTACATTTCCTACTTAATTACTTTACTTTATTAGCCTGAAGGTCATTTTTTTTCTAGTCAACTACAGTGGTATACTTGGTGCTGTAGATCGATCACTGTTGTTTGCATAAGCTGAGCACTCTCATCAGTACTAAACCTAGTTCTCTTGCATAGCATTGTTGATTTGCAAGCCAGGCAATGCTGCCTTGCTTCATGTATTATACAGTCGATCCTGGATATATCGAACTTAGACATATCGAAATATAGCCTTCGAGATTTGGGGCTGCATGACGTCATCTATGTCATATCTGTGGTACTGATCTCGAAGGCCATGTTTTTGTTGCGGTTTGCATACCTGCCAAATCTCACAGGTTATGCTAGAGACTTCCGGATTTTGACCGTTTCTCCAGAATGTACAAGTAACGGGAAAACCTCCCTGAAATTCAGTTGCGCCTTGTTTCTGTTGGCTTAAAAAATTTAAAGTGCTTAAGTGGAAGAGCGTCTGTGAAGATAGCGCACGCGACCGCCCGTCTTCCACCGGCGCCTTTCGTCCGACGAAAGACTGTCTGGGCATTTACTCCGTTGCCTCTCTGCTGAGAAGCAGGCGACAGGCCTTGCACGTGGAGCGATGTTATCGTCGTTCAAGCGATGAAGACCGCTGGGTCGTTTCATATCTGCTTCAGCCGCTTTCACCCCCCTGCGCTAGCGCACTTTTACTTGTGCATGAGACATACTATGTGCAAGTGATGTTATCAGTTTGGTCTTTGTACAGTGCAGCAGCTGCAAAAACCCTCTGTCGGTGTCCATGTAATTGCTCTCTATATAATTGCGCACCAATCCCGAGATCGTAGCTGCCGAGGGATCGGACCCGGCCAGTGATGAACGTCTACGCCACTGATAAATGACTTTGTACCGTGCTCTGAGAGCTTGTGTCAGCGATTGCAGTCAGTTGCTGCTGTTGTGGGGCAATTGAAGGAGCTGCATTTGCTGATTTGTAAGGCCCCAGGATGGCTCGAGGAACTTGATGGCTTACAAGAAGCTTACATATTTGCTTCGCACGAAATAAAATGCCACTGTTTTCACGCTGATCTGTTGCATATTGTGGGCTAATCGCTAATCTACTGCTTGTTACTATCTCAGCAAACAAATTTTCAACGTGCGCTGCTTTAAGACGAGCTTCAAATAGGCATATGTGGTATTTTGAATTATCAATATATCGAACCCTTTCATGATTCCCTTCGAGTTCAATATATCTGAGATCAACTGTAGTAATTTTTCAAGCTCAAATAAATGGCAATCAATTAGATCTACTCACGCGCTCTTGCATTTGCAGGTACTGTGATCAATGCAGTGTAGCATGTGCACTTGTTGCACCATTTGCTTGTGTATACATTTCGTGAAGCAAAAAGCTTTCACTGAATAATGCTAGCAAAATTATCAGGGTATCTTATGCCCACTGCAAGATGAAATCCTGTCTCATCACTCTCTGCACACTGGTATTTTGTATGAGCCTCACTCAGCTTCTTCATCTCATTCGACCATCTAATACTCCTTTATTATCCTTTACTACATCACACTTTCCTTAGCAATTTGTGTGTTACTTAGCCAGTGATCTGCCCAGTGCATTACATGGCCTGCCCGTATCATTGCACAGTGCTCATGCTATCTTTCCTATCCAGATAGCTGCCATTCAAGAACATTTGAGGAAGCTCAAGGAAGAAGAGGAGCGGAGGAAAAAGGAAGAGGAGGAGAAAATCAAAGCTGAAGAGGAAGCTGAAAGGCTGCGAGAGGAAAAGGTGAGTCATTACTCACTCATCAGGGTACACCAAAGAGATTATTGATTTCACTCGTATTAGGAAACTGCCCTTTGACAATACAGTAGAACCCCGCTGATATGTTTCTCATGGGACCGTAAAATATAAACGTAAGAGCCGGGAAATGTAAGAGCCAAGAAATGGGAAAAATGGAAAAATGAGAGAAATGGTGATCGGCACACAATTTTATTTCAGTGCTAGCGCTTTCAGTGCATGCATCGGCACACTCGGCTACGATCTCGTCGACAGAGAAAACCTCGGAGGTGACAATCGCGTCATCGATGGAAACGTAATCATTGTACGCGATTCCGTTGCCAACAGTTTGCATCGCTGTGCCATAATTTAGATGGCGGAAGCTGGAAACGTAATTGGCGTCGCCCATTGTGCAGCGAATCCTACAGTCAAGCCAAGTCAAGCTACGTGAAAAGTCAACATTTCCGTCTGCAGTGGCCGCTTAGAATGCCGATTCACGACGTAACATGCGGGAACGTTCCCACATTGCGACGTAACAGCGGGGTTCCTAATGCATTGAATCCTATAGGAGCTATGCCGGGACCGGCCAAAAACGATGTAACAGCCGGGAAAACACAACAGCCGGGAACGTAACAGCGGGGTTCTACTTTACCAAGCGCTGCAAGAAGGCGCATGGTAGTAACCTAGACGAAAAGGCAATAGAAGATCATGGGTGGCACCGCTAATTTGCAAGTTCTTGTGCAAGCGATCTGTGATGTCATATATTTTAACATATTCTGCTAAAGTCTACATAATTTTTTATCCATAAAAATGGATTGCAATGTGTTAGTTGGAGCCAGAGACTTACCATGGCAAGTTTTAGGATCTGTCATTCAGCCAGAGCATCAAAATGTAAAGAAAGTTGTCTAGAACTTGGGACTTTGCACTGATGTAGTGTCGTTGGCATTTCAGCAGGAAAGTCTAATATGGAATTTTGACTTTCAATTTCTCTTTTTATAACAAGACTGTGATTGCAAACTGAAAATACAATTTTCAGAGAATAACTTACCAGTCTAACAGGATTTATGACCTGTGGTCGATGACCAGTTTTCCTTTTTAATGAACCTTTCATCGTATTGCAAGCTGAAATAGAATTGATGTACCATAATATAATAACTTTGACCAACTTCATTACTTGGCACCAGTTTCAAGAAATACGTCTTATAAATTTTGTGGTGAGCTGTGTAAAAGAGAAATGTGTCATGTTCTCCATCCTAGTTTTACTAAGCTGCCCTCATGGTTTCTGGCATGTGCAGTTGAAACAGGAGCAGGAGCGCAAAGAACGTAAGAAGCAGAAAGAGAAGGAACGTCGCGAGCGGGCCAAGGCCGAGGGACGGCTACTCACTAAGGCTCAGAAGATGGCAAGGGCTCGCATGGAGGCCACACTCAAGACACTCAAAGAGCAGGGAATCGAGGTGCCGCAGATTGGAGAGAAGAAGGAGAAGACGACACGGACGATGGACCGCCGCAACAGGAATCAACGCAAGAAGCCAGAGGAAGAGGAAAAGAAAGGTAGGAGTTACAGTAGAACGTCGTTATAACGAAACTGGATATAACGAAATATCGGATATAACGAAGCAATCGCAATTCCCCTTGAAATTCCTATAGATGAAATTGATATTGGTTATAACAAACCAATGGTTATAACGAAGTAATTACCGCTCCCCCATCAACTTCGTTATAACGAGGTTTTACTGTATATCCAAAGGAGAACAATGTATTAGACATTTGTGCGTCGGCCTTTTTTCATCATGCGTTTCATCTTGCATCATCATTGTAAATTTCTAACCTTTCAAACCACTAGTCGTTGCCAGCTGTGTGCGTCTTCTGCGATTCCCTGATGGTAGATTCTGCTTGTTGCCTTTGAGTGCTTTATAAGTGCTCTGGTGGCATGCGATACGAAACCACATGCTCTAAACTAGACTTGTACGAATAGCAAAATTTTGAGTGCTACACGAATTTGAATAATAATGTTTTAGTGCAGATTGAATATTTTTCTAATAATGTTCAAATATTTTTTGATTAATACCATGTCAAATTACAGATAAGTGTACTGCTAAATAAGGGCCAGAAAAGTCACTTGACCTGTGTGTTGTGACTAGTGTACTCCCACAGTGCAGTCTCTAGAAAAAGGTTGTCCTAAAAAACAGTACAACAGAGAACTGAGTGAACTTCACCACAATACACATTCTTTAGCTTCTTTGCAGTACAGAGACGTTAGCTTTGCCACAGTGTTATGCAGCAAAGCGTACTGCATGCGGGAAAGGGCCACTCGTCACGAGACAGTGTATTTTGCTCCTTAATGACCAACTTTGAATAGTTTGAATACCTGTATTTACTCGCATAATGATCGCACTTTTCTTTTAAAAAAATTGACGCCAATTTCGGGGTGCGATCATTATGCGGGGTAAATTTTCCGCGAAATAATATTCTGAGCACAGACACCGCAAACAAGTCGCGTATCAGAGTTCTTACGATAGCTATCATGACCATAACCAAAAATAGAAGTAGAGTAAGGCTTGCCTTTTGTATTAAATGCACACATTACGCAGGAACTACATGCATTGCATATTGCCCTTTAATTTTTTCATTCACTGACCCTCTAACTTTCATTCAGAGTCTGAAGCGTCACTCGTGTCAGTGTTGGAACCGGCAGTGTCATCGCAGTCCCACAGAAGGTTATCTCCCGTTCCATCGAGCGCGTTAGATATGCCTGTCGTCTTAAAGCTGTTGGCGTGGTGAAAACTACGGCATTTGTCTTTACTGCTATCCTAATACGGCACGCTTCCGCCAAGGGTGGGCAAAAATTAGGCATCTGCTTGGTACGTGCAGTTCACTTGGTGAGTCTTGAAGAGTTATTTACGTAACGTTCGACAGACGGTAAACATGATGATCGTCAGCTAGACTTGGCACACGACATATCGCTGCGGCAAGTTTGGGGTGCGATCATTACGCGGGGGAAAAAATAAATCTAATTTTGACGGCAAAATTTAGGGGTGCGATCATTACGCGAGTGCGATCATTATGCGAGTAAATACGGTAGTAAAGGTTAAGTGCAAATCGAATCAAATAGCAAATGCTATCAGAAAATTATTTGAAATTTTGAATATTCACACGCACTTCAAACACATTCGCCTGAATCTTTCAGTGTGCTTCGAGATACTCTCGTCTTCAGTTCCTGAGTGCGATATAAATCGTGCAGTTTCTGCCTTGTGGCTATTACACTTTCCATTGCTAAGAGAGAGACCGTAATGGCTGGCACATAATTTGTACGTCCATCATGTTTTTGTCAGTCACCAGGTTATGTTCAAGCATCGTTGCTGTGTTAGTTTCTATAGCTTCCCAATATATGCACTTTCAGTGAAAGACATTGAAAACAGCCTCTTGAAATGTGCAATTTGAGTGGTATGTTGCTACTTGCATTTTTTTTTCTGCTTTTCAAAACTAATCAGTGAGGTTCTATTGCTATTGCATCATTGCATCAATTAGTTCATCTTTTTACTGCTATTGCAACGTTGCGTCAATTTGTTCATTCTTTTCCATTTCGTTTTTTACATGTGCCAAACATGTGTCTTTGTCACCTTTCCAGTTGAAGAGACTGTTCCCCAAGTACAGCTGGAAATTTTGGGACCAGACACTACAGCACCCACTGAGCAAAATGAGCAGCAAAAGGAGATGTCACCCACAGAGCCACCTCCCGAGGAGGATGACGACGTAAAGGACGCCTGGGACGAGACTTCATCTGAGGAGGAAGACGATGAAGAGGAGACGATCGAAGAAAAGATGAAAATGGACATCAAGGTACAAGTAAAAACTGCAGCTCCAAAAAAAACCGAGGCTCCAAAGAAGGCCTCACAGCCAGCTAAGAAGCGGGATGAATCTTCCTCTTCTGATTCCGATGAGGAGGAGTCGTCATCCGAGGAGTCGTGTGACGAAGAGAGCAGCGAAAGTGAGGATGACAAGTCTCACTCCAAGGAGAAAGTGATTGCAAGGTTACAGGTGAATGCCCTTGCTTTCTTGTGCTTTGTGAAAGAATGTCTTTCACAAAGACATTTTAAGAAATACCAAAGGCATGTGTGCATTTAGTCTTTCTGGTAGAGCTGTGCGAATAGCAAAATTTTGAGGGTGAAGTGAATTCAAATAAAATTGTGTCTGAGTGTGCATATAATCAAATATTTTTTAGGTAATGTTTAAATATCTTTTTAACAATACAGTGCTAAATTACAGAGAAATGTACTGCTAAACTTGGCCTAAAAAGAAATTTGTTGCACTAGTGTACTTCCACAGTGCCGTCTCTTGAAAAGGGAGAGTCCAAAAGAGAACTGCGCATATGCATGACTTACTGTATTTACTCGGATCGAATCTAATGCACACTGAATATTCAGAATAAAAATGCACGTGAATGTATTGTTTTAAGACAAAACAGCGGTGTGTCGTGCTTGGCGATCAGAAGAGAGAGAGAGAGAGATATGTACTACGTGCCTTTCAAGAAATTTATTTTTCCAGCAGTTCCTTTGTTTTGTGATCCAATTTTATGGCTTGAGTATCACTTATGTGCACGCTTTGATTGCATGCCAATAGAAGTGATGTTAGGCACCGTGACTGCTTCAGTCCAGGAGGAGTTGCTAAAGAAAGCCTGCAAGCTTCTTTTCAAGGTCCAGTTATTTCCCCATTTTTGGCCTGTGGAAATGTTTCTCTGCTGATATATGCAGCTGGATCTCAGAGTGCTCGCTTTGTTTATGTGACACTGGCTTTATTTCAAACTCAGTTCAGTACATGTTTTCTAGATACAACAACGGCGCCAGACCGCCCCTCTCTCACCCTTATGGTCCTTCTCCCGCGGAATCGAATCCCGGCCACGGCGGCTGCATTTCGATGGAGGCGAAACTGTTGAGGCCCATGTGCTGGGTGCGATGTCAGTGCACATTAAAGAACCTCAGGTGGTCGAAATTTCAGGAGACCTCCACTGGTGGCGTCTCTCATAATCAGAGCTGGTTTTGGGATGTTAAACCCAACAAAATCAATCAATATGGTCCTTCTCCCGACGAAAGACGGCTGCGTCGTTTCATCTCTGCTTCAGCCACATTTGTCCCCTGCACTAGCGCGCTTCTACTCACGTGTTAAACATACGATGTGTAAGCGATGTTATTGATTTGGACTTTGTACAGAACAACGACGATTTTAAAAAAACCTGCTGACAGTGCCCATATAATTGTATAATGAAGTGTCATACATACAAAAGATTTTACGATCCAGAAAAACCTTTTTAAGCAAACTTAGTCGCAGATCCGTGGTGCCATGCGGAGGGGTACACTAAGTGCGGGAAAGGGCCACTAGCTGTGACAGCACGTAGCATAGTTAGCCCTGCATGCCTAGCAAACAAAAACATTTTGTTTTGTCTGACTTCTCATGCCTCTTTCCCAGAAACAAAGAGAGGAAGCCGAGAAAAAGCGTTCAGTGGACAATCTTCGGTCACCGGTCATTTGTGTACTTGGGCACGTAGACACAGGCAAAACAAAGATTTTGGACACGGTGAGTTTTGTTAGCATGTTTGCCAGTTGTGAGCAGCATTTTGTTAGGCATGGTATGGTGCTCCTAGTTAGGCCTTTTTACTTGAATTAGGTTCGCTATTACAAGTTTTACTGTAAGAAAAGATGCATATAATTTTGTCAGATTTGTGCATGATGTGAACGCACAGCTTTCTTTGACATACATTGTTGATTATAGCAGCTGACCTGCACATTCCTATTGCATGCAGTAGGCGGTGGCAGTCAGCTTTTTGCAATCTGAAAGCTGCCAGCCATCTTAATTTACCCGGACTTAGCACATGCTTGAAATTACCTCAAATATTGGGTGCACAGGTCAGCCTATATGCTCATATCCTAGGAAGGCTAGTGGAGCTGTCATGGCCGCACCAACTAGAGGAGGGTATGCACTCTCCTATCTTATGCAGACTTCATGTAGACTTGCCACTGGCTGGACTTGCATGTTTCTGCACAAGCTGCAGTGTTGGTGAGTGGTCACGAATGGGTAATGGATGCAAGTACGAGCATGAGTGAGCGTTGGTGTAAATGTGAACCGAAGTTACTGTGACGAGTGTGTGATGGTGAGCGTGAGTGTAGGAGCTTGCAGGAGTGCCAGCAAGTGTGAGTGTACATGAGTGTGATACCGCTCTTACACAGGCACAGTTAAGCATATTTTGAGCAAGTGCTATTACGGGCACAGAGTGTCACTTTGGCAGAGCGTTGCTACACGGGAAAGAGAAGTGTACTTTGGAAGCGACTGTAATGGCGATGGGCAAGTTAGTAGCACTACGTATGTCATATGTCGCTACTATGTCGTTACGTATGTCGTTACTGCTAAGCAGTAACGTATTTTTGGCATCAACAGATGGTGGGGATAACAATACCTAGCCTGCACAAGTGCAACGAAAAAAAGCGCACCATGTGCTGAACACACGGTGCGACGAGTGATTGGCGCATAGGCTCCGCCTACATCCAGAGCCTCGGCATACACGCTCATAAGACGTAGTATCCTCATCACTAAGCACAAAACAAACAACTTTGCACCCCCCTGATTCGTTCCATAATATCATTAAAGAATGTTGCCGGTAAAACTATGCCTTCTTGAGAGACAAACACATCACCATAGGATGGTCAAGCATGGCCTTGACCATCCTTGACTATCCTTGACAGTCGCTTACTGCCATGAACACTGTGTGTGCAATTCTGATTAGCTAAAGGCGCTACCTTGGACAGTCTGAAATTCTCGGGGACATATAATAGAAAAGACTTTATGCCTACAAAAATATTGAGGAGTATAAGTGAGTGTTCAGTTAGTCTGCTGACCTTTGTTGCAGTTGGATGTCATTGATAAAGCCCTACACGTATATTGATTTCTAGATTGAGGTTGTTCTTTCTGTTTTGGCAGATTCGGCATACTCACGTCCAGGATAGTGAAGCTGGTGGCATCACACAACAGATTGGTGCTACCATGGTCCCTCTAGATGCCATCAAGGAACAATGCAAGATGGTTAAAGAGGTACTCTTTGTCTGGCACTATATATTTGTGTTCAAAAGATTAGCTTGCAAGTAGGCCTTATATACATAGTCATAGTTATGATTCTTTTTCACTGGTTCACTAAGAACAGCTTGCTTGTCACTTTGCAAATAAGAGCTCACTTTTGAGAGCAGCCTGGTGAAAATACTACTCAGCGTAGTGTAAATATTTGCAGTGGTGTCTGAAATTTTAAAAACCTGTTTGTACTCAATGCAGTGTAAATTAGATCAAAACCTTGGGCCACTCTGTTTTTTCTTGAATTGCCCATAAAGCAACACCTGTTCTGTTTCTCTGTGTCAGTTTTCAAACAAGGCTTTGAAGATTCCTGGTCTCCTAATTATTGACACTCCTGGCCACGAGTCATTCAGGTAATTGAGACATTTCCTCATCACATTTTTTACATTTATAATTATGGAATGTAAATGTATTTCGGGGCACAATTTGGAGACAGATCTATTAAAAATGGTGGTAGCTCTGCAAAAATAACATGATCCCAGGACTGGCCAACTTGCCTAATTGACATGGGCAACTTATGTTCTGTAGATTTGCTATTCAATTCGATCTGAACTTTTACTATGTGAACTATTTGAAGTTTGTAATCAAGTGGATCAGAAATGGTTTTTACAATTTTGTACAAGCACATTGAGCTAGTAGCACAAGTCCTCCTGATGATCATCGGACCAGTATGGGTGTTCTGCATTAAGTATGTAATTTACTACAGGGTTTTAGATATGCATCCCTAAAGACTAAAGCGACTTGACCAAAAGAGTTCTCAGCCACCCTTGCCCATAGGTTTTGCCCTAGGCAGCGCAGCTATCACTAGTGTGGACCCAGCTGAGTGGCGGAGGTTAGAAGGAAAAGCAATTTTGAGAAGGATGGGAACACAATTTTACCTGTAGCTGCCTTGACACAGTGTTTTCTTAGAGTTTGAAGCATTAATGATTTGATAATGCTACAGACTATTCAGACTTATCTAACACATGGCAAATAAGTTCTGTGGAAACCCGCAAGGTGGAGTAACGTATAACACACTGTATCTAACACACTGTCAAAAACCGTGTCAGGGGCCCTTTAAGGGGCAAAATATGCAGTCTCTTGACAAATGGATCATTCCCATATGTAGTATGCTTCGCCGCAAAACACTCGTGTACTGCGGTGAAGCTAACATTTGCGTACCACAGTGAAGTCCACATGTGTAGTACCAGAGTCCTTCAATGCCTTTCTGGTCACGAAAGTGCCGCCTCAGCTTCATATGGAGCCAGCACTGGCCGCTAGGGGCGCAGCTGTGCACGTGAGGGCATGCTGCCGTCCGCTACCGCTGCGGTAGTGTGTTGGTCTGCTTTGATTTCCAAGCTTTCTAAACTTCTGCAAAAATCGTTTCACTCTCCCGCACTTACTTGGAACATTCAGCGTGCGTCGGTGACTGCTTGAACTTTGAATGAGCACCCGGGAGAAAAGAAACTAACAGCTCTGGACATGCAGGTCGCCGCAGTCGCAGTCGAAAATGACACAAAAATTCGGGGTTTGCCGCACCAGAACCATGACATGATTTTGAGACACGTCGTAGAGGGGGATTCTTGATTAATGTTTAACAGCTGGGGTCGTTTTTATATGCATGTAAATCAAAGTGCACGCCTGTTTTCTGCTCCTGCGTTTCACCTCGTCGAAATGCAGCCGTCGTGGCCGGGGGAGCGCCGCTCGTTCGTCGCAACTGGTCCAGCTTTTCAAAATTTGCCTGAAATCAGACGCTGTACATTCGCAATAATGCACTTGCTGTGCCACTTGTAAACAGAGGCAAACATACGAGTTGTTACACGTCCATTCGCCCGCAAGTGAGCGAAATCTCTTGACTGCGCAAAGTTGCGCATAAGGCGAGATGATTCGCACGGCACGGCTGGTCAATTTCTATTAAACTGCGAACATTATCAGACTCCTGGTGTCATTTTATTCGACCGAAAACCCAAACAATTAAACCATTACTGCAAGAAATGCTTCCGTAGAATGCCTTCTTTCCAAGACAAAAAGAAAAGAAAAAAAAGAAACAGCTGTTCCATGCGCTTCAAATTTTTCGACCTAACGATTAAATCCCACTACGAGCTTTAGGTACAATATATGCAATATCAGAGTTCTTAAATGCCAGCAATGAAGGACTTTGGTAATACTAACCTCATAGCAGTCTTCGGTGCGGCGAGTTGCCCCGCCACGGTGGTCTAGCGGTTATGGCCCCCAGCTGCAGATTCGAAGCTTGCGAGATCTAATCCCGGCCGCGGCGGCTGCATTTTGGTTGAGGCGAAATATTGCGGCCCGTGGTACTTAGAGTTTGGTACTCGTTAAAGACCCCAGGTGGTCAAAATTATTCCGGAGCCCTCCACCACGGGGCGTCTGTCATAATCACAGGTGGTTTTGGGACGTAAAACCCGATCAGTCAATCGGTGCGTCGTTTAGTTTATGATCATGGCGAACGTGAAAAGTACGGTCGAACACAGTTGACAATGTATTGTAATTAGGCCATTGTTTTATAAGCAGTCTCATATAGAAAAGACAGTAAACCAGTAACTTACGCCGCTCATGCTTTCGACAAAAACACCAGAAGTTATTTTGGTCATTTTAATGCGCGTCGCCGTTGATATTAAAATCATAAGAAGTGACAATGTCCGAGGCGTCGAAATGCTATGCACACACACGTGTATATTTGGACTCAAGGTCGCCACTTTCCTGCCGCGGTATGGCCCGCTTCCATTTCTCGCGCTGCTCCTTGTCCGATGGTAATGAAAACAACGACACCTTCTTGGTCGTTCCTCTGTAGCCGGAACGGCACCCCGGCACGCAACACGTTTGGGCATCGTCGTCTTACAACATTTTGGCTAACTCGGACACATACGCACACTTTATCCACCAGCTTGTCTCGCTGTGCGCACGCGGTTCAGTACGCGAGCAGCCCGAACGATGCCCTCTGTGGCGCAGTGGCGCCGCGTCGCGGCAGTTTTGGGCAGCGTATGAAGCTCTCCCATAGAGTGACGGCGGAGTTTCGTGACCAGAAAAGCATTGAAGGACTCTGGTAGTACTGTGGTGAAGTTTGCTCATGCATATGCACATTTCTCTGTTGGTCTGCTCTTTAGGAGTTGACTGTTCTTCTTCTCGGGGTGGCATTCTGTACACTGAATGTGCAATATAAATGTGCAATAAAGGTGTTTTTTTTTTCATTATATTTAGCGGTACATTTCCTTGTTATTAAACATGGTACTATTAATAAATGTTTGTAGATTATTTGAGAATATTCTATTCGATCTGCGCACAAAAATTAATAATCGAATTCACACAAAATTTTGCTATTCGCACAACTCTACTTAAAAGCTAATTGGTAGAATTTTATTTGGTAATTGCTCATTTTTATTTACCTCCTGAATCCTACCCCAGTAGTGGCACTGCATTGTCTTGGCCACTTTTCCAGTTTCAGTCTGTAGTGTAGTTATTTTTTTGTGCCTGTTTGACATGAGAACTGCTATTTTTCTAGCAACCTGCGTTCCCGTGGCTCTTCACTTTGTGACATGGCAATCCTGGTGGTCGACCTGATGCACGGCCTTGAGCCTCAGACAATTGAGTCACTAAACATGCTGCGCTCTCGAAAGACACCCTTTGTCGTCGCACTGAACAAGGTCGACCGGCTCTATGACTGGAAGGGCAATCGCAACAAGGACATCACAGACGTGCTAAAGGCCCAGTCACGAAACACGCGTCTTGAATTCGAAGAGCGGACTCGTGAGGTCGTCCTCCAGTTTGCTGAACAGGTATGCTATAATCTAGTTTGCGAGTTTTGGAAGTAGTTACGAAACACCATCGGCCAGCCCATGTTAAAATGTATGTTCCAATGTGTTCTGTCAGTCGTTCGGCCTCAATAACAGCTGAAGGCTTTTTTAATTTAAGGGGGGAGGCTACCCTTGGATACCAACTTTTTTGTTTCTTGAGCTATCTTAATGAAATTTTCAGAATAGACTCATAGCAGAAGCATTTGAAGAACCACAAAATTTCATGCATTTATGTCCACTGGTTTCCAAGTTACAGCCATTTATCAGGATAGTCCACATGGGTTGCTTAGTCAGGCTCTGGTGAATTTGGTAAATGTGCTAGCACTGTGAAATTTACTATGATGATTCCTGGATGGGTGCTCTACACTAAGACAGAGCTCTTTTTTTAAATTTCCTTGCTGAAAATTTTTAGCAGAGCACTGGATTTAGTGTTTGCCATTTGGCTTTTATCAATGAAATTTGAATTAATTATTACAAATTACAGACACAATAAATTTAAAAGCGGCTTTGTCTTTGTGTGGGCATTTTATTAAGGTACACAATAAAATAAAACTGATAGAAATCAGATGAACGGTACCAGAGATATCACCCGACTAAACAGCCTCACTGGCCAAAAAGGTCATTTTGAGAAAACGTGCTTTTAAAGTTACGAGCACATTTCTGTGTCTAAAATAACGCTGAATGGTAACAAAGCGTCAATTTTCTGCACTGCTATTCTTTTCCGATTCTCCTGGTTTTGTTTTCCGGCATTATCCATAAACGGGTTGCGATCGCCGATGCCGATTCGATATGCTGGACGCACTTCAACATCGGCAACTACGCCTCATCTATCAATGGCGCAGAATAGCTAGGAGTTGGAAACATCGCTGCAGTCGCCTTGCGCTGATAAATAAAAGCAACTTCGGCATGATAAGGCTAGTCGTGGTCGTGGGTTGCACGCTGCCCCGTGGAATCAGCCTTTACGTAATGCGTCAGCGCACGGAATGGCCGAACGCGTGTAGCGTCCCTACTGCCGGCGCCTACAACCGCGATACGATCTTGCAGGCGCGGAGCGCTTATCACGCGAAAGCGCGACGAGAGATAAGATAGTAGCGGGGAGGCGACTTCAGAAAGTACCGCGCGCGATAACGAAAAGCGAAGCGGTAAACTATGGCCAGCCGCACGGCGACAGCAACGGAACAGGCGCTAGGCCTAGCCGCAGCAGACGACGCAGGGAGCGATCGCCGGAGGAGAATGGCGCGTCATCGCGCGCAGCAGCCAATGGCAGTCTCGCGTTCCCCCGCTTCCTCGAGGAGCGCTCGCTTAGCCCAATCGCGGCTTCGCGTGTGAGCCGCGGGAAACTCGAAAGCCCCCGCGAGCTCCCAATCATAAGCGAATCGGGCTTTGACCACGCCACCACCGCTCCCGCCGATGGTGGAAGAAAAAAGCGCAGGAATTTACGAACAAAACAAAACCAAAATGGCGGCCGTAGGTTGAATGGCGCGAAAACGGCGCTCGCTCGAAGTTGGATGTTTCGGCGCGCGTTTGGCCGGCGCAGAGGGTGCCGCGGCTCGCGATATACGTGATTTGGGGTGATTTTACGTTGAATTAGGCGCTGATATTTACAGAATAGGTAGTTTATTATACACTGAGCCCAAATATGCGGTTTTCCAAAAATCGCATTTGCCGCGATTTTTCGACTTTCAAAGGCCGCGTCCCCCCTTAATAGTTCGGGCTTGGTTTACTGTAAATGCCCATTACAAGACATAGATGTTGTAGGTACAGTATTTACACGATTGTAAGTCGACCCGTTTTGTTGAAATCTGAAGTCCAAAGTTCGGGGGGGCAGTCGACTTACAATCGAAGCCGAAACTATACCGCCAGTCTGTTCTTTTTTCTTTTGACTTGCAATTTGGAAGGAAGTCGACCTTAATTCGGGTTGACTTACAATCATGTAAATACGGTATAACAGAAACCACTCACTCACATAGTTGGCCATTCTATCTTTCCCTTAATCGGATTGCTTTTGTAACATATAGGGATTCTGAAAACAGTCAGTTTTAAAGAGGCAAATTGTTGAATTCGCTAACAATCTTGCTTGTAAATGACATTTTAACCTAAAATGCAGATAGCTGCAAGTATGTCCATTGTGGAAACAAAAGGAAATTACAACGGTACCATTACAAGGGCTCACTATTTACTATGCTGAGGGTACGAGTGGAACCAAACATGCCGGCAACTGTGTGAGCAATGAATGCTGTCAAGTGTGTTGTTGGTTCTTCCATTCATCCAGCTACAAGTCAAAAAGCATCACAGATGTCATGGTGTTCACAAGCCTAAAGAATGGACATGATAATGTGGAGTGCAGGACGTAACGTGGTAGACATTAACAGCTGTACTGAGTTTTGTTAATGAATTTACCTGGCACATGAAGTCAAAGCTATCAGCTGCAGCTCAAAAGCTTGGCAAGTGGCCGTTTTAAGCAGTGAAATCTAGAAGTCATCGTAGACACTACGAATGGTTGTGCCATAAGAGGTGTGCAACCACAGTTTTTGGATGTAGTCACGTGGAAGGAAAAATAGCAGACAGGAAACAAATAGACGTGGCCCTACTGAAACCACATTGGGTCTTGTGTTCGGAGTACTATAACAGCTAGGAAACAAAACAAACACGAACATATCAGTGAGTTTTTGCTGTGATTACTGAGCTTTGTTTTGCCATTGAAAATAAGAAGGGGGAAAAGTAGCATTGTGCTAAGGTATGTTCTTTCCTGCTTATCTTTCCAGGGACTTAATGCCGCTCTGTTCCATGAAAACAAGGATGTCAAATCTTTTGTGTCACTGGTGCCGACCTCTGCCTTGAGTGGTGATGGCATGGGCAACCTCATCAGCCTCATTGTTGACCTCACACAGAACATGATGGCCAAGCGCATATCCTTCTCTGAGGAACTACAGGCCACCGTGTTGGAGGTTTGTATCAAACAGCGAGGCATCTCTACTTGCACAGTGACATTGACTCATGTTGAGGAAGAAAGCATAACTTTTTGTGCCCTTTGAACAGGTTACAGGAACCACAATGCTTCTTACAATGTCGCTTTTGGAAAGTACTTGCAGTTGCATGACAATATTCGTGCCAAAGTATTTGTATTTGTACTTTCTTGCCACTTCTATTCTGCCTCGCTTTTCCCTCCAAACTTTTTCCAGTTTCTTTCATTTTAGAACTATATATCTCTTGAAAGCCTTATGATGCACAGTTATAAATTTGCTGATCTAGAAGCAGTAAATGAACAAAGCCTGAGTGGGTACTCAACAAGTCGGTTTTTTCAAAACTGAAGCTACCTGCAAATGTGGGTACAAACAGTAGAACCCCACTGTTACATTCCTTATTGCTGCATTTTCTTGGCTGTTGTTTTTGGCTGGTCCTGGCATAGCTTCCACAGGATCGAATGTATTAGGAAACCCACTCTTACGGCGCGAGTGTGAGACCATTCCTGTGTGCTCTGTCACAAAGCACAGCATGCAGGCCATGCTCTTCCATGACCGGCCAAGCAGCTATAAAAGAGGATGGCCGCACTGTCTTGTCACGCTCTTTGGCGTCACTTGACCTGCAGGTACACCCATGAAATATTTCCACTTCCTGCAAGCAAAAGCACAACTTCTGAGATTTGTGTAATAAAAGATGGCATTTGAAATGTGTGTAGTGCCCGCTGTTGGCAAAACTAAGGCTGCTGAGATCGGCATTTGTTGCCGCCCTTGCATGGGTGCACTAATCATCATCAGCTCTTGTCAGAGGCATCTTTCAATTATTAACCGGTAAAACTAATTGATATGTATTAACTGGTAAAAAAAGCATAACTCTATTAGATAATTTTGTGTTTCCGCATTCGGGAACGTTGGAACTGGGAAATCATATCAACTGGGAACATACCAATGAGGTTCTATTGTAATATAATAGCCGCTTCAATGAATAAAGTGAGGTGCAGTTATCATGAAAGAAGTTATCGGTGTTGATCATAAAAAAGATTAATGGAATTTGTCTTGTTTATGTAATGCAAAGTAAATAAAGCAATTTCTGCTGTTTGTGAAAGTGCAGGAACAAGGCAAAGTAAATGGGAAAGGTCTTCCTTCTGCAATGGGCATTACTTCCCAGGCAGTTATGTTTTAGTCAGCCAGAAGCAAAAGGGTTGACTTGTAACTAGATAGTGTAAGGGTTTATTGGCCAGCTGCCAGTACATGGAGTTCATGTACTGCATGATGCTGTCTGACAAACAAGAACAAAAGAAATCTATGTTCCAAATTTGCCACCATGGCCACAAGTGGTGCTATCCGATACCTCCATTGTTCAACACACAGTAGGATCTCAAGAAAGTGGACGAGCCAGTGGCTGCTCCTGTGATACTACTGGAAGTGAATAAAATGCGTAATGCAGACATTGTGCTTTGTCTCTCACGGGTGGCAAGTCGTTTATCTTTTCACTTTATTGCATAATTAGTACAATTAGGGACTACAAATTATGCATCCACGCTCTCCTTTGCTTGTATTTGTTGGCTTCATATGATTGTGTACAACAGAAAACGGCCTTGCAATTGTGATTCCCCTTCATTTGTTATTTTTTTTAGAGTTGCTGCAGTTCATTGAGCACAAGGTGCTTTGCAGGTGAAAGCCATTCCTGGCTTAGGCACGACCATAGACGTGATTCTGGTGAACGGCACCCTCCGTGAGGGCGACACCATGGTGCTTGCCGGCCATGAGGGCCCGTTCACAACACCCATCCGGTCGCTGCTCATGCCACAGCCGCTGAAGGAGTTGAGAGTGAAGAACCCCTACCAAGAGTACAAGGAAGTGAAGGGCGCCCAGGGAGTGAAGATTGCAGCCAAGGACTTGGACAAGGCCATTGCTGGCCTACAGGTCCTGATTGCCAAGCATCCCGATGAGATTGAAGTGCTCAAGGTATGGAGACTTATGCAACACCCACCATGCAAACCAAGCAGCTAAAGCGTTGCTCTGCTGAGCTTAAGGACACAGGCTTAATTCCAGGCCGCAGTCATCACTTTTTGATGGAGGCAAAATGTAAAATTGCTCTTGTGCTTATTACATTTAAGTGCCTGTTAATGAACTACAAATGGTCAAAATTATTCTGGAGTCCCTCCACTAAGTGCATTTCCTAATCATATTGTGGTTTTGGTATGTTCCTAGAATTTATTAATCTTTAC
Organism: Hyalomma asiaticum; assembly: GCA_013339685.2. NCBI lineage: Eukaryota > Metazoa > Arthropoda > Arachnida > Ixodida > Ixodidae > Hyalomma > Hyalomma asiaticum. Next base: position 66,682,139 of record CM023483.1, read on the forward strand.
TTGCATGCAGGGATGTCTTCTTGTATAGCTATCGTTGGTGATGTATTTAAACCTGTATCAGCTTTGATAGTTTCATAAGGAAGGATTGCGATTTCTGCAGTTGCATTTTAGCTGTTGAAACCAGGAATAGCACATAAAAAGCGAATACAGAACAGCTTTCTACATTATGTCCCTGCTGTTTGAATGCTGCTTGTTTTACTGCTTCAGTGAACCTGCAGTCTTCCAAGGTAGTCGTACAGCATGTACACTTGCCAGAATTGTGTATGTGCACAAGAGAGTGCATTTATGTTTTTTTTTAATGTTTTAATTTATTCTTCCTTTTTAAATCCACTTGTGGAGGGAATGGTCTTGAGCTACTTGAGTGTTTCTAAAGCTCCCAAGGAAGGTCCTTGTAAATGTTTTTTTCGATAGTGTGTATATCTAATTTTACAAATAAGTTAAAGATCATTTTTCAAGAACCATGCACTATTGTCATTCAGTGTGTTAGATGAATGAAATATTCTTTCATTTCCTTTTTTTAATCCTAACTTTTCAGGAAGAAGTTGCTCGTGCATTGAAAGAGGTGATGAGTGGCTTCAAGCTGGCTGAACGAGGTGTCTATGTCCAGGCGTCAACGCTAGGTTCTTTAGAAGCTTTACTAGAGTTTCTTAGGGTTTCTAAAATTCCAGTAAGTAGTACGCTTATTTGTATCATCAGAGTCTGGATTGCTTTTTCACTGTCATTTCTTGCATTGCATTATGCCTTTTCTTCTTTGCAGTATTCTGGCATCAGGATAGGTCCTGTTGTCAAAAAAGATGTCATGAAGGCTTCTATCATGTTGGAACATGACACACAGTGAGTATATAGTATAGACCGCTTATAGCATAAGTTGCAGCAATCATGAATAGGATCCGCTGTATAGCTTTTACTGCATTATAACAAAGGCTAGACACGTGCAAAATTTGCCGAACGGTAAGCGCCGAAAATCGAGGCACAGGACCAGGATTCTATAATCTGTTTAAAATTTCCAAATATTAAAAGAATGACCGAGATTTCAATGTGCGAACAAATAATTTATCGGGTTTCACATCCCAAAAGCACAAATGATCATGACAGATGCCATACTGGAAGTCTCTGGAAGTTTCGACCGCCTTCCATGGCCACCTGTGGTTCTGTAACGTGACACTCACTGACATCGCGCAGCACATGGGTCATTGGCATATTGCCTCCATTGAAATGTGGCCGCAGCAGCTGTGATTCGATCCCACGACCTTCGGGTCAGCAATCATGTGCCGTAACCTCTTGACACTGCGGTGGGGTCATTGGCAAAACACATACACAGGGAAAAGGAAGCACTATAGCGGCAAGCCAGCTACCTACTTTTCAGATCTCCTCCTCTATGTGGACTTGTCTGTAGGACAGCTGCACAGTGGCTGGTGTGCATATGCTATATGGAGTTCTGTGGGACGGTAAACGGGAGCCAGGCGAGACCGTGCTATAAGTAGTCTTACACTAGAAGTGGTTGCCTACTAATTGCCCAGATCTGTACTGCCTTAATGGAAGGAGGTGGGTCTTTTGTAAAAGACTAAAGGAAAGACACACTTGAAGTACAAAAAGAAATAAGTACATCCAAATTCATTGTGTGTCCATGCAGCATGTTCAGCCTAGTTCTCTGCCCAACTCCGTTTGAATTCTTGCTGTGCTGCCCAGGTATGCTGTGATCTTGGCCTTTGATGTAAAGATAGAACGCGATGCACAAGAGCTGGCCGACTCACTTGGGGTGAAGATCTTCCAGGCCGATATCATTTACCACTTGTTCGACAAGTTCACTGCCTACAGAGAGGAGCTGCGCCAGAAGAAACGCGAGGAGTTCAAGTCCATAGCTGTGTTCCCGTGCAAACTGCGCATTCTGCCCCAGTTTGTATTCAACTCCCGTGACCCCATCGTTGTTGGTGTGTCTGTCGAAGCTGGCATCGTCAAGGAGGGCACACCGCTCTGCGTTCCCTCCAAGGAAGTGAGTGCTCTGTTCATCATGATCAAATTATTGAACTGGCCTCTGAACAGACAATGTTTGCCCTTGTTGTTCTTTAGCTGTCTTTTTCATTTTGTTATTGTGTGGTGCTTGCAATTACTGAATTTATCTCTTTTTCTTAATTTTGATGAATTTTCTTGCAGGCAGTTGACTTCTTGGTACTGCCAATTTTCCTGTAGAAATGCGTAACGACTGAAATTTTGGACACATCTTGGGTTTGCCTGTCAATGTTATGGACTGCTCCTGTACCCCACATTTACTATACTGTATAGTTGGTGCCTGTGGTGGTAGCCAACTGACACCAGCTGTCCGCCACATCTGTTGAGCAAAGCTAGGGCTCGCGAGATTCCAAAAAGAAAATGATGGTGTGCGCCTACGTTGACAGTCAGGAGAAAAGAGACAAGTACAGTTCACCTTCATACAATGTGAAAATTTTTAAGATAAGCAAGGGAGCTTGTGGTGCAGAAAATGCAGTGGCATTCTTGGGCAGTAGCAAAAAATCCCAATGGATGCAAAGCATAAAAAAAAATGGCCTAAGAATGCTCAGATTGGCACTGAATTTCCCTGGGCAGCTTTTGCAACAAACTAACCGAGCTGAAAAGAAAACTGAGTGAACTAAAAATGCTCAGATTGGCACCAAATTTCCTGGGGAATCTCTTGGAAGCAAAATAACTGAGCTGAAAAGAAAAACTTGAGCTGGGATGGGAGTCGAATCTAGACATTACTGGCGCAAGGCAAGCATGGTTTCGGGATGCCACATCGGCTTTTTAATTCAAGCTCACTAGAGGGGGTAGTATACTGTGAGCAACGTTGTGCGCCAGCGCCTTCTGCCCCAGTGCTATCATATCATCACTGACCCTTGCTGCTTCCCTGTAAGTACAAAGTATGAATTTATTTGTGTTATGGTTAGACAGTGCCACTCTCACATGAATCCCTATGTGAATGCGGCACAGTAACACTATCGTGTTCCTGTCCAAAAGGCAAACGCTAAGCCTCCTCTAGTTTTTCTCCTGACAGTTTATTCTTTTCTGTAATACAGTTTTTGTAGCCTTAAGATCACTTCTAGATATGCCTTGGTCACCTGCTTATTCGAGGGCCAATACCTTGACACACTCAGTCTACAAAGAGTTGCTGAAGAGAGTCTACAAGCTTGTCTTTGAGGCCTGGATAGTGTTTTTTCCATTCTGAGCCTGAAACCTTTCCTGGTTGACATGAAGCTGAAGATCTACTCTTGTTGTTTGCCTCGCCCACAGGCACGGATTTAGGTCATGCAAAAAGAAAAGGTGCAATGCAGCTACCTTCACCAGACGAAATAACTTTCTTCTGATATCAGCTTTCTTAATGACAGGGACACTTCACAATTTGCACTTCACAGAGAGCACATATGATGCATACAGGTCATATTCAAGCATGAAATAATGCTCTGCAAACTCGCAGCACAACGTGCCCTGTGGCCATTTTGTGATGGTGGTGATACTACACCTATCCATCTTATGGTTGACTGTTGCCAGTGCAGTGAATGCAGTATTGGTCTTGCTTGGCCTTGTTTTATTGCAAATAATGTGCGTATCAAATTCTAGCAAAACATGCTACTTCACTTAGACCTTCCTATAGCAAACCTTCGTACAATAAATTCTGCAATTCGAGGTGTTACAAAAAAATAGATAAATAATGACTGGCCCAATAAGTCATTGCACGTACTTACAGATTCAGTTCTCCGTGACATTATTACTTTCATTGTAGTCCCTCTCAGCAGTCACACACTTCTGCATCCGGTGCTTTCATTGCTGATAACAGTTCTGGAACGAGGTCTTTGCAAGGCCCTTTAGGAGATTCTCTGTTTTTGTCAGAACCTCTCCAACTGAGATAAAATGGGTTTCCTTTAAGCGAGATTTAACTTAAGGAAATAAAAAATTTACATGGAGCCAAATCAGGTGAATGAGGAGGGTGCCCCACCACAGTAATGTTTTTGCTGGTCACAAACCGCTTGACATATGGGGTGGTGCAGCCAAAACAGGTGAATAACGAGGATGCCCCATTTCAGTAATGTCTTTGCTGGTCAGAAACTGCTAGACAGATAGGGCGGTGTGAGTGGGTGCATTGTGCTGGTGCAACAGCCATCCATGACTCCACAAGTGTGGCCTAATTCTTCCTAATTTTTTCACGAAGTCTCTTTAGTACCGTATAATGCGGAATATAGGTCGAGGCGGAATATAGGTCGACCCCCCTACCCTGACCAGCAAAAAAAGAAAAAAAAGGAACTGTTCACTGGTGCACTTTATTCAGTCCTCCGAACTGTCGGAGCTCTCCTCCGAGGACGACTGCTTTTCGCTAGCCGCCTCTCACAACATGCCGTCCTCGGTGCCGCCGAGAGCGTTGCTGATGTAGCACTTCTTAAATGCGCGCACCACTATTTCTTCAGGCAGAGACCTCCATGCCTCGGAGACCCAAGCACAAACTGTCGCGAGAATTGGCCTGCGCAGCCGGCCTCTCAGGGTCGGCGGGTTCCGCTAGCAGGGACCTGGCACGGTACTCGCAGAAGAAATCCGCCAGTTTGTCCTCGAGTTCCGGGTGCACAGCTCGGCGACCGCGAAACGACGTCTTCCGCGCGTTACACACCGACAGTTTGGATTTCTGGTTGCGCCAGTACCTGACGCTTTTCTCAGACACTCCAAACTGCCGCTGCGCCGACATGTTGCCATTCGCTTCCGCGAATTCCGCGAACTTTTCTTTCAAACGCGGCGGTGAACTGCCGCCGCGTCCCGGTATTCATAGCTGGCCGCAGAGCAAGGTCGCCACTCGCTAGGAACACTAGCTGAATAAGAAAAGAAAAATGGCGTCGGGCGTCGGCCCATGGACGCGATGTCGATGCTGATGCCCAAGAACATGGAGGAAAGAAAAACTTTTTCTTTCCTCCATGCCCAAGAAGCATGCGACGCTCCCTGTTGCCAGGCGATCACTTGGTTTGTGCCAAGGGCCGGTATATAGGTCGAGGGGCGACTTTTTAGTGACATTTTTTGGAAAAAATCTCGACCTATATTCCGCACTATACGGTACTTCAATGTAGCATATTGTTAACACAAAGTTAAGCAACTCTGCCACTGCACAAACACTTAATCTTCGTGAAAAAATGTTCCAGAAGCCAGGGGAATTCATATTCAAACGTATAGCTTCACTGGCTTTACTCAACAATAAAACAATAACAAAGCATAGACGTTTCGCCACCTATGCGGGTGGCATCGTCAGTACACAAATGGCGTCCCATGAAAGAGTACATCAACTTATATCTTGCCGTAAACATCCGGCAAAGGACCACGATTACTGTTGCATGCATTTTGATTATGACGGATGAACCATGATTCGATGAATTTCCTTGGGCCCCATCGTTGTTCACGTGCCAGCGTCGTCACATTATCAAAATCGAACACGTGTCCTTTCGTCAGGCAGTGGTCGACTAATTCCGTCTTGGCACGTGTTGAATGTGTGGCTTTGGTGACGTCCCTGGCGTGTTCCTTGATGCGAGTACGGCGTCGTCGCCCGGTCTCACCGATGTAGCAGGCATCACAGTCCGTACAGTTAACTTTGTACACAACTCCGCTTTGTTCGTCGGAGGGGGTGTACAAAGTTAACTGTACGGACTGTGATGCCTGCTACATCGGTGAGACCGGGCGACGACGCCGTACTCGCATCAAGGAACACGCCAGGGACGTCACCAAAGCCACACATTCAACACATGCCAAGACGGAATTAGTCGACCACTGCCTGACGAAAGGACACGTGTTCGATTTTGATAATGTGACGACGCTGGCACGTGAACAACGATGGGGCCCAAGGAAATTCATCGAATCATGGTTCATCCGTCATAATCAAAATGCATGCAACAGTAATCGTGGTCCTTTGCCGGATGTTTACGGCAAGATATAAGTTGATGTACTCTTTCATGGGACGCCATTTGTGTACTGACGATGCCACCCGCATAGGTGGCGAAACGTCTATGCTTTGTTATTGTTTTATTGTTGAGTAAAGCCAGTGAAGCTATACGTTTGAACTTAATCTTCGGTCACCATGGATCACATCATGACGTTTGGCAATGTTTTGGTCTGCAATCTTGGGCGTCCAGCACGTTCTTCTTCCACACTGTCCCTTGCCCCTGAAGACCGCTTATGCCATTGAAACGCGTTTCATCTCCATAGGCGCTGGTTAACGTTTGAAATATTTCTGTGGCTCTTAAGTTTCACAAGAAACTTGATGCTTGTTCTCTGTACGGTTCTTACATTAGACATTTTTCCGGCAGAATACAGTTGCACATGTTTGCTCAATGACACAGCACTCCCAACTGGCGTGATGGGTTAAGTTGAAGCTGGCCGCATGGATAGAGGAGGTGTGTGCCTTGACGTCGGCAAAAGTTGCTGCCAACTCCACTAAATTTTCAAGCTACGCACTTAGTCCTTTTTTTTTTTTAACGCCACGCATTATAAAGTTGTCCGATTTCCAGCCACAGCTCCATACAAAAACATGTATTTGTAACCTCTCTATAATGAAGTGGCAGCAGGAACTGCCCTTGATATAACGAATTCCTCCTCGCCAAGGTTACCCAGTAGTAACTTCATCCCCAAATAAAATTTTAGCGCGAACAGCAACCAGATCCACTCCTGCAGTTATATCATCGACAATGGAGCGTAAAGTGACGTCATTGTGAATGGCACGCATGCAGCTGCGGCAGCAGCCTCGCTTCCGCTGAGTGCCCCAGTGCAACACGAGGAGAGCCGACACTCGTTTGCATGGACCCCACTTCCTTCTCAGCTCCCTTTCGTCACTCGAGCCAGCCGTGATTCTTGCTGCCGCAGCTGTGTCCTTTTCTTCTCCCTCCAAACCTTTTATATTCACAGTGGTTTGCACGGTGGCAGTGTTGCGACTCACTACTGTAGCCTTCCGTGTCTGTTTTCTTTGTTTATCTATCATGGCATTCGCATTCATCTCCCCCCCTCCCATGTTGTGCGCACACCTGCGAGTCGACTCCCATGTTCGTTCACTCGGTCTCCTAGGTGTATCATTGCAAGGATGAGTGCCTCAACAGAGGAATGACCAGCCCATCAGGCCGGAGCTTGCCATTCATTGCACACGAATAGAGCAGTCCTGGACTATGTGCATTTATGCTTTCCTTTTTGATTTTTGTTATACCTCCAGTGGTCATTTTGTTTCAATTGCATGTTTTGTTTTTGTTTTTCAAATTTTCGTTCTGGAACTGGATATAATGAAAACCCTTTTATAACGAAAACTTTTGAGCATATGTCAATTTTGTCATGTCCAGGTTTAAGTGTATTAATCAATGTTGAAGAAGTTCAAACACTTTGTTTAGTGCAGTCACTGAATCTGTCTGTGGATACGCATTTTTCTATGTGTACCATGGTATAAGATGACCTTTTCCTGCTCTTTGCCTAAGCCACCGCCAAAACTTAGTGATATTGTACCATTGCAGTTCCTCGACATTGGAATAGTGACCACGATCGAAGTGAACCATAAGCCCATCGAGACTGCCCGGAAAGGCCAGGAAGTGTGCATCAAAATTGAGCCACTTGGTGGAGAGGCACCAAAGATGTACGGCCGCCACTTCGACCACACTGACTTCCTTGTTAGCAAGGTGAGTGAGGACTTCTATGCATGACTTTAGTATTTATGCGCACAGCACTTTGCATTTATGCAACAGGCAGGCATGGAAGCCAGTTAGTGTATTGCTGCGAGCATGCAAGCTAGTCGGCGTGTACATTTTGACTATCATTGTGGCTGGACGTTGTGCACGTTGTATGTTGAGTAAATAGATAAGCCACGTATGTATGGGGGGACTGACTGCTTGTTCTAAACGACGGGATCATTGCACTAAATTTGTACTCAGAGGCAGCATTTGATTGTGTGTTTTTATCGTAGGAGGTTAGTATTTGTCTCCTTCATCCAGACCACTACAGCCATGGCTGTCCTCAGGGTTTGAAGTCAAAGGGGTGCCTCAATGTCAAGGGGTCGGGGGAGGTGCAGGGGTGAGGTGAAGCAGTATTCATATTGAATCTTTTATTTGTGTTGATGGAGTTGCGTAGTACTAGCAGCGTTTGTGACTCTGAATCTTTTGGCAAAGATTGCAAAGAATTAGTGCTATACATTAGATAAGGAATAAAGTTGTACTTACAAGCTGTAAAATGAAGAGGATTGGGCTATATATAATTTGTTGGGAGTTAATCTACAGCATTTTCTAGTGACAGTTAGTTGAATATGTACAACAGCTACTGGCTCTGTTTGCCTTCGGAAAAATAGGATGTGAAGGGATATCTGTGACCACACCACACCATCTTCAGTGGTACTGGATGAAATGTGTAAATCTTCTCATGAACAGGATGACAGCACCTCTTGTCAGTTTCCTATGAAACTAAGCATGAATCATGTTTTGCCACAGCTACTGACTGATTGAATCATGGATTGTTTCACTGAGACAGCAATTTTTCTGTACCATTTTTGAGAAGCAACACATTAAGCAGAAATCCTTGTACTTGTGTTAATGACACAATAGACAGAACCTTCATTGCATGCCACCTTATCAACAAGTGCTTATTTTTCTAATTTGCTCTGCACAGATATCACGTGCTTCTATAGACGCCTGCAAGGAGTACTTCCGAGATGACCTTGTCAAAACGGACTGGCAGCTCATGGTAGAACTGAAGAAATTGTTCCAGATTCTATGATCACTGTGAGACGACATGAGTGCACACTTGGGGTCACCTACATCTGCTGCCCATCGTCCCCATCTCAGCTGGCTGATGAGCGAGCAAGAAGACCAGATGACATTGTGGAGCGCTTAAAAAAAAAAAAAGACTCGTAGGGACTGCCTGCCACCAGCATTACCGCTGTGCGTCAGTTTGTGATTTCCGAAGTGGCCAAAGGGACCGTTCTTTGTTTTGGCTTACAGCAGCAGTGACTGTGACTGTAAGAAGCTTGCAGTTGAAATTAAGAGCACACCCCAACTGCCTCTCATGCTGGCAAGCATGTCGCGTTGCAGCATGCAATGGTGAGAGTTGTTGGCTGCGAGTGATATAGAAGACTTGTCGCGGCAGAGAGAACGGTGAGTGTAAATTGAGCATGACCTATGGTGTGCAAGGTGCGAGACTTAACAAGACCATTGTTCTTGCAAATTGTTTGTTGCACTTTTTGTATGACAGCAGCACATAGCCTTGCTGTTGCTGATGCATTCGCATGGGCGGGCGGGAGGCATAGAGATGCATATTTATGAAAAGCCTGGGTAATTCTTTACTGGCATGGTTTTCTTTTTAATTTAGTTTCTTAAGATCTAATTTAAATCCTGAGGCTTCCTTGTCATGCAACTCGCATTTGTCACCATTGGAAATGCAACAGAGCCTTAGAATTTAAAGGTGGAACTGGGGAAACAAGAAAAAGAACGTTTCCTGAACTGGAAGCTGCCACATTGTTTCTAGTGTGCATGTTGTCTTGTCTTAGCCTGAATATTTTTCTCAGTATGTTGAATCGTCACCTCCATGGCCACTTGCAAAGCTCTGACATTTCATTTTATTTTATTTTTCTTAAGACATTTACATGGCAAGTATATGATTCTACGGTATTCAGTGTTTCCAGCTGGGTGAACGGAATTTTGGCCCAACACTTCTTTTGTTCAAAGTGTAATGGTCATCCATCGTGTGCGCTCAATGCTAAGGTCAGAATCCATTTTGCAATCTGGATGTACTTGAAAGACCGAGCTAGCTGTCGTGGTATATTTGTGAAGGAATAATTTCTTGACTCACCGTGGAATTTCATAAAATGAAACACTTTTATGAACTTTGTTTCGTGGTTATTGTTGGTGTTGAAGGAAGTGAGTGTTAAGTTGTTTTTTGTTTGCTTATGTTGAAAGTTCCAGGCACCGATTAAAATCAGTGATTACACGACAAATGCAGTTACAATGGGGATATTAATTTTAAAATCCTGAGGTTTCATACTGTTGTAAAATGTTTAATCTGTACCACTCTTAATGAGTAACCAAATGCATTATCATTAAAGAAAACATTGGATAGAACCCTGCAGACATGCAAGAAAATATGTTCAGAAAGCCATTGCTTAAAAAGAAAGTGATTTGTTTTGCAAGCATGTGAATAAATTATCTCTCACAAGTTGTGCATGTTTGTTCTTCTGACAATTCAGGGTTCCGCTTGCGGATCAACAAGCATGTTATTGTTACTTCCATTTGTGGTATGATGCAAATTAAAGACATTCAGCATTTTATTCATTCAGAAGTCAGTGCCGACTGTCATGTGATGTGTTAAAGGTGCCTTGAAACCATATTTTACTCGCCGAGTTTTGCATCGAAACGGGTTCTTTGTATTGTCCTGAGGTAAATGCAAAAAGAATTTTCGAGATCGATGCAGGCAAACGCAAGTTATTCAACTTGCAAATTCAAAATAAAAGCAGACAACAGATATCAGCATCCCGAGACGAGACGTGCACGCTGCTTCCAATCAAAACGCGGCTTACATCTTCAATAAAACTTGCTGCTGGGCGAGTTGGTTCATACTTGTTAGATAACTATGGAAGCGCACACACACAAAAAAAAGTTTGCGCTCGTCCGTGTCTCCTGAGTCCGTGTTTTTTGTGTGTGCGCTTCCATAGTTATCTAACAAGGCTTACATCTTGCAGAACCGAAACCATGCTGCCCGCTGTGGCCTTTCTACCACAACCATGGGCCGCACAGCGCACCTTGTGTCAGTTACAAGCAAAATGAAATTGTACCTTTTAGTAGCTTTAGCTAGCGTAAAACATGTTCTCAATTTGAAATTTATTTTATCCGATGTATTGTAAGCATGTGTGATGCATATTTTTATTCCTACTGTTTCCGGCCAATCAGAACACGCAGCAAAGCCAGCATGGTGGTGTCATATCCGCTTGGAAAAACTGTTGATGTATGGCGTTGCAGTCAGTGCGGAAACCAATTTCAGGTACAAATTAAAATATAATACGGTTCGATTTTGCCACTTTCACTGGTGTTTCGGTCACCATCAACTCCCACACAAAGCAAAGGTACAATAAATCGGTGTGGTAAAATGCGTTTCAGGGCTCCTTTAAAGACAAAGAGGATTTTATACCTATCTTGTTTTTCGGCGAAATGCACCAGTGTCAGTGATTTCAGAAGCTGAAATAGGGGCATCAGAAGCATTGCCACTGTTAGTGTAATTGTTGCACTTATAATGCACTTTTGTTGACAATTATCAGTTTGCAAAATTGCACCGTATGCCAGGACACAGCTTAGGCGAGTGCATTAGCTACCAACTTTCGCCCAACAGGGTTGAGCCGTTGTGTTTGCAAACTATGCCAGATTTCGAAACTTGGAGGAAAACCCATAATAGCATGAACCAAGACATCAACCCTTCTTTATTAGCTAGTCGCCGAGTAGACAAAAAACAGGTCATTTAGATAACCTTATAAAAAAGTTGTGCAACACTTAAGCTTCGCCTTAAGGGGGGACGCAGCCCTTGAAAGTCGAAAAATCGCAGCAAATGCGATTTTTGGAAAACCGCATATTTGGGCTCAGTGTATAATAAACTACCTATTCTGTAAATATCAGCGCCTAATTCAACGTAAAATCACCCCAAATCACGTATATCGCGAGCTACGGCACCCTCTGCGCCGGCCAAACGCACGCCGAAACATCCAACTTCGAGCAAGCGCCGTTTTCTCGCCATTCAACCTACGGCCGCCATTTTGGTTTTGTTTTGTTCGCAAATTCCTGCGCTTTTTTCTTCCACCATCAGCGGGAGCGGTGGTGGTGTGGTCAAAGCCCGATTCGCTTATGATTGGGAGCTCGCGGGGGTTTTCGAGTTTCCCGCGTCTCACACGTGAAGCCGCGATTGGGCTAAGCGCGCGCTCCTCGAGGAAGTGGGGGGACGCGCGACTGCCATTGGCTGCTGCGCGCGATGACGCACCATTCTCCTCCGGCGGTCGCTCTCTGCGTCGTCTGCTACGGCTAGGCCTAGCGCCTGCTCTGTTGCTGTCCCCGTGCGGCTGGTCACTGTTTTCCGCTTCGCTTTTCGTTATCGCGCGCGGTGCTTTCTGAAGTCGCCTCCCCGCTACGATCTCTCGTCGCACTTTCGCGTGATAAGCGCTCTGCGTCTGCAAGATCGTATCGCGGTCGTGCGCGCCGGCAATAGGGACGCTACACTCGTTCGGCTGTTCCGTGCGCTGACGCATTATGTCAAGGCTGATTCCACGGGGAAGCGTGCTACCCACGACCACGACTAGCCTTATCATGCCGAAGCTGCTTTTATTTATCAGTGCAAGGCGACTGCAGCGATGTTTCCAACTCCTAGGTATTCTGCACCATTGATAGATGAGGCGTAGTTGCCGATGTTGAAGCGCGTCTAGCATATCGAATCGGCATCGGCGATCGCAACCCGTTTATGGATAATGCCGGAAAACAAAACCAGGAGAATCGGAAAAGAATAGCAGTGCAGAAAAATGACGCTTTGTTACCCTTCAGCGTTAGTTTAGACACAGAAATGTGCTCGTAACTTTAAAAGCACGTTTTCTCAAAATGACCTTTTTGGCCAGTGAGGCTGTTTAGTTGGATGATATCTTTGGAACCGTTCATCTGGTTTCTATCAGTTTTATTTTATTGTGTACCTTAATAAATTGCCCACACAAAGACAAAGCCGCTTTTTAAATTTATTGTGTCTGTGATTTGTGATAATTAATTCAAATTTTATTGATAAAAGCCAAATGGCAAACACTAAATCCAGTGCTCTGCTAAAAATTTTCAGCAAGGAAATTTAAAAAAAGAGCTCTGTCTTAGTGTAGAGCACCCACCGAGGAATCACCATAGTGAATTTCACAGTGCTAGCAGATTTACCAAATTCACCAGAGCCTGACTAAGAAACCCATGTGGACTATCCTGATAAATGGCTGTAACTTGGGAACCAGTGAACATAAATGCATGAAATTTTGTGGTTATTCAAATGGCTTTGCTATTAGCCTACCCTGAAAATTTCATTAGGATATCTCAACAAACAAAAAAGTTGCCCTTCCAAGGTAGCCTCCCCCCTTAAGAGTTCAACGCAATAGCGATGCGTGGCCCCATTCTTGTTGCGCTCTTTCGCTTGCCATGCTCTTCAGTCACCTAGCCACTTAGTTGTCATGACACCACAGTTATTATTGTATATCTTTACTTGTGGAGTGTACAAACTGGCGATGCGCCATCAGAACTTGCTGATAAAGAAGGCAGTACAGTTCGCCTGGCGCTTGTGCACAGCACAGAATCCATCAGAAACGTGTCAGCATGACGCGAATGAACGTCTACACGCTCGTGAGCAAAGGCGCAAGCACAGGCGATCACACCCTTGAGCCAAAGTGCGAGCGTCCTCCTGCGTGCTCCATGCATGCGGGGCAGCGAAACACAGTGCTGTCAGTGTCCCTGTATATGCTCCCAACTGGGCACTGTTTAGGCGGCATTGGTGACAACCAATGGCTGCTGCAACGCCATTTTAAATCACAGCGAGCAGTTGCACGTCTGTTTGGCGCCCATGCTTCACTCGAGACACAGTGAGCGTCTGTTTGGTGCCCATGCAACGCGTGTGTCAGGCACCGTAGGTGCCATTAAGAGAAGGCGCCATGGGCCCTTTGCGCCATCTTGACTGCCACACGAGGCACCTACAAGACACACCTCCGGGATGTGCGTATCACCAACGACAAACTGTGTACAGTAGAACCCCGCTGATACGTTTTTCACGGGACCGTGAAATATAAAAGTAACAGCCAAGAAATGGGAAAAATGGAAAAATGAGAGAAGTGGTGATCGGAACACAATTTTATTTCAGTGCTAGCGCTTTCAGTGCACCATCGGCACACTCGGCTACGCGATTCCGCCACCAACAGTTTGCATCGCTGTGCCATAATTGAGATGGCTGGAAGCTGGAAACAGTAATTGTCGTCGCCCATTGTGCAGCTAATCCTAGAGTCAAGCCAAGTCAACCTACTGTGAAAAGTCAATATTTCCGTCGGCAGTGGCCTGCTTGGAACGCCGATTTGCGGTGTAACATGCGGGAACGTTCCCACATTGCGACGTAACAGCGGGGTTCCTAATGCATTGAGTCCTATGGGAGCTATGCGGGGACCGGCCAAAAACGATGTAACAGCTGGGCAAGCGCAGCAGCCGGGAACGTAACAGCGGGGTTTTACTGTATACAAAAGGCCCACTGTTAGTAGCTATCACAATGCTTGCGGTGTGGCTGCTGCGAGTGCGTAGCGCATCGCGCTACGGAGCGAGGGGCCCCACGTTCAATTCCCCCTCGGTCGCTAGGTTTATTTCTTTGCACCTACCTCGAATTTTCACTCATGGACAGCGCTGATTTTCTTCTCACAACCAACGACGCCAACACCAGAATTTCTGCGAAACAATCTGTTAGATGCCATTGCGTTAAAATGTTGGTAGTACTACAGTTGACGCCCGAAATTCCGGACATGCCCGATTTCCCAGACTGGTTCACGGCACTGTCAAGTTCCCCATAGATTCAATGTGTAAAAACTTTTGAAATTTCAGGTGCTATAACCCTTGCAGTCTGATTTTCCTGGGCTTTTACCGCTAACCCCAGACGCGAAGCAGCCATCAACACTGCCAGTCTGATTATCCTGCAGCCTTGAACCACCACTCTAGTACCACCAGCCATAGCCACGCGGCCATTGTACTGTATAGAAAACCATACCAGCGCACGCTAATCCGTTGGGCCATACCATCCATCATTACAGCCTATAAGTGTTTTGTGGCCTAACCTCTGTGTTGATTCACGTGTTTTATAGGGTTTGCGATAGGTCGCATGGTTGTGTCGTGTTGCTGTGCACTATCTACAACGCTTGCCGCTGTTTGGTGCTGTGCTTCCCATCGAGCGGAACACCGCAACAATCTTGCAGCTGATGGGCTGAGGCGTGATACGGAATGGGAACTTAAGCATCTGTACAGATCTGTCATGCATGCTCAGCTGTGTGGGGCTGTGCTAAGACAGTAGGAAAAGTTACACTGTTGAGGTTAGGCCTGTATCGGCATGCTTGCTTACTCAGCAGAAGGCGGCAATAGAGATGCTTCACAGCAGTTTTCACCAGGTGGGCCTTGCACATGGTGCCATCATGGCTATTTCGCTTGCAGAGAGCGATAGTGTGTGTGATCAACTTCACTCCCTGCACATTGTGTTCGATGACCTTTGTGCCGCTTGCGTTTCGAGTACAGCCGGAATACGTAGCCTTTGAAGCATTCGCCAACGGCAACAGAGATCTCAAAACATCACCGGTCAGAGGATTAGGACGGCTCCAACACAGAGAACGAAGAGTCAGCGCCTGCACAGCCGATGAGCTCGGAGTTGATGCGAACACTGAAGACACTGTTAGCGTATAACAGACGTCATAGCAAGCAAGCGGAATGCTGCATAAAGTAACCTATTTTTTCACACCAAAGCAATGTTGACACAGCATGAGGTAGTGCTTGCCACATTAAAAGCCGGTTGTCGAACTTTTTTCCATTATTAAAAAAATATATATAGTAATAATAAACTGCTCTCTTCGTAGCCAGCTCACTGGTGCGTTTGCTGATTTGTGTGGACCTGAGGGTCCGTCATTAGTCCCCCGCACACCCCCTAATACCTATAAAAAGGTGAATTTTCTGCATGTATTCGTTTTCCCGGACTGCCCCAATTTCTGGACGTTCTTATGGCCCCTTGGGAGTTCGGGAAATTGGATGTTAATTGTATATATCTTTTGCTTAGGTTACAGCTTTCTTTTTTTTTTTTAATTCAAGGCAGTCATACTGCAAACATTGGAAAAGATGGAAATCAGTCAAGGAGATGCCACAGCCAATTGAGTTCAAGCTTTGTAAGAGTTCAAGCTTTGTCTTCTCACGTGCACTCAACCAATTGCCCATGACATGTTTAGAAATATTTTATCGCATATTCCTTTCCTTTTGTGCTATGTCATGGTTTGTGACATTCGTCATTTGATTCTTTCAATGATCAATACCAGTTGTCGTGTTTGCGACAAAGCTCTCTGCCCTAGACATCTAACGATCTCTCGTAGAAGGTGTTCTAAGTTTGAACACAGAGAAGTGTGTCAGTTTCCAGACAGCTAGAGCCACGTTTGACAGCTCTCACTTGACCCTCTTGTGCCAAATCTAATTGAGTTCAAGCTTGCCCAAAATTGTTTGTACGCCCTTGTACTGGCATACAATCAAAGAACACGGCTGCCTGGTGGTACAGCACTCAGCTGCTGCCCTTAAGGATGCAGGTTCGATTCCAGCCAAGGCAGTTGCATTTCTGTGGAGGTGTGCATCTAAATCATGTTGTGGTTTTTGCGCATAAAAACCTAGCAATCACAAACCATACAGTCCACAACATGCCACATTGTTTAGGAGTACAAAGATATCACAGTGTCATGCTGAACACTTTTCCTTGGTTGTTTCAGCGGAACTTCCTCATGTCGGTTTAAGTGGTGGTTGTCGCAGATTCATTGACAAACCTAGAAGTAAGCTCTATTAGTGGCGTTTTAGATAATACATTACGGAATTTAATAATTGTGGCTATTTAAAGCCAGATGATACCAAGAATACAACAAAGTTTTTGTGGCACTCTGCATAATTTCACATTAAAGGCTTTGGAGTGAATTAAATCTCATGAAATACCACCTTTCAAAAAACCGCATATCTTACTGTATTCCTTCAAAACTCGCATTCTTCTGGCAAAAGACCAGCCATTGTAAAAAATACATATATGAAAATATTTGCCTTTTTATATATTAAACATACTTTACATTGACAAAATGTGTCGGGGATCTTCTACCAAAGCCACGAGTTAAACTGATGTATAATCATATAACATTCAGCAAACAAAAAGGAAAAGTTACACCCCAGGGCAGCTACTTTTCTGAATACATTTTAGATACATGCAGTCATGGAGAACAGGGAAAATTCTGGGTGTGTCTAGCACTCTTTTGCAATCATTACCCACATAATCATTAGCTAGCGTACAGTTGAAAACATATGAGCCATGCACATGTATTCAGGTGTGTACACGCACTTTCTCGTGATACTCGTGATATTTTTGGTCAGAAGCTTCCGGTCCCTGCCACTTGAAAAGGATTGAGGAGGGGGGGGGGGGGAGACGGCTGTTTTTCAAGCAAAGCTTGTATTCACGGACTTGTGCTTGTGGCGTTTTAAAAACCCATCACTGCTGTGAACGAAGTGAGCGTGCACGGCTTTGTTCTCTTTTGCTTTGCATGATAAGATACACTAAAAAACTACATAGGCTGAAAACAAAAATAGGGTCAGCAGCCGAGTACCATAGGCACTAGACCACTGTGGCAAGGCACTCTCAATTCATCATACATGTGCTTTAAAGCGGGTTTTTAAGCATGGAAGTAGAGTGCACCCGCAACATGTGCATGCTTGGCAAACGAAGATGTGAACGTATCCAAGCCATATGAATCCCACTGATTTTCACCCCAAAAAAAAAGAAGAAGGCGAAGAAAGAAACGTAGAAAGAAAATAGTAAGCAATGACAGAAGGAATGACAGAAAGAAAGAGAAACGAAGACAGAAAGAAAGGAAAAAGAAGGAAAAGAACACATAAGCTTTGCTTGCTCCTATTTTGCCGACAGGGGTAGAGCTCCTAAATTTTTGCCAATGACATTGTGTAGTCACTGTCATAATCACCTGCCACTGTGTTTTCAGTGACAGATTCATCCTTGCATGCATTTATTAATTTTGATAAAAATGCCCCATGTTGCTTTACACACACTACCACAGTGGGATTATTAAAACACTGCAGTAAGACAACGTATGATTGGCTAAAGAGATCTGCAATTGTCAGTCATGGAACTGTAGTGCTTAAAATTAAGGACACTAAAGTGAAGCAACAATGTGGTGTAGATTGACAGATGGGGAAACTCCAGTGTTGTTAATTTTGCCATATTATACTCGACATTACAATAGAAAGAAGTTTCATCTTATTTTCACTTTTGTATCCCATGCCAAAACTATGAGGAGATGATGTCACAAACTCCATTCCTTTTTTGCATTTTCTTGCCATGTCAAGTCAATCAAATTGTTTGAAACATGCCATGGGCTCTGGCTTCCTTTTCTTTTACCCATAAAAAGTTATGTAGGACTTTCTATATTAGCACGGAAACCTCTCAGCAGGCATTGCTGTATTCTCTTTTCATGCATTTTGTAGCCTGCCAAGCGTTTCCTCCTCGCGAGAGTGGTGGTACTGGTAATGTGGAAAGGTAACCTACTAACATGAGAAAATTGCAATTCACTTTTGCATCCATTTAAATAATAGTGTTTCATGCATCACTTGTCCACTTCATATGTGACTAAGACAGCGAGAATAATCGAATACAGAGCTAGTGCTGCACTTGCTGAAGTGGGCTTGAATTCTCTTTTATTTCTGCAAAATCACAGTTCTACGTAACAATGAAAGACCTATCCAGGTACCTGTACATCATGCAGGTATATTTTTATCTACAGCATCATAATTTCAAGCACAATAGAAAGCTCTGAAATGGCATGCGCAACGCCTAGCTCCGTAAAAAGAAATGCACAAAGACAGCACACGGAACACACAACAGACAGTTGTTCCTCTACATGTACAAATATGTACCTAGGAAGTAACACGACTATTGTATTTACATGCTCTGTAATGTACATGATTGCACCAAACTTGAACACTTGAAACAATGGCTTGTGATAACTGCATGCAGGAAAGTTCTTGGCTTCATCACACAAATCCAGCTTTGGTAACTTCCATGGTCAGGCAGTTAATAGTTCAGAATCAACTTGCAAATGGCAAACGTTCACCTAATGAGCAGCGTTTCAGTGTACTCGTGAGAAAAAAAATGTGCCTTTGTATACACAATTTGTGCGTAGAGCCTCATGGCCGGCTGCAATTGCCAGATGGTATAAAAAAAGTTCCAACCCAGTGGTTGTGCGATGAATATATAGCAAGAGCAATCTAGCCATGTCAAAGCTAGACTTTGGATTTATCAAGTCTTTTGCTTGTCCCTTCGGCATGTAATACCGTCGTGCAGGGTTCTGTGGCAGCGCCCTCCTTTCTTTCAAAGAGTGACCGCCCATAGTACTTTAAGCTTGTCTTTTCCAGAGAGTCGACCATGGCTTTTCTGCAAGAAGAAAGCTACATGTCACATGCCACTTTTCAGTGACATTTCACAAAAGTCTATTACAATGCTACTAGCTATGATTGACAAGGATGTTAACTGCCTGCAATGTCATGAATACATGCAGCCAAGGCAAATGAGCCAATTCCGTGAGACGACCCATAGCCTCATCTTTTAATCATCCACTTGTAATTTTTGCATTTCAGGCGCATACAGCTGCCCTTGGAGATGCTGCCTTAGCAGCAGTTTGCCTCTAAAGGCATCTGGCACTCCTTTCACAACTTGGCACTGTGCCAGATAGATACACTTTTGGTGAACATGCCAATTTGTGGTGCAAGTGGGCCTCATATAGCAACCACCATAGTCCCAATGTTGGCACGCCCTAAATGGCAGCGGCTGAAACAAGAAGTCTATCGATGCCACTACAAGATGACGCATCCTCCACTATGAGTTTTGACGATGATAGCACTAAGCAACGATGCTACTGAAACTCTAAATTTGTGGCTGAATCCACGTATAACAACATGAGGCAAAAATTTCACAAGGTAGAACATTAAAAAAAAAAAGACATTATGCAAAGGTGGTCACAGTAACTGTTATCGAGTGCATCCCTAAATGCCCATTTCCCATTCTAGAAAGTAATTTAAGCTGTAGCTTAACCCTTGATCACAACTTCTTGTTGGGTAAGTTGGTTCATTCTTGAAACTTATAGGTGACAGCACTCACAAATGACCACAAGAAGGGAGATTAAAAGCGCTAACAGATGATTACATGAAGGGAGACATATGTCCCCCGTCTTGTTACTTCCATAAGTCAACCCTTAATTTCCAGACTCTTTCTTTTATTTTTTCTTGTCTCTGCTCCGCAACCTTTGCTGGGTTCCTTTTCATGGTAAGTGGACATTTTGTGTTAGCAATACAGTAGCATGCTCCTAAGGTCATGTAAACATGTTTATTGAGGATTATCTCATTAAATGAAGAGCTTCATTCATTACAATCAAGGTAACTATTAACAAAATAATTAGCCATTAGTTAGGATGCTAAATAGTTCAGAAAGAATTTCTAGTGTTATCTCCAGAATTTTTTCGTCCATCAAATACTGCATGAAAGTGGCATGCTGACTTGCCACAAGTGTCTGCTGAAAAGCTGGTAGAAAGATGCAAACCAATGTCCAATGTGGATGCAGAAATATGCATTCTACGTATTGTCTGAAGCTTTACTACAAGTTCTCTTTGTTTCTGTGTCCTCGCCACAGGAGGCGGCACATGCCCACATTATTTTCCTTTGCAACGGTTGTCTCATGGGTGGCAAGGAGTGCTCGGATATAAACAGGTAGAACATTTTTACTCAGGATTGGCAGGGCTTGTGTAAGTGCGGTCACCCAAGTTACCTCGGAATTCACAGTGAAAGGGTTAAATTCATGGTACATAATAGTCATACTTCATTACAGGCACTGAAGTCACAACCAATGTGAGAAAGTACCTTCATTATATTGTACAACCGTTAAGAGCAAATGATTCTGACTGATATTGAAGAAGAAAAATCTCAACCAGGTCAAGCAAAGGCATGCATCATGCCATTAAAAAAGAATGTCTCTCACAATTTCGTTGCTAACCTCATGTGTCGAGACATGGTACACTAATGACAGATAATTATGCACTTCGCAGAGTCATTAACATGCAACCGTCCGGGTGGTGTGCAAGTTGCCAATGGCTGGCTATCCAAGCTGAGCCACTAGTCATAATGCATAAGCACATCAAGAATGCCTCGCTTTAGGTTGCTCTTTTTTTGCCAGAGCAGGCAGTTGAACCTACAAGTGCAAATCTCTGCTTTATAACGCATGATCAACTAGCAAATTACTGACCTTGTTAAATTGATAATTTGTTACACCCACGTTAACCATGTTTTTAGGTTCATCTAAAAGTACAGCATAATGGCATGCAATGATTAAGAGCATAAATTTTCCGAGAATTTCCAATGCATATTTTACATTTCTACTCTGGTCAGGCAGAGCACTACAAGCTTTCGGTATGGTGCAGGTAAACATGCAAAGCATACCTGAAAACGTGTTGGCTAAAAAGGAATGCTGCTACGTGGCCAAAGTCAACGTAGCGTACTTCACATCCAGGCCAGATTTCAGGTAGTGGTTTCAACCCCTCGCGAAGGACATATGCGTCCTTAGTGGCTGCCACACAAACAGCAAGGCTGGGATCCACAGGTCGTGCAAAGTTCTCCAGGTGTGTGCACTCATCCATGATGCCTCGCATGAAATTGAGTGCTTCGGCTGGACGCACGTCAGGACTTGACTGCAGTGCTAGCGACACATTGTCATAGTTCTCCATGCTGTGCGAGAAGTCGCGAGCGAACTTTTGGCCAGCCTTGAACGCTGCGTTCTAGAAAGACATTGCAAGGAGGTCATACGGTAAATGACACGCTAGAAAAGCAGCTGCAGCTACAAAATCATCCGGTCAACCCTGAGAGTTTGTAGAACTAGCCAATCACGTTGGCTTATTTCTGTGGCAGTACAGCAAATGGTAACTTCTTTTGAAATAAGCGTGTCGAGAACTATACCACGGAAAGTAGTCGTGCAGAGGACTATAGCCAATTACAACCCTAAGAGTAAAAATATAAGGTCTGCCCACAGCCATCGCTGTCTCACTCAAAGAGAATTCACACAGATGATCCGTCCTATTAATTTATCCATGTTCATGACAAAGTGCATTTGCACGTTTTGAAAAGAAACCAGCTGGTGCAACTTCGTTACATAGGTAAACGGCAGACATGCGAAAGTTCCAAGGGTGGAGCCTATAGTTCTTAATTTGTAACTTACTACACACTGCAGGGCAGTTCTGCAGAACAAGTTTGTACAAAATTCTTACGCTGTCACCGGGTACGATGAGAAGTGAAATCAAATATGGTTGTATGAAACAGCATTTAATTGTGCACAGTCCAACTTGGGTTCATTTATAATTCAAAGTCAACACAGAATTGAACAAATTGTATAATTAATCATTATCGACTGCCGTTATTACTTGAACACCTTCATAGTGCAAGCTCGAAAAGAGCATTTTTGGTGGGAAGTGATTTGTGTTTGATGCATTCGCTGTCCCTGAAGTGCTAACAATATAGAGGCTGCCGTTGTTGAGGTCACCATTGAGGCCCAGTTAAAGTTACGAAATGTTGTGGCTTTAATGGAAGAGTCCTGTTCATAAAAGACAAGTCCCAATTCCCAATTCAGTCCAATCAGGAGGGCCAAATGTCCCAGAATCAAGCAGAGTACCCTGTTCTCATTGAAGGAAAGACGAATGAGCGTACACGAAACTGTACATTTCAAGAGGCACAAGCACAAAGAGAATGTTCTATTGTTATATTGCTCAGCTTAAATTGAGCAAGTACTATAGACTGCTTTAAAGTTTCTTTGAGAATGACTGAAAATTACTGAGCAGAAATTATCTTCCCCACTGCATTCAAGCGGCATCTTCGTGCAAACCAAGGCTTTGCTGCGGCAGAGTGATTTAGAATAGTCTTCCACCTTTAATAATAGTTTGGTAAAAGTTTGGCTAATCCAGCATTATGCTGCTGAGAGTGAGGCTGCAGGATCGATCTTGGGCACAGCAGCGACATTTTGATGGGATGGGGGGTAGATTCAAAAACACTTGTGTATTTTGACGGAGGTGAATGTTAGAGAATATCAAGTGGTAAAAATGAATGTGAAATCCTACTGCTACAGCATGCTTCATCATAAAACCATGGTTCCTGGAGGTAAAACCACAGCCTTTAATCTTGACAGTCCTTTCTTGCACTGGTCGCTAATCTTTGAGGCATGACTAAGTGTTGTTATTGGGAATTTCAGAAATACTAAGCTTATTAAAGTAAATATCCCTGACTGAATAATAAAGAAAAACAAAGATAGAGAAGGAAGAAAGTTAATTAAGGGTGTGCCTGGCTGGCTTGAAAACCCCTGCTTTCATGTAAAGCAAGGGTCCGTAAAGCTAGTTAAAAAAGTAATGGGCTACCCCCATTAGACAAGGCTTCCTGACATAAGCTTGATGGGTGTAAGTTGACCAACTTGGACATGGCATAAGAACTAAATTCTGTGTAAGAAAGTTAAATCAGCATTGATGAAGTGAGGTTATCTTAATGAGCCCGTTCCATTCTTACCTGCTCAGGAGTGTGGATGAGTTGCTCAATCTCTTCCCGAAAAACGTGGTCTGAGAAATACTGACTCTGTAGGAGCTCCCATGGAATTGCACCGCTCATGACACCCTGCAGTGCAGTGACACTAAATTGTTATGCACTGGTGCAACATGCTACAATGCCACTTTTCAAAGAACTGCTGAATGTTTTCTGTACTGCCTAGTCACGCAATCTTGATGAGGCAGATGTGTGCCTTTACTGTAAACTTCTACTGCACCCTGAATGAGACCTTGAATTTATCACTGCTGGATGAAGTCAGAGAACATAAACAGTAACAACCAAACACTCAATGAGTGCCGAATGCTCCAAATACATGATAAAAATTAACTAAAGTTTAAAGTGCAGTTTCAATTGTGATCAAGCATTATTTCTTGTTCTATGTTGCTGGAATTTATTGTTCTCATTATTGTTCATATATGCGTAGAAAATTAACAGGGATGGAACACACCCATGTGTTGTTTATTCTTTGTTCTCCAGTTAGCGCAACAGAACATCACGGAAATGAAAAGGAAGAACATCCAAGCTCACCTGCGTAAAAACACATGATGCTGTCGTCCAACTAAGGCAGGGAATGATGCCTAAGGGTTTGTACCAATTAGCTCCAGCAAGTGATGCCATCTGTAACATTGTACAGTTGAGAAATAACACGCAAAGCATTATACACGCTGTCCTCTTGTCTCATGCACACATGTGAACAGGCAGCTATGCATGTGTACACACACATACACAAAACCAAATCAGTTTAGGTAATTGTTCACACTCACCTTTCTCAGCATTACTATAATAGTCAGACTGACTTAACCCTCATCATCACAGTAAACGTTCAGAAACCTTTCTACCAGCTCCAATTAATGCTTGTTTTAAATTCCCTGACATGAAAATTTGTGTGCCTACAAGCAGGTAAAAAAAGGGAAACCTATTGATTCTCAAGGATGCGCTATCAGGATGCTTATTTCAGCGCACACAGAAAACACGAACATGAAACATGAAGTAGGCATCCATGATGAACTCAAACCAACTCGCCCTACTTTTAATCCTTGTGCACTATCAGCACCAGCCTAGCACAATGTACACATTCCTAATTCTTGCAAACTTTGGCAAATGCAGCATTAAGTATGTAGATAACAACAGACACTTTGGGTTTGCTGCGGCTCATTTGAAAGTGTACCAGTGGATAAAAGTGAACGTGCTCACAGGGAAGGATCACTGTGAACCTTTCTTCACTGTTTTACATGTTGCAAGATCAGTAGTGGTATGCGAATGTTCGAATGATTTTATAATAGCATTTGCTATTCAATTCCATTCATGCTTAGCTTTTACCATTCATACTATAAGTTGATAATTAAGAGTGAAAATATGCTATTTTTCTCGTGACAAGTGGCCCACCCCACATGTACACTTCGCAGCATAACACCCGTGTATTGTGATGACATTAGCTCATGCACATGCAGTTGTCTGTTGGACTGTTCTTTGAGACTTGGCTGTTGTTTCAGGTGTGGAGCACCTTAGGGGCAGGGTTTGTCGGCGTGTCTCTGCTGTTGTCACGGTAAAACAAGTTGTCATACTATGGTCAAAAACAAGTGGTTAATTGAATAAAACCGCATGACAAATAAAAACTGCAACTAACATGATTTAAACTAATTTAAAATAAATTGGCAGTCAGGATTTAATTGCATTAAAAACAGAAATTCGTTAAATTCAGTTGCAAAAATTGTGTGGGCCCATCCTGGAGGCAGTGCACCTATTTGTAGGGTTGTCGTGTTGAAAGCGATTCTAATGAGTTTCTGCTAATGCACCTGGTCTGTCGGCGTCTAACGTCGTCGTTATGGCCAGGGCAAAACAAGCCCATTAGCAGCGACTGACATTTCCTGTGGGAAACAGTGGCGCATCACCGCATGCTTTGCACCTTCCCAGGTTTCACATTAGTGCAACTGTTCTTTTTCTAGGGATGACACTGTGAGAGTTCGCTATTTATGCAATAGATTATTTTTTTGCCAATATTTATAGTACATTTCTCTGTAGTCTGACATGGAATTATTAAAAAAAATATTCAAACATTATTCAAAATATGTTCTATTCACACTTGAACAGTAATATTCGAATTCACTTAATATAATATTCAAATTTTGCTATTTGCACAGCTCTAGTTTTCAGGATGGTTGACTGACAAAGTGACCTCAACCAAGTGAAGTAACTTAACATGCATCCAAATATAACTACACAAGTGCTGTTGCAGTCTGTAGTTACTGAGTTGGAGCTACCACAGTCATACTGATTCCATGATTGTATGTTCAGCCACAGAACACTAAGTCAACCGTAAGGTCAGTTCAAAGCTCAACCTTACGCTGTTTCCCTTTCACAAAGGTATGGCTTTGGGCAAGCTGGACTTGATCAAACCTACAAGCACAGGAAATGAATGCGTCTGTGCCATCTTATTGTTGCTGCCTGAGAAAGAACTATAGATAGCATTCCACTCGTGGTACAATGCAGTGATGAATGAAGGCGCTTATATTCTGCTCTGGTTTTGCCTGTTTCTTGTTATTTTTCAAGCTCATAAGAGACCACATGCTGTGAGAGTGCTTTTTTTTCAAGGTCTGATTGGTCAAGAAATCAAAACCACGGTGCAATTCAAAACTTTTTATTGGAAACATTTAGGTGCACCTTTCAGTTGTCTCTCAACACAGTTGCCACTCTGACTAAAACATGTGTCGTAGCATGGTGCTAACTTTCCTATGCCCTTGTCATAGCAGGTAGCTGCCCGAGGGCTGTTTTCTTTCTTTATTTTTTTTTTCAAAGCCCTACTGGTAATTTGGCTCAATCCATTCGTCTTGTTTCATTCTTACCAACTAGTTCTTGGAGCGTCATGCCAACAAAGGCATACAGCATATAATGCAAGTTTAAATATTAACAAAAGTGCTTGCAAGTTTAGAAACTGTCATTGTCTTCCTGCATTTTGTCATACGTAACAGGTTTGTTGTAGTAGGTAGTTTGCATCAGAAGCCAAAAAGTAAGCAAACAGGAAATGCTGCGGACAGCCCCTGAAATATGATGACTAAAACGACAGCAAGCACAATGGAAGGATGACTCACATGGCCGCCCATAGAAATGCCTGTAATGCCAAGCGGTCCAAAGCCCTCCCGTTCACACCAGTGAAGCAGGGCCATTGATTCAAGCACAAGGCAGCCGCCCATTACAAAGATGTCAGACACACAGTGCAGGTTTGACCGCCTGAAATGCAATAAAAAATACATTTAATCATACAGAAAAGCTGGTTTTCTTACTGACTCATCATGAACAAAGTAATGCTATGTAAGAGCATTATTTAATGTAAGATTAATCTGACAACTGTCCTGCAAATAACTGAATAGATGAGGCAGGAAGCATTAGGTTTTTATGTGTCCCTCACACCGAGGCATATGGATATACAGCACCCAACACTGATATCTACAACCCTTCTGCATTCTCTGACCACAATAAAGGAAAAAAAGGTGTGACGGTTTCTGACAATGCTTGATAGTATGGCAGCTGCCATTATAAGCCCATGCTATAAAATAGCACTTGACAAGAAAAGTCATTTACCCACTATAAAAAGTTCCTGTGTCCTCTAGCATTTAAATACATCTGCTGCATACAGCCACAAGATTTGCCACTGTAATCCTGACCACACGCACTAGCAATACTCTGCCCTGGAGCACTGTTCTATTGCACTCAAGGAAACTCACTTCCTTACAGTCTTTGAACTTACATAAGTTTGCTTGTGAGCATCTGAAAGTAATATTGTGCAAGTAATCATTCAGGTAACCTTGACATCGCAGCTTGTGTGATACAGCTCATGAGTTCTCGTTCTCAACATTATGAAACAGCTACACATGAGCACTCAATGGAATGTGTCAAAGTAGCTTATCTTGCCTTCCTACAATCTGTTGCTATTTATTAATAACACACCAGCACGTGGAGTGAAAGTAATTCGGCAGGACATACAATGTTGTAGCGAGAATAGCTCCCCATGGCGGGCGGCAGCAAAGTGCTGCCCACCACCCTGGTTTACCACCCACTGCTTTTTATAGACTGCCCACCACACCAAATGACCCCTTTAACATTTGAAATGCATGCCTGGAGCACCAAAAATGGCAACTGTGTGCACATAATAGCTCATAACCACGACCAAAGATGCTCATAAAGCTTTTACTTTTAGCAGGAGCGGCTATTCTTCATCGCCTAATATGGCAATTCGAACCCCTTCCCCCTTTCGCAGAATGTCCACTGCTCCAAGATTTCTGGAAAGAACCCTGATAGTGAACTATTTCGGCGCAAACAAATTTTGACACGTGGCCGAGCCTAGTCAATTGTGAACACGAAGGGCGTTAAAAATAATAATAATAAATAAAATTAAAATAAACTAGAAGCAAACTCGTAGACCTTCTAGAAGAATTCTCCATGTGCAAAAAAAAAAAAAAAGAGAACCCTCTAATGAACGAAAGAAAGGCATACTCACACTTGGTCCTTGGGTTTTCTTAGACCATTTTTCACATGTTAAGGTTTTCCTTTTAACCAGCTATGAAGCAATGTCACATCACAACAATTGATGGCACATACAAAAAAATGACAGCATATCCACGGGGTGAATGATGGAGAGTGGGCGAAGCTCTTATGTATTAAAGATACCTCGCCACACACCTCAATGAAACTCGTGAGTAACGTGAGCGCTCGTACTGCAGGGTCCTCGCGGCGCCGCCGCGCAGAATCACGGCTAGCTTCGGCCTCCCGCGCCCGCACGGCGGGGTCGCTTCTTCGAGCGCAAGCCGCCGCCGCCCTGCGCGCACGCCGCTCAGCAACCTTGTCCATCCTCCGTCGACGAGCCTCTGCTGGCACGCGCGCCAAAACGCCGCCGAAGAACACACGATCGCAGTGGCGCGATCGTCTCTCTCTCCTTCCCTACGTGTGACGTAAATCCTGGGTTCATAAAACTCACCTTTTATTATTATCTTTTGCTACAAAACGCCCTCTAGTGTGGGGCGATTTTGCATTTCTCAGCGTATATGCATTCGTTATATAGTACAAGTAGCACCATCTATGGCCGGATTGTAGACTCAACGAGCGGTGGTTACAAACGACAATGGGGACGAACGGGTGACGCCATAAGGAGCTTCGCCCCTAAAACTCGGGCATAACATTAAGCTGCAGGATGATGGCTCAATCAGGAAGTAGCATTAGAAGTGCACACCTGCCTGCCTGTCAATTGTGCCTCTGTGACGCTGGCATAAGGATGCACTGCAAATAATGTAACATTTTCCTTTTTTGTACACTTGCTGTTTGCTTTTTTTTTTAATTGCACTCTAGAGATGATGCCCTAAACTATCACAAAGTCTAAGTTTTTCTTTTTTCCAGCCCAGGAAGCTTGCTTACTCATCTTTACTTACAGAAATAATACCTAGCAATGCATCCAGCTTCTTATGTAAAATATTTTTTTAAATGAACTTATATCTGTTGCAAGTTGACGGGAACTGCGAAGAGCATGAAGAATGGACAAGCTTGGAATATGCATGAAAAATATCAAAGGAGCTGAAGCTTTCCCTTTAAAGGGCCCCTAAACCACCCCCCCCCCCGACATTTTTTTTAACATTTAAAGTTAACACGCGCATCAAAATGAGAATGGCACCACGATGAACGATGTCAAATGCGGCAGCGCTATGCGCCACAGCAGCACCACGAATTCGAAAAACAATCCCATGCATCTCGCCGGCCATTTCCGGCATACCACAGTTAGCCGCAACGACATTGTGGATTTTGGTGATGTCAGAAGAGTCCGAGCTCTGCTGATTGGTTGAAGGAGAACTTCGACTTCCGGTTAGTCTGCTAGCAAATGCATGCACTCCCTGCCTGTTTGTTTTAGATGCGAAGCAGCTCTTTGACTAGCATGTGTAATGCTGTCCCTCCGTGCATCCGTACGAACGCGCTGCAACGCGCTCCCCTCGCCGCAGGTGTTGGAACGGTGCCAAGTAGGTCACGCCGCAGCTGCGCGTTGAAGTCACGCTCCCCTCGCAGTGCGCGCTGACGTCACTCTCTCCCTCGCCTGCCGCGCGCTCGCCGCAGCGCCCGCCGCTGCCGCCTCGTCCGTTCGCCCGCAACACCTGCCGCTACCACCGCTCGCTACACCGCCGACTCGTCAGTTCACGCGCAAAAAATTAACACCATCTTCCCAATGGGAACCCTGATGGGATGCGAAGCACCCACGTTAGCGCCATTCAACCCGTGACGCCACCTGTGCGCAACACTGCTGCTTCGCATCCCATCAGGGTTCCCTTTGGGAAGATGGTGTTAATTTTTATTTCCTCGTCGTGTGTCGTTCGTGTGGTGTTCGCGCGTGCAAGCTTGTTAATTCGTAACTGCGCTACGCTACGCAAGTGCCAAATCGCTCACATTCCAACACAGCCGTACACGGCTGTCCGTTCAGCTGCACGCAAGTCGACAGTGTTTGCAATGGCGAAACAACGACTCCGCAGGTGCTTTGGCACAGCGTGTCACCATATGGGTTCATGCTACTGGCGAGTCTTTCGAGATGAGAAAGCAACGCAGGGTCCATAGCAGCACACTTTGCACGAGCAAATGTGAGGTACAGCCGACTAGAAACTGCAGCAACAGTCAGAACACGATGGACAGCGCTAGCACGGAGCGTTGGCACAGCACCAACAAAACACTTGCGCGAACGCGGGAGCCCAGTGGAGGCGCGTCAACTGGGAGTGGACAGTCTTCAGAACTGCGCGTCATCAGCGATGTATGTCACGTGACATTCGGAGGAGCACTCAGCGAGGAGGTGGCACTGACAAGCGCCAATGCGGTGCAGGAGAGAGTGAAACAAGCAAGCGCCGCGTTTTAATAATCAAACGCGTGTAACTCCGCTATTTCGGCACTGTTTCAAAAAATTCTTGCGGCTACGTGTTCGTTGTGCACACCGGTACAAAAGCAACACCACAACTAAATGTCGACCTCTGGGTTGTTTAGGGGCCCTTTAAGAGTGAAGCGTGATGGCATTACCGTGCCACGTTCGCATCCGAAACCTTGCTGTAACATGGGTAAGGGCTTCTGCTTACAGAGGCATCTGGTAGACAGAAAGGGCTGGAGCAGCTGCCCACTAACTACGTATCTTGGTTTATGCAGTTTTAATTACCGACCTGTTGTGGCATTGCTGGAACACTCTCGCCTCGTGCCCAGAAGGCCTAGGTCCACATTTCGCATCCTGACCCAACTTGCTTCCCAATCCCAATGCAAATTTGTTTTCAGCTAAATTGCTTTACTTTGTTTGCAGAAACTACGTTATGAAATTAAGTGCCAATGTGGGCATTCTCTGCTCTGTTCTTATTGTCTGTGTTCATCAAGACATTTTGCTCACGTTCAACACTCCTAGCAACAGCTTTTCTGCGACATAAACTCCTTAACACTGTTGCATTAATATCTTAATTGCCAATGCAACAAATATTTAAACCTCAATATTCCATCAGTTGAGTATGTAACAATAATTCTTCAAAGCTAAATTTATGCAAACTGTTGTTACAACATAAGTGCAGCCAAAAAAGGATATAAAACGGGTTCTCCAGTATTATAGAAGCCACACCGTTTTCTTTTAGCAGAGGCCTGCAGGTTAATGTTCTTCTCCTCCAGAAATACTGTAAAGAGGGAAGAGTTAGCAGATATATGAGCCACCACAATACAGGAAATATTTAGCACAAAACTGATGTTAAGAGCAAGCATATGACAGAGTATATATGACGCTATCAGTCAATAATAGCTGCTGCTTCTTTCGATCACATATGCCACTCACGTGGTCACCCGTTCCAGCGAGGTGTATGCAGAGAGGCCTCAGGGGCTCAGTTACCCATCGTTTTGGCAAGAGGACTTGGAACCTGGTTGAAATGACGCACTTTGAACATCATCGAGATAAGGTATAAGGAGTTAAAGCAAGGAGAACAAAGCATGTGTGCCTCTACTTACCAAGCTTTATGTGATTCCTTTGGCACACACTCAGGAAGGTACTGAACTAATGGACTAACAAGGTGGCCCTCTAAGATGCGGTAATTTGAATGGTCTTCAATCTATACAAGTGAAGAATGGATTCAATCATTTGTCATGCCATTCAAGTTACCAAAACCACATGCATTATTTGACTTACTAACTATGCTATCCAGTTATCTAGAGATCTGCAATGAAGTAAAGGCTAAACAATGAGCTAGCTAAAATCTTAGAGGGTAACTGTAACACAATGAAGTATCGCTCTACAGCATGCTGCCAGGAAATGTGAGAGTTCCATACAAACCTTGTCAATCATAACAGGGTAGTCGTGTGGCACAAGTTGGCTGCAAGTTTCACGAGCCGTCATTTTTTTCTTGAAGTCAAATAACCTTGAGAAACAAGGCGAGACATTTACGATTAGCTAATAAAAACTATAGTGTCAGCAGTCAACATATGCATGACGAGTTAAATGCATCCCAGCTATGGTGTAGGGGGCGTTCCTTAAGGCTGTGCAGTCCACTATGCTTAAATTGGTCACACAAAATGGATTGAAGCAGAAGAACTTTGTGGGCGTGGCCATAACAATCAACCGTGCTAGGTTATGGCCATCCACACTCCACAGGCCTCACCTTTTCAGATTATCTGGCTTGCCCCAACCTTTGGTGAAGTACTTCGATAGTAACGCCGTCCGGTAAACGGCGTCAAGGCGACTTGTGGTCGTCATGTCCTAGACTAGAAAAAAAAAAAAAAGAGACAGATAAGAATGGGTATGCACACCTGCCCACATTCCGTGCAGGAAGCTGAAAGGTTCACGCAGGTGATTAGATCGCAGGCCAGAAATGCAACGAAGCGTAAATGAAGTGGTGTGTACGGATCTGCAAAACCAGCGGCTACGAGATTTGCGGAAGAGTGAATCTTCGCAGCGTAGTGCTGGGTGAAGTGATCCGGCTTTTCTTTCCGATAGCAGAAAATTTGATGCCACTGGACTCATCGACACCAAAGGAACTTGCTATCGTGTCTTACAAAAAAGCAATGAGGCGATTTAAACCCGTTAGAAGATTAAAAAGAAAGAAAGAAAAAGATCGCACTACTCGCAACGAACTGTTGCACGCCCATTACTCAACTGCGAAGCATGCTTCGGAGCACGTAGCGGCCGACCTTCAGTACGAGATGTAGCCCGCGCTATGCACCCCAGCAAGAAATCTGCATACTTCTCAGAGTCACGTAGGTCCTAACTAAATACAGGCGTCCGATAATTCGTCGCTTGTGCTGCTATTTATAAGCGCGCTCATTTTGTAAACAACAGTGCCGCATTAAACTAACGACGTTCTGGCCAGAGCTTACCTTACGACTGTGTGCCGTGGAAAACTCCGAAGAACACTACATCAAGACTGACCACTGATCACACCGCTAGTATTTAGTTAACAAAGCTGAATCGGCACACGAAGAATTACTCTAAAGTGCTCCGAGCACGCTTTCAACCACGAACGAAACGGCTAACAGGACTTAGAGCTGCAAAAACATACAACACGCGAACGTGTGTGAAAAATTCAGCACGTTCTGCAAGTCCACACTTTCGCACGAAACAACAACAAAAACAAAATACGCAACGCATGACTCTGCAAGTATGCAGATGACCTTCTAAAACCAAGTCGTTAGTATTAAGCTTAACGTACAAATTTATTAACGATATATCTGCGGTCCAAAGATATTACCGCACAGCTGACAACACCATGATGCGCGGATTGTGTGCAGCGATTACGCAACTGCGCCGTTGGTTTCGTTTCTATCTTTTTTTTACTTTTCGCGCAGCCAGAGCAGCCGTGCAACGTCCCTTGATCAGGCGCCGCTGTCACTGAGAGAAAGGAAATCACCCGTGTTTATTCAAAGCTTTACGGTCAGATGCTCTGAAAAGGACCAGGCTTGATGAATTGAAAAGAAGCGCCTGCTAACTGGGGACCTATGAATCCAAACAAGCGCCGAGACAGGGAGACAGCAGGACGAGCACCCGGAGGCCAGGACAACTCCAAGTTAGTTAATTCAGCCTTTCGCCTGTTATTATCTACGCCGTGCTAGTCACTTCGCGCATGAACTCCGCCAGACGTCTCGTGATACGCATATCGTGTTCAGGCACGCGTTTACAAAGTTTGGTTCATTGGACGCGAATACCAGTGGCGTATTTTGCATTAAAGCGTACTACGTCCTCTCGGTGCTCACTTAAACGTGCGCGTTCGCGGTCGTGCCTAGCAACCAGTGCATTTTCGCCTCAGCATCGTCTGACAATTAATTTCGTTAACGCTTGACAACAGGTTAACAGCATTCTCGAGTACCAAGGTATAACAGCCGATTACCTGGTGGTCGCGTGCACTGGCAGATCTTGTTGCTTATCAATGACCGGGCGAGGTGAAGCTCGCGCAAAACTGACGAAACCGAGCTTAGAAATCCCTTGTGTGCGTCGCCTTGCGCATTCGGAAGAGGAGTGGTGTTAGCAAAAAACCGATAACGCGTTACGTCACGGTTGCTGGCCAGATGTGCAGTCTATAACAACTTCAAACATCAGATTTCTGCCATCTCGTGCGCTGTAGTAACTGTGTTGTAAAAATGCAGTCCATAAGCACTGTTCCCTGGCTCCCAGCATTCATACCTGCATGCACTCTCAACTCGTACAATAGTAGTACAATGGCCTAACCATTTTGGAGCATGAGGTTGACGTATTAACCGCACATATTTTGATGTTTCGTTGTGTCATGCCTGTTCGTGCACGAGCAACATGTGCAGACGTCTCAGCTGTGCAGCTTTGTAATCATTGCACTGAGACATCGTACAAAGGCGTTCGAGCTCTACCTTTGTGAAAGTTGTGAAAGCCCCAAGCCATGCATATGACATAGCTCAGTAAATAGAATTTATGTATAGCATTCCAAGTCATTATAATTGACAATATTGTCGATGCTGTCTTTGTGCACACTGGATATCTTAGTGAGCACAAAGAACACAGCATGCAATGGCAGTCGTAGCCGTAGCTTTGTTAACAGTGATATGCTGCAATTTCTAACAGCGTATAGTGTCCTAGTAGGCTCAGTATGAGGCAAAGTGACCAACTCGGGCATATGCATCTTAAACATCGCTGCTGGAGTACACTAGGTACCACTTCACATGAACGTTGAAGAGAACAAAACACTGAGCAGACAAAGATTGGTCGAGGCCAGAACTACTACCGTTAGTTCTTAATATTTCTGAAGAGAGTTGTATATTTTTTATTTATTGAACTTGGGATTATGCAGAACTGACTTGCCACATTTGAAACAGTGTAAATGTTACTGGGAAGAGCGAGTGGTTTCTAGCTGATTTTGAAATGGAACTTGCAAATTTGGCGCTATGTGCTTGCGACAGTATGTGGTTGCGACAACATTTGGCTCACATGTTCAGAGGAGCCTCGACCACCAATTGGCAGCATTTTCTGGCTGCGTTCAAATAGCATTGCTCGGCCCCTTTAAATTATTGTTTCTGTGGCATCAGCACTGAAGACGTTCACGTCAGCTTCAGTGCCACCGAGCTCATTTATGTTCAGAGAAGTACTATTCGCATTTTGTTTAGCTAGCAAAGCCTGGTGGAGTTTAAATAGTTCAGTCACTGTGGTGGAAATTCGTACCTTTAGGATAGCCTGCTAACCAAACCACTGTGTAGATCCATGTGCACCATTCACATAAATTAAATACAATAGGCTTGATAACTGAAGCTTTAGGGGACCCCCAAACTTTGTTTCAGCTATCGTATGCAAGCTTATGTATGACTTGGCACAGCACCTCAGTAAAAGCAGGGATGGATAGTTATCGTGTGCATTATCACCACCTTAGTCTTTTTGTTTCTTTTTCTCTGCTCATGGTATTGAAGGCTTTTACAAGGGCAAGCAGGCAGTTGACTACTTTTTGCTGCTTTAAAGTTATTAGTGCTCAAATGTTCAGCTAAAAGAAACAAAAGTATAAAGTATAAATTAACAGAATTAACTGGATAGTGCAGCAGCTTTTAAATACATTGGGCACATAGCAAGGCAAACAGGAATGTGAAATTAGTTTGAATTAAACAAAAGTTTATATTACTATAACAAGTACTGTAGGTATTCCATTCTCAAGCATGAAATGTTGCCACCACTAGTTTATTCACAGTGTGTGATTGTCCACTTACTATTGTGGCCATTACACATGTTAATACCTTTGAAAGGCTTCAATGAGCCTGATTTATCAATTATTTTGTAGTAGCTGTTGCATCACTTCGTAATTTCCGTAGTTATTGTTTGTATCATCTTCATTAACATTGTAACCACTCTCTTTCCAAAGGTCCAAGTGCATAAGGACTTGAGGGTGACATCGAAGGAGAAAAATGTTAACAAATTTGTCACAAGTTCCCAGGAGATTTTTCTTGAAGCCTTTGTCATCTTTCTTTCCTGCAGGAAGCTGGCAGTAAAAGAACTCATCGAACGTTACTACTACCAGTTGACGGAGGGTTGCGGTCAGGAGGGCTGCTCCAATGAAAACTGTGCTTCCAGCGGTCGTTTGCATCGTTTATCACCAAATGAGGCTGCCGCCCGGGCCCTGCACCTAATGATGGCTAAGGCTGCACTCTGTGTCAGAGCTGCCTCCAACCACACTGTTGACCGAGTGCCTGGAGCGTCTTCGTGTAAGTCACTGCCTTATGAAGCTAAAAGTTAGCTGTTAAAATAAATTATGGGGCCCCTTATGTTCCAAAGGAACTATGACCTGACAATGATTCACACCTTGCGGGGACGCCTTGAGTCAATTTTGATCGGTTGTGAGTATCTAATGCACACTTTACTTAACTACAGAAGCGTTTTTGTGTTTTGAATATATGCCCCAATGTAGCTACAGAAGCATTGTTGCATTTTACTGGCATCGAAGTGGGGCCAGTGCTTCTGGAATAAAACTCATGACCTTGAACACTGCAGCGTAACACTGTGGTGACTTATACTGGTGACACGCGGGCGTTTCGAAGGCCTTTGATCCAACGGTCCATCGACTCAAAGGTCAAGTTTGAGCTGCTACATGGGCGGTTTCGGTGGCCGTCGAGTCGATAGTCTATCGAGTCAACGGAGTGCCCCACAACTCCTTCGAGACTTCAAAGGTCGTTGAACGACGGAAGCGGAAGCGGCGCGAACTCCGAGACTTGGTGCACCGGCAGCTCCCGCGCACATTAGTTTCTGAGGCCATGGCCCTATTTATGTCGTTGTGTCAATAAGTAGAATCCTACACCTGTGAAAAATATTGGAAACGTGCCGGGAGTCCAACGCTCTCACTTTATTGCATTAGTTTTAGAACGAATATGCCGTCACTGGTATAAAAAACAAACGCCATGCAGCTGGTGGGAAACACTGCGTGTTGCACCATCTGGTGCCTATGAATCAAACTACTTTTGAGGCTCACGCTAGAGACTTAGGCTTAGCAGTGTCAAAATCGGCACGTTTTCTGAATAACGAATGCAAAACGTCGCACATACTTTGTCCCTTTTGGTACATGGGATTCAGAGAAAGCTCAATTTAAAGTTTGTTTCTTGCCGTCGGTGCGAATAGCAAGCAACTAGTGAGAATTGAAATTGAAGCGGGTGCCTTGGTTGCCGCCATGTTGTTACGAAATCACTCGGCGACTCAACGGCCATTGAAAACTGCCGCGCAGCAGCGCCAGAATGTATTTTGAGTCGATAGAGTCGCGGGCTTTTCGAAGGTCGTCGACTCGAAGGCCTTCCAATGTGCCCGTGTGACACAGGTATTACTACTTCTTTGGGTCATTACGAGCATGTGTTACAACAATATTGGCCCTTGTCAGAATACAGAGTGAAATTGCTTTTACTGTCAAGTGAAACGATGTCATACCTTTCGGTGTCAATTCACTCAGTGATGTTATAAACAGGCCCTGTCCCCTTGTTGATGTGGCTTCCACTGTCTGGGTTGAGGCCAGCATCATCACAATGTGCTAGAATTTATGTGAGATTGCCAAAAGTTGAAACTATAATGAATCATTGGAAGAGCTTTAGGGTCCCTGCAGTAGCTACTGGAGTGTCAATACACAATATGTGTGGACTTCATTTGCATAAATGGAAGTTGCATGCTTTTCATAACTTGAGATCTCTGCACTACTGCATTTGCAATACTTCTGGTGCTTGGTGCAAAGGTGTTGGTGTACTCAGATATTTGGTCCAGTCATAGGTGCTGCATGGCCATGATTAATCTGGACACACTCGTTATGTCACACATGATGTTTGGAGTGAATTTGTAAAAAAGAAAGCAATGGGCGTAGCTTTCACTAATGGCGCAAGGCTAGACACAGCGGAGCTGATCGGCACCTAGCTGGGCCTAGCTTTTCCTAGATTTTTTGCTTACACGAAACCATTTGTAGCGGTGAACTGTGGCACCTTGCCTCATAGCAGGGATTTCCAGCACGTCCGGCACACCCATGTTTCCTTGTGCCCTGAGGCTTCGGGAAATGCTCCATAAAGCACTCTGAGGCCCAGTGAACACTTCTGAACATTTTGCACCGACCTCAGCATAGAGAGGTTCGCATCGAACCAGAGACAGTCACAGACGCAGCATGCGCAGGCCAAAGTCGAGAGAAAGACCCACATTTCGTGATGGTTTGAAGCTTCGGCAAGTGCCTCACGATGCACTCCTATGCCCACCAAACGCTTCTCAAAGTTTCACACCGAGCTCAGGATAGAGAGGTTCCCGTCAAACCAGACACGCTTGCAGATGCAGTGTGCATGCCAACACCCGTGCACGGATTCTTCAACAGAATGGAGGAGGGGGAGCGCATGTGTAATTGCCAGTGACGTCACAACATTTAGAGAAGAGCATAGAAGGAGGAAGTGGTGCGCCAGCTGTGTTGTCAGTGGTTTCTGGACAACAGCGAAGAAAGGATTCTTTTCTGATGACTGATGGTTCTGTGGTTTGACTGACAGCTTTGCTGTTAAAAAATTAAAATAAAAGAGTAAAAGAGGCCACCTAGCAAGAACCTTGTTGCCTTGTAGAAATGTTCACGTGCCTTTCTTCGAGATACGCTTTAAAGGGCCACTAAACAGGTTCCTACTTTTTTTTAAGCCGCCTAAACAAGCTAACTCAATCATAGAGAAGGTTGTGGTGATTACATTCTGCGACTATGACAGCGCTGCGCGCCACACAGACACCGTATTTCAAAAAACAATTCCTGCGCCTTTTTCCTGCGATTGACCAGTTGCTCTCGCATCCTAGGTGTCGTCACGTTCTACCGCGAACAACTTTGCGCAGTTGTAGCTCGTTGATTGGCCGAAACCAGGTCTATGTCAGATCCTGTGGCCATCCCACCGGCGTGAGAGCAGGAGCAACTGGAACTGCAGCGGAAGCGTCAATGACTTCAATTGCTCACGTCATGTCACGTGTCAAAAGTGAATAGTCTCGACGGCGCGCTGCGCCTACCCTCTCCTCGGCAGAGAAGGGTGGGGAGGACGACCGAGAAAACGAAACTGACGCAAGCGGCCGCTTAAACCCGTGTAACTTCTTTATTATTGCACCGATTCGCAAAATTCTTGTGGGAGCATGTTCACATCCCACAGGAGCGCAGTTATATCATTAAAACAAATTTTGGGCCTCGGGGTTGTTTAGGGGCCCTTTAAGATTATTGCAGGTGACTTCAGCGATAAGACATGCTATCAACAAGCCAAACTTTTGCAGAAGTGGGTGGGTCAGCAGGTGCTGTTTGGTTATGCTGAGGGTTTTTTGAAAGCTCGCGATAAATGTCTTTTACCTAATTTCTTGTTTGTGTTACTTCATCTAATTAATTATATTTTATTGCAGGTAGGTTAACTGAACATAGTAGGAATGCAGTGTCAGCATGCGGTGAAGGTGCAACATCAGTGGAACCTGCTGGAGCATCACAGCAAATGGAGTTGGATTCTGCGTGCACCTCGCACAGGGCTCCTGTTGTCTCAGGAACGGTTACACAAAGTGACAAAAGTGGTGAGCACTGCTCTTATCAGGATTTCCCACATATCTGTGTGCTGACGTGCATGATGACCAGTGCCAGGGACTAATGTATTTCAAGTGTAATGCCAGCACGTATTACACTTTCATTTGCTGATAGATGCTTTCAAAATAGTGCTGGTTGTAGATATAAATGTGTAGTATGTGCCGTGAAGGGGCCCTGCGACACTTTTGAACAATTGACATCAGTCGGGGCACTGAATATGTTGCTTGACATTTTTGTTGCTCCTTAGGAGGGATGTGCACATTCGATTTATTCGTTGGATTCAAAACCAACAAATAAAGCATAGCACATGATCTTTCTGCAATCATGAAATCAGCCATTGCTTTTTCTGCTTCAAGCAATGTTGTCAGTGCCCCTAGTGATGTCATTTATTCAAAAAAGAGTGGCCA
Organism: Hyalomma asiaticum; assembly: GCA_013339685.2. Lineage (NCBI taxonomy): Eukaryota > Metazoa > Arthropoda > Arachnida > Ixodida > Ixodidae > Hyalomma > Hyalomma asiaticum. The sequence continues at coordinate 66,721,955 of CM023483.1, forward strand.
CTTTCCAGCTGTGTTTGAAACCAAATTCCAAATTCCCTAGTGTTTGCAGTGCAGTGATATTTGGCTCACTTGTCCACAGGAGCCTGCACGACAGATCCGCACCATATTCTGAATTTGTTCACAACGTGTACAAGGCCCCTTTTATGACGGATGATTACTCTCTGGGCGTTTGCTTTCTCTGATAAGTCGTCATTACCACGCAATGCTCGCATGTGCTACCAGCGGACTTTCTCGCTGGACGTGGCCTGTGATGTCAGCTTTGTGGCGCTGCCTAGCGACGGGTATACATGTGACTGCAGGGAACACTCTTCCTTCTCTTTGGCATGGGACGTCATCGCATGAAGTCGACTTATGTGCACAATAGTATGTCCGCGATAGCGGGGAGCTTCTCAGGGATGGTCCCACAGACTTCCTGTTCCCTGATTTCGCCTCCATTGTGAAACGTGACTCGCAACTGACATAGGCATAGGCTTGGGTTTCTCAAACTTCACTCACTCAGTATCCTGATGTGGCAAGTTAAACATTATCAATTCCTTGTTGTGTTATGTTGATGCACTCTTGGTTGCATTATTCAGCTAGCAGGCTTACCATGTGTAAAGGTGCAAATAAATGCCCTCTCTGATGGTGTGCACTGTGGTGTACTGTGTCCGTTCCTTGTGCATGGAGACCCCGCACCGCAGGTATAACATGTTCTCTTTAGTAAATAATTTGAAATATTTAGTGAATTTCTGCTCATTAATTGGGGATTATCAGACAGTTTGTTTGCGATATCTTCTTTTGCATTGTTGTGTGACTGTAAAATAACCTCTGTCACTTCTGTTACATTTTTATTACCGGTAATGACGACTTAGTCTTGGGGGCACCTAGCATGTTTCGTTGTAGAATTGTTCATATTGTCTCATTTTATTAGCAAATGGCACAAGCATCAACACAACAGTGCTTGCAGCACCAAGCTTGAAAGATGAGATACGGCCTCAAGAGATGGAAATTGACCTGTACTGTACCTTCAATGATACGAGCCCTCTTACAGTCCTGCCAAAGAAGCCATCAACTGTAATAAATGCCCTTTCCCCACAAGAAAAGCCTGGTAAGTGATATTTTAGTGCAAAATCATGTTTAGCATTGTGCTCATATATATGTTACTTGCTTAAGGAAATTTTGGTGATTAGATTAATGCAAAAATGAAGGCCGGTGTGAATTGAAAGGCTTATATCGTGAAATTTGGAGTAGGCGCCCCCCTTTGGGGCAAGAGATTATCAACAAATTTATAGCGGAAGGAGGGGGGGAAGGGCTCCTACTCGGTCACAAACCAAAATTTGATATGGCGGTGGAACTGCCAGAGAGAAAAAAGAATGCAGAATGGTTCTTTTCATTGATATTTGTGGAATACCGTATTTACTTGCATATGAACACACTTTTTTTAATAGAAAACAGACGGAAAGTTGGGGGTGCATTTATTATGTAGTGTAAATATTACGAAAACTTTTTCTAGGTGAACAAAGCATTTTAATGCCTAAAAGAAAAAAAAATGCCATTGCGGCTTTCGGTAATGCCTAAGGCCGCACTTGCGAAGAAACCTTATTTAAAAGGAGCTATATGGGGTCGGCACCATGTCACTCGGTACCCGCTGCGACAGCCTTTATGGGGGCTGCAGTTTGTTCCATTGCGATGGCCTTTATGGCCTTTCATTTTCTTTTAGCACGTGGTTTGGCCACAGTGCTGCGAAGCCGGACAAATAACAATGCTGTCAAACAGCGAACTGCCAAACAACATGAGTGGCATGCGGCGGTTAATGCTGTCGAACGGCCAACTGCCAAACAACATGAGTGGCATGCGGCGGTTGTTGCGGTGCATAGAGTGCTTATAGTTTTTATGTCGCCGCTGGTAGCGCCTGTAACGATGCCACGATGGCACAATGCGTAGGCTAATGATACTCGCTGGGCCGGCTTGGCAGGCTTGCAGCAAACAAAGGTCGCTGAGTTGCCGATGCAGTCATGGAGGCGCCCAGCCTCATCAGCGTTCGGTAGTGTTTGCAGGTGGCTGTCACTGGAAAATATGTGTTTCTCATAACCGCATGCAAAACGGCTCATCATCGCATTTCTTGCTCGCACACTTGCTCCTGTATAACGTGCCGAATGGTTGGGCTGAGGCATGAAGTTGACTGCGGCAGGGTGGAAATGATGGAGAGCTGGCAGGCAACTTCTTCTCGCATGAAAGCTTTGATCTACGAGAGGAGGGCTGCATCTTCAAAACATTGGTACCAAGGCGGACAGCGACTCCTGATGTGGAACAAGGCGGCGGGTCACAAGGCATTGTCGGCGAAGCTCGTCGTAGCTTTGACATAGATGAATGACCTGGGTGACAGTGGAGGGGCTCTTCGAAATCAACATTTGAAAAGCGTCGTCATCAATGCCCTTAGAGTATGTTCTTGATTCTATCTGCCTCGGTCATTGTTGCATCGACACATTCACATAAATCGATGACATCTTCCAGGTAGCTGGTAAAATTCTCACCGGGCTGCTGAGATCGGGACTGATTCGGGACCCCTAATTTTTCACCAGCATCGCCACCATCTCCACTCTATCGAGTCGTGAACCCCTGGCGCACCGCACACAATAAGCCCATCTGCTACTCGTGTGGGATACCCGGACACGTAGCACGCTTCTGCCGCCGTCGTCCACTACGTCCGCATTACGACTCACGCTTCCGACCATGAAACAGAACTACACCAGCCAAGTCTTCGACCAACACCTGGCCGCCGATCTCCTTCTCCCTGCCGTCGCTCGCTCTTGCCGATGCGTCGGCGTCCATCTTCAACCGAACCGGAAAACTAAGTGGCACAGTTCTCGAGGCAAGAACTGCGTCATCGTCGAAATGCCCAAGCCCTCTTCGCTCGCCGCCAAATGTTATAGATGTTGTCTTTGAAGGTGTTTCTGTGTTCACGCTCATTGACACTGGTGCTGCTATATCCGTGATTGCTGAAAAACTATGTCGCTCAGTTCGAAAGGTGACAACGCCCTTCTTTGGTCCATTGCTTCGCACAGCCACAGCAGAGCACGTCAAGCGGGTTGCTGCGTGTACCGGAAGAGCTTTAATTCAAGGAAAGCTCCACACCGTCGAGTTTGTCGTATTGCCCCACTGGGGTTCACATGACATCATCTTAGGATGGGATTTTCTTTCCCGTCACCAGGCCATTATTGATTGTTTCCGAGCAGAAGTCGCCTTCTCTTCACTTGGCGATGCCATGTCTGACGATGTTCCGCTCCCTTGAGGCAAGTTGATTATTGCAGATGATGTCCAGATCCCTCCGCACTCGTCTGTCATGGCACCTGTAGGCTGTTCTGCTATTTCTGACGCCAGTGTACTCTTCACACCTTCCGCTGCTTTCATCAGTCGCCACCTCGTACCACTCCCAACCGCTCTGCTCTCCCTTGAAGATTGTGTGACAAACCTTCGCTTTTCTAACCAATTCCCGTTCCCGATTACATTGCTTCACGGTGAATCCGTTGGTACTGTGAAGCCTTGCAAACCCATTTCTATGTTAGACGTCCTAGATGGTTCGGTGGAGATGAACGTCCTCTCCTATATATAGTTCTCCAACTGTGCCATTGCCTCAAGAGGTTTTCCGCTCTGTCATCGAAGACGGCTTAACCCCAATGCAACGAGAGGAACTCCTCGGCCTCCTTGACAAGTTTCGTCATGCTTTCGACAGCCACAGCAGTACCCTTGGCCGAATGTAGACTGTCTGTGACTGCATCGACACAGCTACTCACCCACCACTGCGGCAGCGGCCTTAGCGCACATCATTGACGGAACGCTGAATCATTGATGAACAAGTGGGTGACATGCTAAAGCGCAGTGTAGTTCAGCCATCCAACAGTCCATGGGCATCGCCAGTTGTTCTAGTCAAAAAGAAAGATGGCTTGATTGGCTTTTGCGTAGATTACTGCCACTTAAACAAGATAACCAGAAAAGACGTTTACCCATTGCCGCGAATCGACGATGCCCTGGACTGTTTGCAAGGCGCTGAGTTCTTCACCTCTCTTGATTTACGATCCGATTATTGGCAGGTACCTATGGCCTCAGAGGACAAGCCGAAAACTGCCTTTATTACACCAGATGGCCTATACAAATTCAATGTGATGCCGTTTGGCCTTTGCAACGCGCCCGCCACATTCGAGCACATGATGGACGTCATTCTGCGAGGCCTAAAATGGAACACGTGCTTATGCTACTTGGATGATGTAGTTGTATTTGCACATGATTTTTCCACTCACCTTCATCGCCTGCAGCAGGTTTTACGCTGCCTCACCGCCGCTGGTCTACAGCTAAACTTAAAGAAATTTTACTTTGGCCACAAAAGCTCACCATTCTCGGGCACGTCTTGTCAAAGGACGGCATTCTTCCGGATGTTGCAAAGCTGCGGGCTGTGCAAAAATTCCCAAGGCCTAGGAATCTAAAAGACTTGTGCAATTTCATTGGCCTCTGCTCCTACTTCCGCCGCTTCGGTTGAAATTTCGCTTCGATTATGGCCCCACTCACAGAGCTCCTTCAGGGCGACGCCAGCCTTTCTGCGTGGTCTCCGGCTTGCGATCGTGCCTTTGTGACGCTACAGGCAACTCCTCACAATGCCTCCGATACTGCACCATTTTGACCCTACTGCTGCCACAGAAGTTCACACAGATGCCAGTGGTGTGTCGGTCTCAGGTGCTGTCCTCAGCGCAGCGAAAGCCTAGATACGAAGAATATGTTGTTGCCTACGCAAGCTGCACTCTCATAAAGGCTGAAGCGAATTGCTCAGTCACCGAGAAGGAATGTCTGGCGATCATTTGGGCAATTACGAAATTTCGGCCATACCTGCACAGCCGGCCTTTCGATGTTACTGACCACCATGCCCTTTGCTGGTTGTCGACCCTCAAAGATCCGGCTGGTCATCTCGCCCGATGGGCTCTGCGCCTCCAGCAGTACGACATCCGTGTTGTCTACCTATCAGGAAAGAAGTGTGCTGATGCCGACGCTCTTTCTCGCTCGCCATGTCGACACCGACATTGCCAGTGTCTCCTGCCATTGATGACTCATTTTCGCCATCAGCTTCCATCGACATGTCTTTGGAGCAGCGCAAGGATCCCTTGGAATGACTCTCTGATCCCTTACCTGTCTGATCCATCAGCAAGCCTGCCATCCCGAGCTCTGCGCCGCCAAGCTTCCCATTTCGCCATTAGGGATGGAATCCTTTATCGCCAGCAATTACCAATCAGACGGCCGCAAATGGCTGCTGGTCATACCGAGACAGCTACGCGCAACTATATGCGCCGCTTTCCACTCTGATCCTCAGTGCGCACACACTGGTGTGTTCAAAACCTACGCCAGACTGCGCCTTAGGTTTTATTGCCATGGCATGTACACCTTTGTGCAAAAGTACATTCGATCTTGCACAGAGTGCCAGCGCCGCAAGCCTTGTCCTTGCCGCTCTTCTGCTCCGATGCAGCCTTTGCCGTGCCCATCATGCCCATTCGACAGGATTGGGATAGACCTATACGGACCCTTGCCATACACTGCTGCCGGAAATCGCTGGGTTATTGTGGCTATTGACCACCTCACGAGGTACGCGGAAACTGCTGCCCTCCCATCCACGACAGCTTGTGACATTGCTTCCTTCCTTCTCCACCACTTCGTTCTTCGTCACGGGGCTCCGCGCGAACTCCTGAGCAACCAAGGCCGTGTCTTTCTCGAGAATGTGGTTGAAAATCTTGCTGAATGCCGTATCATTCACCGCTGCACCGCTGCCTATCACCCGCAAACAAACGGTTTGACCGAGCGCTTTAACCGAACTCTTGGCGACATGGTTTTGATGTTTGTCGCCTCCAACCACACCGACTGGGATGTCATTCTTCCATGTGTAACGTACACCTACAATACGGCGCCTCAGGCGACTACCGGCTTTTCCCCTTTCTTTTTGCTTTATGGCCGAGAACCATCATCACCGATCGACTCTCTCCTGCCCTACCGTCCCGACTCAGCCGAGGGCACATCGGTTTCCGAAGCCGCTCGATATGCAAAAGAATGTCGCCGACTAGCTCGCTCCCTTACCACCCAACAACAAGCCCTGCAGAAATTTCGTTGGGACGATGGCCTGCCAAACCGCCGGTTCCACCCGGCTTTTCGTCTAGCTGTGGGTGCCCTCTACTTCTACGCCAGGTATCACTCCAAAGTTTGCCTCGAAGTATCATGGCCCTTACCGTGTCCTGCAGCAAACTTCTCCCGTCAACTACCTCGTCGAACCAGTCACACCCACCACAGACATGCGCCGTCGCGGCTGCGAGACTGTGCACATAGATCGCCTGAAACAATATCATGAACTGCTTGTTCTCACGGCGCCTTAGCCCACCGAAGTGGCTCCGTCTCCAGGGAGGGGGAGAGATGTAGTGAAGAAGCGCACCCTTGATAGCTCCGCAGCCGGATCGCCAATGCAGTAGTGGGGCGCGAGCTGAAGGTGATTGCTGCTTGGGCTGGTTAAGCCTATACGCCATCGTGTCTACCAGTCGGTGCCGACCTCGTCGTCCACAACCGTGTTGAGCTTCCTTATCACAAATGTTGAGTTTATAGCTGCTAAGACGACGATGCTGTGTCAGCTTTTAAAGCAAAGAAAGTCATTCTCTGAAGCCCTGCAACCTGCAAAAATCTCTCATTCCGCCCCCTCCCCCCATTACACCGACACTTGCTGCAAAAGGAGCGCTTGAAGTAATGTGCGAACACGTCTGCTTGCTGGTGACATGTTGCAATGCTTGCAGCGGTCAATTTAAAATATAAGGGACTCTCGAAACACGCGGCCACATAGTTTGCTATGAGAAATAGGCTTCTCCTTATGTAGAATGAACAAGGAAAAACTAATGCTGCCTTCTGCCTATGCAGCACACCGAAGCTTTGTAGACATAAGTAGAAATAGCATAAGTAGCACATCATACATTTCTAGTTGGCCACCACAATCTTTGGAACATGTCACCAGTGGATATCGAGCTTACATGTGGCTTCCTGCACTCTTCATGCGTCCAGTTTCATTTCGATATGGAAAAAAGCCCACACTTTCTTGTGCTGCAGGGTTTGAGACAATGACTTTTTCTTTGTTTTAGAAACTGATATTACATTGTCATCTCTATGGCTAAAAACTCGTCATTAACAATAACCACCAAAGTCTGTTATTAAAGAGATAACTAGTATGTAATTAAGCAGCTAATTGGTTAGCACTTCTTGGGGACTTCCGGATGTCCACCAGCTAAAGGCTTTTTTCTGGAGACGTTTCCTTTTTATCTTTCTTTTTTTTTTTTCAGGCAGCCCATTTTTGAGAATTTCTGAAAGTGTTCAGTGAAACACCCTGTATACATTGTTGCTATTTTAAATCGTGGTTTATGACAGTTGTAATTTTTGTCCATAATTTTCTTTTCTCTTTCCCACCTGTCACTCGTAGTTGCTAGTTTGATTTCATCAGTCCAAACCTTCCAGTGAAGAGCACAAACACTTCGTGGTGGCTTATTCTTAGATCGTGTTGCGTACGTGTTGCATAAACTGATTTGACTACCAGACCGTTTTCATAACAGCCAGCCATCATAACAAAGGTGGCACAGTGCGGGGAGCTCATTTCGCTTAATGGTGGAAGTGGTGTCTACTGTTTCCACCTTGACTTGCTTTGTTGCCGGGTCAAGTGGAAGTAGTCTGGTATGAAGAGAATTGTGCAAAGTGCAAACCTTTGTCAAATCAGCCAGTAAAAGCCAGATTTGCTGACACAAAGCAACATGTTCTGGTCTGGATTTGCCACTTCGGAAAAAGCCACTAGAGTATGAATGAAAAGGAAAATTTCCAGCCACCCATTTGTGCCACAAAACAGCCGCCCCAGACAGGTGTTGGTCCTATGATTGGACCCTGAATCAGAATGAATTTTTCATTAACTGGGAAGCTTTCATTTCTATGAAATTTGTATGGATTTCGTTGAAGCTTTATGCTACAATTTTTTTCTTTCATTACCGTTGCTCCACCCTGTGGGATTCCACAGAACTCATTTGCCAGGTCTTGAATGTGAAGGGGGAACACTGCTCTTAGAGACAAAATTTCATGAAAAAAATAGATTTTTGGAAAGTGGTATTTTTGCAACATACAGGCAGTGCTGCAGATGCTGACCAAATTTCTCATATCTCAGACTGATATTTCAGCCACAATAGCAGTTTATATCCCCAAGGCAAGCTATATTTTGGCTATCAAAAAGCAAGAAAAATGGGCTTTTTTCATGCCCAATTGCTGCTGAGCTACATATGTTGCATTAGCAGGCATCGAGGTTATATCCCCAATAGCCACAAATCACCTGTCACGTATATTTCAATACTCTGTATTACATTTGGTTCAAAATGAGCTTTATTTGTTTTCTTGCTTTTTCTCGGAACATGCTTTCACTCACTCTGCTTGTTTAGTGCGGCAATTTCTCAAAGTCTAGAAGAGATACAGCTGTAATTTTTTTTTATATGTGATGCTGAATGCATAGAGCTTGAAGTGCTGCAAGCAGATTGTTCTTTTTCTCTTTCTGTAATTTTTAATCTGCTTTTGTTCAAGTTCATTAGTAGCTGTGGCATGAGCATCTAAGCTTTGATGAGCTCCTAAATTGTTATTTGTTGTTGGATTTGGAAACTGCTTGCAGCAGTTCATTCCTTATGTATTCTGCTTTGCATTCATGCCCTAAATTTAACTTTCTACCCAGTTCATTTTTATCCATTGTCTTACCAATTATTAGTAATTAACGTCTAATTATTTTGATAACTAAATGAGTTACAGAAAAAATAACTGCATTTTTGAAATCAGCACAAGAAAATACATGTACCTGTGCTTTTAAATTGAATTTGGTTAAAAAATAAAGACAATAGCTTCAGGTACCATGTCCCCTTTTAAGAAGTTTGGGAAGAAACCAGGGTAGAGTATGCCACAAAACAACCATTGCTTTTTTACAGCCACCTCTGGATCAACAGCGCCAGCTGCGGCTGCTCCAAGGGCTCCGCGGACGTATCGCATGTTAACTGAGGAGCTCCTCCTTGGCCTGGTGTCTGAGTGTCGCTCCTGTGGCAACTACACGCCCCTCATACATGCACTGGGCCAAGTGTTCTCCCGGGAGAAGTTTCTCAAACGTAGCTTTCCACGGAGGCCATCGCCTTCTTCGGAGGACGGAGGTCTGACCAAGGAAGATCTGCGTGCTATGGAGGGTGACATGGACAAGGATCAGGACTCGCTTGAACTGGAAAGTGGAATGGTGGCCAGCGACAGTGATGACATGCTCATGGAGCATTGTCTGTCGGAAGTGGTGCCTGATGGTCTCTCTAGGAATGTTGCAGCTATGCTAAAGGAGTAAGTAGCAACTCAGAATTGTGTTCCTTTTTATAGCGAAGCTGTACAGTCCCTCAATCACTGCAGCCACATTTAGTTTAACTTGTTTTTGCAAGTTTTGTCCTGTAGTGGCTAGGAAAAGAAACCTATGGCCATTGTGCTTTTGGTCAAGCCAACTTCCCCTGCATATACTCAGTGTAGCTCCATGTAAGTTTGCAAAACTGAATATTGGCGACACACGACTGCTTTATTGAAGCCAATATTATATATCACAGCATGTTCCTCATGCAGCATTGCATTGGCAGAAAAATTCATTTGTTTCTTCTCGTAACATTTTCGGCCAGTGGCTAAATATTGCTCTGACCTTGAATCGGGCAGTCAGTTCTTTTTATCAAGGATGCAACACAAGTTTTTGTGATTTAAATCAATGTTTGCATGTTTCAGTGCTAAATTTATGATTAGCTCGAGAACAGAAGGATAGTGCATTGTTATGCAGCCGTACGAGCATCATACTTGATGAACACATGTAAAAATCTACCTTCTTCTTCAGGTTGGGCTGGTGATTTTCGATTTGAGTGCATTAGAAGTGCTAGATTCAAGATCTCGTTTATGGCTTGTGTTCGTAATGACAAAACTGCTAGTACATCTGTGCCTTCATCCTTCAGGGCTTGCCAGCAGCTGTATAGGAATGAGCCGTCTTGAACCTAGTACTGGCGTCTTGTAGGTGCTGACATGGCAACGTTTGCCAGCCATATTATCACATGTTCGGATATAGCAGGCATACAGAGACCTTATTTGTGGCCATCAGTGTGTGAAATGCGCACTTTACAGTATCTATAAGCAAAAGTAATGCACTTGACTGAACACTTGTTTGTCCTTATTTCTGATTACTCACAATTTGCTCGGGTTTCTGCGTTAGGATCTGTATATTTTCCGGAGCACATTGCCTAATTTCATGAATTTGAAATGGTCCCTTCTTTCTTTATTTTCCTCTCTCTTGCAGACTCAATGGATTGGTTAACCAGGATATTCCAGTGGATGTAGAGTCAGTCAGGAGGTCCTACGATGTGTTGTTTTCTATACCAGAACTCCCTTTTCTCGATGCTTTAGTGAATGCAATTATGATCCTCTGTGAGAATCTGGAAATTGGTCTCAGGTAAGGCATATTCCTTGTGCTGCAGTTAAGTGCTGCGCAGTTAAACCACGATATAATTAACTCTGTAAAGTTGGCAATTTACTTTGATAAAAATTCGTTAACTGAGATTCTGCTTTTTGTGTAAGGCATAGTCACCGAAGGATTCATTACACTAAAAGTGCTGAAAGAATATTTGAATGACAGGACAGTTAAAAAAAAAAGAACTATTTCAATACTTCAGAAAGTTCATTTTTATTTATGTTTAACCAGAGAGGTGGTGATTACAACCGAATGCTGCGTCAGCAAAGTACTTTTTGCAGTGTCTGTACATCACACATATAGCCAAAAGAAATGCAGGTCTAATGCACTGTGTTCATAAGGGGTAAGAGTAGCTATCGTGCTCACTCGGCTGCTGCAATTTGTCATTAAAACCTTTCAGTTGCCCAGACTGAAGGGGCGATGTCAATGGAGGCGGGGGTGGTGGCCTCCTCAATCACCTGATGGGGAGGGGTGCCAAATTGGCCCAGCACTGTTACACCACCCTGTTCTGACCGAAATAACCTAAAAAATGACAAGACGCAAGGGGGGGGGGCGACTTCATTGACAAGATAGCATGAATTAACAACTTGAAGCCTACTTTGAAACAAGGCTTTCAAGACAGAAATTACAGAGTGATGGGGACAACATCCTGAAGTTGCTGTGCAGTAAGCAATGACAAGGAACTGGACAGCAGCTATAGTGGTCTGCTCAACGATCTTTTGATAAAGCGGGAACCATAGACACCACTAGTGAGTTACATGTGACAAAATGGCCCAGCTACAACAGGGTGGTTTTAAATTTATCATACTAGTGCTGAGGTACTGCCACTACATAAATAAGACCTAATTTGCAACTAACTTTTTACCTACTAATGAAAATAAAATAGAGTGTAAAACATCTGATTCATTTTTGCTGCTTAGTATGGCTGAGTGTTGCCCCATCGTGTTGTAGGTACCACAAGGCATACCAGAGGGACCCCAGCTTGCTGTCTGTATTTGTGGTGCTGCTGGAGCTTCCGCTGCTTGAGGGACCCCTGTGTGGGAGTGCATTGCATGCATTGTGTCGTGCTTGCGCCTTGCTGCCGCCTGAGGCCCAGGCACGGCTGGCCAAACAGTGGGGGGCGCATTGCCCTCCTCATCGACTGCGCAACACCCTCAATGCGCTGCATCAGGTGCTCACTGCACGCGTCATTGAGGGACACTTTGGCCGAGACTTTGGTGTCGCTGACGATGAGCTACTGGTGGCCTCCATCAAGGTCAGTTTTGCTTTTTCAGCAGCACTTCACTTGATGGTCAGCTTGCTGTCTTTAATGTTCAGGACAGGCAAACAGAGCCAAGGCACTGAAAATTGCTTGGAGATAGTTGCTTTTGAAAGTGGCCACTGTGCTTGCATTATAGCACTCTTATTAAACAAGCAGAACCTGCAGTATTGTAAAGCTTGACGGTGACAACCACAGTGGATAACTTTAGAGGAATGTTGTGCCAACTAGAAATGGAATTGATTAGTAGTATTTAGTAATTGAATAAGCTATTGCAGCTTATAGAATGCTTCTTCAAATTTTACTGACTGAAAACAAGAAGCTCTAGCAGAATCTTCTATTCATTACTTTGGTTACATTCAAATTCTACAAATCCAAATCTACCCAAAAAAATTTAATGCTCTTGCACCATTCCACAAGGATCCATTGCCTTAGCTTCTCTACATTGTCCTGCCATGGTGTTCTGATCAGTTGTTAGTGGTATCTTGGGGTACCAAAGGCCATGTGCACCTGTATTTGATTCAGTGCTTTGTTACAGTGATGTTTGTTGTGTCCCTGGCTGTGGTTTCAGACGATGAAGATTCTATTCATGGCGAATGTGCTTGGAGGTGAACTCGAGCAGTGTAGGGAAGAGGAGGAGGAAGTACTTGCTACTGCCAATGGTCAGCCTCTTCCCAAGGACCCCACCCAGACACTCAAGGATGATCCAATGTGGGACCTGCTGGGTGTGAAGGTATATATTGCTGTTCTAGCATGTTCAGTATGTTTTCAAATGTTCTGACCAATCTCTGCCGAAAGAAACAGAGCCACTAAGGGCTAAGGCGTCTTTAAGGCCTAACATTTAGATGGACGTGAAATGAGACCCAGGTACTGTTCCATGTCAGTGTACGTTAAAGAACCCCATGTGTTTGAAATTTCCGCAGGGCTCCACTACTGCGTCTCTCATAGTCATAGCTGGTTTTGGAATGTAAAACCATACAATTCAGTCAATCAATCTTCAATGCCTGGCTCTGTTACATTAAACATGTAGGCTGCCTTTGAGCGAAGGGGGCACGTAGGGGCAAATGAAAAATCCTACACCAGAGCTTTCAAACAAGTGTGCTTGAAACAGGTAGTTAACTAGATGTCCCAGAGTCACATTTACTCTATGCATAGATTGGCTTTGTTTCTACAGAAGAGGGCTGTATGTTGGAGAGGGAGCAAACAACATTTTATTTAAGATTGTGAACTCCCAGCCGCCCACCACAAATTAGCATTGGGCTCGCGTGTTCGTGACATCATTGCCTGCAGATAATAAACGTCTTTTTTTTTTTTAACCGTGTTTAGAAAACATTGCGCTCAGACCCTCAGGTGTTCAGTACTATTCCAGAGAACTACAGCATGGAAAACATTCATGGAGTCCTAGCTCATCAAGCAACTTTTTCATGTTAAACACTGCTCAAATTATGACTTCACGTTTGATTGAAGTCATAGATGTTTCCGTTTACTGCTTCGCTTGCATTTCACCATTTTCACAGTGCTTAGATGACTCTTGCGCTGTAGAAACTCTTTTGACTTTCGCTTGCCATGGTAGTAGTTCAGTGATCTGGCATTGCACTGCTGAGTTTACTGTCATGTGTTTGATCTCAGCCATGGTGGCTGCATTTCAACGGGATAAAAATAAACAAACACACATGTACTTAAATTGAGGTTTTCCCTTAACCTAAGCATTCTGTAGTTATGAGTCCTCCAGCAGAGCGTGACTCGTGATAAAATTGTGGTTCTAGCATGTTAAACACCTGAATTAAGCTAGATTTTTTTTAACCTTTCTTTGTGTGTGGCCTTAACTACATAGTTTTCTGCCTCTGTGCTCTCTTCACCAGGTGGCCGACTGTCGAAAGCCACTAATACCATGGGAGGAGTTTTACAACGAACCCTTGAGCGAGCAGCTCGAAACAGACCGAGGTTTTGTGCATTCACGAGGGGCAAGCACTAGGGAGGGGCACTTCTCCTTCTTGGGCCACGCTTTTGTTCTGACACCCGCTGTGAAAGCCCTGGGCCTGTACTATGACAACCGCATCCGCATGTACAGCGAACGACACCTGTCAGTGATTCAAATGTTGGTGGGTGGCGAACCATCTAACCCTTACCTTCGGATCAGTGTGCGCCGTGATCAGCTTATCGATGATGCACTTCAGAAGGTATGTGCCTCAGTGCTGGTTATTGAGCTGTGTCTTTTATTTTGTTGTGACCAAGAGTTTCACTAGAAAGCCACTAAATATTGCGAGATTTCCATTAATTCAATGACAGCTTTTCTTTATTGTAGTCTTTCTAGCAAGCAAAGGGTCAGGGCAAAATTACTCGATGAAATTTGGCAAAGTTCATACCCCACTCCCATTTTATTTGGAGGAGCATAAATGCACTTTGTCCAACCCAGATGTACGATCGATTTGCATGCAACGTAATGAAGCCTTGCCACATTTTCATGTGTTGTTGTGGTCATTGTGAGCATGTTGACCCTTATTAGTGATGTAGTCGCAGAAGACTGTTTTACTAAGATGTGATGTCGTACTAGTTCGCCGTGCATGTGATGGAGTCAGCTTACAAAAGTTACATTTTATTGTTTCTGCCTGCAGCTGCACTATTTTGCCACGGAGAACCCGTCGAGCCTAAAAAAGCAGCTGGTAGTAGAGTTCGAAGGGGAGCAGGGAATTGACGAAGGTGGTGTCTCCAAGGAGTTTTTTCAGCTTGTTGTCGAGGAAATCTTCAACCCTGACTTAGGTGCGTAGCTTCCTTCTTTTTCTTTGGGAAGTTAATTACCAGCCACTGAAGAAAACATGATGTTCTGTAGATAAAGCACTGGCTGTGAAGATGTTGGCTAATGGTCATGATATCTTTGGCAAATGCTCAGTTTCTATCACTTGTTCACTATTGTTGTGTGAACTATAGGTCTTTTTATTTGTCATTACTTTGGTCAAAACTAATTTCAAAACATTACAAATGTATTCATGCCAAATATGTGCAGAGCCTGGTCATTTCGACATGCTAGATCATTCAAACTTACCCGTGGTATAAGCCACATCTTGTTTTCTTCAAGAAGCAGTGTATAATTGCACCAAAAATTTAGGCTACTGTTACATGGTTAAGTTCAGGGATAGTATTTCCATTTGTCTCTGTCGCACAGATCACCTTAAGTGAGTTTATACGATAGAGCGCATGTTCTTGTTGTCTCTGCAGCACAGTTTTGTAAATTGTGGCAACAGGCTGCAAGCTCGTATAATAAGGCAGCCTTGGTATTTTACATGAAATTTAGTTGCTTGTTAGCTTCGACCTTAGTATTTTTCACACTCTGAAACATTGCTAGAAGAACACTATTTTCATATCCTTTTTGTTATTTGTTTGTTCTTGCTAGACAAAAGTTCAATCCCTTTAAACTAGGGTTGTGTGAATAGCGGAATTTTTGGTGAGAAGCAAATTCAAATATTATTGTTTGGACACGAATTTCATCTAATTTTTTTAATAATTCTATGTTAAATTGCAGAGATTGCGAGCAAAGCAGATTTGTTGCTCAACTCGTGTGGTAATCCAACACTATCATTCCTCAAAAAGAGAACTGTTGGGCCCTAAGGAACAGTCCAAGAGAGAACTGCGCAGATGCATTGGATAACTTCGTTGCAGTACGCAAGTGTTATGTGGAAAAGCCGAGTACATACCAGAATGGGTCATTTGGTCGTGTGACATAGCACATTTTACCTCTCAATTACAAACTTCGAATAGTTCGAATAGAAAAAATTGGGTGCATATCAAATAGAAAATGCAGTTCAAAAACTATTTGAAAGTTCAAATATTCGCGTACCCCTCGTTTATCCCTAGAAATACTGCAAGTCTCAGAGAACTTTTAAAAGTTTACTGTATTGGTATCTGTTTGCACAAACAACTCTCCAATTCTCGCTGTTTCTGCAGCTGCCACATAAGATGAAATCGTATCTATTCTAGGTTCTTTTGAAAACAAATCAGCAGCTGGAGAAGATGGCATAAAAGTTTGACCAGTTCAGGCCGTGGCACGTGACATTGTGAAGCTGTTAATGGACTTTTTTAAAGAAATGATATCATCTGATATTCATCCTGATAGGCTAAAAATTGCTCGTGTGACTTCACTTCATAAAGCTGGGAAGTGTAGTGAGTTGGGCAATTATAGACAACATCTGTGCTATCAATCTTTTCTAAAGTTATAGAGAAAGTCTTGTGCACACGATTTAATAAATATTTATCAGGGAAAATGTTATTGTAGAGCAACAGTTAGAATTTCAAAAGGAAAAGTCTACAGAAAATGCACTAGTGCAAATTAAAGATAAAATCATCCAAAATATTGAAAAATGGTTATTTACATTTGGTGTGTATCTATGTTTCCATAAAGCGTTAGACTCCATCAAACACGAAAGTTATTCTGTAAACTTGAAGCGTACGGCTCTAGAGGTAAAGCACAAAAACCTTATCCGTAGTTAATTGCGTAATCGACTACAGTACAATTGTCTCCAGGATGCTCAGTCTGAAGAAACTGTAATCAGAAATATTGCGCCCCTAAGCTCTGTACTGGGCCTTCTATTATTTATAATATATGTAAATGATATTGTTAATGCCCCTCCTGCTGGGGAGCCATTAACTTATGCTGAAAACACAAGTGTTTTCTTTTCTGACACTGATTTTAAGGAGCTAGAAGCGATGTCAAACAACTGGTTGAATGAACTTCATCTCTGGATATCTTCTAATAAACTAAAAATAAATGTTAAGAACACAAAGTTCATGCTTTTTTTATCCTAGGAATAAAGAAACAGATGACATTACGAAACTTTATTACAGTGATTCCCAACTAGACCTTGTAGATAATCATTCATTTCTAGGCGTTTCTTTTCGATCAAACTTCAGCTGGTCACTACACGTGAACAATGTAAAAATGACGGTAGCGAAGTCTATCGCATGCTGAACTGCTTATGCAACTTTTAGCAATTATGTTAGAGGGAATTGTATTTTTCCATAATCCAGTCACATTTTAGCTACTGTTCATTAGTGTGGGGAACGAGAATTAAGACTGATAATGAAAAGCTTTATTCATTGCAAGGGAAAGTGGTTAGATTACTTCATTCAAGGCATAATGTAGATACATGAGCGCTCATGTCAAAGTAGAGAATTCCACATTTATGCCTCATTTACAAAATAAAATTGTCAATGTACATATTGCGAAGTATCGAGAGACTGGGGATCATTCACCTGTCACTACTTAAGCAGGAACACTGGTCACGACCTGTGTAAAAAACATATTGTTGTCGAAAGACACGCACCAGCTATGGGTTGCAAGCAGTATACTTCCTAATTATGATATTATGTGATGAGCACCCTGCAGCAATTGAACTGGCATGATGATGTGCCAACTCTAAAAATCTCAGAATAAAAATTTGGTCCCTGTTCAAAATTTAGGATACATGCACTTTTGGGAATGGTTGAGTGAGCTACAGTCTCCCGTACAATGTGTATGTATCCATTTGTGTATGTAAATGTATGTATGTATGTGCACATTATAATGAATTCTATTTTCCGCTGCTTGAACCTATTTGTGCCCAAATGCAGCAGCTATCCTGAACCTGTTGCTGTTTGTCGTGACTTTGCATGGTGTAAAATTGTTTTGTGGTCAAACTGCTTTGGGGGTCTGTCTATTTCGTGCATTTGTATTTCAGTTGTTTATAGCTAAGTAAACACTGATGCTGTTACGCCCAGCACAAGCAGGACCACATCAGGAGGCAAACCACCTCCTTTTGTCCTGACCGTGGGCAATCCCTTGTATTGTCTGAAAAATGAATAAATGATGAAAAAAAGATGATGATGTAAGCTTAGCACTACAGGATATCCACTAATGTTGTTTTTTGTCATAATCATGATGATAGTATTGACAAGGCTTAGTGTGGCACATTGAGATCAACAGTCGTATTAAAAAATAAATAATACTATCCCACTATCTGCTTAGCGTTAGTCCTTTAAGACATGTTTCAAAGCTTCTGTTAACTAAAAAAGAAATCTTGGTACTTCTTTAAAGGGGTCCTGAACCACCACTCGGGCTTGGTTTTGAAAACGGCTGGGTGTGTATTGAATGCCTCTCAGAAATTCACAGCCGAAAAAATTTTTCAAAACGGTTTGTTAGGAGCGAAGATATTGCGACCGGAAAACTTCCCTTTCCAGTCCTGTTTCAACTCTGCGGAATAGAGGGTACAGAGCTCCTTAGGGCGGCGTCGAAGGAGGTGCCCCGCCCACCGCTTTACGTCACCAGACTTCAGCGACGTGTCAGTGGCTGACGAAAAGCGCGCGACTACCGGGGGCTGTTTAGGGGCTGTTTCTTCGCAGCGCGCTTGTGGCCGCCTGCTCGCTTCGCGCCTGGGCTCGGTCGCGTGCCCTCGCGATCACCGCATTCTTTTTTTTTTTTTTTCGATCCTCCGAAGCTTTGTTTTCGTTCATCACATACGTTTAGGCTCGCAGGTGTGAGCGTTTACTTTGTCAGTGCGCTGCGTGTCGTCGATATTGCGCATAACGCGGCGTCAGGACAAACAGCGCAACTGCCAACGCTGCTCCACCTTGTCCTGCATAACCCCAAGTTAGTTAGTTGTTGATTAGTGATTGTAGACGGGATAATCATGCTGCCGGGCTCGAACGTGACTACTATGACTCGGAAGGAAGACCTTCACAACTCGGACCCTTGCCGACAGGTTAATGTGGAATAAGGTGCGTTGACATGCGGTAAGATGGATGGATTAATTTAATGTGTGAATACACTAGTTCAGTTTTAACAGTTAAGCTGTTTAAGCTATTGGTGAAACTGGCAAATCTGCCGAAAACTCCGCTAAGTTATGTAATGCTAGCATAACACTACCACGCTGTAGTAAAGACAAAGCTCCATAGGACGAGTTAGGTAAGGCTAAGTCTCATTCAATGGAGCCTAATTAAGATACCTAGGTCTAGTTAGGTAAGGCTAAGTCTTAATCAAGAGAGCCTAATTAGGAATAATTAATTGAGGCCTAGTTCAGACAGGACTAATCCAACTGAGCCAAACCAAGCCAAACTGAACTAATTCAACCTGAATTGAGGTATGACAAGTAAGTCACACCTAATTAAGCGAATACTAATGATTCATAATTAATTGAGCCACGATACTAATAAACCATGTCTAATTAAGGTAAATCTAATTATGTGAAGCTTAATTTAGCTGATATGAACAAATCTAGCGTAAGCAAGCTTCTAATTAGACCTTGTTTAATTAATTAGTACTAATTAAATCACGCATAGCTAGGTTATTACTAGTTAAGTCAAACCTAATCTAGCACTTATTAATCAAAGGTAAATTATGCTAAGACTTCAAGGTCAAGCCTCATTAAGTTGAGACTAAACATTTCAGGACTAATTAGGCTAACACTGATTAAATCAGGCCTATTTCAGGTAGTATTCATCAAGCGATATCTAATTAAGATAATATGACAAAGAGCAGCGCGACTAGGCCTGTACTAATTAGGCCATATATAATTAAGATATGATTAATTACCGCAAGCATAATTATATCATGAGTAATGAATACCAGCATATTAAACAATGTATCATTAGGTATAAGTTAATTAGACCGTGTCTAATTAGTGTAACACTAATTAGGTCCTGGCTAATTAAGTTAAGACTAAGTCAAGTCTCAATAAGCTCAGATTATTAAGTTACGCCAAATTAAGCCACACATTACAGATGTAATGATTTCATTCGAAACTAATTTACCTTAGTCAACCCTAATCTGCTGTAATCCTTAATTCACCCTAATCTAAGTCTAGCGTAATCCGCTCTATAATATGCCATAGTTCACCTTAATGCACCTCCGTCTGTCTTAATTCACCCTAATGCACCTTAATGAGCTCTAATCCACTCAAGTACACCGTAATCAGACCTCGTCCTTTAATCTACCTTGTAGAAGAAATATTTTGGGTTCGACTCCAGCCATGTTATTGAGTATGAGTACTAGAAGGTGGCGCATTGGAGTACCATAGGGAATAAACCTATCTACAATCACTGATGAATTAAAGTTTGGGATTAATTCGTGATGTATTACGGGCTGCAGGCATGCATTTGTTGGCTTCTTGGAAAACTATATTTATGGTGACTTTTGCACCGCACCGTTCGCGTCCACGCCGAGGTAGTTTATGGACGCCTTCCAATGGCATCTATGAGGCTTGCGCATTAACAAATATATTTTTACATATTTCCAGCAACTATTTTGCCTATAGAGGTGCTCACAACGCAAGGAAAAGCGAGCGCACGGCACGCACGGCACGCACGCGCTTACGGTTTTAAAAAAGGCGCGCTGCGAAGGGCCCGCACACAGCCGAGGCGGGCGTGTCTGCCATCGGCCAATAGCAGCGACGCTCCTTGTAAATGCTCTATGACGAAATAGAGCATATTCAAAGAGCGTGAGGAGAAGCCGCTTTTTGAGTTGAGGGCTCCTGAAGAAGTGGAAGCTTTGTGCTCCGCTTGTGAATGCTACGCTTCGCGGATGACTACAGCATTTGGCTGAGATGTTCGTTGCGGCGTAGGCAAGCCGTAGAATATGTTTTTTCACCAAGCCCGGAGGGTGGTTCAGGACCCCTTTAAAGCACTTGATTGAAAAGGCATTCTTCGTATATTTCTGCCCATTGAACGCCTGAGGTTATGCAGAGGCAAATGGAATTCAGTTCTGTCCAAGTACTGCAGCTATAGCTAAGGGGCTTGCCTGAGTGCCAGAATGAGATAACTCCAGCACAGTCAAAAGGTAGAGGTTAAAAGACCCAGGCATCTTTGCAGTGTGCACTACAAAAGTATGATATACAAATCAGTTTTGCATGGTGGTTCTGCTTTCAGCAATGTTTACTCTGAATGCTGAGACCCACACATACTGGTTCAACCCAACATCCTTTGAAAGTGACGACCAGTTCAGGTTGATCGGAATCATTTTGGGCCTGGCCATCTACAACAATGTCATTTTGGACGTACACTTCCCCATGGTTGTGTACAGGAAACTGCTCGGCCGCAAAGGCACCTACCACGATCTGCAGGACTGGAACCCTGTGAGCACGGAGATTGTCTTTAGTATTGATTATGTCTAATTCGGATGTATGATGGGGTAGAGTTTGCAGAATTGTGCTACCCATTTCCACTGTGCCCTTGCAAACCTGTTCCATTATATTATAGGACATAATCTGTTCGAGTTTGTTGTAGTACATTAGTTTGATGGGTAGTACATTAGAGACTTAAGCATTTCACTTTAGTATCCCTCTTGGTCTCTGCCTCCCTTTTAGTATAATTTAATTACTTTTTTTCTGATAAATAATTATGTAGGCCCAAGCACATGTCATCAGAGTTTGTGGTATCATGTCAAGTTTAGGCAGGAACTTCAAAGACAGCATTGCCACCTGAATTTTCTCTTTTCACGTTTCCTGACCTGCTGAGCATCCTCTTGCAGCAAGAGTTGGGCTTTTGATATTGTGTAAAAGGGTAATTTACTACGACATAAGAGAAAGTGTTTCTGTCTTAAGTGTCCCTTTAAAAAGGAGAGCCTAAAGTGATACACATTTTATGCTGTTAACTAGCTTAACCAATTAACACATCGCTAAGAATGATAGAACGGAATGTCGCAGGAGCCATTCCCTGTTCTGTATTGTTTTTAGCGATCTGTTCATCGATTCAAGCCTCCACCTTTCCCTGAGCTTCTCTTCTAGTTTGGATTTGAACTAGCTTAACGACAATTATGACCACAGTGTTTGCCCTTCCCTGATTTGAATGATCATGCTTTTTTATGCAGAGTTTAGCAAAGGGCTTACAGCAGTTGCTGGACTACAAAGGCGATGACATGGAACAAGTGTTTGTGCAAAGCTTTAGGATCACCTACAAGGATGTGTTCGGCATCGTGTTCTCCCATGACCTTAAGGAACATGGCGAGACCATTCTAGTCAACCAGGACAACAAATGGGTCTGTCACAGCACATTCTGTTTTGTTGAAGAAAAGCGAGAAGGGTGCTGTTTGTTTGTTGTAATCTTGCTTTACTGTGTTACTTTTTTAATTTATTGTCCCAAGCGCTAAAGTATGTGCAGAGCTTAATCAATCCTTTGTAAACTGCTTGCCATTGTGCAACCTTGGTCTGTAGGCCTCAGCATATGGTTCACTATTGAAAGGAACACTCTAGTATTAGTTTCATAACAAAATACAGATGATTTATGGGATAAAGTCATGCTAAGTGTATTTAATGCATAGGGCTCGACCAAATGCCCACTGTCAGCCTTCTTTTTTTTGCTTTCAACTAAGATAGTCTCTTTTCAGTTACATTAGTCTGTTGTGCTGCATTATTTGTGTTAACTTTGAAAGGTAAACCTTTCTTCTTTGTATTTTGCCCACTATCCAGTATAGCACAACTATTTTTCCGACAGTTTGTTCTATCCAGTTGTTTAGTGGTCAAGAACGGCTTGTACCAGTTACTTCCACTGTTCTTGTCATCACATGAACGAAGCATCTTCTGTGGAGTTCTATAACTGTTACTGTTAGGTGGCAATATTATCGCCTTAACAACTTACAGCAGACATTCTACGCATGTCAAGATAGGTTTTTCTTTTTTTTTTTTTTGGCATACACTGCCACATGACATTCATTAAATGCATTTACAGTCTTCACTGTATTAAGGTTTAACTGTATGCTATCTTGCCCTTGAGCTTGTGTCATGTCTACTGCCTTGTAGTTAGAAATTTTTTTAATAGGGTTATTAGTATAACATTAAACTTGCATACTAAATCGTGAACCCTGCAGAACTGAAATGTATGCATCATCAATAATATTAGCAGTTAGGAAACTCTTACGAGCCAAGGCTAACAGCATGATTGGCATCAAATGTTGAGATTCAGTCTAGTCTTACTTGATTTGAGGATAAAGCTCGATAGGACAGTAATTGATTAAAAGGACACTAAAGGCAAATATTAAGTTAACATGCATTGTTGAAATACTTTTGTGTCAAGAAAATAAGAACCTAGCTGAAAAAAAAAGCCATCCTTCAGAGGCCAGCATGACATTAGAACTATTCAAACTGCCGTGTTAACCAGGTCTTGTTGATATGAATTTGCCATTTTCTCTTTTTGCTGGCTGACAGTCTAGCCTGCTGTGTGAAAAGCCGGAGCAGGGAGGGGAGGAGGAGGGCTTAGCTATCATCATTAGCAGACACTGCCGTCAGCAGCCACGAAGAAGCCTGTTTCTATAAGTAGCCAGTCCTGCTGGATATTGCCACTTTTTGTGATGATTGAAGCTTTTTTTCCTGAGACACAACTACTACGTCACCGTTTCAGTTTAGCAGAACATCCCTTCCCTCTGTGGTGCAAGCCTTTCCATGTATTTACTTAAGTTTCTTGGTGAACAAAGTCGTGGTGTAAATAACATTGACGTTTTAGATTCACCCATTATTGTAACAAAAAAGTTGCTTTCCTTTAATGTCCCCTTAATCATTCGGAACTTTGAAACTCCCCACTGGTTCTTATGAAGGTTCAGTTTGAATCTTCTTATATTTCCATATGTTAACTTTGCACTCAGAAATATAAGCGAATAAGATAAATGCTTTTATGCTCATTTCTAAACCGTGTTTTGACTGGGTATTCTGTTACCATGCAGGAATTTGTTGACTTGTACACTGACTTTTTGCTCAACAAGAGCATAGAGACACAATTCCGTGCATTCCGACGTGGTTTCTTGCTCGTGACCGAAGACTCTCCCTTGGAGATGCTTTTCCGGCCAGAGGAAGTGGAATTGCTTGTCTGCGGTAGCAAGGTAGTAACATTTGTTTCTCTGTCACACATATATTACAGTGCGTAGGTAGACACTTGTCTCACCTAGCTTTTGTCTTCCTCTTCAGGTAAAACAAAAGTTCACCTATCTGGCTGAAGTTAAACATTCTATATGTTCTAGTTGGTCGTCATGCAAAATGTATGGCCATTATTGTGCATGTTTCATTACCAACACAGTTAAGCTGTTTGAGACAACCTGAACTTGCATCACGTTGACTAGCACGAGTGAGAGTGCGTCATCACTGGGAGTGTGCATCACTAGGAGTGTATTCATTTCTCACGTTGCATGCTAGCTCTTCGAGACACTTTGTTAGACTGCACGACTATTGGGATTGACCAGCTTTTGTTGTAGGAGACCACACTACAAAGGCTATAGCATTGGTAGTGCTGTTGCAGTCATATCTGTGCAGGATTACAATGCATACACAATATATGGCTTTACACAGACATGTTGGTTGATTAGGCAACTCTTCAGAAGCCCATATGAAGCTAAATAGTCAGGCTTCTACAAATTGCTTCTCTTAAAAAAATTTAAAATGGGATGCGCGTTTTTCTTGTGCTGCTGTGTGTTTGATTTGTTCTGTCATTTTAGCATACGCTTCTTATTGTTTAATTATATTGGAGATCTCATTGAAACGAAAGTATGACTGCACTTCTTGAAATTAGAGCTTTAAAAATGAATTGCAGGCAGGCACGCACTTGTCTTACTCTGCTCTTTTGTTCATGTCCTTGGTTGAATCGTGCTGTCACATTTTTTATCTCACACAATCAGCCTGCCATATCTTTGATGTTGCCAACTTATCTGTATGAAAAGCTTTCCTCATGTATCTTCTGTACATCCTTTAAAGCTACGATTAAATTATTTAAATTATTCATTGTTTACAAAGCCTTGTTTTAGAAAGTAGGCATATGGGAGCCTCCGTCTGTGTAGAATTTCACACTCAACATGTGACTACCACTGTGTTTGTGTAGCGGCTAGGGTGTTGGCTTGTGAAGCTCGAGGTTGCAGGATTAAACCCCCACCACAGTGGTCACATTTCAGTGGGGGCGAAATGCAAAGCACAGTGATTTATGCTGGGATTTAGGTGCACTTAAGAAACCCCAAGCAGTCAACTTTTCTCCGGAACCCTCCAGTACATGTCGTGACTCATTATCATAGCTGGTCTTGGCACGCACAAACCCATCAGTTATTATTATTAACGTGTGACTTAATGTGTCATGAAAACCTTTTGTCACAGCGTCACAGTATTGTGCAATTCAGCTCTCATACACTACACACAGCGCCAAACTACAGTGACATATAATGGGTTTTCATTTTCACAGCTGTTTCGTTATTGCCTTTGATTTTAAGTTCTTTCATGTGTTATTATTT
The DNA here is from genome assembly GCA_013339685.2 of Hyalomma asiaticum. NCBI lineage: Eukaryota > Metazoa > Arthropoda > Arachnida > Ixodida > Ixodidae > Hyalomma > Hyalomma asiaticum. Next base: position 66,746,969 of record CM023483.1, read on the forward strand.
CAGAATTTTGACTTCAATGCTCTTGAAGAGTCAACCGAGTATGATGGCTACACAGCCAACAGTCCTATCATAAGGTAATGTACTCGTTCTTGCACTTTATTTCCTGTTGTGGTGCCGAGCGCAGAGCTGCACACACATTTTGTTCCATTGTTTTTGTTCAAAAAAGGTGCAACAGCATTGTGAAATCTGTATAACTTTTTACAAATTGTAGGGAAAGTTACGATACAGAGTCTTTGCATAACAGCAGCTACATAATACACACTTGCTTTTTACTGCATTTAATCTAATCTAACACTCGCACCTTTTTGTCCTACAAAATGAGCCTAAAAATTGCCTACGCATTAGAATCGACTGTGAAGCTGAAACCACGTTCACAGTGTTGGCAAAAGCATCCCGTCAGAGGGGTCAGATGCAGTGTCATTGCCATCACAAGATGGCAGTGCCCATGGCAGCAGAGCACATTTTGTTGTGGGTATACATTGGCTGATTTCGTGCTCATCGGCAGACTGGTTTACGTTCTACTTGTTCCGAATTAAGCGCAAATAGTAGTGTGCCAGTTTTATCATAAAATGTTTTTCACTTTCTAGCTTTCTTCCCCCATAATTACAAGCTCATCCCTCAAAAGATTAAATGGCCAACTTTATTTTCAGCTGCTGGCGAAGAAGCAAGTAGTAGTCTCTTGCTTTTTTCTTCAGCTGCGTGAGGAAGAGCTATTGTTCTGGCACAAGAAAAAATGGTAACATGAAAGATTAGAAACTGTGCTTGGATGAGAGCATGTTCTTCACCATGTTAGGCTTAAAGAGTCCCTGTAGCACTTTCTGAACAAAGTCAGAAATCAGTGCCGATCAGTAGTAGACGCTCCTGTGGACGCGTGAGTGAAGGACTATTGCACTTCAAGCACCAGGGAATTTGTGATTCGGTTTCAAACACAGCTGGAAAGCGCCCGCTCTTTTTTCATTGTATTACGTCACATGAAGCACCGACTAATTGCTTGAGACAGGAATAGCATGGAACGATTTTATGATCGCGGGAAGATTACCTGCTACATTTTATTTGTTTGTTTGGAATTTAATAAATAAATAAAATGTGCATATCTCTCTTAAAGAGCAACGAAAAGGTCAAGTCACTTAGCCAGTGCCTCATGTGACATCATTTATTGAAAGAAGAGTGAGTGCTTTCCAGCTGTGCTTGAAACTGAATTGCGAATTGTCTGGTCTGTGCATTGCAGTAAAATTCAGCTGACATGTTCGTAGGAGCCTCCACAACTGATCAGTGCCATTTTCTGGCTTTGTTCGAAAAATGTTTCACAAGGTCCCTTTAACAATTATTGTTCATCGTTTCTGTATGAGGTAGCCAGATGTCCAGTACCCCATTTACACGACTGTATGGACATGGGCAGGCCAGGTGATGAGAAGGTTAGATAACCGATGGACAGTTAGATCGACGGAATGGATACCAAGAGAAGGTAATCGCAGCCGTGGGCGGCAGAGAGTAAGATGGGGGGACGAAATCAGGAACTTCGCAGGTGTCAAATGGAATCAGGTCGCGCAGGACAGGCAAGGATGGCGAGGATTGGGAGAGGCCTTCGTCCTGCAGTGGACATAAGATGGGCTGATGATGATGATGATGAAGTCAGCTTGAATGTTGGTCTACCCTCTCCCCTAAAAAAAAGTCACAAGAAAAAAAAAAAGAAGAAAAAACAAGAAGTAATGCTTACTGGCAATCGTAGTTCAACCCTCCAACTTCGGATTTCATGTTTCAACAAAATGGGTAAACCTACAGTCGTGTGAATATGGTACATGCCTACCTAAGCTACTGAATGTTCAAGTTGAACTTGTGAGAACTGCAGTGAGCGTTCGAGTAGAACTAGAGCTTCTTGTTCATATGAGTCTTGCTAAGCAGCGAGACTGTTTAGAGGTAGTCATACGAGACTGCGGTCCCGTCGCCATTTCTGCCTGCATCATTTGCAGATGCAGTTATTGTGAAAGTTGATTTACTGTGAGGGATAAATGTAAGTACTATAGTTGCAGTGACTGGACTGCCCGACTGGTAATGTGCAGAACACTTAACCTGTGAATTGCCGTCGGTAAGTTTCAACAATGTACAGGCTGTTTTTTCATTGTTCTTAGTCTTGAATTTTTCTTGAAAAGAGAAATCTATTTCAGTGTTACACATCTGATTTAAGGTTAAGGTGGGAGAGAAACATGGTAATTAGCACTACAGTAACTTAAAGACTGGCAGTTACATCGAAAATGAAATACTAAGCACTGTACAGGTAATGAAATTGAATCATCACATGCTAATGTTATAAATGCTACCTAATTTTCTGAAGCATTGATGTATAATGTGATACAAATGCCATTATGCACTTGAAACAGTGCTGACACAGACCTTTCTTTGTTGCACTACAGGCATTTTTGGGAGCTGGTGCACGAATTCAGCCAGGAACAAAAGCGAAAGCTGCTTCAGTTTGCGACGGGCAGTGACCGCGTGCCCGTGGGGGGTCTGTCGAAGCTCAAGCTGGTGATTGCACGCCATGGTACAGACTCAGAAAGGTGCGCAGGAACTATGTTTTAGCGCAATTTTCTTTCCTCTCTTGTTGTCTTTTCTGCTGTCATTGTGATGCTAACTGTGTGTAGATGCTTTGATTGATCTGGTGCCCGACTATCTGCTTTGGTGTCACTTATTTGGTCATTGCACATACAGTTTCATGTCATTCACGAACTGTTTATGGCATTGTCAGCAGCAAATGTTGGTTCAGGAGTGAGCAATTGCATAACGTGCACAGGTTCTGTAACTCTTTTGTTTCTCTCTCAAGCAGATTGTTATACTCAGCTGCACATTAATTAGCGACCCTGGGTTCTCAGAAATATTTTGAGGTCCTCTCCTTTGATATGAGTCGTAGTAATCGTAACATGATTTTGGCATGTGAAAAGTGCAAATTTCAATGGGTTATGTGTGTATTTTTATCTCTCTGCATCTCTCGGCAGGTTGCCAACAGCGCATACCTGCTTCAATGTGCTTCTCCTGCCTGAGTATTCTTCCAAGGAGAAGCTAGCAGACCGCCTGCTCAAAGCCATAAACTACTCAAAGGGATTCGGCATGTTTTAATGACTCTCCCCGAGGCTAACCGCAAAGCTACATCTTGTATCACTGACTGATTTTCCCTTCCTTCCTTACTCCACAAGTGCGCTCAGCTGGATAACTTTTCTTTTATGTGCACATGTGACATCGCTTCTCATGTCTTCTTCCCAACTGCAATGCAGGCAGAGATGAATAGTGCGCCTGCCTAGTGGTAAGACATGAAGGCTACTTACTCAGCTGTGTAAAAAGGTAGAGCCACGCTTACCTGTGCTTGCCTCACTTTTCACTGTGGTCGTAGACTGTCTTGGAGTGAACAGTGCGACTTTCTTTGTACAAGAATGGGGTGTGATGAAGGAAGCCTCCCTTTCGAAAGCATGATTGCTTTTATATTAGCTTTTGGCCAGTTCAAGTAATGTATTGGAATGGCTGTTGAAGGGAGTAAAGCATTGATGTGTCAAAGTTTACTGTATACAGGAGTTCAGTAGGATGCAGTGATGTCTTGAGAAACAATATGGTAGCTCTGCAGTTGGCAAGAAAACCTTTTTACTGAAACCCATGAGGTCAGTGTGGTGTGCTGCTTTTGTATGACCACACACAATTTTCACATTTCTAAGAGGGCAATATGAATGGCTGTATGTTTTTAAATTCATTTGGGAAACAAGTTTCTCCTTGTATCTTAGTCTGTATAGGTTGCGGGTATGTGAACCTTGCATCTTTTGGAAGCTCTAAAGTGTAGACGTGGTGGACACCATGTCACCATGACCACTGTCTAGAGCCGCACTTTTGAGGCTCTAACGGTGACAAAAGGCGATGCCTGGTTGAGTAGCAGCAGTGCATTGTAACTGACTGAACGCGAGCATAATTTTTTGTCTAGCATAGCTGTTGGCTGCTTCCGTTTTGTACTGTTATATTTCGCGCATTGCCTTGGAAGATTATTGTCTATGGAGAGCAGCTAAGGAGAGGCCAGTATGTGTACTAGAATGGTCATGAATAGGAACAAGCAAGTCGTGTACTACGTGTGCTGTAATTTTGTCACTTGTAAATTTGTTTTTGTACATACACACTGCAAAAAAGCAACTGTAGGATTGCAAAACACGATACCCTCTTTTTGGGGAAATACAGCTTGCAACGGTAAGCTCTTCAAAGGCCTTTCCCATTTGCGTGGCATCACGGAGTGTGGCGAAGAGGTTTGTTTTTATTTTCACGTTGCGTGCTGTAATGAGAGTGTTTTCTACATGCTGTAAGCGCATATACATAACGCTTCAATTTTGTTATTTGGAATTTGGTTAAATTGTCTCCTGCTGCTCGGTAGGAGGATCCCCGAGAAAGAAAACTTTTCATCTTTTGTGCTAGAGAAATTTCTTGTTGCAATGAAATGAGTGGAAGTTTACAATCGGCTCTTCATTTTTCGAAGTCAAGAACAAAGTATCCTAGCTTCAGGCCCATAATTGGTTGTTGCAAGTGAAGCACATTGTCGGCAAATTGCCAATAAACTTGACCATTTGCCTGACAGGCAGAGAACATTGTGCTTGTATCAACCTCATGTTAAGTGAAATAAAGTCAGTTTCTTTTGTTTTCTAAGGTGTCTCTTTGCATGCACAGTTTTGATTCTGAAGTAGGCCCTAAAGGCAAATAAGTACTTATGGCATCACTTTACTTGACAGTCTAGTTACTTGAACACGTGTAGCGGTGAGGTGTAGGGTTGAGGTGATGATGGGCGACACGAATAGGGCTTCTCCTCACCTCAAATTCATTTGTTCCCCTCTCCCGTTCGTGGAGCTGCACGCGACTTGCCACGTTTGTCAATACTGACGAACATGGCTGATAACACGTTTTCGTGACCGACAAACATGCCACAAGAGCCGAACCTCCGTCATGACTCCGAGGATAGGCTTAGTTAGCCATCGCTGTAGCCGTCGTCGTCCGCAGTCAACAGGGAGCTCGTCGCAATGTGCTGACATTTTCCGAGATGATTAACATTTGTTCTCACATGTAGTGCAAATTAACAGCTATGATTAGTTTTCTCAAAGCCTCGACATGAACTGCAATGGCATAAACGGAGCCCCTGCGGATGTTTGCTTTTTAGAACTTGTTGGGCAGGTTGGTGCTTCTTAACAAACGGGAAGGAACTGCGCGGGAAAAAAACGACCCCATAACCAGACACAGACACTAGTGCTCATGTCTGTGTCCGGTTATATGGTCATTTTTTTCCCCCACAGTACCTTTCCGTTTATTAGGATGTTTGGTTTTCGCACAGCGACACCATGGGGGCGCTTCCAATCTGTTCAGTGATATGAAAACAGGCGCTGCTGCCTTCCAGGTCGGTGCACCTTCCGTGTCAAAGACAAATCATAAACAATACTTTCTGCGCGGTAGCCTTGGCCGGGGACGTTGGAGCGGCATACCAATGGGCGAGCAGCAGCTCGATGTCTCATGTCTCCTGTGCTGCTGTTGGCAGTACTCATCAGGTGATCCGATTTGGCAACAGAAAATCCGCTCAACTTGAGGCACACCCATTGCACGCCAGACATCTGAACTAAAGTCCCTGTACTTTTTAGTCCTAACCAACGAACTGGTCTGGCAAAACACCCACGATATAACTCGGATCGCATCGCGCTGGACGTCAGATCGGATACAAGATCCGACTGTGTGTTGACTGATTGAATGATTTGCGGGGTTTAATTTCCTAAAACCACAATATGATTATGAGAGATGCCGTGGTAGAGGTCTCCAGAAATTTCAACCACCTGGGGTTCTTTAGCAACCACTGCTATTGCAAAGTACACGGGCCTCGGCATTTCACCTCCATTGAAATGCAGCTGCCGCAGCCGAGATTCGATCCCGCAACCTTTGGATCTGCAGCCAAGTTCCATAACCACTAGACCACCGTGTCGGGGCACGGACTGTGTTCAGCGCTGCACAGGACTTGAAAAAACATATATCAACAGTGCATACCAAACACTGTACCCATGCACAAAAAATAAGAGCAATCCAACCAATAATGTACCAGCAACGAAGACATGAAAATAAAAGCCTAGTTCACAAAGATCATTAATGGAACTCTTAATCGTGTGCAATTAACATGAAATGCTTACCTAATAGTGACTGTTATTTATACGTTCATTAAAGGGGCACCAGAGAAAAAGTTAATTTGCCTGGTGCTATAGCTAAAATTAACCAACTCTTAGAATGTGCGAACGAATACGTATATCCAGGGACTCCAGAATATGTTTGGGAATGGGGTGGGGGCATTGCCTTTGCATGCTGTGTTTATTATTTGTTCTCAATATTTGTCAATTTTTATTTACATTGCATATTATTACATACTATTATTGTATATTATTATATTAGTGGTTTTCATAACATTTAATGATGTTTAATTCATTTTAGCCTTATTAAATTTTACATAGATGCATCCTCGCTTATTCTACGTTTTCATTGATACACTTTAAAAATAGTTGGAAATTTCGGACAGCGTGACCTTGGCCACAGCCTCGCAAAGTTGTTTTTGAAGGGCTTGTTCGCAGGCCCACGGGCTGTCCTACAGGTGTCGATCCCTGGTGCTTTCATGCCGCTTCCCCACACTCCGCGTGGGCAAACTTCCGCGCATAGAAGAGAACAGCTATAGACTCCGTTATTTTTGTGAGGAGAGACTGAAAAGGGGGAGGCAAGTAACGAAAAGCAGCACAAATATAAAGATTCGACAGAGCTTTCTGTCACAGTGCATGCAAGCCCGAGCGTAGTCGCAACACTGAGAGGGGAAGCCGTACTGTTCCCGGTGTTGTGGGAGGCAGGCCTGCGGGCTCTGTCTGTCAGATGCAGGTGCATATGCTTTCACGCGACGTACCTCCACGAACAAATCGGATTCCATCCCTCAACTGAATGTCCACATGGGAAGTGAGCTTTGCCTCTCGCGTTCGGGCGGCATTTTGTACCGTTTCTAGACCCCAAAGGCTTATCCACGGGTGGCTCTTCTTTTCGCTACTGGTGTTCACAAAGCGGGTGGGGCCTGCCAGAACTGGTTACAGCTTTTCAAATTGTTATGTGGGGATTAACGTCCAAAAACCAGCTCTGATTATGAAAGACGCCGTAGTGGAGGTCTCCGGAAATTTCGACCACCTGGGGTTCTTTAACGTGCCCTGACATCGCACAGCACACGGGCCTCAACATTTCGCCTCCATCGAAATGCAGCCGCCGCGGCCGGGATTCGATCCCGCGACCCTCGGGATCAGCAGCCGAGTACCATAGCCACTAGATCACCGTGGCGGGGCAGCTTTTCAAATTGAAAATAAGCGTAACGCTCACTATGTTTGTCGCTGCCCGACCATGGTGTGCTACGGAGCCTACATGACTCCAGTCATTCACGTAGGCTCCCTAATGGGGTGCCATGAAACACCGCGGTAGCAGATGACAGATTTGGCGCGACGCCGTACGGCCGTACATCTTGTTTCGTTCCCGTGTCCGCGAGAGGACGCCACGCAGACATTTAGAATGAAGCAGGCGGCGCTCCGAGCAACCGCATGGAACAGAAAGGTGCACTACCGCACGAAAGGAACGGAACGCTCATAGATACTATGGAGGTGATTGACAAGGCAGCAGACGTTTGGAATACAAAAGAAGCGATTGTTATTCTTCACGCCGGTCTCAACGACATCCAAGGCAATGATGCAGCTTTGGATGACCTAGCTGAAAGACTACAGTCCCAAATAACCAGGTGGAAGGAAAGAGCTGAAGGCCATTTTTTTTTGTGGTTTACGGAGTCCCAGAGATCGGACCCAGAGACGACCCTTCGCGTGCACAGTGTGCCTCCTGGAATCGGAAGATACGCCAGGTTTGCTCGGACGTTGGAACACGTGTTGAGTTTGTGAATGTTGCAAGGGCTCTCCAAGACAAGTTGAGGGACACCTCCTACAGTGATTATGTTGCTGAACAATTGGGACAGCGATTGGGACGTAGGATTTGTGCTTTTTTAGGGCTTCGCCCGTCGGACAACCCCCAACGGAAAACATGGGGCGCAGATCCGACAACTACCATCATGACGGCCCTGGGCCAGGCCATATTGCAAATAGCCAGCCCACAGAAGTTCCAAAAGCGCTTTCGGCGCCAGGTTTAAAGGAATTAACTACTGTGTGCCGTCGCTGCTATGTTCGCAGAAAGCATGAAGATGTTCATGTAGGGTTCCTCAACCTCCATGGCGCTCGAAGAGCGAGCAAATGGGAAGAGGTCTATCGGATGATAGATAACGAAGACATGACATTATATGCAGTGGCTGAAACTCACCTTAGAGCAATGGAAGAGCCGCCAGTGAATAAGTGTTGGCAGTGGAGTGGCCTAAACCGCACAGGTGAGTCGAGGAAAGGAGGGGGAATTGGTGTCCTGTGGAAATCCGGAACAGGTTGGAGGAGGGTGAACTGCTCAGGCACAGAGCACATGTGGGTGGAGGGCCACCTGCAGGGGCTCCGTGTCCTTGTGGGTGGGACTTACTTTGCAGTATCACGGGGAAACCACGTGGGTAACTCTAGTATGATACAATGCATAATTGAAGACGTCGCCAGATGGGCAACACATAGAGAAGTGCTTATCATGGGTGATTTTAATGGACACATTCAGGCACTCGATGGATTCACAGATGCCAATGGAGAGCTGCTAATGAGTCTGACCCGCACGCTGGACTTGCACATAGCCAATCTCCGGCCGGAGTGCCAAGGCCAATATACTTGGTGTGCAAGGAGCAGCCGCAGCTGCATAGATTATGTACTTGCTACGTCAGCTCTGTCATTACATCTTGCCAATATGAACATTGATGAAAGTGGCCATTTCAGCTTAGGCAGTGACCACAACCACATCAAGTTAACATTCTGTCAATCCACCTGGCGGATGAATCCGAAGGACCACCGGAGCCTGGCAAAGAGGCACCTCCCACAGTCTGCGTGCGAAGCCATCGCTGAAAAGTTCGAGCATAACTTTCGACCGACAGACCCCCAAAACTATGATGAATTTGTGCGAGAACTAAAGTGCATCATGAAGCAACACGCAATCCGTGTGAATTCTCGTGGGGGCAAAAAGCGAAAAGGCTGGTGGGATAAAGAAGTTCAGGATGTCCTTGATGCACGGCGAATGGCAAATCGCCTACACAGAGTGGCTGTCAAATCATTATCATCCGGAGAAGAGTGCAAACGTGCCTGGGAAAAATATCTCAGCCTGAAAAGAGAGATGCAGGCTCTTGTACAGTCCAAAATAGCAGAACACAACAGCCGACAGTTGAAGAGCATTACTGAGGCAGGGCAGAATGGGGCTAAGAAGTTTTGGAACTACGTGTCTACATTGGATCGGAAAGCCCCAACACCAGAAATTAGACACGAGTCAAGCGGCCAACCGATCACCGACCTTGCGGCACACCTCACAGTTCACTTGCAAAACCTGTTCAACTCCAGCAGGGTGCCCCGGCTGCAACAGATCTAGGCGACGTCCTTGAACAAGACCGTCCGAGCGAAGAAAATATTTGGAAGGTGACACGGTTAGCTCTGCACCGTGCACTTTCACGCATTAGCGCAAGCACAGCGACAGGATTGGACGGGATTCCAGCGGGCCTCGTGAAATGCCTGGGCGACTCCGCTCGGGAACACCTTGCTGAAATATTCACTAACATCTTGCAAGGCGGTCCGATCCCATCCGACTGGCGGCATGGACGAGTGGCCCTTGCCTGCAAGAGAGGAGGCAACGCTAGTGTACTAAGTGACTATCGGCCAATTACTGTGACAAGTGTCTTATATAGGCTCTTTGTCCAGGTTGTGAAGTCGTGGATGATTGCATGGGCGGAGAAGAGTGGCATCTTCTCAGAACTCCAGAATGGCTTTCGACCAGGTCGTCGATTGGAAGATAATCTCTTCGTGCTCACTCAAACCATCGAGGTGGCACGGAGGGAATCAAGAGGTCTCCTGGGATGCTTTTTGGACGTCGCCAAGGCATATGACAGTGTGCCACATGACGCGCTCTTCCACCGATTAAACCAGCAGGAGATGCCACACATGTGGACAGACTTTCTCAGACGGCTGTACGCCGATTGCTCTGTGGTGGCATGCTTCAGAGTCACCAAGACACAGCCAGTGAGAGTGACGAAAGGACTCAGGCAGGGCTGCCCTTTGTCCCCACTGTTGTACATGCTGTACGTTGCTGGGCTTGAGCAGGAACTTCTAGAGTCTAGGGTTGGCTTCACTTTCCACCTCATGTCTGGTGGTGAGGCTTGCACATGTACACTGCCTGGCTTGGTGTTTGCAGACGACCTGGTATTACTGGCAGAGAAAAGTGGGGATCTTCAAGCATTGGTGAATATAGCTGCTAACCACTTAGAGTGGCTTGCACTCCACTTCAATGCCAAAAAAATCAGCTATACTGAGGTTCTCGGGCACGGAGGTGGACATTGATGTGCAGCTGCGAGGAGGTCGAAACATCCCAGTATCGAGTGAATATAGATATCTCGGGGTGAACTTCCACACCTCAGTGGATGTGTTCTCCAAACATGAGGAGCACGTTCGACAGGCATCCGTGAGAGCCACCAGTATTTTGCGACGGCGTAGTCTGTGGGGCTGTAACCGGTCTTTGCTGGTGCGGGAGCTGTGGAAGAAAGTGCACGTGCTGGTGCTGACCTTTGCCAATGCTATCATCTGTCTATCTACCGCTACACGTCAGTGGTTGGAGCGGGGACAACGCGAAGTTGGACGGCTGGCGCTGTCATGCCATGGACGTGTGGCGGTGGAAGCTATCCAAGGCGACCTGGGATGGTCGAGCTACGAGGCCCGGGAGGCGAGTAGCAAAGCTGCATATGAGGGCCGTCTCCGCCTCATGAACGCGGGCATAAAGTGGAACCAACTCGCTCATGATAGGGCAAACTGGAAATCGTTGGAAGAGGCCTTCGTCCTGCAGTGGACTTAAAATAGGCTGATGATGATGATATCTAATCCGCCCTTTCAAAATACCGAAAGCCCAGTCCTGCCTCGGTAAGGGCTGGTACGCAAAAAAAAAGTAAGAAAATAAGCGAAAGAGAATACCCATGGTAACGCCACCTTAATCTTCCCACTCAAGCTCCGCATGACCGCCGCATATTTTGACTGCGTCTGCTAAGTTTTACGTAGTTTTTGATCGGTAAAAATGAAGCACGGTGTTCTCGAACAGGGCCAGAGTTTCAGGAAGTTTTATCGAGCCAGTGTACGTGGCTATATAAAGTACGAGAAGTGATGAAAGAAATATATACGTTGGACGCCGAATGTCGCTGGAACCATGCTGTTTCGACAAGTGGATTTGTTTTCGTCAAGGCAGCAATGCAGTCATGGTTGAATTTACAATAACACTGTAGTTGCATTGGATGCCATCTGTTTGTAAGTACCATCTGTACGTAACATGCTGCTAGAGTGACCTACAACTTGTAGGGTACGATTTAAAACAGGGAATGTCGCGGGAGCCAACGTTTCAACAAGCGGATTTGTCTTCGTCCGCGAAGACAAGTCCGCTTGTCGAAACGTTGGCTCCCGCGACATTCCCTGTTTTAAATCGTACCTTGCGATTTGTTCATCGATTCAAGCATCCATCTTCCCCTGAGCTTCTCTTCTAGTTTGGACTACAACTTGTAGGTCACTGTACTGCTGCCCTGACGAGGACAGGTCCACTTGTCGAAACGATTTTTTCAACGATTTTAACGCGATAGCGTTAGGGAGGTGGTGTTGCGGCAAATTCGACGCCAGTGCTCTTGGCGGAAATAATCATCCCGAACCATTCGACCACGCAAGCGCTTCGCCATGGCGCAGGTGTGTTAGAGAAAATTGAATTTCTCAAAGTATAAAATCCGCCAGAAAAAAGAAAAATCAGCTACGACTTAACTACAATCCCACGCACATGACAGACTGGATATTGTTATTTGAATGTACGAGAACGCATAATTCTGTTATTGACCGATGATGATGATTGTGGTTCGGTTATGGAAAGGACGCTAATTTCTGCAGTCCATGTAGGGAGCACGGCTAAGCGTCCGTGGAGGCGGGGGAAAGGGAGTGAAAGAGGTAGGAGAGAAGGGCCGTAGTGGAGGGTTCCGGAAATTTAGGCCACCTGGGGTTCTTTAACGTGCACTGGCAACGCACAGTACACGGGCCTCTGGCATTTTCGCCTCCCTCGAAGATGCGACCGCCGCAGCCGGGATCGAACCGAATCCAAAGGGGTGGCGCCGCACCCCTTCCCCCTCCCCGCTTTTCCTGCCCTTCTTCACCAGCTATCATCCGTGATCACCACCACTTTTTATCTAGGGACCTTAACCCCTACACCACCGCAGCGGCCTCAGGTGGTCAAAATTTCCGGAGCCCTCCACTGCGGCTTCTCTCTTCTTTCTATATTTTTTTTTCCGTCCCTTTCCCCTACCGCCGCGGACGCTTAGCCGTGCTCCCGACATTGGCCTTGTCCGCCGCGGTGGTGTAGTGGTTACGGTGCTCGGCTGCCACCCAAAATATGCGGGTTCGATCCTGGCCGCGGCGGTCGCATTTTCGATGGAGGCGAAAATGCCAGAGGCCCGTGTACTGTGCGTTGTCAGTGCACGTTAAAGAACCCCAGGTGGTCAAAATTTCCGGAGCCCTCCGCTGCGGCTTTTCTCTCCTTTCTATCTCTTTCACTTCCATTCCGCTGCCCTCACGGACGCTTAGCCGTGCTCCCTACATGGGCTGGAGAAATTAGCGTCCTTTCCATAACCGAACCACAATCATCATGATTGCCATCCGCGATACGTGCTTGTTGTTTCCGGGCGCATTTCGGCATCACAACTTCGATGGTGCACGACATACCGCTCTTTCCGTGACTTTTTTGTCTGGTGCTATGTCACAATGCTGGGAGGGCCACCTCCTTGAGGCGGGACCTGTCTTTTTTAATCCACGCAGTGTGGTTTCTTATGAAATTTTCGATACCCATAGTATTTTGATTAGTCCTTGATCAACATAAGCTGCGATGTTAACATTGAATCACCTGTCGCGCATACCCACATAACCTGGGCCGAACACCACGGGTATGAGCCACATGTGAGTGCATTTTTGTTAATCGTAAGGTGCATGACGGGATCATTTTAGCGATGCCTATAGATCAATCGTTCACGTTCGTCATGCTACACTGATACCCTATCACCCCAATTTTGGTATCTATCGAGTGAACCAGACGACTAGGGTAGCGCCGAGGGGGTGGCATTCAATACGAAGAATTATTGGAATGCTGGTATCTAAAACACCGAAAATATAAAAAACAGGAAATTTAAAGTGACGAGAAATTAAAACACCGAAACATCAAAAATGCCAATACATCAAGATGCCGGCGCTTTGGTGGGAGCCTTCGAGCGCCGTGGTTGTTTTGTAGAATATATACAAAAGGAGGACGGAAAAGGAAAGTAATTGCTGGAGACCGCAGTAACTGTCTAGCTCGTCAGCTGACACCTGAACCGCGGAACCCTGAAAATGAATTGTGGAGGTGGGTTTAAAGGATAATAACAGGGAGAAAGCGAGATATTAAGGAGAAACTATTCAATATTTACGCCAAAGTTTCACTTCGCTTCCGCGATGCGCCCTCCTCGAGCGAGTTGTCATCCGGCACCGCACGCAGGCATTGCTATGACACAGAGAGCAGCCGGCTGGCGAGGCAGGCAAGAGGGGTGTCTGAGTTCGACTGCAGCGGGTCCCAAGCCACTGAGATGTGCCCGGCAACGAAACAGCCGACGATCTCGCGGCAAGTGTACATTTGCTGTCCCCCGTCGATGTCCCCCTCGACTCCACGTAGCGCGCCACGTAGCGTTACCGCGTTTGGCATCGATGATCGTAACGGCATTCTGATATTGATGCGCATGTTTACCTGAAATGTGTAAAAAATATCAAAAGTTGGTTTAGGGGCCCTTTAACGCTTTTTTAGATGCGGAGCATCTCTTGCTCGTGGGTATGTCACGCGTCCGGCATCCGCACTCACACTACGCATGCGCGACTCTCCTCCCTTCCTCTCTCCAACAGTTGCTGCAATAAATAAAACGGGTAGAGAGAGCGCGCGCGCGGCGTCCGTCCGCACTCACACTACGCATGCGCGACTCTCCTCTCCCTTCCCTCTCTCCAACAGCTGCTGCAATAAATAAAGCGGGTAGAGAGCGCGCGCGCGCTTCGCTTCAGTAGTATCTCCTCCTTCTCCGATGAAAGAAGGTGGTGTTGTGTGATGGAAGCAACAGTTCCGTCAGCGAGTGGGTTGACGCAAGTACGCATCAGCATCAACCCACACTCTGACAACGGTCACGCGATGCGTGGTAACGAACCAATTAAGTTAACAACGTAATAACACGCAAGGTTCACCGCAAAGGTAACACCGAAAGCACTGCAAACCTGTAAACACCGCCGTTAAATGCACCGTTGAAACTCCCAGCGATGCTCCGCATCACCCCATGGTCCCTTTCGGGGAGATAGTGTAATTTTTTTTGTTTCAAGTATGCTTTCAGGTTGTCATTCGCGTTTGACTATACCTGATTTCTTTCCTGTGCTTTGGCACACTGTCACTATAATAATAATAATGGTAATAATAATAATAATAATAAATTATTCTTCCTCTTATGAGGTAAGCGTTGCAAGTTCAGCAGAAATTCCAGGCAGTGTTGCAATCGGGCGCTCAAAACTTGTTCACCTTCCACTTCAAAGCTTCGTTTGAACTCAGCAAGGCAGTGCACTTTGTTTCCAGTGGCCTAGCCAGAGGGCTGAGCCAGAGGGCTGACCGTCGCTGAAATGCGATGGCGTCGCATTTCAAGGAACACCGATGTCCCTGTGAAGGGACGTGATGGTGCGTCTGTATGGACCACTGTGGACAACATCGCGCCGGAGAGTGTGAATACTGAAAAATGCGTACATTGCCAACGCCAAAGCCCCAGCGACTACGTGAGACTCAGCAAACTTTGCTCGAGTCAAACAGAGCGCTTCTTTCCGACGGATTTTCCGAGACAGATGAGGAAACCACAGCGATACTTCGGCCTCTCTTGGATACAGTGCGCACCCTCCTAAGTATAGGCTACAGGGTCCGGTAGCCGAAGCCTACCTGAAAGTACCGGATACCCTTCATCCACTGCTTTCAGTTAACTGTGATTACCATGGCTTGTCGATGGTCTTTCTGCACTGAAGCAAGGAAGACTGTGAATTCCTAGTGCCAGAACGCTGAAGCCGCGAATGTCAGACGCCTTAGCACGTGTAGTGCTAGCCTTCTCTCTTTTCTCCTCTTTCTATGTTCCCCATCCCCTTACACCGCGCAGGTTAGGAAACCCAACGCTCGTCTGGTTAACCTCCCTGCCTTTCCTTTTCTTTGTCTTCTCTCTCTCTCTCTAGCCAGAGGGGAAGAGTGGGGGAAGGGCTCAAACCCACCCACGAAACTTTTTGAGTCTGCATACATACGCATACGCTTACATGCACACTTCAGTGAGACGCGCTAGCCTACAAAAAGGAAGGTTGATCAGACCCCCAGCCCCCTTCACTAATGGAATCCTGGGTGCGCCGCTGTTTGTTTGGTTTCGTTATATTTCGAAGCCTTCGAAATATAACGAAACCAAACAAACAGCGGCGCAAACCTGTAACCGGCAAAGACGTGTAGTACACGTCTTTGCCGCCGTGGCCTCTATGCCCCGCTTTGTTTCCTGGCCCTGGGGTTTATATGCGCTCCGCGTGAGACACGCGCAGCCGTGCGTAGTTGGGAAAAGCTGACGCGCCTCTATTTATACGCTCCGCGAATTCACTGCAAGCCTGACCTGGTGTATTTTACCTCGAAATGGCTGCACGTGGCGCGCTCAGCCAAACTTTTCATTTCGTGTGTGTCTCTCTCTTTCTTTTTCTATTGCGATGTTTTTTCACCAAGCCCGGGCGGGGGGGACCCCCTAAGGTATAATGTTTGGTTTGTATGCGCCGATAAAGTACACGGGCTGCGAGACCTGAATTGTGGATGAGTTGAAACAGTGTTCTGTGGCATCTGTTGTCATATTTAGCTCTGCGAGACTCGTTCGTGTTTCTCGCTCCTATTACATGACGTGTCCAAATACTTCCTGTGTTTCAAACATGTAGTTGTTCTGCTCTTCTATGTATGTATGTATGTATGTATGTATGTATGTATGTATGTATGTATGTATGTATTATCCAGTTACCTTTTATCCTAACCCGCCATTAGCAATATAGCTTATTGCTGTCCCATATGTTGTTTCTTGATCACAAAAGAATTCATTGCTATCCGAGAAACCGATAACACGATTTCTGAGAAGGACGCCACTTTCATTATATCAAGCATATGGTATAGTTCCCATTTCAATAGGTTAGTTCACACCGCTACTCCTTAAAGGGTCCTTCAGCAGTACTCGGTGTTGCAAACAAACGATCGTTGCGCGTATGGGTCACTGGGTTGCGATTTTGTCTGCAAATTATGAAATAGAGCGCCTACCTCCTGCTCCTTCCAAGGCTGCCACTGCAGCGCTCATCAGTGGCTGACGACACTGCGCGGAAGGACACATTTAACACGTGTTCGCGCTCCTGGTTGGCCGAAGGGGCCTGTAGCTTCCGCAGTGCTGCACGTAACTACTGATACCTTGAATGAATGAATGAATGAATGAATGAATCCTATCCTCCAGCACTCGACAGAACTGTTCAAAGCGTCGGGGCAAGTGTCGACTCTACCAATAAAGCTCGCCTCACATTCATCTAACACGTCCGTTAATATACTAATAACTGATGGGGTTTTAAGGTGCCGAAACCACGGTACGATTGTGAAGCACGCTACGATACGATTATAACTTTGACCACCTGGGTTTCTTTAGCATGCACATATAAGTCTAAGCACACGGGACTTTGTTGCACCCCGCCCCCTTAAGACACTCCCAGTTGGAGCCGCTTAACCCCCCCCCCCCCCCAAAGAAAAGGAAAAAAAAAGACAATAAACGTCCAGATAACCAATGACACGGCATCCACAACCCCCGCGTGCTGTTAACACCATGGATAACACCTCCCCTCCCTCCCCCCGCAAAGAAATCAAAATTCTGGATACACCTCCACCTCCAGCTTAGCAAACCGGCACCCTATAGCCGCAAAGTTACCACAGCGGGCTACCAATAGTGAACCGATTTCAAAACTTATTTCGACAAAACGCTCCACGGGAGGCAAGCTTGCAACCTGGAGAGACACGTTGGGGAAATTGCTCGAGCTGGACGTTGGTGTGTCGATTCTCGCTGCGTATAGTGCCTCAAATATAAAGGCTCGCATTTCGAGCTCTTCTCGATCTGCTTTGGGGATCGATATCTCGCCCAGAGTGCGCAAAATCCTCCTGCAACCGCTCTTCCATTTGGGCGTTACCGCAGAAACCTGAGATGCCTTGAACGGCAAAAAGGATGCGCGCATCCGGGCGTTCAGCGACGGCACCTGTCGTGGCGCTGTTCGAGGCAGCTCCGGCTCACATTATGCCTCTCGCAAGCACTCTGACGGCGCCCGTGCAATACCGTCTGTGCGAAGGTGCGGGCATGCGCATATTCGGCAATTTCGAATATCAAGCCGAAAAGTGCCCTATTTGCATAGGCGTACGCAGGGCCCCGCGTTAGGGGGGGACCAATTCTCATCAGTAGCCCCCGCCTCCTTCCGTCTCCTTAGCAAATTACCTTTGCATTGCATAATTTTAGCTGTGTGTTTGCGTTTTCCTTTGAAAATGGGGCGTATGAAATGCTTTCAATAAACTATACAAAGTGGAAAGCTTAAACACATTCGATGTGCAACAGAGAACGTATGTTTAGAAAGTGCTATTCTGAGACAAACAGGCTGAGATCTGGTTGAATCGTACCCTACCCCTGGGAGCTGTGACATAACTAAAGCTATTTTTTGAATGTCCTACGAAATTTTGCACGCTTCCCTAGCAGTCAAGATGAAGGGAGGTGTACCTCAAACTAGCAAGGTCCTAATACGTCGAATGCACAGCTGCAGTCGTCTTCATGCATATTGGTCTGTGTAGCGTCATTTAGTTAGCTGATTGGTTTCTGGCGTTCAAATTCCCAAAACTGCGATATCTTTGTGAGAGACGCCGCAGTGGAGGACTGCGGAAATTTCGACCACGCGGGCTCTTTAACGTGCACTGGTACAGTACACGGCCCTGAACATTTTTTCGCCTCCGTCGAAATGCAGCCGCAGAAGCTGGGATTCGATCCCGCGACCCTCGAATCAGAAGCCGAGTACCATAGCCACTAGGCCAGCATGGCTGGGCATTTAGTTACGTGCTTAAAATAGAAAGCAACAACGTTAGCCCACATTGGTGGTACTGCAACGGATGCGTAAAATAGTAGTCTACGGATATTTCAATATGCCAACTGCACTGAGCCTGAATCACAATAATGATTAAAGGGACTGTCTACCGTCCTTCATCGCTCTCCCGTTTTTTGGCTCAACAGAAAGCGTACCTTTCGAAGTGTCCCAGCGTGCAGTGGTTTCTCCAGAATCTCAATAGAAATTATTAAAACACAATTTTTTTCATCCACGAAGTCGCTCCCTTCCTAGTGTAGGCATGCCAGCAACACTGGGTACCGCGCATGATGCGTCGTCGTCTCCCTGGAAACCCTTTCGGGCGCGGGAGGCATCTCAACGCGAACCGGCTTCAAGGTCGACATTCCAGAGGCGACGACGAGGAGGAGAGGCGAGGGAAAGTCGGCGCGCGGGGGTGCGTCTCGGACATGCAGCGCCGCATGCATGACAAGCGCAGTACTACGCGCCTCCGCAGGCAGACGAATTCGAAGGCAGCGCCACATGCGCCACCCCGAAAGCAGCGAAAAAAAGAACAAATTGCTTTTGCACGCTATAACAAGGTGTCTCACAGGGTGAAGTACGCATGTAAGACATACATAATAGTTTTTCAGCAGAGTATGCATACCTGCGTGGGCTGGTTCTCGTACACTTGGAAAATGACGAACTCGCTGTTGGGTGTCGCCAGCGGCGTTTTTTGCACCACTTTCAGAGCGAAATTAAAAACATAATTCCTTTTTTGTGGGGTGAAAGCGTGCTCGTTCCCGTAAATATGACGCACGATCTGCCCAATTTTACCACAATCTTAAAGAATTTTCTGAGCGGTAGACAGTCCCTTTAACAAACTAGAAGAGAAGCTCAGGGGAAGATGGATGCTTGAATCGATGAACAAATCGCAAAATACGATTTAGAACAGGGAATGTCGCAGGAGACGTTTCGACAAGCGGACATGTTTTCGCCAGGGCCCTGACGTCAGGGCTCTGACATCACGGCCCTGACGAAGACAAGTCCGCTTGTCGAAACGTTGGCTCCTGCGAAATTCCCTGTTCTAAATCGTATTTTGCGATTTGTTCAATAATGATTAACAGTAAGATAAATTTCATCCCAACGGCCATGGTAAAGACTTAAAACATGATAGCTTACGTAATGTGGCAGGCTACGTCACTCGGGGACTGATAAGCACTACGCCGGCGTGCTTATCAAGACTTCAAGAGTTGCCGCAGTTTACATTGGCGTGCCAAAAGAAGAAGAAGAAAAATAAAGGGGGGCGGGGGGGGGGGCACGGTTCTACCCATATAACGGTGCATTTGTGGGTGTTGCAACGTCTGCGCATGTCATGAAAGCCGACATGGGCTGAGCCATGTTCTGGCCTTTTGCTCAATAGTACGCGTAGACCGCTATAACTGTGAGAGCCGCACTGAGCGAATTATGCTATCGACCGTACGCGCGCTCTGCTCGGGTTATTGTAGTTCTAAGGGAGGAAATAAACGGCTATAGATCCGCGGAATGTCTCGACAGCCGACCAGTTTCAGAGAGCCCTCTCTTGTGGTCAGGCCACAAGAGCTACCCCCTAGCACCCCCCCCCCCCCCACCCCCTCTGTACAAACACACAAAAGAAAACAAAATGTTAATACGCTACCATACGTTTGTAAGAGATGCCTTAAGTACACATGCGGGCAGCCACTTTCACGACGCTTGTGTTTTTCCTCGGTTATACAAAAATGTCGGCGATCGGCCAGCGCCGTCGAGCGACGTCGATATAAAGTCGATAGCTAAATTGGGAATGGCAGCCACAGGCCTAAGATGAACGCCAGGAGGCGCGCCTGTCGGAAGATGCTCTTACGAGCGACGTTACGCAAGCTGATTTCACAGAAGAGACACGTCTGAACAGGCGTTCCAATGAGGGGGCATACAGTTGGGACCTTGAGAAATTTTTAAACTTAAATGGCACTAACTTTAAGAAGGATATAGTTACGTGCCTAACGCCTGCTGTGCAAGAGCTTGCGCGTGACAAGCGATCCGTATTTAATGTATAACAGATCTCGTGGAGTTTGGATAACATGAGCTCTCTTTTTGCTAGCACACGTCGTTTCATATTTAATTTTCGTTATGTAACTCGAATGCCGCGTCTAAACCGTCTGGTTTTTATAGAGGTGCGACTTCCTTCTAGAAAAGGGCAGCGCTGCAGCATAAGATCAGGTCATACACCGACGTTGTTGTGCAGTTTATCTTGCACGTGTGATCGTGAGCACAATTTGCTTTCTGATTTTCTTAATTCACCATTCATTCGTTTTAACTTGCTCTATTAATTCTCTTTGTTCACTCTTAATTCATGATCATTCGCATTAATTTACGTTCTTAATTCTGTTAATTCATTCGACATTATTTTATAGCAATTAGGCTTGCCTTAATCGACGTTCGGTGCCTCATATGACGCCATCAGATTTTTGGTATGCCATTAGTGTTGTCGTCGACTACGACAACGGACGGTCGCCTGTCGCGTTCCATGAGGCGTCTAAGGCTTTCGCCTTAAAAAGCGCCACCGCATCTTTCTCGTCATTAATTTAACGTCTTTTCACTTTGCGCCCGCGATTTAATTAAACTCGAACAACTCGAAGGAGAATGCGAGGTAGAGAGATAGCGCGGGGCAGGCGTTTAGTCTTCACGCTATACGTAGAGGACATATGAGCGAGAGCGAAGCGCGGTGCCGTGATAATGCAACGAGACCGCGTAAGCGAGCCGTAGAGTCTTTGTTCTGGCGCTCTCTCTCTCTCTGTCTTTGTGTGTGTTCTCACGTCGAAAAAGTGGCAACTGCGGACACCGTGAGGCGGCTTCCGTAACGAGGTGTGTCTTGTCGCTTGCCATTTTCGCAAGAAGCGAAAACATCGACTTCACCTCTTCATCGGGGTTACTGGATTGTCTCTGCATATATGGGCCACTCTTCAAGTGACCGCTGATGAAGAGAGGTTCCTTCTCAAAACATTCGTGAATTAGATGAATCAAATAAGGTTTCACTGTTTAGGGCGACGCCTTCATTCAGTTCTAGGGGGTAGTACGGCTCGGCATAATGGAAAGATGACCTCGAAGCTTATGGGAGGACGAAAATGAGAGAGATAGAGGGGAAAAGAGCGAGACAATATGTTCTGGCAAGAAGGAATATGTACCGACCCTGCAAAAGTGCGCTGGTGGGAGCGCAACGATAAGGGTGAGGGGGGCTAGACAGATGGCTAGCTGACGCTGTAGACGCACGACGTGACTGGTTCCGCGTGTGGGGGAGGGACGGGAGGGGGGGGCACACGCCTAGTCGACGCGTGTCTCTTCGCGTGGGGTGACGAGATGACAATTCTCCACCGTGTGCCCGACATTGCAGGGACAGTCGAAGCGGCTTGACGACTTGCCGGAGAAATCAGCCGCGCGAAACGGATGCCGCGAGGGACCACTCAGGTATTCTGTGCGCCTCATTCAACGCGTGTACGGTCATTTGGTCGCGAACGACACGGTGTAGTGCTTTCCTCCACATAGTGTCGGGATTGATGCGGAAGAAGCTCAAGTTGTTGGTTAGAGATCGCCTGGCGACAGCGATCGAGGTAGAGTAATCACAAGCTGGAATGCGTTTGATGATCGCCGGCGTTCTTGTGTAGGGTTCGTTGAGCACACACTGCTAGGACAAGTGTAGAGAGAAGTGTTCTGACCGGCACGAAATGAGAAATTCCTCTGCGTCAGCATTACGGCCGTTGGCCGTGAAATCTCGGATGGAAGAGAAGGTTTTGAACGGCATTCCTGCTCATTTCTAATCATCTTACGTGGCCGTGCAATGCGGCTGCTTTAACTTGTGCGCTAATGACCAGGACGATCTGTGAGCTTTCTCTTTCTTCTCCTACCTATGCTGTCGAGTAAAACATGATTAAGTGCGGCAGAGGACAGCGTATGTGCTTGGTAACTATGCGAGTGGAGACATAATTTAGCGCATCTTTCATACAGGCAAGGTACTACAAACAGGAACTATGAAATAAACGTCGTGCGAGCGACAGCGTCTGGTTATGCAACGTATAGAAATTTGTCCTTGGGCATTTTACTTTTATGTGCAAATTTGCTATCAGTACTAAGGCATGCAGGCGATATACTAATGCAGTGCGGCGGACGGCACGAAGAGGAGCAGGAGCGGGTATAATAAACCCGCTGGATGTAACATATGCCATCCCACGCGCAGTATGCAACAGAGCCAGAACGGCGCCATATTAGGCAGACGTGCATGCACAAAGAGAGAAACGTGTACGGACCTTCAGTTTATATATCGCAGCCACGGGTGGTCGCACGACACTGACTGAGTGTTCCTTCTCTAACGTACACACTTTTTTTATAGCGTCAGCTGTTGAGAGCTCACGTAAAGCATTTCCGTTACCCAGTGGTTCCATGGTTCGGTTGGTGGCATAACTTTTAAGAACGAAGTACGTTATGACACATACTTGAAGGGAACACTCAGTTAGTGCGCTGCCATCAAATACGACGGTGATATAACGCGACGATCCACACGCGTCCTCTAAGATATAAGCTTCTGCCTAACGACTTACTTTGTTCTTTGTTGAGTGCTTGTACATGGGGAGAGTCTTTACTGGCAGCAGAGAGAGACGTAGGCTTGATGATGGCGTCATTAACGACGGTGTCATTAGGGAGTGCGAGCAGTCTGTAAACCGTAAAGATTCTTCACATCTTTCTCTAATGCTTCGGTTTACGAGATGTGCCACGCCATCCCCGCCCCCTTTTTCCTTTATTGCCTCTTTGTACATACCCGGTACAAGAGCATACTTCGGCAGATCTATACAACCAATAGACTCAGTGCAACTGGACAAACATCCCAACACGGCGCTCGGTGACAGTACTGCCTGCAAGCGAGCCGACCACTCTCTTGAGTATTACGCGTGCACGTAAGTCCTCTAGCCTTGATAGTGTTGGTCAGTGTCGCTTGGAGAAACGGTGACTCTTGTGAAACATCTCATTGAAACCCTTTCCCTGTCAACTTTGACGGCCGCCGTAGCGTTTCCACTACGTCTGTGTTTTGCCGATGACCGTGTCACGCTTGGTCTACCCGCTTTTCCCGAATTTGTTTGTTGCTTTCTCCGTTTCCCTTCACCCAACAAACATATCAGCTATCTCCCAGCCTAACACTGTCAGTTGAACGAACGACTGACAGGGACACATTTCGAGTTTCGTGGTTGCGAAAAAGATATGGGACAGTTCTGCCTTTCGTGCGACGAGCGAATGCCTTCGATGCTAAGCCGATTCCAAGATCGGTCTGTCCACGGCATCTTGGTTGCTGGCTTAGCAAGGCATCCACTAGCAAGGCTTAGCAGAGCAGAAAAATGACATCGGAGTGCTGTTGTAATCTTTTTTCAAACAAACCTCATGTATGCCTGACTGCGTGATGTAAGCCCACGTTTTCTTAGTGCTCAGGCTTCCACTGTTATTTTTCCAAATACCCGTGTGCCCGACATACCTTCTGTTTATTTGTCGATGGCAGCGGACAGGACGTTGCCCTCGTAAACGGCTTTGTTCCTTTTCCTCTTCTTGCTTTCTTCTTGCAATATATGTTTGAAGAAAGGTGCTCTGTGCAAGACATTGAAGCTTCTGAGTCCAATTGTTTTGCATCGCTTGTCCGTTGGTATACGTCGCGAGCCAAATAACCCCGGATTCACGATCGCCAAGGTTTCGCGTCTTGGTTGAAGAGTAAGAAAGATTGTTAGTCCCCCGTATTTCTGTCGTAACGGCTGTCAAACGTACACGCTACTCTAGACTCTATTTAGACGGTGAACGCCAAAAACATCAATCTGTCGCTCGGCATCGCGATCAATTTTTTTTCTTTTTATCTCGAAGTTGACAGGATGATAGCGGGGTAAGCTGTACCTTATTCAGAAAACAAATAAATAAATGCAGGCATCTATCCCTGACCTTTTCAAGAGCGCATATTGGCATAGCCAGGGATTAGGGAGGTTGCTCAACTCTCCCCTTCCGAAACTCTTGGTCCGTATGTTTATGTATATATGCACACATACAAACACGAGCGCGAACATAACGGGAAAATACATTTTATTTTCGAAACCGTGAATTGACTTTGTTTGCGGAAACCTTCCTGAGAAATCGACATTAAACGGGCCCTTATTTGAGCAATGACGACGTCACCAATGATATCTTATATGAACGCTAATGACGTCACCACTTGGTCACATTACTTTAGGTACCACCCGTGTCCACGCCGAACACCGAATTCTGCGACTTATAATCCAGGTAATACTAGCTCAACTCCGCCTCCTCGACAGAAGACCACTTGCAGGAGAAAAGATCTTGGGACCTAGGCCGACGCGTTCGTATATGACCAAGGCGACAAAAACAATACCGGCCGTGGCGGCTGCGTTTCGATGGAGGCGAAATGTTGAGGCCCCTGTGCTGTGCGATGACAGTGCACGTTAAAGAACGCCAGGTGGCCGAAATTTTCGGAGACCTCCAGTATGCCGTCTCTCATAATCACAACTGGTTTTGGGATGTTAAACCCCACAAATCGATCATCACATCAAAGAAACGACCACAAGGAAAATACGATACACAGGGAGATGCGCTTGTCTATTGTTCACTCTTTTATTTGTCATGTTTACTGCGCCTTTTTGAGTCATGAATGAAGTTACTTCGTGCCACTTCAATTGTCTCTCGTTCGTCATTCACAAAATTAGAAGTACAGGCACGAACAGTCTCAGGACCTGCAGCCTGAAGCTAGAGTCCAATTGAAAATGATGTCTGTATAGGACAAATTGATAGACATACACACAAAGTGAGGCCGTGAACATCAAAGACCACAGTGCGGTATAGATAATGAACTCGAGATAGGGAGAGCTATGGAAACAAATAACAATAATATGCAAAGTCGTGTTGCTAAAAAGCGGGCCCACATGCTGTAGTAAAATGGTAGACGAAAGAACAGCTGCAAGGCAAAGGTCTCTGCCCTTTGATCCTCGCTCTATTACTGTGCAATAGATTGGCTTTGTGGCAGCAGTCGTAGGGGAAATCCTTTTATGCAGGTTCTGAGAGACTCGGTCTCCTTTGAGGCGTTACAACTGAATATTTTCAAAGAGGGGTGGACAGCGTATCCATTCGTCACTTTGCTGAAGAAGGCTGCCTCCGACAACCATCAGCCGTGTCCAACCGACTCACATTGAAGCAGAGTATATGTACGAACTTTCTGCTAGGTCATGACAATGAATCATACATCAAAAGAAGTCGTCTAATTATCGGGAGTGGATCGCAAGCAGTGCGGCTTTTGTCTGGCCCTGAAGGGACTCGCACCTCGTCAGGCATAGCGCTGTCTATCCGTTCGCGATTTCTCTTTCTCCGGTTTTTTGCCGTTAGCGGTAAGGTTTTGTGTTTGTCCTCGGTGTTCTTGTTATCCTTTTCCGGAATGTTGGTAGAAGCTTTAATACGTAACGAGGCCGCGATAAAATTACCAAAGGCACTGGTTCTACCGGATGTCCTCTGCGTATATCCACACAGGAAGTATCGCGTCTGAGTTTTACTTTAAACTTTTTTTTTTTTTTGTGACAGGGTCTTTCCATGCCGTATCGACCAGCCTTTCTCCGATCATCACGAACGGGGCTGAAACGAATTTTAATATTTTTGTTGTAGTTCAAAGCTCGTTGCGTTCATTCGTTTCTGTAGCCAACAAGTTTCCCGCCTCTTTAGAGAGTTTTTTTTTCTTTCTTTTTTGCGAGATCATAAAACATGTATTTAAAGATGCCTTTAAAGGTGATCCCCTTTAAAGAGAGTCACCGGAAGGGGGTGGCAAACCTTCCCCATACCTTTATATCGCACTGTGTCTTGACCGAAACGGCCTCAGTGGGAGGGGACTTGGGAGAAGGAGGGGGACGCTGAAGGGAACCTTCGACAGGCCCCGCCCGCGAATGACATTTTGGCTACACTCCTCAACAACTATTCTGTAGTACACACCCGGCCAGACTTCATCGCACGTGGTCCTATCATAGCCTCGTGATCCAGAGTTTTTACCGGCACAGATGTGACGCCAATATTCAGTGTATGCACGCCTGGCACGATCGCACGAGCGACCATAACCTGTGGAACGGTATAGATTATGCTTGCCAAAGTCATCTTCAACCTCCAAAGCAAATCTCGCCTCTGGTGCCACACACACACACGAAGACCTGGCTAGCCGGGACGTTTTCGAGGGAACGTCACGCGACTCACTTGAAAAATAAAACAAAATAAGAGAGAGAGAGAGAGAGAGAGAGAGAGAGAGAGAGAGAGAGAGAGAAATCTGCCGCCCGCCAGCTCTGAGGATAAAAGGGTTTGCGCCACAGGCCCTGGCCAGTCGTCCACGGAGTCCCATACTTCATCTGAACAAGACGTGCTCGTTTTTTGCAACAACGTAAAGGCGTGTCAGAAGTGGATAAAGCCGGTCGTGTACCGAATCGCCGATGACGCATTCGATTCGCGTTTGTGCAATGGTTGCGCAACACTTGATTTCGTCCTTGTGGAGGGGCGACGCTTCGCACAAGCTAAAAGCCGGCGCATTGCTCAGTGCTTCGATCGCACGCCAAATACCACTGCTGCTTTCAATGCGACGACGTTTCGGCGTTCTGTGAGCCGTCGAGTATACATTGCATGCCTTTCATACTGTGCAACTTCCGAGTATATAGGCAGCAAAAAGAGTCCCCGTGTTTTTGTCAACAGAGTACCTTTCGTAGCACGGCTGTCGGTAGACGGAAGCAATCTTGGAAAAGCATCGGGACCTTGTAATTACATGTCGTTTTTGCTAGAAGCCGCGTCGATGTGTATTCGCCTCTAGCAAAGGAAAAAAAAAATATAGGGCTTAGCGATTCTAAGTGTGACCAGCCGCAGGGGAGGGCTGAGCGAGAGCAATCTCGTGAGACTTTATCACGCCTTTCTCATGAGTCACGTATATTACGTAGCCTCGGCGCTGAAATGGACCAAGAGAGATGCGGCCAAGATAGAGTCGCTCATGCGCAAGAGCATCAAAAGGGTGCTAGGTCTCCCAATCACGACGAGTACGGAAAGGCTTGAACACTTAGGGGCCCACAACTCGTTATCGGAAATTATCGAAGCACAGACCAAGGAACAGGTCCTATAGGGCTGTCGACCACCAGTGCCGGCAGGGACATCTGTGGTCAACACCAGTCCCTGCCGTCGATGCATAGTGCAACGCACGCGAGGTAGCGCTCAGCGCAGCGGTCAGGGGCACTTTCAAAGTAGAACCACTGCCGCGAAACGTTCACCAGCAATTCAACGAGGGGCGCCGAAAGGCGAGGGCCCGAACATTACCGAAGGCGACAGCCAACAGCCCGGGACTGGCGGCATTCGTTGACGCGGCCCAGTACGGGCGCAGCGACCGGTACGCGGCCGTCTCGGTAGGCTGGGACGGAAGTGTGATTAACGCGGTATCAGTCAAGGGAGTAACGGCCGAAGTGGCCGAACAGATGGCAATAGCCTTGGCGACGAGGGACCCCGATTGTCCTTATGTGTACACGGATTCGCGATCGGCGGCAAGAGCATTCGCCTCGGGCTCTATATCGCGGGAAGCGGCAGCCGTCTTCGGCAACGAAGGAGCAGCTGGTCATCACACTGTCAAATGGTTTCTGGCCCACGTGGGGGCAGACGTGCACCCAGACTTTCCCAGCGTCAACGAGCTGGCGCGCGAGGACCGCGCGCGAGGACTAGCGCACCACGGCGACCGTGGCGAGCGAAGTGGCGGGGAGGGAGGGGAGCCCCGATACCCGCTGCTTACCTTCAACGAAATAACGACGCACTACCAGCTGTCAAGGAGGGCCTCCCCGCTCTTCCACGCTAAACTCTGCCACAGTCGTCGACATTGCAAATGCTTCAGAAAGGGTCGTTCCTTTCGAGTGGCAGACTGAGCCTTTATTCACCAGAGATAAAGCCACAATGTCCGTATTGCGGCGAATCGTACTGCTCGCTATCGCACATGCTTTGGCAATGCTCCGCGTTAAGCGGCACTGAGTTGAGCAAAGAAGAAGACTGGGAAGACGCCCTGCGAAGCGGCGACCGCCAGACACAACTCCCGGCCGTCCAGAGGGCTCACTAAAGGGAGAGGCCCACGGGCTTCCCGTCCAGACGTGGGTGAGCCCCGCGACCCCGGTCGTCCACTAAACCAAGAGTGGGTGGCGAGGGGTCCCTCAGGGCTCAATAAAGTTATTTCCTCCTCCTTGGCGATTTTTGGAACGTCAGCTCATTGGCGGCAGTGAAGTCAGTGACGCTCAATACTATTCGCTTGCTCAGACCCTTTTCATAAACTGTAAAGCTAGCTTCCCTGCAATGCAACTTGCCCTACTAATGGCAACAGCTGCCTTTATTTAAATGCTGTCAAAATTCAAGTTGCACAAGCTGCGACCCTTTTTTTGGGGATGTTTGTACCAGAAGGGCTGCGTCGACATTTTACATGCCCTATCGCAAGCAAATTGCGCTTGCACACGTTGTTTGCCGGATTGCTGATGCCGCCATTAGTAGGGCAAGCTGCATTGCAGGAAAGCTAGCTTGCCGTTTATGAAAAGGGTCTATAGCGGATAATTCGCTTTATCCGGTTTCGTGATATTCGGCTTTGACTGTGGAGATGTCTACGTTGTCTCTTGTGCCTTATTTATTTATTTTTTTATTGACGTGCTTGCGTTGTTCGTTATTTATTAGTTTATGTCATGCCAAGTTAACAAAACCTACATCTTTCGCAACGCAGAGCTGCTTCAGAGTTCCACTGCAAACCTTGCGTTTTTGAGTCCCTTGTTTAGTTTGGTACAGTTCTCTTGCAGCCGCAGAGCAGTCTCGGTGTTACTATTGGTACCATTTATCTCTGGGTTTTTTTATAAAGACGGTTACTTACCACTCGATATCACTTTTGTATTATTGTTATTTTTTACGTGCGCGTGAGTTCGCGATATTAGTTTCACGGTTCACGCTTCTCTGACAATATAGCTGTTGCTCTTTCTTCCGGTATGCGTTCTTTTTCACAAAAGTCCATGTTCCTTCGGACGTACACCGGCCGCGCAGTCTTAAAGTTCGCCCTCTTGCAAGAAATATCCGAGGCGCAGTGCATTTATTGCGAGTCTGGCTTGCTGTGATAAGCTTTACCGTGAACGGCTGCGGTAAACTGAAGGAGAAGTGGTGTAGTTTTTAAAGTACATTAAGGAAGATAAAGTAGGGCGACAAGTCGCAACGGCCCAGGGAAATCTCTGGCACGGTCTGCTCGACATGGCTAAAGCCCAAAGGCATTCGAAGAGCAAATTAAACGCAACGACATTGAACCCATGGTTTTCTTGGGATCACAAGATCGATCGATAGTGACACGGTCTACCGAATAAGGCCCGAAACAAACAAACACATAAATAAACGAGAACATGCAGACAAAGCACACCCACGGCGTCAAAGTGGACGCTCTGTGTACGCTGATAGAGAAATGGAAAGAAACAAAACAGTTGGTGGGCCTTCTGAGATGGCAAATGGCCTTTCGGAGCCGTGGGAACTGCTCGTCGGGCTGCTTCCTTCTGTTTTCGTTTTTAACCGAGACTTATTTTCCCATCTATCTGTACTTTGTCGACGAAAACTTAAACCCGCCTGAACTTGCCGTCGAGGTCACGGGGTTCAGAAGGAGCGTTGATTCCGACGTTGTCCGGCTGGATTGTTGCGTGATGTGCAGCAATCTTCCATAGCGTGTATCGCTATTTCTTGTGTGCCTTTTTTCTCATACTTTTCTTTTAATTTTTATATTCTTTTTCTATCCTACGTACTTTTCATTGGTGTCGTTCTAAGAGGGCTGTCACACTGTCAAGGTACACATTGCAGTAGCTTTATGTGACTGCTGGTTTGTTTCATTGAAAGACAAATGAAGCATCGAATTGAATTGAAATTTAACAGCGATACACTGCTTAGCTCAAGAATGTGCTTTCACTCGAGTTTCTCAGTGGTCTCGATATAGAAGGGAGGATATTTGCAAAACGTGACTTTTGTTTCGAACCTTATTCCTATAAGAGACTACGCGAACGTGGTTATGGCGTAAAACATCGTCGAGTTACCAGGAGAGAAGGAATAATGATGCAATGAGACGACGACGACGACGACGACTACCAGAGCAATACTGTTGGCGATAAAAACGCCCGATGTCCTTAGTACATTGGGGAATTGGAAAGTGGAACAGAAGAATGTTTTCCTTCCTAAGAAATTGTGCCTACAGTGCACGTCATTCTGCATTTTCAGACATGTATCTCTGATTAAAAAAAAAAAAGAAGAAGAAAAAGTCGGGGCAACCATGGTCTGCTGCTCGACGTAGAACGAAAGATGAGAGAGAGAGAGAAAAATGGGGAAGCGATGGGTGGATGTGATGAGTCGATTACAGCTCATCGCAAGAAGTTTTTTGAAGAACGTAGTTCGCAAAATAGTTGGGGGGTTCGTCTGTCTTGTTCGTCGGTCCACCGGTAGTGGGTGAAAATATCTGTGTCGAACGCGTAACGTCGCCTCCGCCTTTCGAAATGAGCGCAGAGGCGGGCGCTCTACATGTGACGATACTCCTCTTGATCATAGCAATGCAACACGATCAAGCTCAAGCATTCACATGATGGTAAACAGCGCTTACATGTGAAAAGCCTTGCGAATCGAGCCAAAGGCTTTTATATAAGAGAGCATACGCTAATGTACCCCCTCCTTCTTTTCTCTCACTTCCTGCGATTTATGCACCGTATGACGGTGTCCTAGCCTACACCGTATTTCCTCACATGCTGCGAACGCCGTTAAACATTGGCAAAATAGTGCTTAATGTCGGCTAATGTTGGCTGAATGATGGATCGTGCTCGCTTAGAGAGGCTAAATGTTGGCTAGTATCGGTCATATAGTGGTTAAGTGTTAGGTAATGTCGCTTATGCACCGTTGTAAGGACAACATTTTCTTCGTTAAATCATGGTCAAATCTTGCCTTCACAAAACCATCGTGAAAAACCCGAGTTGGTTCTGTCCAATTTCCTTTCTTTTTTTTTTTTTTTTTGTGCGCGCTGCTAGTTTTCACTTGCTCATGGAAGCAATGTTCGGGCACTGAACTTTCCTCGCAGGCTGAAAGAACGTGAGCCTGCATCATGTCAACGTCTACCAGTGAGTCTAAGCGAGCGCCACACAGCACCGCCTGCACGAACTCCGTCGTCGCCCACGTGGCACACCACGTTGACCGGAGGCAATGCTACGTCATCTTCGGTTCCCTGCTGTCATGGGCTATGCTGCTCGCGTTCGCCTACCTGTGGGGTCCCTTTGTTGTAAGGTGAGTGCGAGGTTAATCTGATTTATTTTTAGTACATTTGTTTCCATCTGCAGGATACGGCAGGCCAGTTTTTGACGCAAGCAGGAGAGGATTTCTGTAATTTAGTGTGACCCCTTCTTTCGCGTGGTACATATGTTTACAACCTGTTTCTGCCAGTTTTATTTGCTTCTAGCGAGAAAAGAAAAGACAAAAGACATCTTAAACACATAACAAGGAAAAAGAGAATAAAACATCGTACTTCGATATGACGGTCAATTGAACCATTTGTTTACTCATTACGGCCCCATTTCGCTTGAGTACGCTTGACATTGATAGATGCAGCAACCTCGTGGAAGCTTGTGCTGTGTGTTTGAGACGAGTTTCCGCATTTCTTTAGCAACAGAGAGATTATAACATTTTCTTTCTTTTCGTTTCCTAAATTCCTTCAGTATGTACCTGCTGACGTTATTCGAGGCACTCAATCTTATATTTGCCTTTAAATGGTACGATGTGAGTTGCTGCCTACCCGACTGAAAGGTAATTACGAGCTGACACAGACCACGCAGAGAGCATCGTCCCATTATTTGTTCTAATACAATTTGCCATGCCTTGGAATAGACGTGCTTGAAGGCGCTTCGGTACTCCATCAGAACTTTTGACGGAAGAAAAATTGGCAGATCCCACGTGCAGTGGGAATCAAGGACATGCGAAGCACACATCAGGCACGTAATATGGATTTTGCATTGTTGTCTCGCTATACCAAGTTTGGTGCGTATGAAGTTAACGAAGCAGCCGCAAAAGCATCAAGACTGTGGCATGTAAACCATGCTGCTCATACACGCATGTCATGATTCTGATGTTATGGCCTGCCATTTACGTTCTTCATGCAGTCGTGTTGTGTCATAGCAATTTTGGTATACATCCCATTAACGAAACGCGTGGCATGTAAATCATGCCGCTCATGACATGCATGTCATGCATTCCATGTTATAACCTGTCATTTATGTTCGTCATGCAGTCATGTTGTTGCATACCGGTATTGTTATACATCCCATTAATGAAACGGCCAGGAGA
This sequence comes from Hyalomma asiaticum, assembly GCA_013339685.2. Classification (NCBI taxonomy): domain Eukaryota; kingdom Metazoa; phylum Arthropoda; class Arachnida; order Ixodida; family Ixodidae; genus Hyalomma; species Hyalomma asiaticum. Next base: position 66,779,725 of record CM023483.1, read on the forward strand.
GCACCAAGTCCATGGCATGTAAACCATGTCGCTCATGACATGCATGTCCTGATTTTCATGTTATGACCTCTCATTTATGTTCGTCATGCAGTCATGTTGTGGCAAGCTAATTTTCGTGTACACCCCATTAACGAAACGCGTGGCATGTAAATCATGTCGCTCATGAAGTGCATGTCTTGATTTTCATGTTGTGACCTGTCATTTATGTTCTTCATGCAGTCATGTTGTGGCATACCAATTTTCGTAAACATCCCATTAGCGAAACGGCCAGGAGAGCACAAAATCGTAGGCGGCTAGATAGATAGATAGATAGATAGATAGATAGATAGATAGATAGATAGATAGATAGATAGATAGATAGATAGATAGATAGATAGATAGATACGCTCAAAGTCGCCGAAGTTCGCTAAGAAATGCATCGCATTTAAAATGCGTTCGCGACCGCATTGATGAGTCCGTTATGTAAGGAACACGAACGACAGAATAAGCAATGCATAAAATCAAGCGGCGCGGTATAAAACTTTCACGTATCGCAGTGATTCAGCAACGAACATATATATAAAAGCAAGACGGAAGTAATGTAAGCACCTATGCTGTATTTTCGTCACGAAAAGCACGACGATGCATAAGAAAGCGAGAACACGCATACGCAATGGATATTATCTGGTTTGACCACTAACAAAACATTTCCACTGGGCCCAGGTATACGACATGCAGAACGTTTAATTCAGCGGCTCTTCTTGGGGAAAAAAGAGAAGTTGTAGTTATCTGTGTGAGCAAGTAGAAAACTTACCTTTCCAGAGGTAATATGCAACGAGGGATGTAAAGACAGAGATAAGCTGCTTCAGACCGGCTGGCAGATATTTCGATAGGAAGACCTATCTCTATCAAAGATGGGTCTCCTGTCGAGAGGACCTATATTTGTTATCTTGATAAGTCTTATCTTTGTGTCTTTGTCAAAGATAGGCTCTCCTATATGTGGAAATGTCGGCCAGCCAGTCTGAAGTAGCTTATCCCTGTTTATAAATCGCCTATTACATATTGCATTTCCATCGGTTGGCTACCTCCCTTATTATTTTTTTTCAGAGGTAGCGAGACCTCTATATAGCCTAGTTAAGAAGAAAAACAATGACTCTACTGGTTCACAGTGTGGGATACTCAATTTGCTCGATATTAATAATTTCTGGGGTCCACGTCCAAAAACCACGATACGATTGTGAGAGACGCCGTAGTGGAGGGCTCCACAAATTTCGACCACCTGGATCTCATTAACGTGCACCGACATCGCACAGTACACAGGCCTCAACGTTTCGCCTCCACCGAAATGCAGCCGCCGCGACCGGAATTCGATCCCGCGACCTTCGGATCAGCAGCCGAGTACGATGGCCACTACACCCCCGTTGCGGGGCGAACTTGCCCAAGTGTCGCGGGGGAAAAGCAAAGCAATAGCAAATCAAAATCACGCTAACCAAGGCTAGCGGACCGTATAGGTTAGCTAAATGACACTGTAATTCGTCTGGCCGCAATAAAATTTTGGCTTTATAATCCTGCCACTCGTTTAAATTTCGCTCATATTCCACTTCTTCATACAGGAAACCGCGTAGCGCGGATTTTCACCATAATAGACTTGTAAAACGAAAAACTCACCCGCGTGTATGCGCTGTCGTTACAGTTATGGCAAGTGGTCCATGCCACTCAGGTCCGGTCATTACGGTTTGGTGGAAGTACTTCGCTGATGACCCGTAATGGTGCCACTTCAACACCTTCTATAATGTCTGTGTAGTAAAAAAAAAAGGATGACTACGCGGCTACACTAAGGTTCATGTATCACTGAAGCTTTGACGGACCGTTCTCAAATTAAACTCCGCATGTCGTTTTCTTGTTTTGGAACTGTGCGAAGAAGGGCCGATGGGGGGCAACAAGTATTAATAAGGTTATCTTAATGGGCACCATTGTGAATACGCTACGCGAATTGATATAGCTGAAGGAGGCGTTAATAACGTCTTATTATAGCGTTATTACTTCGTGGTAACTGTCATCTTTATGCGTGTCACTGTGGGAGTTTTGGCGAGATGGTTGCCGTGAGTTCGTCGCAACTTGGCCGGAGTCATGCCGTGGAGCTCGCAAGCGAGACTCGTATGTATGTACGTAAAATATTGTGCACCCATCTCCTTTCCCCTGGAAGGCGTGGTTGAAGTGACCACCTTTGGTTAGACATGTGGGCCGTGCCTGTCCGTTTCTTTAACTAGACATGCAGACAGGTATCTAACTAGGCGTACATCATATATGACTGACGCGGTTTCGGGTGTGTCGCATGAGCGTGCGTTGTGGTTTTTGGAAAGCATCAACATTGCTCCTTCGTTGACTGCTCTCGATCTGGTGGCAACGGCTCGCAATAGCAATGGTTGTTGCTAATGCCGTGCGTTCTCTGTAGAGGTTGGGGGCACGGTTCAACAGTAGTTTAGCCCCCATGCGTGCCCCCTTGTAATCGACAGCACCGAGTGTAAGGAGCGTAGTTGTTTGGAACCAAAAATAAAACTTACAAAGAAAATCGTTAACGTTTGATACAAGTGCAGGTCAGAGAAGCGTCGCCTATGTAGTCGCCGTTATGCGATTTTAGCTTGATGGAATGCGAGCGTGCAATCTGGTTTGGATATCTATGTATATAGCTAAGCTATAATCCTCCTCACAAGGTAGCAGTATCTTTTCTAGCGTTACAATATGAGCAGCTGCAAAGAGACTTTGCGGTATACACACAGAAAATGAAGCCAATGCCGTATAGGAATGACAGGACGCGCCGCCAACACGCTCTCGACGAAACCCGTGGTCCGTTAAGTTCATCACGGTCACAGTGCTTAATCTTTTAAACAGCACAATGGTACTTGCGATTTTTCAGGCATCTTACCCAGACTAAGCTTCTGTTTTAACATATCTGATATGGTCAAGCTATTTACGCCCACAATGATGCATGTATGCAACCTCTTGGTTATGTCAATTCAGAAACAGACCTAAGTAAAAAACTGCATTGGAAGATCTAGAGGCTAAAAGCCAACTTGGCACTCAAACTGGAGATTCAAGCGGCGTCGAAACTATAGTAGATAGAGTTCACTGTACAGATCGTTAATATGCAAATCGGAAGCTAGGGCGAGTTGGTTCACATCTTAAGCAATAAACAACGCAAAATGACAACGACAAGAGAGGTATCTGTGTGTCCCCTCTCTTGCCGTTGTCTTTTTGCGTTGTTTATTTTTTAATATGCAATCGCATGGCGAAACCGCCTTCGTTAGCCGGCACACGTAACTAGAAGAAAGAGAGACAAAGGAAAGGCAAAGGAAAGACAGGGAGGTTAACCAGAGGAGATCTCCTGTTGGCTACCCTGTACTGGGAAAGGAGAAGAGGGGAATAAGATAAGAAAAGAAAAGAAAAAATTTAGGGACATGTACATCATTGTAACTTGTCGTAACTAGAAGGGCTGCGCACTATATACGGGCATAAAACCATGCTGTTGCCCTTCCCGTTAACTTCGCTGACCGTATCGAAAGGGACGAAAAAAATATTTGGAAACACCTAAGTAAGCATCATTAAGCAGTAGGGACCATTAGTTGTCCTCTCGAAATTTCCTTCCGACTTTCCGAGAAAGCCTTTTACTCCTGTCTTTGTAAAGTTGATTCCACCTCTCGAAAACGCCTTTCGTGTTGCATATTCACGAGGCGCGCAACACCTTTGCTCGAAAACACGCGCTGTTCCGAAAGTCGCACGTACGGCTGCTGTCCGGCACGATTTCAGGGAACCTGCATGCATATTAGTAGCCACATTCGGCTATAAACGGGAAGTGCATTATGCACGAACACGAGCTGGAAGACACTCGGGACGAAGTGGTAAGCGCTGAATATGCTTGTAGTTAGCGGAACGAGGGACAAAGTGAAGATGATTGTGAGTCCCCCTATCTGCATATTAATTCGCGTCGTCGTCGTCGTCGTCGGCGTTGTGCTAGGAGAACACCAGTACGCGAGCGTCGACAGTCACCTCATGCGAGTATTAAGACATACTTTCGAAGTTTCAGTTTCAGTTTATGTTCACCCTATGGTAATCGTTATAGTATGCAGGCAAGGTTCCCAAATTGAAATGAGAAAGCGTTTCCTTGTAGAATTATTTGTTTGTTCACTTCGCATTAAAGCTTTCTCAAAGATAGAAAAATACGTAAATGTGTGTAAAGAGATGTTTGAGCCCCGTTGAGACACCGGTTGCTCTTTTGTTCTTTCGTGCAATATTACTCCTGGACGAGCAAAGCATTAAACAAAGCATATAAACAGTCAACAATTCCTTCGAGTAGTTTGTCGGCTTCGACACTGGCTACAAGAGCACCGTCCGAATTCGTGGGTAAGAACGCCATCGTCCGGGGCACTTTTAATAACATATATGCGGAATGTGAATCAAATCTTTAATTTAAAAGTAGTCACGGCAAGCTAACGGCATGCCGAATTAAATTTCTCGTAACTTGTCCAAATCACCTGCAGCACTCGAGCTTATCCTATATAAAACGATGGTCAGGCTTAAACTTGAGTACGCTGCATCGGTATGCCATGGGCCATATATTTGCTTCTACGAGCCACTTGACTCATAGAATGCGAATGTTCTACTAAATTGCTTAGGGGAATATCTGCCTTACGCGACAGCGCATTGTCTTCTATCCCCGGCCACCTTTCTCTTTCATCTTTCTATTCCCCTTTCCCAATCCCCCAGTGCAGGGTAGCCAACCGGATGCCTTCTGGTCAACCTCCCTGCCTTTCTGTTTGCTTCCTCCTCCTCCCACGTAAAATCCCCGCAGTTATTATACCGTGATCCCCCAAAATCATTTCGAGCGTTCCTTTTGGTGAAAGGGAACGATGACACGCCTTCTTGACTTCGGATTAAAGAAAACAAGAGGAAGCCAGTCCTGTGCATGACATTAAAGACAATCGTTACGAAAAAACAAGGAGGGTACACATACCACAAACAAGGAGAAAGAAAAGCATGCGGTAGCAGTTATTCCTGGAAAGGCACACCACGCCCTGTCGCTCGCTTAAACAAAAGCAACGATCGAAAGGACGCAACGACAGGGAAGGAAGGCACAACACAAGGCATCGCATCAACGTATAAACATAGAAGAGTAAGGTCACGTATAACGCGCAATCATCGTAAAACTCAACGTGTTCTCGTTCAGGCACATTTCCGGCATCCGATCTAAGCGCACCTGCATTAATTTTACCGCTCGGACAGCTACGAAACTTATCCTTATTTTATTTTGCAGACCTCGCATTTGCCACTGCAGCCGTGAAAATTCCTGTCGTATTTGCTCGTTCTTCCATGGCCCTGCCCAGGCGATGACAGCAGTTAATTTGCTCGAGATTGAGCTGCCGGTTTGTTTACAACGCGCACACAACTAAATTCGTGCACTGCGCTCGGAGCGTGGTAATCTAATCATCGGATAAATAGGCTGGCAAAACTTCCTTGTCTCAAATGGCAGTTCGTAATTATTTGATAGCGCCTCATTTAGGTCATTGCAGCCGACCGGAACATCGACTGTCACGCTGCTAGACCAGTGGCCGTCTGCATTTTTTTTACTTTTCCTTTTTTTTCTCATCGGAGTGGAGACACGGGAACTGGATTCTAGCACTTCGTGTAGTCGGATATACGCTGATATGCGATAGCCCGAGACTGTCAAGGCCTGATCGGTAGCTTTGTACTAATTAATTAAGTCACGCTGCAGCCCAGAAACTTGATACCACGTAAAACTACGTACAGGCGACCGGTGCCGAAAGTGGGTGTAATCAGCGCAAGTTTCTCCGATTCAGCGGCTTCTAAAAGGCGATAATTTGCGAGTCAACATTGGATCCGATTTCCACACGCCATTTTGTTCTGTTTTTTTGTTTTTTCCGTAGTGAACGGGCACGCAGGATACGACATCACGATGCCGCTCGTACGTAGCTGACATTTCGTACAGACGACTCATCCTGCCATTGAGCTCACCGGCTGGCCCAGTGTCCGCGCTCTAACAAGTCGAACTAATGAGGAGCAATAGATAAGCTAGAAGGTGTTTCATCCGTTTTAGTGGAACAGCACGTGATGAACACGCTGCGTATTTACAATAATATAACGTGGACACATGGAGCCGTACGTGAAAACAAGTGTAATTGAATGTGCCATCACATGACAGGTTAATATAATAAATAAATGCATAGTGAGGCGTATTTGTACACGCAGCCGGCCTCGTGGATTGCGACTTGGCTTAGATGACGCCGCGACTTGCCGCAGTCTGAACCATACTGCACAGAACTAAGGCCGAAGAAAGTGCTTGCACGAGTGAATTCACGGCACGCTGGCCCTCGCCTACCTCCTCGTGAGCAAACGACACGGCGGGTGAGTCGGGCTTATAGGGCAACTTAGCTTCCGCGTAAAAGAGTCGCTTGGGCAGTGCATTGACTTCCGAGAGGTCTACTAAACACCATTCTCAACCGTGGTGGCTGCGCGTCCTCGTGCGATCTCGGAAACAGCTCGACGTAGCGGAATAATTGCGCCCTATAGCGAAAGAGGTTCTCAAGCGCTCTTCCACACAACTCTGCGTGACCCCCCACCCCCTTTCCCTCTTTGTTTTTCCGTTTCCCCTGCGTTTTCGAGTCCCGTCGCTCCTACCGCTCTCCCTCGTCCAAAACCTTTCCCCGACAGCATACAGTTGGCTCGGCTTTCCCGTCTTGTCTGGGTTGTTCTGCTCTTACGACTTCTTCTAATTACTACAGCAGCCTGCTGCGATTTCAGTCGCGACGTCTCGACCTTCTCGCTGCGTTGAACAAAATAGTATAAGCTTAACGGTTACGCCCCGTGTTAGGCAGAAGTTCGAATTGTTGGACGAGACGTTGTCCTAGTTTTGCTATCGCAAATCAGATAAGCGATCGAAACCGATGCATATCGCATTGTGTGGAGCGATGCTAGGGCGGTAATTGGCAGGGCCTACTTTAGCGACGGAAACTCCTGTAAAAGGAGATGTTGAAGCTCGAGTTAGGTTTCGCCGTATCGTAAATTAGGTGTCGGTTGCTCTTCATATTGGGAGAAAATGTCGTTACACAGAGTTGAGAGAGAGAGACAGAGAAGAGAGAAAAAGAAAGTTAGCCTTTAGATTGAGATAAAAGGAGCAAGGGCAAGGAGGTCAACCAGACACACTTCTTGTTCTGTGCTATACACAGGGATATGAGATTTACGGGATGGGTAAGTAGAAAAGAGAAAGACAAGCAGTTTTCAGTAACCTCTCAAAGTTTCACTAAGAAGTGCGCATACAAATGGCATATTACACAACTTGTTTGCTTCAGTGCAGTTACGTGAAGATCACATTACATGAATACCGTCTCGTTTATGCACGATTTAAGCAACTTGCTTCCTTCTTTTTTGTCTTTTAGTTGGCGGTAAACTGTGGGCGTGAAGGGGGGCGGAGATTATTAAAGGGCTGTTGGAGAGAAGGACCGTTCGACGTCGGCACGGTTCATGGGGAAGAAGGAACAAAAATAGGAAAGACAGGGAAGCTGGCCAGTGCTGAGGCCGGCTGGCTACCCTGTGCCGGGGGAAGGAGTTAAGGGGAATAAATTATAATAATAAAAAAAGAGACGCGGCAAAACCAGAGAGAGACGAAAGTCGACCTCTGGCTGTCGACCCGTTCGATACGGTTTAGCTTTTCATGTAAAGAGCAGGCCGAACACACTTGCACCCTCTTTCTTGTTCGGTTATATATTTTTTTTGTTTGTCCTAGATTTCTCCACCACGAGGCAAATATTCAGCGCCTTATATACGCACACGGTTCCCCCCTCCCCCCCCCGCTTCAAAAAAAAAGTGCTTGGGCTTAGTTAATTAGATTGGAGTCGACCCCGTTTTCATCGGATCCGTCGAAGTTGGCAACAGAATACAACACGGCGCAGGAAGGAACTCTCTTGTTAGACCAATTTATAGCGAGGAGCGAGTGGCGTGTTAGCCGACCTGAGGCTAACTGAAACTGATTTATGACGCACGAGCGTGTAACGAATAAGATGGATACACTGGAATGGAGACAAAGTGGGCGTCACCATGACATCAGTCCTGTCCGCTAAGACGAAAAGAAAAAACGGAAAGGAAGCGGTCTTCTATGCCATGCGCTGGGTCGTTTACTGAAAGAAATTTTTTTTTTTGAGAACAAATGCACTCGCAGGTGCACATATGAGCAAAGAAAGAAAGAAAGAAAGAGACAGGCGTCTATTGTTGTTGTTTTCTGGGGTTTTACGTCCCAAAACCAGTTCTGATTATGAGAGACGCCGTAGTGGAGGGCTCCGGAAATTTCGACCACCTGGGGTTCTTTAACGTGCACTGACATCGCACAGCACACGGGCCTCAACATTTCGCCTCCATCGAAATGCAGCCGCCGCGGCCGGGATTCGATCCCGCGACCCTCGGATCAGCAGCCGAGTACCTTAGCCACTAGACCACCGTGGTGGGGCGAGACAGGCGTCTAGTTAAATGCAGATAGCTCCGTCAAAAGCTTGCTTAAATAATTTAACGCGACGTAAATGAGAACCCAACGAGATTCCAGTATCAAAAGGGATAAATCACCACATGAAACACGCCCCTCAGACACGCTGATTACGCATTAATAAAGACAGGCGCCTGGACCGTCCCTGTCGCATTGTCCTTCGACACGTGCCGCGTCGATGTTGAAACTCCGTTTTCTCGCATTCTTTGGAAATTAACGCTAACGTAATAATCATCGTCGAAGAATAAATATGGTACGAGGGCATCGGCCTCACAAGTGGTGGCCCACCAAATGTGACATCACGCCTATCAAAATATAATCAAACATCGAGCAGTCGCATTTTCTTTTATTTCCTAATTCCGACTGACGCGTCCGTGCTCTCGTAAGAGTGCGCACGAGTTCGTCCGTGCGTTGCGTCCGAGCACGTTCAAGTGAACATTTCCACCTGGAGCACGGTGACCTGGCGCCATCGTCCAATTAATGCGGCACTCGCACTACGCTTGAAAAGAACGTCAAACACTGCACTGCGGGCAAACGAGAGTGTTTTTCACAAAACTCACAGGGCCTGTGTTCTTTTTTTTAGCTCCTCGATGGTTCCTATTTCTTTTCGTTATTCGTTTTCTACTCCTCTGTGGACGTCCAAGAGAGAATTTCTCGCGGAGCACAATGGAGCCAGCAGTTTGGCTTAACGAATCTAGCTGCTAGCGCTCGCATGCTTCCTTCCTTATGTTTCGAATCGATAGGTTTCATCAGAATATTGGCTTTTTTTTTTCGCACTCGCCCCACTATAGAGCCACGTAATTTCAATGAAAGATGGTGCCGGACGTAATTCCGCGAGTGCCCCGCCACGGTGGTCTAGTGGCTACGGTACTCAGCTGCTGATCTGAGGGTCGCGGGATCGAATCTCGGCCACGGCTGCAGCATTTCAATGAAGGCGAAATGTTGAGGCCCGTGTACTGTGCGTTGTTAGTGCGCGTTAAAGAACCCCGGGTGGTCAAAATTTCCGGAGCCCTCCACTACGGCGTCTCTCATAATCATAGCTGGTTTCGGGACGTAAAGCCCCAGAAATCAATCAATCAATACCCGCGAGCGGCCTTTTCTTCGCACTCGGTTTCGGTGTGTTGCCTGATGTTGCGTTAAAATACGACTGTGATAGTATCATCTTGGGTGCGACCTTGAATATTTAAGGAGGACCAACAAATGCATTGAAACGAGGCTGTCACGGTTCTAGTAAGATTAATAATTACCATTCGAAATTCGTTGAAAATATTTTACCTTATTAGAGGCGAAATAAAGCCCAATCTTGCCCTGACCCAAACTTCTATGAAAAAAAAAAAAGCTGCTTTCGCTGCTCTTATAGCCGCTTCGTAAAAAGTGCGCATTGTCCTTAGGAGAAAGAAAAAGAAAAAAGAAGAAAGGAAGACTTAGTATAGCGCAGAGAAAGCTGACACACCTTTCAATGTGCCGTGAGTTAAGGAGAGGCTCCACACTCCGTTGTTTGAGTCTCTTCGCACCTGCATGAGCGTTCACAAGAAGCGAATAAGCCTCGGCCCGAATACGTGGAGCACGAAAGCGGATTTGGTACCTGAATAGAGCCCGCTGAGGCTGGGAGCCATCGATCTGTTGAAGGGGCGAGGCGGTACGGTAATGGTGCAAGAAGGTCGGGGCCCTGGACAAGTGGATAGAGTTCGGCTTCTGTGCATTCTTTTCCCTTCTCTCAAACGGCTGCCAGGAAGAGAAGAGGTAGGCCCTGGTTTGGCAAGAGAATATCGAACGATAGCTCGAACACCTGGAAATTGGAAGAAGAGAATGACTGATGTGGGGCAGAAGCAGGAGAACTTCATCAGAACAAAGGTGGTGGAGGATAATTAAACGTAGGGAACGGGAAGGGTAAGAAATAATTGGGTTATTGGTTAGTCATTAGGCTTCGTTATTTTTGTTATCTAACTGCTGACGATGCGTTACCAATACCCCAATAACCGCTGGGGCTTAACGTGCAAGCCAAACCTTCGATGTGGCCATAAGGCACGCCGTAGTCGAGGGCTCTGGAAATTTCGACTGCCTGCAGGGCTTTTTAACGTGCACTGATTACGAACAGTGCACAGGCCTCTAACATATCACTTTCTTCGAAATTCCACCGCCGAGACCGGAATCGAACCCGTGTCTTTTGGGTGAGCAGCCGAGCACCATCGCCACTGTGCCGCTGCGGTGGCGGTTACCAATACCTTGACATCGGCTAAGGACTAACATGAAGATAAATAGATCGATAAACTTTTTGAGTGATATTCCCGGATACATAATGCAAAGAAGAGGCGTGCAAAACACGGACACAAGGGAAGAGAAGTGGACAACACGAACGCCTCGGCCGTGCACAGAAAAAATGAGCCGCTGCTAGGAAAAAAAGCGAGCAGATATCTGTCAGGTAAAGCACACTGCCAACAATAATTTTACCGACTGTCGCAGGGGTGTGGTTTATTAGATTCCTTTTAGCTGCGGACGTTTCTACGTAGGGCAAGCAGCCCGTCGTGTTAATCAGAGATTAATTGAACGTAGAAGGTCGCTATCAGGTGGAACACCGTCTAATCCATCTGTGAACTGACGGGACTGTAACCGTACGCCGAAGTTAGACGAATGCGAGATTCTGTACAGACATAAGAATGAAGAAACGCGTTTAATGGCCGAAGCGTGGCATATCAGTATTAGTGGAAGCACGTGCATGAGTCAGCCGTCGATTAGCTTAAACCGAGAAGATGTAGGATGCCTTAACAGCTGTCTCTCGCGTAGACCGGCACGTGTAACCGTCCGACAGGTGGTGCTACCTTTCCTGAGCATGCCAGATAAGTTGTGCGTCTTCTTTCTTTTTCGCCTCTGTGGTCTTCTTCAGTTGATAGTCGGCGTTCGTGTTGTCCACTTCCCCCTGTGTCCGTGTTTTGCACGCCTGTCCTTTGCATTATGAATCCTTACCAACTCGCTCAGCTTTCTGTCCTTTTGTATTCGCGGATATGTTAGCCTGGTGGTACCTCCATTCAGTATGTGACATTGGGTCGTACAGTTCCTGCAGATATGCGTTGCGTGCATGGTGTGCTGTTCCAGTGCGCGTGGATCATGGCAGATATTGAAGTGCCCCGTAGGCACGAAGTTAAATCATAATATGAAGGTGGGCTTATTTTTTGCGACGCGTTTCGTTCTCGCGCAAATAGCGAACAATTGCTAAGTGCGTATATGCTTTGTGAAACGTCGGGGTGATCGTTGCAGACGCTTAAGGCGCGTATTCTTGCAGTCTGCCACGTCTAAGCGGCAGTTACCGCTTTCGTTGAAATATGCTTCTGCGCTACAAAGCATGATTACTGACCTAAACAGGCAAAGTAGAACAGTGGGCCTGAAAATTAATATGCAGAAAACTACAGTAATGTTCAATAGCCTCGGGCGAGCACAGCGATTTGAGATAGCTGGCGAGGCATTGGAAGTAGTAAGTGAATATGTCTACTTAGGCCAGGTAGTGACCCCTGATCCGAATCATGAGGCTGAGGTTATTAGGAGGATTAGAATGGGGTGGAGTGCACTTCGGCAAGCATTCTCAGATAATGAATGGTAGCTTACCATTGTCTCTGAAGAGGAAAGTGTATAACAGCTGCATCTTCCGGTATTCACCTTCGGGGCAGAAACTTGGAGGGTAACTAAGAGGGTTCAGCTTAAATTGAGGACGACGCAGCGAGCTATGGAACGAAAATAGAGAGCGGAGTGGGTTAGGGAACAAACGCGTGTTGGGGACATATTGATAGAAATTAAGAAGGAGAAATGGGCGTGGGCGGGCCATGTAATGCGAAGACATGACAACCGTTGGTGATTAAGGGTAACAGTGGATTCCCTAGAGAAGGCAAGCGTGGCAGAGGGCGGCAGGAAGTTAGGTGGGCAGATGAATCAGGAAGTTTGCGGGGATAAATTGGGCCCAGTTAGCACTGGACAGGGATAATTGGAGATCTATGGGAGAGGCCTTTGCCCTGCAGTGGGCGTAGACAGGCTGATGATGATGATGATTGCACGATCGAAATTATGCTTTGACCACGTTTGCGCTGATGCCAATGGCTATCCCTTGCAAATTTATTCTGACGAGTATTGCTCCTCTGTTGTAGGCGGGCTCTGTGGAGAAACTGAGGTAGACGGTAGCTCGATAACATATCGGTCATTTTTTATTAGTAAAGCTTATAGACAGCAAACTACGATAATAAATATAGTATAGGTAAGATCGTTCCGACAGAGCGTTGACGATGAGCTACTGTTTCCCTCGGCGCAACGAAAATGCGGGATGCATTTTGCTTTCTTCAACCGTTCGTGCGGAAAAATTACTCTGTACAGATTCACCGGAAGTATACATACATTCGAGTTCAGTGCACACATCACAGGTAGCATAGATCGCTGTGCAAGACTGCCTATAACCTCCTATGTATAGTATACTCCACGGGTGTTCTACAAATTGCCACTTGTCCAATAAATCTCTCCTTATATCCGGCCAAACTTCTTTAATAAGGTGCTAACCTTTTCTACAGGTGACTCGTTTACGCCGATACAAGCTGGGGCTATCGTTACAAAACATCAATAAATACACGCGTAACTAAATTTGGCCCCTCCGACCATGTCGATGTCCTTTCCGGCCTCGACATCCATGCACGGACAAGAGACAAGAAAGAGGCGCAGCAATATCGGTGCCTATACCAACGTCCGTGAAGGAGGCGTGGTTGACGGCCACTTTTCGGGGGCGCAACATCGTCGCTGACACGTATATTTAGCCTCGCCGCGACCGAGACGCGTCTTTCTCCGGGCTATACGCTTCCCGCTGCGCGTCGACCTCGGGTCGCTCACTCGTCGACGTATACCACGCGGAGGTTGACGGCTAAATGAACGGGCTCGAAGGCGTGACGCGGAAATCGCCTCTGCGCGGCGGGCGTTGTCTCACGAGAAAGTCTCTCAGAGCCCTTCGCGTTCTTCTCGAGTCCTCTGGTCCCCTGTTACTGACATTGACTGATGGTTCTTGCACGCTTTCGCAGTGGGACCACTTTGCGGTGTATGCGAGCGTGCGTGGTCGCTTGTGGAACGGCCCAGATATAGAAGAAGCGGGCGTCCTAAGCGCGCGTGGCAAATCCGCCTTGCGACCTCTCGTGGGCGACACCTTTAGTGTCGCATCGAGGCAGTGAGACATTAGACGCGCGCAGCGCGAGCCTTGCGTTTTACGATAGGTCTGAATCTAGACACTGCGCGTCAGTGTTTCTTGCGGGATCGACTACGACCACTTGCATTGCGCGCGCAGTCGCTCAAGTGTATATAATATACTGTATTCTAAGGACGTGCGTAAGATCGCTGGTTGGAGTCTCGAGGGTGGCGCGAGAGGAAGCTGTGTAGTATATTCTCATATAGAGATTCGCTCTTGAGTACCCCATATCAAGTTTTGACCATGTCGCCCGTATTCCGAAGATTATGGCGATACGAAAGAAAGCTTCGTGGTTATTTATAGTGGTAATTAGGTGGGCAACTAAGGACACCACATGATGAAAATCAAGTCATACCTTTCTGTGTGCCTTCGTACGTCAGAGACCATACACATCCCCAAGTGGATGGAACGCGGTTCTCGTAGTTCTCACAGTTCTAACGTATAACCAGCTGAACAATTCTAAAATCGATCGTTGCGATTCTTGGAGGAATCGCAAACATAAAAAAAATATGCGATATGAAATAACAAATATCACATGTTTTCGTTCACGCGTTTTTATTTGCACGAGCTAAATAACAACTATATCACGCAAAAATTTTAATTCTGTGACTACTTCAGCTGTGTTAACGTTTGTGAATATTTCTTTCGCATGAAAGTTTATGCTGTCACACTCACAGAAACTCATCACGTCAGGAACACGGTGTAGCCGGTGACAGCATAGGCATCAACATCTTCCTAAATACATAAATATTGATTGCTGCGTGTCTGAAATTTTTTCAGCACAGTTCTAAGCGTTTCAATGTATTCCGTCCAAGTCCGAGTAATTTCCTCCGGCGCGAATTATTTCTTGTGAAGCTGCCACTGTATTTAATGTCAAGACTTGTCGCCACGTCGCATGCATTGGTGGTGTTGGATTCATACGTTTATTTAATTACAATGTCACACAGTCCACGTGCTGTGGATTAAAGCTTCCTGCTTCTTAACGTATGCGTAAATTATGTAATGCGCGCCATCATATTTTAAAGGTATCAGTTTGGAGCCTACAATCTATGGAAAGAAAATGGCGTAGCTCCTCTTAACATGAAAACATGTTGCTCATAACAAAGGAACACCTTCTAATAGTGAATATACAGCAACCCAGAAAGCCTGCCACTACAGAAAGAAGGCTAATCGATTGAAGGACCTGTGTTTATTAGTATTTAGGCACACTTTACTGAAACTTGATATTCAAAAACTCTACTGAAACATGCGCACAAGATATGACTACGGCAAGGAGGCCAACCAATATCTTCAGCGCACAAAACCTGCGCCTAGTTATTACGGTGCCTGAAGGAAAAGCGCGCGCGCACACACACACACACACACACACACACACACACACACACACACACACACACACACACACACACACACACACACACACACACACACACACACACACACACACACACACACACACACACACACACAACACACACACACACACACACACACACACACACACACACACACACACACACACACACACACACACACACACACACACACTTTAGGTTTCGTCTGTCGAAGCCAAGTTTGTAGAATTTCGGCGCACGATTGAAATTTATGATCCTTCTTCAGCGGTCGAAATCACAAGTATGTTTTCAGGGCACTCATTTTTCAATGGCTCGAGGCAACGTTCGCGAGGTCAATTTGCGAGAGTCTCTTTGGGAACAGGCGTGCCTTGACTTCTCGACAGGCCAAATAAGTACACGCCACATGACAGCAGCCTGCGTTGGTCGGTAATTTATCGTTTCTCGGGCAGGCTGCTTCCACCACCGCAAGTATTTGTTGTGCCACTTCGGCTGTCGTCGCACAGGTTGTTGTTGTCTCCGTCGCTGCCCTCAACTTAAAACCGCGTTCGAGCGTCGTGTTTTTATATAAACCCTGTTTTTGCTCGCTTTAAGCTCTAAACTCGGTAACGTTATGAATGCCCACCATTTCTCGTTGTAAGGGTCTCCAGGACTATACGTATGTGCCCCAACTTTTGTGTCAAAGCCACGCGCTTCAAGTTCGGCACTTTTCGGTCATTTGTCGTCAGGTCTTAAGAGCGCACCGGCGTGAGTAAAAGTTACGGAGCGCTGTGCATTTGCTACATGGCTGTAAGTTACATAGGCTACCGCAGTGAAAAATAAGGGATCAAAGCTTATACGTAACTTCGGCCCACTTCATCACCATATGAATGCTCTAAATTTCTATATGGCAGCGTCGTCTTAGATCTAACGAAAGTTACGAAACAGGTGTTGCGAACATCCGAAGTTGTGCTTGTCTTCTTTGCCAACATTTGCGTTCCGCAGCGCTCGTCGATCGCCGATCTTAAATATATATATATATATATATATATATATATATATATATATATATATATATATATATATATATATATATATATAGGTCTTTCGAGCTTACTTTGTCATGCGTATAGTGGCGGATTAGTCGAGACATTCACTTTATGTATGCGATGCACCATTTCTTTTCCCGCGTAGTGTTTTTTTTTATTGATATGATATTAGGAGATGTTGGCGCACAACTAAGGCGCCGGCTACTCCTTGGCTCCTGGGTTGGTCCGTACAACACGCATGGTTGCTAAGCAGTATGCGAAGCAATGTGGCATAATCTGGCATAGTTGTTATAGACATTGTGCAATTTTCACTTCCTTATCTTTCCTGCAGCAACGACGATGTAGCTCTTTTTCAGAGGAACCATTTCCGCATGCGTTCTACGGAACCTTTAGTGAAAAACAACAACAACAACAACAACAACAACGACGACGACGACGACATAGTTTCCGGTTTTACCCTTGTATTGCAATGTGCTTTATATATTGGATGCTTCCTACGGAGGCGTATCAGTGTTTCCGCTTGCACGAATTAAAAAGAAATCTTCTAAGCTTAAAAGAAAATATGTCGTTTGCGTTGTGGGCTTCAATTCATTTGCAGAAAATGTTTAGAAGACGATGTCATAAATTTAACGGCCGCTCAATATATCTGTAGTGCCGGACTCTTTAAACTAGTTATTGCGCATCCCTTATAAATAGGTCGCACTGGACTTTCCTTTCTTTTTGACTGTCTACTGCCTGTAATAACAGAAAACTAAAGACATTTTTACGAGCTCCGAGTCAACATCGCCCTTTATCAAGAAATAAAGTTTCGTCGGCGCCGCCGCCTGCCCTCTATACTTATCGTTGGGTTTCACTTGTGGTTCGTGAGCCGCAGAATTCACCTCGCCGTAGAACGAATTAATCGAAGCATTATCACTGCCATAAAACGACGGTCCAGTAAACCGACGCACGCCAGTGCTGAGTGCACCCGCTGCAGCACAATTCTAACAACCACCAAGAACACCCACAGGCGGCCCACCTACCACAAGTGATTTATTGGAATTCTCGCTTAACCCCCCCCCCCCCCCCCCCTTATTTTTTTCTTCCGTTCCACTCCTCCGTTGCGCAGAAACACATTGGTGTGTGTGTGTGTGTCTGCAGGAGCGCATGCCCCCATCTATTGATCGATATCATGGAAAAGACCTATACGCCATCTTTAACCAGAGTTGCACTGTATTACGCAAAATGCTGTAACACCTCAGGTTCAGTAGGGTATTGGCTGCGGAGGGAGGCACAGACACTAACATGTATTTGAGATTGCACGAAACGCCTAGTCAGTCTCAGGGGTGCGAGCATTGTGTTGCTGCTTGTGGCCTGGCATATACGGGACGTGAAAAGCGCGGGATATCGCTGTCGCCGTGTGCCGGCCAAGAGGATGTGGTTCGCGTTTGTTATAAGGCGCACAGCCACGTGGTGGACATGCTGGGTAGGTGGCGATCATTGTGGAAGTTCATTGTACAGCTGGGAACGGGCTAGCTGGTAACTTGAAACCGGTTTGACGGGTGTTAGGCAGCACGTCCAGGAATGTCTGTAGTCGCCACTTGGTTAGGCTGGCGCCCTTCCCCGCGGCGTGGTGGGCAGCAAGCGTACCTACTGTATTGTTCACGATTGTCTTTTGTTAGTGCGGCGTCGGAGTTTCGATCGGCGTTTGTGATTGGCTGTGAGGGGTTCAGGGGCGGAGCAATCGGTGTATATAAGGTGGCTCCTCTTCCCTGGCAGGAGCGCGGAGGTTCGGGCTTCAGCCTGGACAGACGCTTTTTGGCGCAGTGGAATAAAAAGTTCCCTTCACCGGCCTACGACTCTCACTTCGTGCTGCCAGCGTGCACTCGGGTCACCGAGGGGCGCCGACAACGGACCCTTTTTCTTCACAATTTTCCCTTCCACCAACATAAGGCAAAATTAACTCGCCTTTACTAACGAGCTGTCAAGGACCAGGAAAGCGCTAATGGAAGAACTTATGACTCATGCAAATAAGCACTTATTTAAAAAAAAATGCTTCCTTTAGAATGCACAGAGACACTGATCTCTTCCTTCCTTGAAAAGGTTCTCTGTGTACTTACTTAATATAATAACATGGCGCATTTCTAAATATTTGAACTCTGAAATGCGTGCATTTCCGTGCCTTCAGTAATTAATGACCATTCTTATCTGCTGGAAATCCGAAGTGAGTTTCTGTAAGAAATATAAGAACAAAACAGGCGACCGTAGTACACATATCAGCCGTACATCTTTGCGAAATTTGTAGGGTTGCTCGCTGCGCATTTTCAAAATCATTTGCGACGCAAGAGCGAATAAAGTATGCGCGTACGCCAGCAAGAAACGCCAAGGCGAAACTACAGCAATTCATCTTGAGCGTCACGCAACACGTACCTTAAGCTTTCCACCCATGCACATTTCGCGCCGCATTCGCATGCGCTTCCGCGCGTGCCTCGTGTTATGAATGGTATCGCCTTGCCTTGCACCGATGCGAGGAATTTTACAGGCTGGGAGCGTGCGCGTAGCTAGAGCAAATTGTGCTGACGTACCTGAACCCCCCCCCCCTCCCTTTTTTTTATAACCATCTATACACGTTTGTTAATTACCGCAACGTGCCCGGAAAATGTCTGCTGGCTTTGTTTAAACGCAAACTTTGCTTCGTGAGAGATTACGCTTTGAAATCGCGGGAAGGAAGAAACCGCTTTTCTAATACGACGCTACCGCTCTGAGTTCGGTAAGGTTTGTTGTACGTTAAAGAAAAAAGAAGAGAGAAAAATACCCCCCTCTTGCGACACGTTGTGAAATATCCCGTTTGAATCCGTGTTTCACAACTGGGACAATTGTTCTACATTTCATGACCGACTAATTCTTAAACCTCAGGCACGTTTTCAGTGGCATCGGCATTAATATCGTTACTCCCGGACATGGTACCGATCCATTTTTACCCTCTACATGCTTGGACGGGAAGCACCTTTGCTCTTCTCTGTCTTATGCATTATACCCCTTTCCCCTTCCAAGTGTAGGGTAGCCAACCCAGCACGTGCTTGTTTAACCTTCCTGCCCATTTTCTAATCGTTTTTCTTTTCTTCTCTCTCCCTGGGATATCGTAACGGTTAACAACAACCGAAATTTTCTTCATAATTCAGCTAACGTTGTATTAGAAGGTGAAATATTGCGCAACTCACGCTTATCACTTACGTTTTGCAGTTTTCGTATTTTTCAGTACTTACAAACCAAGAACGTCTAGCCTGTATATAGAGTTTGGATACGGTTTTGCCATATGCTATTGTATATACCTGCATTTGCTTCCTCTAGTTTGTTATTGCAATCATGCCCCTCTCTGTGGTATATTACCGTGAGGGTGAAATAAATGCAGCAAATGAAAAAAAAAAGTCTATCTAACGTGAGAGCAGCCCCGTAAACGATGCTCTGTGCTGCTGCTGTTCCAAACTTGGCGCGACTGCTGCTGTACTGCGGAATCATTCGGTATTTCGGCGGATGTGTTTGTGGAGAAGACATGGTGGTTACAGCCGTGCCGAATGCAAGTAACAGCAGACGGGCCTGACTGATTCTCCAAAACTGGTGCAATGTGAGAGGTGCATGCGTTGTGGATACTGCAGGAACAGCTCCATAATCCTTAGATGTGGCTGTATATATGTATGTCGTATATCTCTGTGCGCGTGTCCTCTCAGCTACATGTTCCCTTCACTAGTCGGGACATATGCTCCAACTCCCACATGCCAGCTGCCTCACCTGCCCCAATGTCCTTTTCACATGGGGTCTGGCGTATTCCATCGGGGGCTCTGTTGACGTTGTCGTTGTCTCTTGAGCTTAAATTTTCCTGACTGACTCTGGAAATATGTCGTCTTCACTCATGCACGCTCCGGAACTGAATGAGAGCGAAACGGCACAATGACATATTATGCAAGGACCTCCCCCCTTCCCCCCTTTCTTGACAGAAATCCTGAATGGGCTACTGCTTCACTGAAAAAACGTCACAAATCACCTTTGTTCTCGTGTTACGGCTGCACTGAGATGCACTGTGCATCAGTAAGGTTACTGCATTTGTGCGTAACTTGTTAGTTGTGGCACGACAGTCAAGTTGGTATTTTTATGGTGGACCAACATAAACATGCGCCAGACGAAATGTTTGCGCAGAATGGACGCCAACCCATTTGTTAGTCTTTCATTGCATATGATTTCTTATAAGCCCTATGAATGAATCGCAGATTAATTTCTTTCCAGACTGCGTGTTTCATTTGAACACGCATATATTTTTCAAACGAAGGTTGCATAATCTAGGCTGTCTTGGCGTAGAAGGTGTTGTGGTTATCACGCCAAAATCCCAGAAAAAAATAGAAGCCCCGGCGCCTGTGAAAAAAAAAGTTTTCGGTGTGGAGATTTGAACTCCAGAGCCCACCCTCCGGGGTAACTGCCTTAACAACTATGCTACACATCCTTTCTTTTAACATGTTTATGCCTGGGTCCGCCAAGAAATCAGTGATGTACTTCCGTAACGGAAGTGGATGTGTGAAAAATGAACACACATTTACAATGAAAACATATCACCCGCTGGGGATCGAACACGCGTCCACCCGGGATGCGACGAAAGGAGCTCGACACTCGACCGGTGCACCACTGCAACTTCTTTTTTCGTTATTATATACACCACTGCAACATTGTTCATATACTTTAACTGGACAACAGTTCGATGCAACTTTCAAAGCGCTGTAGTGAAGATATAGGGTCCGTCTGCTCCCTGTATGAATGATACACCACCGCAACATCATTCACATAGGGAACAGAGGGGCCCTATATCTTCACTACAGCGCTTTGCAAGTTGCATATAATTGTCATCCGGTCAAAGTAAGGGCATTTACTACAGTGAACTATAGTGTTTTGCAAGAAAAATTGCTCTTAAATTAACTTCGCCTCCCTTCGATTGCACTCTTGGTTCGCTTAGGTTCGGTGCGGTGGTAGCGCCATCGAGGAACTAAAGGGCGAAGCAGATTGTAGTGCTCATTCGCGCCGGCAATCAGCGCTGGTAGTTTTCGGCCTCGATCATCGCGGACGTTAGGGGCGTGGCGGCGCGCGTCCCAGGGCAAAGTACGAACGCGGCCGCTACAAAATTTGTCTTGCGTGACCTGGTGTGTGTTGAGTTGCGACGCGCACTGCTTCAGGAAACCAAAGACGGCCGTGTAGAAGCAAATGATGCGCCTTTCGCGACAGTGGGCTGTGTGTTCACAAAAGGATCCGCCGAGAACCTGTTCGGTTTCGCCTGCAAGGTGTCAGCGTTTGCGGACCCTCCCTCTTATGCCAGGTTTGCGCAGGGCTCTGGCGCGTGCAATTCACTGTCTGCGGAGCAACGTGAGTCGTTCGAGAACTTCCGCTTGTGTACAACTGTCGATGAGCCCTGTGCCGTTTCGCGGTGCCGCTGATGTCTACATGTGACGTGTTCACATGTCCGTGGTACCCAACCCATCTCCCGCCCCTCAATTCGCCAGATTGCCACTTATGCATTCGACAACTTCGCGAAGACAGGTTTCACTTTCGTGTTATACCGATTCCAATGACAGAGTGATCAAACAATTCTTTTTAATTACCAGAAATAGTGAAACAACGGTCACCTCAATACAAATGGAAGCGGAACAGGGAACGAAAATTCAGTCTCACTTGATGCGATCGCCATTACATTATACACAAGGTGAACGCGTAACCCGCGCGTGACCGTTCATTCAAATCTCCTTTGAAGCAGCATGAGGTTCGGTTCCTATCAGTCATGGATGTGTAGTGTATTGAAAAAAAAGAAAAGAAAACATAATACCCAGTGAACTTTTTAAATTTTGCATGATTGAACATTAGCATCGTACGAAATGTAGATAGATAGATAGATAGATAGATAGATAGATAGATAGATAGATAGATATAGATAGATAGATAGATAGATAGATAGATAGATGACAAAGAAAGGGTGTAGCCGAATCGAATTACCTTGTTTTCTATCAAGCACTAGAGGAGGGGAAAGAGGGAGGACAATTGTTTAAAAGGAATTAGGTACAAGACCAGCAAGGAATTTCTCAACACATACTCGACGTTAAAAAAGAAATGAAGCATGCTTAGTGCGCCGGCTCTCGCATAAGCAGCTGTCCGAAGTTTGCGCACGGTCTCCTGTTCTGACAGCACTTATCACAACAATACCGTGGCGTCCCGCCAAAAAAAAAAAAAAGCGATTACTCGCAAACCTTTTCTTGCACTTTGTCTGGCACGCGGTAAAGCGAAAGATGTTTCCATTACAACGCTGTCGCTAATCTTTGTATTTTCACGACTTCTCTGTTTCGTTATACGCAGGACGGTGAACAGCGGCGGCGAGGCCTTGCGACTGACGCTGGACTCGAACTACAAGAAGATAGTCTACGCGTTTCGAGGCGACTACTTTATCCTGACCGCGGGCGGTACGTGATTGCAATCCCCGATGTCCGCTCGAGCAGCCCTTTATCTTTCCTTCGCGGGTTCCAGGCAGTGAAGGTTCGCGGTTTCTTTTGTTCTCGACGTGCGGTGTCTGGAATTCAGAAACGCAATTAGCGGAATGCCCTCGGCATTTCGGGATTCAGGCGGACCGTCAATTTCTTTGTTACCGCTGATCTTTATGTAACTGAAGAGCGAGAGAGGGAGAAAGAGAGAGAAAGGCGGTTGTACGTTATATATAAAATCAATTGTTTTGCTGTCGTTTCTTGCTTACTTTTTTGAACTGCCGCGCGTGCTCACAAGGCGCGTGGCATTCCGTTAAAAAGAAAGTTTGGTTTCAAGCTTTTATGATCTGCAATGAAAACTTACCTGTACAGAAAAGAAAAAAAAAGAGAGAGATTGAGGACTGCTGGTTACCGGACTATGGCTTTCGTGGACGTCGCTTCTCTCTCCTTTTTATCCTTTTTTACTCTTTCATGGGCCCTGTTCAATAACGATACTTCTAGAAGGCCGTACGTCTGTCTGAAAAAAAAAAGAAAAACAAATCCCGGGCCTGCGCAGAGGTCGCAGCACAGGGACAGCATGAGCTAGATTTTCCTGCCTGTTCTCACATTTTTCTCATTCGCTGTTCGTACATTTCTGCTTCTCGTCACCCACTTCTTCTCCCATCGTCTTCTCTTTCTTCGTCGTCGTCTCTTCCCATTCTTCCTCCTCATCCCTCGTATTCGGGGATGAAACCACAGCCGACAACAGACAACATATCATATCCTGAAACACCACTACTACACCACTACCTCTGTTTAACTATGTTTAAAAGCACACAGACATGAATTTGTTTCTCTTTTTTTTTTAAGTTTGCGGCGGAAACCTTCGTCACCACTTGCGGCCATCATTGTAACGAGCCCGTAGCAGTTTACGTCGCAAAAAGAAGGCTATCATTCCGAATAATACAGAGGGAGAGAAAGAAAGAGCGGATATGGGAGTTCTGTTTGTTGGATTTGTGCGCAATAATGAAGGTAACCTCAGTGGGATATATATATATATATATATATATATATACATGCGTCTGCGTGTGTGTCTCCACAAACTGCAGTTATATAGGAGGACGGTTGACCAAGCCGGAAGCCCTCCTGGCTGCGCCTGCGACAAATCTTGCAGCACGCGTCGAAATAAATTATGTGCTCATGCACGCCCCGCCGCGGTGGTTAGTGGCTATGGTACTCGGCTGCTGATCCGAAGGTCGCGGGATCGAATCCCGGCCGCGGCGGCTGCATTTCGATGGAGGCGAAATGTTGAGGCCCGTGTGCTGTGCGATGTCAGTGCACGTTAAAGAACCCCAGGTGGTCGAAATTTCCGGAGCCCTCCACTACGGCGTCTCTCATAATCAGAGCTGGTTTTGGGACTTTAAACCCCACGTAACAACAATGCGCTCATGCGCAAACCAAATCTATCACTATAATTTTCGCTGGAATTTGGCACTCGTGCTGGCGTGTCTGAACACACACGAAGTGTTTCTACACAGTCAGTACGAACGACAACTGCGAAACTCCCACATCTCTGCCCTCCCCTTCCCCCTCCTAGTCCCCCTCGGAAAAAGAAGATGCTTCATTCAGGAATTTGTGACACCTGACAATTATATATAGCATTCCTCACAGCCGCTTGCTCAGACACGCGTCATTCAATAAATCTAAAACGCCCTTTGTTACTCGCAGCCCCTTTTAGCAGCCATGAAGGGTTTTACCTGAAAGGGAACTGTGTAAAAGGTGCGGCACGCAAACGCTGGTGTTGTATAAGCACTGAAGGATTGCAGCTGGTGACCTCTATTACAAAACAGCATTTTAATGTAATTATAAACGTAGACTCGCACCATCGAAACGGCTGTTCATTACGTTTCAGAAAACTCATCCCGATCAACTTTTAGTGAATTCGGCGTCTATTTAAGTGATTTAAGTGACGAGAAGTCTATTGTGAGGAGAATTCATAGCTGCCACTTCTAAAATTAGGCGGCACGCGAACTTACTCAAAGCCACTTACTTCCAGCTCAAGTCGCTGAACGTACCAGGCTTTCAATTGTCACGACCTGAACTTCCTCATTCGATGACATTTCTTTGTCTCGAGTTTGTTCACGCGACTGGTGGCGCGCACGTTCGCGCGTGTTCAATGCTGGCGTATATCTCCATTCTTTGCACATGTCCGAGACTCTGCCGGAGCAATAGAGAACAAAAACGCAAGAAAATAATGACCTTCGCAGAGAAATTTGTCCTCTGAGAGGAGGCATATACACTTGGAAAAAAAAAAAGAAAACAAGGGTGATTCGATTGGTGCAGTCCCGAGCGCGCAGCCCGACGCTTGGAGACCTCGTCAACAGGGATACATGGCTAGAAATGGCTTTTTGTTCGCTGTCGAACACCAAAATGTCTGAAAAAAAAGGAAGGAAGAAGAAAGACAGGAGGAATGAAGCAATGGAGTTTTTACAGCACGTGGCATACACTCCTCTTCTGTCAAAAACTGTAACAGGTGACGCTGTCTGCAGACAGCTACATGCCACACTCCATTCCTTTGTCGCGGATACTCGGAAAAATATCCTCCGGGGCCACGGTATGATTGCACAGGCCTTTGTCGATGTAACAGTGGAATTGGGAAAAGTGAAAATAAAAATAAAGAAAGAAAGAAAGAAAGAAAGAAAGAAAGAAAGAAAGAAAGAAAGAAAGAAAGAAAGAAAGAAAGAAAGCGTCGCTGACGGCGCGTGGCAATGACGCCCTTTCGATTTTGAGTTGAATGGAATACAGGCATGAAAATAAAGTTAATAGAAAGGGCTCACAATATATTGCTTCCTGTAGCGGTTTCAATTGGATGTTCACTGAGAGCAAGGTAAGATCATTGTGGACACGTGTCCGTTTGCACAGAACGCGTCCACAGTGATAAACAAGGGTAAGATCACTGTTTCGCAGAGCTCTACAAGGCTATGAAAGCTATATCAATAAGCTGCGAACCGAATGTCCGCTTCCATTTTTCAAAGATGGCGGCTAAGGCTTGGTGGTGTACTGAAACCCTTGTAGAGTATGGCGTCTGAAGCATGGCGTATCAACTGTGACATGTGTGCTTCTTCTAACACCATTGTGATTTAACATTCTCTGGAGGTTTGTTTGACGGCTATAGGTATCGACTAACATTTTTCTCTTGCTTACGCGTTCTGCATGAGCGTTGTTCTTGCATTAACTACGAATGATAAATCATTATCAAGCGTCCAAGGTATTCATGATTTCTAAGAAAACGTACGCCTGCTTACAGCTTTATAATTCCTCCACATCTAAGACGACTACGAACGATGTCAAGATTCCATTGCTTTGTCGTCCATGACAATCAGAAGGACGTGGATCTAATTTTGAACAGTCTGCTGCCCACGTTCTTCGAAGGTGTCCTTCCCTGCAGTTACTGCCTGCGGAGCTGGAACAAAGGGTAGTTGCGTCATCTGCATAACAAAAGCGAGCGATTCACTCTTTTATTTTCAATGATAGCGGATACGTCGATTTTCAGACTGTCGTAATTTCATGGACCATTGAAAGTTTGCAAGCGTGGGCGTAGAGAAGTCTAGTCGGGATAAGCCTAAAAAGGTATAAAGAAAATGTCATATTGATCGGAAGCGAGGATGAGGATGCACGAGAAAAATAGAAAAAGGCGAAACAAAAGGAATGATTTATATTGCAGGTCTCTCGTGCTATTGAAAAGAGCAGTTTCATATGTCCCATTTCATTGTCCATTTAAAGTTTCTTTGTCACTGGAGTTTATGTGATGATTGCAATAGCAAGTTGTTCAGTGGTGTCCAATTGTTCTGCGAATGATTGGCTTAAATGGTAGTACTATATGCTGCTTCGCCGAGGTGAAGTTGGTCGCCAATTTAATTTTTTATTACCATAGAGGATACGTACTACCTGAGTGTGAAACAGCCCTCGTGAGTCATGCTAATCATCGCAAGATCCTGTTCACTTCGTTTCGATAGATTATCACGAAATAACGTTTTTCTATCAGGTTTAGTGGTAACGGGAAATGTGCGAGGGCACTGCATGTTTACGCTGCCTCTTTCATCAATCGCTGCTCTGTTTGCGCATGCCCGTGCTGGGTCATCTACATATCTCCTCTTTTTATTGTTGCAATATGTGTCACACAAAAACTCTATGCGGACCTTTGCCGTCACCGTCGCCGTCATGTTCCGTGTAAAGTGCACATTCTACAAATACAGATAGTGTTTCTTAATAAAGAGGAGGAAATAAGGGGGGGGGGGTCGGTACTTGGCTTTCTGGTGAGTACAACTCAGCTGCACCACACCGTGGAAGGGAAGAGGATTAGAGGGAAAGAAGTTACAGATGGCCGAAAGTAGAAATATAGAGGAGCCGCGACAAGAGCAGCAGAAAGATGACTCAGTGCTGGTCTGGCCCTTCTAGATGCAATCCAAAAAGTGCGAAATGCGATCTGAGGAGGATTATGGCCAAATACGCGATGTCCTTCTTCGCGCCCAGCGCTGTAGGTAAACGTGGTTAGGCGCGTCCAAGAAAGGATGATTGTGGTTCGGTTATGAAAGGAGGCTAATTTCTGCAGCTAATTTCTGCATGTAGGGAGCATGTCTAAGCGTCCGTGGAGGTGGGAGAAATGGAGTGAAAGAGATAGAGAGGAGAGAAAGGCCTTAGTGGAGGTTTCCGGAAATTCAGACCACCTGGGGTTCTTTAATGTGCACTGACAACGCACAGCACACGAGCCTCTGGCATTGGGTCCCCTATGCTGTGCCTTATTTTGATGTGCTTCCGTCCAAGGAAGGAGATGAGCGGTAAAACGTTCGAGCGGTTAGAGTAGGAGGAGGGTGAGGGAAAGCGAGCATGTGCCCTCCGCTCCTGCCCTACCATGACAGCACGTGTACACGACACTCTCGCCTACTCCCGCCTTAAGGTTAAGGTAAATCGCGATGTATGCCAAAGCCAAGCGAGCCTATACAGAAAAATGCTCGCTCGGTTCACGCCGTCTTCAATGTTTGCGCCCGCTTAATCTCGAGATTCAAGGACGCACTGAAGCCACAGGTGGCACAGGGCATTTTCTTCACTCTGCCTGCAATCGTAGTCCCACCAGCATTGTGAAAGCGAGTGTTTGCTGTCATAGAGAAAATATGTTCGCGTTTTCGTGTCCGTGGTACTGTGCTTGTTAATTTAATTATTGATAGAGCTTTTGCTCCAAACAGAACGGCCGTGTATTCGCCCAATATTGGACAATCCCTATCGATGCTTCGTTTTTTACAGCAGAACTGTTCAAAATGAAGACAGTGCTGTGCGTCGGACGATCTCACGGTCCTGGTTGTTGTCGTTGATGATGAACCTCTCCTATGGCACTCAACCACTGAGGGGGATAGGCCAAGAATCGGGCGGCAATAGTGACCGTCAATCTGGGATTCTGTCAAGTTATGCGAATGCCAATGTCTGGTAAAGTGTAGAAAAGGGCTATAGCTTGAAGTTGCGGGTTCGGTCCCCGCAGACGCCGCTACATTTCCATAGCACGAAATGGAAAGAAACAAAGAAGGAAAAAGAAGAGAAGGAAGGAAGAACCCGCTCTTGCCGCCACCCAGCACCCGCTGCCGTGCTCGACCCACTCACGATAGTGATTACGCGAAGGCCAACGTGCGACAATGTGCACAAAAAACTTTTGCTCGAATTTGCGGATTCGATCCACAGAGCCGCGGGGACACCGCTCAGCACACTTTCCACCCTTGTCAGTTACGTCAGGGTTAGCGATAAAAGAAGAGCTTCGCTCTTCCTACGGTTTGCACGATGTGGAACTGTCGTGAATTTCTCTCTCTCTCTCTTTCTTCCTTTTCCAGGCTAATACCTGGAATCACCGAGATATCTGACAGCGTCGACACCCGTTCCTTTATTTTCGAATTGGTTCGCAAAGTTTACTACCTTCTTCAGCTAGAGCTAAGAATCGCCTTAGTGCCTTCACTCTGGGAGATTCTTAACGTTCACGCGAAGCCGAGAAGATTGGAGTAGACAGCTCTGTTTCTGCCGCGCACGTAGGAGACGACAAGAGGAACTGGAAACGAACGGCTTTACGTCTCTGAGATACCGAGCGCGTTCGCCGAAGCAATCAATTCAACCCGGCTTTTCGGTTCTCCACAGTGCAAGCATGGAAGAGGAGCTCACGAGGCGTTTCCGCGACGATGGAGCAGTGCCAGTGCTTTCACTCTTACGAAACCGCTTCGCGCGCTAGCAGCTTCCGATGAGCGCTGATGGCGGTGACACAGATGGCTTTATGCGGATTAGTTGTCGTTGTCAATAGCGATTTCTGCTCTTGAACGACGCCTCGCAGTTCATTCGCCCATTCTTCCTGTAAGAGAAAACGAATAAGAAACAAGAAAATAAAATGAAAGAGAAACGAGCGGAAGGACAAGCGAAGAGGACGCGGCCTCCAGTTTTAGGGATGAAGCTCTCCTCCTACTTTTCCTTTGAGAAAGAGAGAAAATGCAAATGCGGGAAAGGCAGGAAAGTTAACCAGGATTAGTTCAGCTTATCTACCTTGCACTAACAACAACAACAACAACAACAACAACAACAACAACAACAACAACAACAACAACAACAACAACAACAACAACAACAACAACAACAACAACAACAACAACAACAACAACAACAACAACAAGGAATGAATTAAGGCGCAAAGAAAAGCGGACGCAAAAAGGAAGGCGTGAAAAAAAAAGGAAGCTTGATATTTAATGACCCTCTAATAAACCACTCACGTAAAAAACTCCCAGGCCTCCGCAGGGAACATAGCACAGTGGAGCTATGTTCCCCGCGCAGGGTAACCTTGCTGCATGCTCTCTCATGTCTCGAGTCGAGAGAGTCCGTATGGTTGCTCAAGTCGAAGAGAGGGGTTGCAGTCGGCGTTGACGTGTGTGCTGCAAACGACGTGGTTTGGTGAAGATGTCATGTTGGCTTCATTCGCGAGTGTAAGAATTTTCTAAAGGCCTGCGCGTATTTGAACCCAGCTCAATACGGGCAGTGGCGCACATATATCTGACTGGCCGCCATGTTGTTTGGAACTTTCTGCTGCAGCCACAGCTCTGATATGGTAGGAAGGGTGTCCCAGCTTATAAGAAAGAAAGAAAGAAAGAAAGAAAGAAAGAAAGAAAGAAAGAAAGAAAGAAAGAAAGAAAGAAAGAAAGAAAGAAAGAAAGAAAGAAGCACACAGACGCTGCGTTTGTCCTCATTTTGCTCGTAATTTTTTTACTCGCCATGTGTTATCGCGTGCACATAGAACCACACTATCTTTTTCGTGTCGGACTTCTTGTTTTTTAGTTGAAACAACGCCTACAACAAGAATAATTAGAAATGCGTTTACGTGAACGGCGCTGAGAACGGGATGTCAACGCGCGGTCTGACTGTCACGGTGCGCTGTAAGCGGAATTCCGGTTTTCGGTGAACGCCGGGATTCCACATATAGAAGTCCTTCGAACAGAGCCCATAGAAGAAAACAAACCGACTCACGAGTGACGTCAAACATAAAAATCGCCTCTTCTTTTTTTCAGACGTCACACCTTTTCTCTTCGCTTTTATTCGCAGTCGGCTGACAGGAGTGTACTGGAAAACGAGCTAAACAGTACAAAAGGCGAAGATACCATTCAACCGGGAAGGGACTCACTCCGAGTGTCTCTCGGGACTCCGCTGACGACACGGACATCGCCGAAGTCGATCCTATTGTTACGAGGGCGACGCGTTGCTTTCGTTTTCCGTCCCGTCAACCCTCGCAGACAGGCGACGACGTCGCCTATAGCTCATTCTGTGCTCCTGGAAAACCGTACAGCGCTGCGGAAGCTGCGAAAATGGCACAATTTAAGCTGACGTGACCTCCGAGACCTTCGTCACGCTCTCGCTAGCTGGATGTCTCGGGGGCCGTGTATATGGGATCGACTTGACGACAGTGCTCACCCAGGACACAGTGTGGTGTCAGTGGTTATGAAGTTCAGTCTGAGAGCGCCGAGTCGTGGGTTCGCTTGTCGGCGGCCTTACAACGCATACAGAAGGCAAGAACAACGTCGCTTTAGTGAATTTGGAGCATGTCGCGTGATCAATTGCATAACGATTATAACGGCGACAGAATGCCAGAATAGCGATTCAGGCTTAAGGTAAATAATTCTATAGGTGGTGAACGCGATCTCGAAGATAGTTTGCTTCCACACTGCCCGCTGTGAAGCTGTAGCTTCCGTACTGTCCACGTAATTATTTAGCGATACAACGCTTTTGGTGAATGAAAAATGCACCTGATTCACTGGTATTATTCTTGTTCTTTGCTTGCTAAACCCGACTAGTAGGCTGTTTTTGTGCGTGTGTTTAAAGGCTAGTTACCGCGCGCAGGCAAGTTGTATTGTCGGTATACACTCTCCATACTTATGAAGCAAGTCCTGTGGATGTTTCGACTTGGACTTTTCATCTTTCGCCTTCCAAGCTCTACAGCATGTATTAAACTCACTACTAAATGATAAAAATGAAACCAATGTGGGAGACAGATCAGTTTGATCGGATCTCATTTGAATAGCCTAGGGAGTGTGGTAATATATACTTCTGAAAGCGAATTCTATACTTAACAACGTTGCGAATCTCGGAACGTGGTACCATTGTTGAACGACGGTTCTTGTCACGCCAGATCCACGCTAAGGGGTGTGTGAAGAGCATTCCAAAAATTGTTCGGTAGTCTGCCTGTTTCTGAACTAATACGCAGGGGTATCAGTTGCTCCTTCGCTAGCTTTGATTAATTTAGCTTGATGTCATGGCGTCCTCCTTTTACGTATCATACACTTACCCCTTATAGAACGCATACAGATCGGGCTTCTTTATACCAAGGGACGAATGCAACGAACCATTATGCTTCCTCTCGTTTCCACGTGTTTTTTTGTCGAGTCTTCGTAGGCAGCGTCAATTCGAGCGCATTTACCACGTTATAAAAGAGGTGCAGCCAGTCTCATATATACTCATAAACGCCCATCTTTCCTCAGGTAATGCAAAAAAGTACGTTTGTTACACCGTGATCTAAATGTTCAACGCCCAATTCACATGATGGAGCCAGCACTCTCGAACAAATGTAAAACGATCACTTGGGACGTCAAACCACGAATGGCAGTGGCACAAACAATTGTTTAACACTATCACGCGAAGACATCGGATATACTTCGATGGGACCGATGCTTCCTACCACAGTGCACAGATTTAGACAACTGCTGCATATATACGCAGCTAGCTCGCCCAACCCGCCTTTAATAGCGACCTCGGCGTTTGTTTATTCCGCAGGGTGCCTCCTCACCATTCATCCGGTCCACGAGTATAGACGGAAAGACTGCGCCTTGCGCTTGAACGGTATCCAAGAGGCGCTGTCCTTGCTAGGCCTCGTTGCCGGCGTATATTTCTCTTCGTGACGCGCGAAGGAATTTACCGACGCTCGGCCTTATTTCGGCGCCCAGCTTTCTCCTCCGAGCCAATAACTTTCGCGCGTCTTTCGCCTCAGCCCGAATTGGGCGTGCCTCGCGAGCTGCATCTTGCGTCGCTTCATCGAACTCGCCCAGCGTCTCCACCGCGGACGTGGCAACAAAAGGACCCGCGCAAGGATGGAGCACGAGAAAAGGTTATACTGTCCCTCGATCGTCTTCGTCGTCCTCTTTTCTGCCTCATGACAGGGATGGCAGTAATGAGGAGTAAGGAGGTTGCCGAGCTGACGGAGCGTTCGAGGACAGCCACAGCTGTCGGAAAGCAGGTCACGTGCGTTGGAGCGCCCTCGTTCAAACCGCAGCGTTTAGGGAAACGATAAGTTGAAGGAGGAAAAAAGAAAGGAACAACGACAGCAAGGACAGTACGAAAAAAATGTATTCTTGAGTGGTTCTCATTTTGTAACGCTTGAAAGTATAAATGAAGCAGCTTCCGCTTCCGCTCTCGGCTCTTGGATAGTGTAAGCGTATTATAATCGCAGCTTCAGCGTTTAGTGGAGAAAATTGGGTTGCAGTTTATGCGCATGTGAGGGCGGGTATTGGAAGATTAAAAGTTTGGAGAATGGGCGGGCAGTGTTCGTTGCTTGGTCTTCTTTTTTTGACTCGTTATTTTCTTACTGCGATGTCACTTTCTATAGCCCCGCATAACCATTGTGTCCGAAAGCTATTTCCATCGTTGTAATGGCGTTGAAGTCTCAGTGTTGGTGTAAAATGAAAGGCTTCGACCATCACTACTTAGGGGGAATCGAACTCAGGACCTTGTAAGGGGAGGTGGAGGAGAGTGCTGTTGGTAACAAGATGTGCTGAGCATGGCGCTATATAGGAAAGCTTTTGCACTGTGCCTCTGCCTTCACGGACGCCTGTTTATTCCTCATACAAATGACGGACCGGACCAACAGACACACGTCGGGCAACTGTAGTGCTGATTCCCGTCACGTGAAATTTTAGGGAGCTTGTTTAGGGAAACTAGACGAGCGACCCCCATTAACGAGCAGAATATCCCGACGCCATGGTACCTTGCAAATATAGCTTGCCAGGTCACGATGCGATTATTGATGTCCACAACGCTACAGTTTGCCTTGCGTCATGGCTTGCACGGGCAGCTGGTGTACGTAAAAGGTACAGTTACCATCAGGCGCTCGAGAAGGGACACGACATTGTATATCAGTGGCGACCGAGTCATTGCGGGATTGCCGGTAATGACACCGCCGATCAAGCTGCACGCGCGGCTCATCAGAAAGATCTACGAATGTCCATACCACTCTCTAGGACAGATGCTGCGCGGCAAGTTCAATCCACTGCCCGCCACATCCCACTTCTACAGTGTCATTCACCGGTTTTTCCAACTCCTGTATGCAGCATTGCCTGGACCCAGACATGCGGCTTCAATTGCCACGAGGACTCTCTCGCCGCGAAGAAGCCTTACTGTGCCGCATGTGGGTGGGCGCGGCACATACAAATGCCTACTCGTTCGCCATAGGAATTGCGAACGGTCCGTCATGTAGTTTTTACAGCAGCGAGGAGACAACCGTCCACGTTCTTTGCCACTGCACATCCTATACAACTCAACGAAGCAAGTTTGAAATTAGGCTTCGCCGCCTTGGTGGACGACTTCTCTTTGTAGGGAAGGTCCTGGGTGCTTGGCGTTCACGAACGCTTGTGAAAGCTGCACCCGTTCTAGTGCTTTAGCGCGTTGCGCTTGTCCTCTCGCTAACTGTCCTCTTGTTTATCCTTTCTTGTTCTTCCTTTCTCGGTCTATCGTACCCATTACTACGGCCGCTCTGTCAAACTCACCAGGTTCGTTTTCACCGAGCGGCCGTGCCATTACTCTCTTCTCCCCTCCCCTGGTGTAGGGTAGCCAACCGAGCATATGCCATGGTCTACCTCACTACCTTCCCTCTTCATTTCTTTCTCTCTCTCTGACGAAGTCCCTGTCCAATAGCGAGTGACCCACTGTTCACTTAAAATACGAAACACTGGTATCTCGGACAAACCCCACATCGCATCGGAGTAGTTACAACGCGCACTACTTTACGGCATGGTGCTTGACTTATCGCCTCATCTTGCAGAGTATCCACGCTCTAATATAGCAGTATCTAACACACACAAACTTTTTCCTGTCTTTCTTTTTTCCTATTGCAGAGAGAAAGAAAATAATCGGAGACATTTATTTTTGATAGAGCGAGGCAGAATTAAATGGCTGGGAAGTCAAACTTAGGCTGACGTTTCGGCAATTGGAAAAGCTTTCCCTCACCATCTTTCTCCTTCGTCCTCCTCCTCCCTTTACATATACTACAGGTCAGTGGGTGCTAACAGTGGGAAGCTACTGGTTGCTGGGACTGCTTTTCTTGGTGGCTGACACGGGCAAGGCATTTCCGTGGATGAGGAGGTACAAGGTACAAGCGACGGAGACGAAAGTAAGTTGCTCGCAGGAATTCATAATTGAAATTCATAACTGTGCTACTGTTCTCCGTTAACCTTACCGGTACTGCTCACCAACTTAAAATGTTAGCGGTGTGCTAAATAATTTTTGCTCACTAAAAGGAGCTGAAAGTACGGCTTGGGACGTTTCCCGGCTTGAAAGTGCTGCTCACAGATTTACCGGAATAGTAGTGCTACAATGCATATGTTAAAGCTTTTCTTTTTTTTTTTCATTGTCTTCTATGACGCGAAAGAAAAAAAAATCAAAGTTGCTGTAACTAGTGGAGACTTCCTGTTGGAAATCTAATAATGCTCAAAGTAATTTCCAAAACTGTATCTTCTTTTTGAGTGGCTTTAGTGCCACGAAGACGAGGATAACGTGGTCGTAAACTGCGTGATGGAAGGAATAAATGTTATTACTTTCAAAGCGGCACCGCCATAAATTCAGGTGAACGGTGAAGCCTAGATACGTCCACGCTTCTATCTAGTACATCAGCGTGTTGCTCCGAATACCAACGCGTACGATAGAAAGTGCAGTGTTCAAGGCGTGAGGCTCAAAGAAGTGTGAATTCTCGTGTGCGTGCGCTCTCTATAACCTAGGAAGACACATACTAAATGAAACAGAGCACAGCGTTAGAGTATCGCGGTATCGTCTCTCCTGCAGCACGGAGCTGACTGAACCTTTCTAGAAAGAGAGGTGGACATCTGTACTCCATGTACTCCTTTGCTTCAAAATTCCCTGGTCCTCTGAATTTCCTTCATTATATCCTGAAAGAGAGCGAGAAAGGTAAGTGAAGGAGAGGAAGGCCAAATTGAGGGTATCCTCGGTTGGTTACCTTGTACTTGGTGAGGGGGAAGGGTTATATGAAAGAGTGAAGGTGCACCGTTCGTCAGAGCGCCGGAAGAAGAACTACGGCTATGTCCAACGAACATACGAAAGCATTGTCCAAGGCAGCGTCACCATGTCGTTCAACCAACTTCGTTCAACCAGGCGTGTCTAAGAGACCACGGCAAAGTTGTTATAGTGATTCTAGCAGAAATCTGTGCAGACCGGAGACCAGGATTTACTATACATGATACGCCGTAGACATTTTAATGCGGCCCGGAGCACAAGGAGTAACTGCTTGACTTGGGGTCAAGTGCGCGCAGTCACCGGGACGAAGAAAAGTAACATGAAAGTGTGGATACGAGCTTAGACCCGAAAAAAGAAATGCTGAACAAGAAATATCGTTGGAAAACAGTCATCAGAACTAAAGTGAGAAACCTAAACGTCTGGTACTTTCACCATATGATTTATCAATGTGACGACATACGCAGTTCTTTCAGATATTGCTAGAGCAAACTGCGTCGTTTCTAGTTCGATGTTTCCGAGCAATATCCTTGAAAGTGTCTAGTGAAATATCGGTCGCTGGCTCTAGTCGACACAAAACGTCTTCGAGCATTGCGTGATCATTATTCTGAACGTTTGTGAATTCAGAACATCGAAAAAACCTACACCTCCCTCTAGTGGGTTTTTTTATTTTTGCATATCAAGCGGAAAAGAAGCCTGCAGTGCGCTATAAAATCTGTGCTAAGAATTTTGTACTTTCTTCTTGCCTTTCCTCATTTAGATTCACGAGAAAATAATTTTCTCTTCTTAAGTTACAGAACGGGAACAGGAAATGCACGTATTCAAAAAAATTAATAGAAGACACGGGATTATCCTGCGTCCTATTTCACCTTCGTTTAGAACGTACGCTTGCGTAAATGTGCAGCAAAAGAAAGAAGCTGTTTATCTTTCAGAAGAGGAACGAAACAATCTAGCTGCTTCCTTCGCTTTTCCGTGTTCAATTGGTCGCTTTTCCTTTTTTAATTTCGCTCTACCGTTTCCTCTTTCAGGTGACCGCCCAAGATTTGGCTCCGGTGGTTCGGCAGGTGCTGTTCAACCAAGTCTTCGTTCAGCTGCCCGTTAACGTCCTCTTCTACTGGCTGAAGGAATTGCGCGGCTTCGACCGGAACCTAAGCCTGCCGCCGCTGTCTCGGGCTGTGGCGCACTTCGCCTGCTTTGTGGCGATCGAAGAGGCACTGTTCTACTATTCGCACAGGTGGGGAGCGGGGATCATTTTTTGTTTTGTTTTATTCCGATGAAACGCCTTGAATGATCGCTGTCTGTTTTCACTGGCCACCCTTTTGCACTTGGTTAATACAGAAGAAGTGGAAAAAGAAAAAGAAACGGAGATAAATTCACATAAAAAAGCTCCATGGCCTTTTTTTTTAGTACTGGCGGACTTTTGCACATATGTGTACATATAAGCGGGGGATTATTTGAGCAGGATAAGCAGAAGTCGTGACGACATTAGCATGCCTTCCCTTACGGTGCAACTTTTCTACAAACATTTTATCGACATGCCTATTGAACGTACACACGGGAACCGCTACTCAACGGGCGACTGAATAGGGTAAGCCAACTTTACACCGCGCAGCAAGACATCCCCTAAACATTACCACAGCAAAAGCTAGGTAAACCAGTCCTTAAACTAGCTTCCGAGCTCCGTCTTCGGAAGAGCTTGTTGTTTTGTGGGGTTTAACGTCCCAAAACCAGCTCTGATTATGAGAGACGCCGTAGTGGAGGGCTCCGGAAATTTCGACCACCTGGGGTTCTTTAACGTGCACTGACATCGCACAGCACACAGGCCTCAACATTTCGCCTCCATCGAAATGCAGCCGCCGCGGCCGGGATTCGATCCCGCGACCTTCGGATCTGCAGCCGAGTACCGTAGCCACTAGACCACCGTGGCGGGGCGTCTTCGGAAGAGCAGAAGTTACTTGTTTCCTATAGAAAGGACGTTGCGAACCAAAACGACAGTACCAACGAATACAATTTTATCTTTTTTTCGAGGGAAGCAGCGCCGAATTGACGTCTTTGGGAGGAAATCGCGCTCTCTTCGGTTCAGCAGCTGTCCGATATAGCCGCAAGAGAACAACGAATATGTGCGGCTAGCCAACGGCAATTTAACACCTGGTTCGTCGAAGCAGAAAGGCAATCTCGAACACGGCCTCTCCTGCAAGGCTTTTCCTCGCGGTCTCGGCGGCTACAGTACGACCGTACCCGTAATGGGACTCCGCTGCCGCTGATAGAGAGAGAAGCCCTTCGAGGACCATTACACAGTAGGCTCTCCGTGCTGTCTCGGGCCGGGCCTTGCTGGGATTAAGAATGCTGCAGTGCGAGCCGTGTTTCAGGGACGGAGCGCCGCGGTAATGACGGGAACTGGCGAGGGTGCTTTCGAGAGAAGATGGAGCGCGAAGAAGAACAAATGAAGGTTCCTCACGGAAAACTCGGGCGCAGGCGTTTGGCGCCAGAGGCCTCGGATCCGTGGCGTGTGCCTGCTTTTTCCGACGTCGTGTAACGAGAACGCGTGGACGAGAACGAACGAAGCAATCAGGGCAGCTGCTTTCGCGGAGTGTTATTTCGCAAGCAGCGCGGGAGGCGTCTAATTGCGTGACAAACAGAGACACGGAACTCGCCGAAATCGAGTCGGCTTAAACTTGCTTGTGCACCCTCCGACGTCCGGGCAGTGGATAACGAACTGTTTCTCTGTTTTTTCTTTTTTCGCGTGATTGTTACCTTGTTCCTGCATGGATTCGGACTGTTACATAACGTTCGCTTTGCGTAATGGAGGACTGGACTTGCGTTCGCATAGTGTTGTACCTAAAGCACGAAACGCACGCAAGGTATGGCAGAAAGACAGCATCCATCGCGAGATACAACGAAGTTTCTTTCCGTGTGTTGGCCTCTGTGTACATTGTCTCCTTTACGTTAGAAGTACACTCTGTATGCTTTCTATACGTTTGTTATGCGTTATGCAGCGTCACTGCGTCCTGTACACCGTTGATTGTTTCTTTCAGTAGGCGTGAAGTATGATCATATATCGTGGTAAAGCCAGTGTCGTCGCGGTTAGCGCAACGTTTCTGTTAAAAGGTTTCATTATTTATATGTAAAGGATTACACTATGCCGTTCTGCTCATGCGCAGTGATCTTGAGGTGCTTGTCGCGAGTGTGTCTATATATATATATATATATATATATATATATATATATATATATATATATATATATATATATATATAATATATATATATATATATATATTATATATATATATACTTCAAAGATAAATCCTTGGCAGCAGGTCAATTATAGAATCAAAAGGGTCACGTTGAAAAAACATAGCATTTATTACGACGTTTCGGCCGCGAGACCGGCCTTTATCAAGCTTTTATTATATATATATATATATATATATATATATATATATATATCTATATATATATATGTTGTTCTCATTGAACAAAGGTCAGTTGATAGTCTGCACTGCTCCGTTCTGTACTTCTTCGTTGTGTTGTGTGCGCAAAATTTTCATAATGCAGCGAAACCAACTAGCCCGCCTTCCCGTTTTATTGCATTTCTCTTTTCTTTCTTTCTTTCTTTCTTTCTTTCTTTCTTTCTGCCCCGCCACGGTGGTCTAGTGGTTATGGCACTCGGCTGCAGATCCGAAGGTCGCGGGATCGAATCCCGGCCGCGGCGGCTGCATTTCGATGGAGGCGAAATGTTGAGGCCCGTGTGCTGTGCGATGTCAGTGCACGTTAAAGAACCCCAGGTGGTCGAAATTTCCGGAGACCTCCACTACGGCGTCTCTCATAATCAGAGCTGGTTTTGGGACGTTAAACCCCACAAATCAATCAATTTCTTTCTTTCTTTCTTTCTTTCTTTCTTTCTTTCTTTCTTTCTTTCTTTCTTTCTTTCTTTCTTTCTTTCTTTCTTTCTTTCTTTCTCTCCTTCTTTCTTTCTTTCTTTCTTTCTTTCTTTGGCACCCCTGCACTTAAGGTAACAGACCGTAGGTGTGTATCATAGGCATATGTACCCTGTCCTGTCCTCTTCGTCCCCTTAGGCTGCTGTATGGGGAGTATCCTCTCGGATGCCCCACTCGCGGTCAAGTTTCCGCTGCTAGGTCCACAGAAGAAACATCCCTTCTTCTTCCAAGCAGACACACAAGTACAGGCACGTGCACACACAGGTGACTGCCTTGCACGACACCCCAGTGGTGTTGCCTAGCCTTACAGACGGAGTGGGCGATGCCTCTTCTATTCGGAGCACGTGCATTTATCGCCCCTCCACATCTCCTCCCATCGAACCTTCTGCGTCATCAATAATGAGCCACCGTCGCCCGGAGGGGCAGCGTCACTGACTGAAATATTAGGAGCGAGCAGAGCAAGATTAGGATATCAACGTGAATAACGTTAGCGAGGCGTTGTTCGCCGAATCCGGTCACAAGGAAGACGGCAACATCAATCGTCATCTCCGGTCGCTTAGCCCTTGTAGTGTACAGCGGCCTATATACGGATGAGTTGTACGTGGTCGGAACCAGAAGTAAGAGTGACTAGGGACGGAGACATCTCTGCAGCGAATGCTGCGTTCGGTAGAGTTCCTTCACCCTCCTTCGTGCGAGGCTCGCGCCATCACGGTAGTGCAGTTCGGATATCTCCTTTAAGTGTGCGACTCCTTAGCAAGACAGACAAGCCATGTTTTGCTGGGTGAGGTCTCGATCGTGGCTCTCTATCAGTCGACGCACTTTGTATCCTGTGCGTCCCGGACGCTGCCGCGTCGCTCGCTGATCTGCTTTTGATCCTCTCGGACGGTGGCATCCTTCTAAGGGACTCGAGGAAACATCAAGCTTTAACGGCAAGATGACCTAAGCACACCACTTGCCGTAAGTGGCTTCGAAAAAGATGTCACTCAGCTCGAAATCGGCACCAACAATTGAGTTAAGTGCCCCCCGCCCCTTCTTTTTTTTTAACGACGGAGTCGAGAGTAGGTTCATGCGAAACGGAGCTTTCCTTAGACGTTCTGCTGTTTCCGTGATGTTAATTTGTAGAATTAACGTGAACACGTTAGACAACAGAACGCGTTGTCAGAGGCCGAACGTTAAAAACCACTTGGTAGTCTATTCGCATTGATTTGCAAGGACCGCCCAGTTGTCAATACAATAGATATTTTCTCTTGAAGTATCGGTGCGAATGGAAAAGGACAATACACCTAGACAGCAAAAAGAAAAAAAAAGGAACACTAAACCAGAAAAGAAACTTCCGAAAGCAAACTTATGCAACTACGTGCTGAAAGTGCGCGATGCATTTCGGGTATACGCAAACTCGCTTTAAGATAGAATATTTGTATCATGCACTGAATGAGGACAGCTTCGGAATCGTATGACCACTCGGGCTTTGCGACTCCATTCGAGCCTTCGCATTCAGGGATAAACAGATATTGCAAGGAGAATACGCCTTTTCTGCAGCCTTCGTATAGGAAGCACAGCGGCACTGTCTGTGGTGTAATGGAAGAGAAGAGTTGTGTAGTAAATAAAGAATAGACAGTACCCTTTCGTTGTTGCCCAGGCTACTGCACCACCGTCTGCTGTACCGGCGTTTCCACAAGAAGCACCACGAGTGGACCGCGCCCGTAGCTATCACTGCCGTGTACTGCACGCCACTCGAGCACCTGCTCTCCAACGTTCTGCCCGTGGTCGTGGGGCCCGCGCTGATGGGCTCGCACTTGAGTGTGCACTGGCTGTGGGCCGTGCTCACGGCACCGTACGGCATCATTGTGCACTCGGGATACCATCTGCCGCTGCTGCCATCGCCCCAGATGCACGACTTTCATCACTTAATGTGAGTGTGATGATTCCTGTCCAATGGACACACCATTCACTGAGGGGAGTGTACAATGACGACATAAACAGGGGCCGTTATTATTATTATTTTTCTGTACAGCCAGAAAGCTGAGAAGCTGTCCTTTATTTATACCTGCAGATACGCTAGTTTTCAGCTGCGTATATGGAGGAAGCTGCGAATAGAAACACAACAGAGAACACAATGTTCAGGTGACCCCACCGAAAACAATTTTGTTTTCCTAGTCACATGCTCCTCTATTCGAGATCAACCACCGCTGTTCGTCGTGTTGGCTGTAAAGGTGACTTTATTATTATTATTATTATTATTATTATTATTATTATTATTATTATTATTATTATTATTATTATTATTTATTATTATTATTATTATTATTATTATTAAGCCATTTTTAGCAACCCCCTATACCCATTGCACCATTTGAATACTCACTTTCTGCACATATCATCGTTGTCATCGGCTCTCGTTATTATTTTGAATGTCTCGCAACGGTCTTCCTCAGTTTAATGGAAAACTTTATTATGTAGCGCTATTCTAACGTTGTTTATAATCACGCTGTAACATACGCAAACAAAAAAGACACACGCGAAAGCATGTGCGCTTGAGTCACATCTTAAAAATTAGATGAGCTCATTGCAGTATGAAGTTGAAGGCTGCCCCACCTTGCCCTGTCATTGGTTACCTACTAAAGTGCTCACGAAAGCAACGCGATAATTCCTCTCTTCTCTCTTGTACTTTCAGGACGTATCCTCTACATATAGACTAAAGCGACAGTTTTCCCTGGCGAGTTATAAAACTCCATGATCTGAAGTCCACTGAATTAATGCCACGGTGGTGACGTAATGCGTGTCGACGGAAGTTCGCTTGCGTAGCATCTCACCACCGTATCAAAAGTTTGATAATGTCCACACGCGTCTTCGAGGCTTATCACTGCACTTGCGACAGACGAGTGAACGGTTAGGCCAAGATGGGTCTCTGTCGCGGCATTCGGAGTCGTTGTCAAAGCAAGCACAACAATGCCTCGCGATTTCCTGCCCTGGATGAAAGCGTACCGATAGACACCGGAATGCGCCCACGTCCACGAAGCTAACAAAGCTTAATCGAAACGCCGATGACGGCTCAGCGACGCTAGCCATTTTTATCCCTTTCTTGCGAGACAGTTTGCGCAATCCTCTGCCGCGATTTCTCCACCTCCAGAGCCAGGGCAATGAAGACCGACGTTGTTGTAAGGTGAAAGACTGATCGCCGAGAACGGTGCTCCGCCAGACTTCGCAGATAAAGCGTATGGGAGGCCAGCGGAAAAGTCGCCGTGCACTACTAGAGTATTGCCGGTTTTTCTTCAGAGGCAGACAGGAAACATTCATCTAGCGAGATACCTCTGGAGTTGCTTTTGAGTGCTGTATTTGTTACCGGCGACAGAGGCAAGACTGCTCCGCCGAGACAGCCACATAC
Source organism: Hyalomma asiaticum (assembly GCA_013339685.2). Lineage (NCBI taxonomy): Eukaryota > Metazoa > Arthropoda > Arachnida > Ixodida > Ixodidae > Hyalomma > Hyalomma asiaticum. Next base: position 66,822,428 of record CM023483.1, read on the forward strand.
GATCGCCACGCGCTTCAACGCACTCCTTCTAGAAGGGTAATCTCTCGGGGAAGAATAACCAACCAGACGGACGTCGGTTCAGGCAGGGGATATTGCTGTCTGCATACGTGAGGGTCGTTGCAGCAGAAGTGCACTTGCTCTTTGCAAGGTGTTTTTGTGAGTTTTGTGGCATTGAAGAATGCTAGTTGGCATTGCTTCGTGCAGTTTCTTTTTCTGTGCACGAGGTTTGAATTGTTCCGTGCTTGGTTCCCGTGGGACTGCAGCTTCGTACATTGCCTCGTGCGACTTGCGCGTTCCTTATGTGGTTCTGTAACGTATGGGTATGTCGATTCACACGAACGCAAAACCCCGGAAGTTGACCGTTTCGCAAGTACATTATACCTACAACGATCCGAGTGACAAAAATACATCTGAAACACTTCCGGTACCTCATCGTCGTAATTTTGTTTCTTCACAAACGTTTCAAGCCTGTAAACATATCAATCGCGGAATTCATCTTTCCTGTCCATTATTTCCTGAACTTTTATCAAACGATTCAGTAAAGGCGAACTAGTAAAGCAAAACAAGAAAGCCCTGCCATAACAAATATTAATTTTTGCCTAAACACATCTAAACCGTGATTTGTATAAGATGCCGCCATTTTATATTATGTTTGATTTGTTACAGAAGGAGGTAATGAGCACGCTTTCGTCTTGGGCCACCTCGGGCAGGGCACCGTACTTCTAATGGGATATAAGAGCCAAATTTTAGTAACTAGCTTGCGAAAGCATTAAACTGATGCAGCTTGTACAGAATTTTCCTGATAATCGAACATCTGGGAAGATGACCTAGTATAAAAAAAATTACTCCATCTCCCACTAAAGGGAACCATGTGTGGATGCGAAGCAGCGGGGAGATGGTGTATATTTTATTGAGAGGACGAATGAGAATGTATAAGAGAGAGAACGCGGTGGGGGGGTCTAGCGTCACGCCTCTAACCTAAGCTGCTTCGCATTACAGCGCGCGGAGCCGCAGGTGTTGCCATTCGTTGCGCAATCCGGAGAGGAGAGGAGGGGGAGGAGGATGCGCATGCGCAGTGCGGGTGTGGACGCCGCACGGCGGATGGATGGATGGAGGGAGGGAGGTAGAAAATGACATAGCCCCGACCATAAGCTGCTTCGCATCTAATACTTATTTATGAGTAAATAAAATACATACCTCGTTCTATGAGCAAGCCATTCGCAGGCGCCACCCTGTGCCATTTCGTGCAGCGCATTTGTACGAGCAATTATTAAGCAGGACGTGTCGTTTTAGTCGGTACATGCGTAAACAACTGCGTTGAAGGCTCCGAGATCATATTTTGACCGGCGACAAGTAATGCATTAATAATATTTTGATTCGTCTGCTATTCTCAGTAATCTATTTTGTAGGATCGAGTTTGAAAACGAATTAGGAATATGAACAAAGCTTTGGCATCGACCTTAGAGCGCGCCAACGCTGTCTGTTCAATGAAATAGAATGTAAAAGGTTTTTGTGGTTTGTAAATTCCGTAGAGTACACGAATATAAAGACGTATAGTTCAAGACCAAATTGCAAGCGTCGTTAAAAGGCGCATCCTCTCTGAAAGACACAGCAAGGTGGAAAGGGAAAAGAATGCAGGAAATTCTCCTTGCGCCCCCCATACTTCTGCACGACCTGCCATTAATGAATTCAAATATTCGAAGTATTAACCAGCACGTGTGGTCTACAGACACGATAGATAGATGTCGGAATGTTTAGGATTTTCTCTAGCTTCCTTGTTTTAATGGGAAAAAAGAGGAGATGAGAAATTTCCTGGTTGCCCAGAGTAACCGTCGGTGTGTTCACTTTGTTATGGTCAAAGAAGGAATGGTGGAAAAAGATACCAGTAGAACCCGAATAGATCATGCTTCACTGGATTGTTACCCCTTCTACTCAAATCCGACAATATTATTAAGGCGTCGAATGATGATTTGGCAGGTACTTATATGGGAAGTTTGCTAAACACTGCGTGGTGCGTTTGTAGCCCTCCTGTTTACGCAAGTAGGATTGGCTACGCGAATGGCATACAGTAGCCGTTCCGACTTGCATATCGAACAGAGCAAACAGTGCTAACAATGGCGGAAAAAATAACACGCGCATGTCTCATATAGACGGGTTCGCTGTTTGTAAACAAACAGGAATGCGCCGAACGGTGTGCCCAAGAAGACTTCCGGTGCGGCACTTCCGGTAATACATTTTCCATGGACTCGACGGTGTTTGCCTGTGGTGCATTTGAGTTTTTTGATCAAATAATTCTGGCGCATTCGTTCAAATGTGTTTAGAGCGATGTCTAGCGACTACATGAAGGGGGTCGAAGGCGTCGCACGAGAGAGCTACAAGCATAAACTGCAGAGGAGAGAAGAGTTGCCTGATCCGCTGGACAGGGAAGTTGTAGCCTGGAAGGCAGCTACGCGATGAATTGACAAACGATCTGTGTGACTGCATGTCAGCCCATGTTGCTGAGCAAAGTTACGCTAACTGTAGAATTCTTGCGAAAGGTAAGCAAGATTGTGCAGTTTTAGAACAAGCCTGTTAAACAGCAATAAAATTATAATTAAAGGCAACAAACAGAGAGCAAGTCGGCTGTGATGGAGCATGGCTAGTTTTCTTAAAATCACAGGTTAAACCGATGGCTAACTTTACAATGACAACTTAAAAACTTTACTGTGACCATTTGAAAAGGTCGTAATAATGATCATCTGTTTTTCACATAAGGGGTGGAGTTGTGTACGGAACGCCACATCGCATAAACGCGTAACCTACGTTTTATCACACGTGTTCTAAGCTGCCGAAAACGGGCTAGTTGACAAACGCAAAGGTTTGGTCTAGGCACACATCACGATGGAACATTAAACATTATATTGATGCGCTTGTGCCACACCGGGTACTTTTTGATCCGAGAGATCGGCGCCGATCGGAATCGATCGCGATCTAATATGTTCGGTGCGTCTGAAATCATATGAAGCGTACTCATTATATAATGAAGTCAGGTGTGGCTGAGTCACGCAAAATATTATGGTTTCCTTACGAGTACGCTAGCCCCGCCACGGTGGTCTAGTGGCTAAGGTACTCGGCTGCTGATCCGAGGGTCGCGGGATCGAATCCCGGCTGCGGCGGCTGCATTTCGATGGAGGCGAAATGTTGAGGCCCGTGTGCTGTGCGATGTCAGTGCACGTTAAAGAACCCCAGGTGGTCGAAATTTCCGGAGCCCTCCACTACGGCGTCTCTCATAATCAGAACTGGTTTTGGGACGTAAAACCCCACAAAACAACAAAACAACAACATTACGAGTACGCTATTTACGAACCAAACTTTCAAGTTAACCTGCCTACATCTATAGTCCAAGCTCACACCGAAAAATAAATTAGCTAGGGTGCGACTATGTCCACTGGCGGCAACACGAAAGGCCATGAGTCAGTTGCTCGCACCGACGCCAAACCACTCGCAGGCGTTGCTCTCATAAAGAAAAAGCAAACGCATGGCAACAAAACGTGGGCACCGTGACGTATACTGAATGAAACCACGTTTATTCCACATGGTAATGCGCCGAAGGCGCTGCGGTGGAAAGGGAGAGGATAGTATAGGAAGGAAGGGGTAGAGCTGCCTCCGCTTTATTAACGGACATTCTGGAGGCAGCTAGGTGTGCGGCGATTCATGTTGAGCGCGGCTGCTTTGGTGTCCTGAGTGCTCCTTCGAACAGTACCCATCTCTGATAAGGCTCCAACTAAAACACCTTTACGATAGATTTTTGGCAGCTTTCACGTTTTGCTATCCACTTCAGGCGTCAGCGCGATTGTCTGTCGTGGGCGGAATGCGACGGCGTCCGACGTGTACCTTGTAATTAGGGGACCTTAAACTAACGTCTGCGCATCGCCTCTGTGCCATTAGAGTATGCATTGAGCTTTATTTGCCTTTGATGAACTGGGCAGAAGAAATCTGCGCGCTCTTTGTGGGATTCCAGTTTTCTCGCCTGGTCGCTGGGCTCTTTCCGCTCATCTGCCGCGAAACATAACGTTTTGACTTGCGATAGCAAATTAGTTGCGGACGGCAGACTGCATCCTGGCACCACACAACAGCGCCGAAGTCGCGAGCGCTTTATAACAATAATTCTATCAGCGGAACACAAGCAGCCGCGGCCACCGACGCATGCTGAAACCACGCAAAAGCAAGGTAAACAGGAAGTTTTCTAGGGCACGTTTCCGGTGAACGCACAGTGTTGCCAGAGAACGGCAAGCGCTGGTGAAACCGTCTATAGGTTGTCTAGGCCCTAATTCGCGTACGGCGCCCACCGATAATTGCTGACGGCATCGACAAAAGCCTCATCGTTTCCCGGCACTACTCTTTGTTCACTTCCTACGAACTGTGCGCCCATCGGGTGGCGGCAGCCAATGAGGCGGTCAAAAGACATCCGCTCCGATTAGTCACCGTGCCCGAATAAACGCGAGAGGCAATGGCAATACGCGAAAGCAGAGCCTATACAGACAGAAAGCAAAAAAGAAAGAAAGAAAGAGCTCGTGCTTTTCCGGCTTTTCTCTCGAGGCACGCAGGTTCCGAGGAAACTACGGCATTCTGGGAATCTTGGACTGGCTGCACGGCACGGACGAGGCCTTCAGACAGAGCGAAGCCTTCCAGAGGCATCGGCTGCTGCTGTCGTTCAGGCCCGTCCACGAGCTGTATCCGGACACAGGCGATTTACTGGCCGACAGGCGATCAACGACGCAGCCGCACGGCTGACGCCGAGACGGGAACGCACTTGCCCGCTTGTGATATACGACTGAATCTCGTCCGAGATCTGCTCGAAGACCTGCACACTGTGACTGGAAGATCGAGGTGGTTTTGTGATAAGAGAGAGAGAGAGAGAGAAAACACGAGACGTCGAGAACCGGAGACGTGAACATTACATTATTCGATACATCTCGTTGCTTGCTTACAATTTATGTGTATTATAGCATTGTACTAGTCTGAAACAAGTCACTCAGTAAAACGACATTTGTTCAAAATGCATCGCTGTAGCAAAAAGCAGCGCGCGTTTGTTTGATATCTATCTATCTATCTATCTATCTATCTATCTATCTATCTATCTATCTATCTATCTATCTATCTATCTATCTATCTATCTATCTATCTATCTATCTCATGAAATGTGAAAACAAATTTATTCGAAGCGCAAGCTTGAACAACCACGACACTGCTGGACAATTTCGTCGAGAGTAGAGAAAGCTCCCCTGAACGGCTCGTTTAATAATAGCACGCTCCTCGCGAATTACTTCATCTTTTCCCCCTTACGTGCGTTGAATGCTAACACTTGTCGGACGACTGCCGGAAAGTGCGCTGCCCGCTGAACATGCCCGTGGTCACGTACGGCTCTAAGTCGGAGAAAGTGCGAAGCAGAAGAGGAAGACAACGCCTCCGGCGAAAATAAATCTCTCGTGCTGCTCCAGATTGTCTCGGTAGTAGCTCCCGAGTTTTCGAGTTACGAAACTCGGGGGGTATAAGACTGTCGGCGTGCTTCGAGCGTGCGGCCAGCTGAGATAATCGTACTCGGTGCAAGGAAGGAAATATTACTTATTCTGTTTAGAGTAATATGAGGCTGTGTCCACTCTTTGTTTAGCGAGCCTATGTTGAGTAACTCGAGAAATTTTGTTTCACGCGCGTAGCAACTGCTGTTCTGTCGTTGTTCAGTCGCAAATGTACCTCAAGTTGAGTTGGTTCCAGGTGCACTGTGTCTGATTGTGATTTGTAAAGTAGAACATCAAAGGAACGGTTGCATAAGTTCGGGCTAGTCGCCTACGCGTAAGATTCCTTATGAGTGTTGTATTCGCGCTTTATTCATGGCTAGCATAAAGCATTTGTTCGTAATGCATGGCAGTAACGAAAAGCAGTGTGTGTATGTTTGGATTGTGCCTCTGTAACGAAGAGCGAATACAATGAAATCATGACGCCTATATGTAACGTGGTATAAAAAAGCGGATCGCCGGCTGAATCGCACTTAGAATGCCTCTTATTTATGTTAAATTACACAAAGGCATGCTACACATTATCTTTTAAATCGTTCCGCGAGATGGTGTCTTGGGCACGTTATGTTTGCATGGTCCGTATGGCGGTAAGATTCATGTTGCATGTGTTATGTGATCGGTGTCTATTACTCAGTGTCGCATCTCTTTTTTCAGCATGCTTTGCAATTAAGCTAGGAATAATAAACATTATAACACTGTTATACTAAACTATACACATTTAAAAAAATATTGCAATCGTATTTTAAAGCGGAAGCATTTCTTATTTATTAGTCTCTGCAGAAAAAAGCCCGCGCGCGCGTGTGTATGTAAGAGCATAACAGAAACAGTCGGTGCGGAAAGAAAGTAGGCCACTTCAGTTGCCGCAGCGACGATGCCCGTGCCAACCGTATTTGCTCGCACCTTACAACTCTGGTTACCGCTGGCTACTCTTCGCTGTTGGCTTAAAGATGACTAATATCAGCTAATGTATGCGGTCCAAAGATTAGTGTCGGCTTCCGTAGTCTGGGATGTTGGCTAAATTGCTGATAAGTGGCTGGTATCGGCGGAATAATTGGGTAATGTCGACTTGCATCGGTAATGTAAACTGATGGAAATCCACAACATTCTTACGCATTATATGACTATTCTCCGGTAAGGTGCAATTGCTTCAGTTCTTTTTCCACCAGTGATGATATTGCCTGTCAACCAAGTGACGATGAAGTGGGAAAAGACGTCCGTACGTCGTAAGTATAACGCTCCGATAGTTGGTCCTACATTTTTTGCGAGGAAGTAAATTACGTCGCGGCGAGTGGGCTTTCCGCTGTAATATAACAATAACAAAGCATGTCTCTTCGGAACTCGCCTGCCGCAACATTACTATCACCAACTCTGGTAGCATTTTTTTCAGACAATCCAGCTACGTCTCCTGCAATATAATTGATACATATCTTTAAGGGTGCAATAAAGTATATCGTGTGCGCAGAATCTAAGGTAGGTTTGAACGTCTTCCTACTTCACCATAACTCGCTGAATTTCTTTTGAGCAACACTAACCCGTTCCTAACCATCCTGAAACTTGAAGTTGTGGAAGATATCCACCGCCATAACCGAATAACCTGTTCGCACATAGTATAGCAGAAACTCACGCGAGGGATAAAGTGATTCCTTCGCTATTCCTTTTTTTTGTTCGTCCTGTTTTCTCATCTTCCATGCCATACTAAATTTCTATGTTATCTTCATTTATTTATGTATTCCACCAGGTGTTCGCTGTACTGCTTATATGTTTTTTCAGTCTTTGAAATAAAGGAATTTCGTTCTCAGCGCCTGCTTTATGTTGTGTGTGTGTGCGTCTCTCTCTCTCTCTCCTCTGTATGTGTGTGTGTGTGTGTGTGTGTGTTTTGCCCACGTTTTCCGCAGAAAAAGCACTCCTAGCGTTTCCGCAGAAAAAGGAGTGAACTGGGAACTTGAGTTCGATGTATTATCAGCGTATAATTTCACATACTTAAAGCACGTTTTATGTAACAGACTATCATTGATGAACGAAAAAAAAAAAGGAAATGAAGTAGTGATTTGAAAGAATACCAGCTCTAAAGTATGCCGATATCTGCAAAAGGATGAGGAAGCGACATACCACTTTGAAGAAGAAATCAGAAGTGATTGTTCGAACGGCTAAGCTGCATGATTTCCTTGAAACTGCATGTTTCCAAATTGAATCTTTGCCCCTAAGGGAAGTTCTTGCTCTTGGGTCCCGCGCTCTATAACAGTTCCTTTTTGTGATGATAAAGACAATAGTAAAAACAGCGCTCGCTTCATGTCGACGATATATCTAATTTGCGTCAACTTGACGTCTATGACGACATAGCAGGTGATTACATTTTGGAGTTGTCATCGCTTGAAGGGTTTTGTAGGTAGGCCAGCGTATTCGCGTGTTCCACTTTGCAGCCAGGAGAACGTGAGCGACGTAGATTCGAAGTAAATTTTGTTTTGGTCCGAAATGTGCGCCGGATCGACGTTGAGTGAAAATCGCCAGCGTCAGATCCCTCGCGTGGCGAAAACTTCGCGCGAGGTCTTGCGAGTATACAGCCGAGCTTCTTTCCCACGACAAACATTATACGGCATGTCTTCATGTTGTCAACTCGTCACCCATATACTGATTTAAAACGTTTTTTGTTATTCTTATTTCTTCGGTTGTCACATACGGTCGCGCCTGTTCAGGAGACGGTTTCTGAATTCAATCTGCCCGCCGGGAACTGTCATACCCATTTACCCTTCGTTCTACAGAAGGATGCGCTTGTTTATCGACCGGAATGAGAAAAAGCCAGCAAAATGTGCGCCGAGTGAAAATGCGGCTCCTATGGTCATTAGGCGACCTTGGTAATCTCTTAGAAGGTGAAGTTTCTGGGAACTTCGCGAGGAAATAGGCCACGTAGAGCTTTCTATCCTCGCTCTCTAGTGTGCACGGACGTGCACTGCATATATAAGTACTGGTAGTGCTACAACCATGCCGTTTACTCGGCAGCGTGATTTGTGCAGATAGATAGATAGATAGATAGATAGATAGATAGATAGATAGATAGATAGATAGATAGATAGATAGATAGATAGATGCAAGAAAGGAAGCAGGATAAAGGCAAAAGCCAGGAGTACAGTTCAACTTTCACTCTATTAATTCACCTACAGGAATTGATTGCTAATAGTACGCATGCGAGGGTCCCAGCAAACAACAAAAGGATACAAATCGCGCAGAAAGCAAGCAAGCAAGAATAGTTGACGCAACATTTCGCGTAAACAAACTATACCACGGAGGCTTGCATAAGTTCAGGTTTGCTAAATTATTGCTAATGTCGGCTAGCGTTGGCTAATGATGGCTGATGCTGACTGAATGATGGTCATGGTCGACAAGTTTTGGCTAATGTGGGCGTATATTGCCGCCTTTTTTTTTTCCCCCTCAATTGTAGAATCTCAAATATACCTTACGAACTCTCTGGAAATTTCCCAGTAGGGACTTTGCGCCGCCCTTTTCTTGCATTGTGGCCCACACAGTACGGGATGAAAAGAAAATGCATCTGCAATGCATGGCATCTGCAATGCATGGCATCTGAATTGCCCCAGCGAGCACCAGTGGCGTAAGAAGCACGGACTACCTTACGCTCCAAGTATCGCGTTTGTGCGAAGTGCGTGACTCCTTCACATTGACGTGCACTGCTGTGCACTCCTCCCGCCAAGTCTGAGAAAGGCCTCCACGGCTCTCAATATGAACAGTTGGTCGTTTCACGCTTAAGTATGCGCCAAAACGATAAGCCCAGTCGGGCAGGATAGAAGGCCAATAGATGAGATTTATGACGCCCTCGGCTACAGCCTGCGTTCCCATACTCCAGCAATGCATTGGCGTGCATATAGAAAGCATGCGGCCATTCTCGTAACCTCGTGGGAGTTAAGGACAAAGGGAAAAAAAGACCTAAGGAGACGAAGGAATGTGCACTGCGTGCCACCTTTTTTCTAGTCGGCAGCGCTGCCCTTGAAGTACACGCTTACTGCTCCAGGCAGCCTGCACTCTATATACGCAGGCTATACTATACGATGCAGAACGAAAGGATGTGGGTTGCTGCTTCATGCTTTATTAAAACTGCTACTAAGCTGCGCTGCGCATAAAGCGAACGTTATAAACCCTGCTCTCCGAGTTCGTTCGGGTGCAAATAAGCCGTGTAAGTAGAATAGAGATAACAGGGAAACCGGCTTACATTCGCTGTTGAAACTCAAGTATACTCTTAAAGAATGTAAAGATGCGCAAATCCGCATAGAAGATAATCCTTGCGCATAAGTCAAGCGTAATTGAAACCCAAAAATTCCATTACGTGCCTCGCAACTTCTGCCGAGGGGTGTTCTCGCTTTTCGACGAAAGGAACGCATCAGCACGGTTTTGCGCGAATACAATGTGCATTGCGCATAATTGGATACTCTGCATACATCGCAAAGTTCCGCGACTTGAATAATTGATTTGCTGGTTGCATTAACAGGGATCCACGATTCTGTCAGAAAAGGCAAGTCGAAGGTCATATCGGCCAGTTACAGTCAATGCGCAGCATAGCACAGCACAGCACAGTAACAGATTTGAAAGAAATAATACGTGGAAGTGAACGAATTCTAGGAAACAAGGTGAAATAAATTACTTGAAGGAAGCACAATTGAGACACAGATGATGCATGCACAGTTTACATAGATAAGCAGATTTGTGCAGAGCCTAGTAACCAACCCGTTGCATGAATGACAGGGCAGTGCAAGCAACTAGCTAATCAAATGACGCCATACGCTATAGGTTATGCGAAGATCTATTCGGAAAAGATGTTGCACACCTGATTACATGTCTGTGGTTAAGGGTAACTTTACTGACTGCTTTTGCTTTCTTGGCTTCGTCAAGCGAAGAAGGTGATCTGTTTTGTTTTATTGAGTGATTTACATTAATGAGCTTAATGTGCGCTGTGCGAACCAGTTCGAGTTGCTGATGTTGAGTCTACCGCGTGAACTAAGTGAAAAGCTCCTGCGCAACGTCGTTGGGTCAGAAAGAGAGAGCGAGAAAGGAAGAGGTCATTCGTGTACAGGGCTGTTGGTGATTGCGAAAGTAAGCTCAACTGCTCATATGTACGCGTGTACATGATACGCCTCACGTACAGCTGGTAAAATATGCAAGAGCGTTGTTATCCCCGGCGCTTCAGTTCACTGTGCCCATCGTAAGCATGCTACTTTTTTAGACGTTTATAAATGGATAGTAGTCGAAGGCAACACTGATGACAAACAATATAGGGGAAGCTTCTCTTCATGTGGATGTGCTTCTGCTTAGAGAGTTCATTATTTTTAAGCAGGACGGGAAAGTTCTCCGAGCTTGTTACTAAAAGTAACAGGAAAGGTCAGTAGGAGATCAGGTATTCCTGATATTACAAAATAATTCAGGCTTTCACAGCACGTGGCCATATCTCAAGAGCAACGTCTATGTGTTGCAGAGGACACTATCCCTGTTTGCTGCAGTTTTGCAAGCTGCAGCTCTGCAAACGCCAACGGTGACGTGTCTAAGCATCCACGTGGATATCCGGCAACTTAAGATACAGCCAAATGTAACACTGAGCTAGGAAGTCTATGAGTTTCTCACAGAAGCAACGAAGAACTTTTCTTAAACGATTAAGCTTTTTTCTTGTAGATGAAACGTGAGAAAAGAGAAAAGTGGTGAGAAAAAAGGTAGGTAGGGCTACCAGGCTGAGCTCGGTGTGGCTTAGAGCTAAGCAGTGTAATGCGATAAGAGAGACTGACAGACAAAACAGAAGGAGAGAAGCCCGAAATATTCACGGACACACAGAAAATGTCCAGTTCACATTGAAAGGTTGTTTACATAACGGAATCACGATATGTTTATTAGAGCCGCCGGGAATAGTGGAGCGGGCGTACAACAGCTATTTACTTTGATTAAACAGGAGGATTTCTCTAAAGCGCTCTCACCACACAGCACACGAAGGCTCACCCGCATTGCCCGTATGGCCGCTACGTGAGTCGAACCCGAAACCTCTTGTCAACCGCGCATCGCCATATCCACGGAGTTAGCGCGTCGGTATGGCTGCTTATCACGAAGTTGACAACAAGAAATACACGCTAGTGCATCTCGAGAAGCTCTGATGAGCTTGAATGCTTTCTATACGATAGGTACGTTGTAATTGACTCGGCCTAGCTGTTATTCCTGTTATGAATGAATGGGCACCCCTTGTGCTGATGCTGCTGCTGATGATGATGATCATGAAGACATACGGCGCTCACCCACCCGGGGGGGGGGATTGGCTAAGAGTTATTTGATAATTACGTTTTGATTTGAAATGATTGAAAGGAGCACATAGAAAAAAGGAGGACTTGGAGGAGAATTTAATTAGTGGAATTGTGCATGTCAACTATTCAAACCAGACAGATGAGTCACAAAACCTATCAGAAGAATAACTTATGCTATGCCTATAACTTCTACTTTTTGCCAATCGCTGAGTGTTAGGTGAGATATTTAGTTCTGCTCCTGAGACTTCCGTATGAAGTGTTGTGGCGTTATTCAACTTTTATATATATACGTATGTGCCACGGTGTCTTTTAAGTTCTGGTTCTACGATGCCAACGTTGTTTGAGACGTAACTTTGAACGCTGTATAACGAAGGTTCTATCAACTCTCTGGCGAAGGAGCAGCCGGTGCCTTATTTGTTCGCCGACATCTCCTTACATCATATATCAGTAAAGGAAGGCGTTCCTAAAGTAAATGACTACCGGCAGCCTAATATTACCCATGACGACTCGTCTCGTCTGTGCCAGGTTGAAATGCGAACTTCTCATCTCCTTGTCTTCTTCCAGTAACATTTAGAATTTTCCTTTGTAGAGGGTGGGCAACCAGCTCGGCCAGGTTAACCTTCCTGCTTTTGCCCCAAATCGATGTTCCCGTCTGTATTTGTATTTAGATAAACAAAAGCAGACCAGGGTAAACACATTTAATTTACGGAAGCGTGGTGTAAGGGCAGTGCAGACTTGTTCTGTAGTATCCCGCTGCCTCTTGGCTCGATGACACCTCTTGCTCCCAAGGGAACACAGCACAAGCCTTAAGTGTTTCTTCAACGCTGCTGAAATGAAGCACACCTCTATATCTTTTCTATGCGATCGCACCTAACTTTCAAGGTGATGCCAAATTTATGCGCAGAGAGCGTTCATTGGGGACTGCACCTTCAAGAACTCGCGTGGAAGAGAAGAACCAAATTCCCCTCGGAGGTCGCTACTCGGGCAACGTATATACATAAGATAAGCGATTTCTTCGAAGAACATGAGACCAGTGTACTCTAGAGGCCTGACGCGTGTTGACGCCGATGCGATACAAAGAAACCCGCAACGACACGTTCTAAAGCGAATGCGCTTCTCAAAGGGAAGCAGGAAGTGTGTTGCTTCTATTCTAGAGCGCAAATGCAAGCTCTCTGCTACTTGTGCCCAGTTACAGTTGCTTTTTAACTTCTACGGCCATCACGCCTGTCACCTGGGAATGCGGAAAGCGAACGAACAAACAAACAAACAAACAAACAAACAAACAAACAAACAAACAAACAAACAAACAAACAAACAAACAAACAAACAAACAAACAAACAAACAAACAAACAAACAAACAAACAAACCCAATAAATAAATAAATAAATAAATAAATAAATAAAAATGAAGGGCGCTTAGGCTTCTCCTTTAAGAGTGGAACGCGAGAGCGTTGCCGTGCTGCGTTTGCATTGTACATCAGAGTGTTTTTAGCAGCGGTGGTTTACCGTGTTTTCGGTCACGGTAATACGTGCCGTCGTGGTCGGCACAGGGCTATTACTCTATGCTTACAGCAGCACGAATGATGGTTCACGAATTCTGGTGCATTTCTTTGAGACTAAGATAACCGTTTGCGGAGAACTAGGGTACGGTATTAGCGTACTTAACGTGCTGCAATGTTCCGCAGCTAAAACACCCTATTATGGGAGGGTAGAGTGAGCTCGCCGTAACGCGCGTAAAGGCTACTGCTTACGGAGGCGGCTGCCATAGGAAAGCGCGGAAGCGCGCGCCCGTACACTCGGTTTAATCAGCGTGTTATTAATGGGCTGTCCTTGCGTCCTCGGAGCGTTAATTCTCGCTGTGCTCCCGAGAGGACTGAATTAAGTTTTTGTCGCGACCCAACTCTTCCGAAATGTCTCATGGGCTCAGTTGTACTCCTTTGCTCTGCAGACGCTGCCTTGAGAAATTTGGAGCCAATCCGAACGTTCTCAGTCCTGTTTTTATTTTTTGCATCCAACATGATTTTTCGACCATTGCCAGTGCTGCTGACGACAGGGCCCATATATTAAAAAAGAACACTTGTGAATGACTTTAAGAGAACTCTCCGACCCAGCTTAACGCTTGGCATGTCATTAGAGAATACCGCTGCTTATCAATGCGAAAAAGGCTTGATAGGTGATGATGATTTATTTATTGATCTTTTAAAAGTTTTTACGCCCCAAAGTCACGATGTGATTATCAGAGGCGCCGTAGTGGAGGGACACCGGAAATTTCGACCGCCTGGGGTTCATTAACGTGCACTGACATCGCACAGCACATGGGCCTCAACGTTTCGCCTCCATCGAAATTTAGCGCCGCGACCAGGATTTGATTCCGCGACGTTTGGATCAGCAGCCGAGTGCCATAGCCACCAGACCACCGGCCGAAAGCCTTGATAACAGAGGAGATTTGTGAATGCGGCCCCAGGTTTTCTGCGACACTACCTTTACGAAGCTATCGCTTTAGAACGTGACTCTTTTGTCTCAGGCATTTAACGCACAGGTCAACTACTGATACAGTAGCCCTGATCAAACAAAGTCACTATGGCGTATAACACGACCACGAAGTAGTTGTAAGCGCTGTTGAAACTCAGTACACCTCCTCGTTTGCTCTAGCTGGACGCACTAGTCAATCCCTAGTCGTGTAGACCGAATATTGAGGGAACGCAGAACCAGTACGATGCATCGCGCCGTAGCAGCTACTTTTTGATTTCGTCTGATAGGAGGGCGACGAAATAAATGTTGGTAAAAAGTTTTGTCAACGTGCATGTTGAGTCAAATTTGCACGTTTGTTCTGGTTTGCTGCAAAACCACTACTGTACTTCCTCAAGCTCACGGGAGTTCACGAACGATTGTGAACAATTCACTCACGAGTGCTATCGTGCTGTGGCGCCCTGCGCGTGTTTTCGCACTAACGGTCCCCTTGTTTTTTTCCTGCTCTTCTTTCCTCTCTCTTATTTATTATTTCCTTCTCCCCTTCCTCAAGTGTAGGGTAGCCAACCGAGCATGTGCTTGGTTAAGGTCCTCTTCATTTCTCTCTCTCTATAAAAGAGGGTAGACAGTAATTGTTCTCTCTGCATTTAGTTGTTTCATTTCTACCTGTCTTGATGAGCAGTCTTTCTAAACGTCATCAGTTCCCACTGTTTGCGATAAGCCTACTACCCTCCCCCCCCCCCCCCCCCCTTCTCCCCGCCGTTCCTGCTCCTTCACAAAAAAAAAAAAATATTTTTGAAAGGAATGGTTAGTGGGGTTAAATGCGCTGGAGATGTTTGTTATCCTCTGTTTCGTGTATATCCAACTCGTGACAGCTGCTTAGCTACGTGAGCCTTTCTTTGCTTCATAAACGATAGAACACACTACACGGTGTTCTCTGAAATCTTGGCACTAATCTCGTGTCGTGGCACTCCTATACATGTAGACCACTTTGCCGACGTACACGTTCGTGACATGGTCTTGCGGTGTCTGCATTGCCACACTGGCCGGGATTCGGCGTTTCGTGGCCTTGTTAATATAAATGTCATTCCCGCAAAAGCCCAGAATGGCAGCTCGCACGAATGAGAAATGAAATCGCCCATGCGTATAGACACTCTACTCGCTTCAGCAGATTTCGCGTAAGGCTGAAAACCAAACTATACATGATTTTTCAGGCCGCAGCGATCTGCGGTGGCGCTTCGCTTGCGTTAGGACTTTCGCGAACCACACAAGCGTTGCTCGCGAGTTTTTGAGCGATAAATAATGTTCGAATCCATTAGGAAACGAGACGACAGAATGAACTGAACGGCTTCACCGCATCGACTCGAATCCACGTCAGCGATCGCTAATGCACGGGACTCTATCGCGCTCTGTGCTCGCACACTGTTCGATCGTGTGCTAAGAAGATAAGCGGATCATCTGACGACGAGGGAGCGATGATCCATTAGTGCCCCGGTGCAGCGCTACGTGTTTCTGGCTGCGGCGCCCGGAGAAAATAACCAGACGACACAGCACCCTGTGAGAACATAGGCTCGAGTGAGGGAGATTAGCTTGTACATCGGCAGTTGCGGATCTTCGGCTGTGATTGACGTATAAATGTAGTGGTTGAATGGACTGATCAGTCGGGCTGCCGCTTTCCTTAAAGCGAGTTGACGATTGTCGAGATGCTGCTACGCTTTGTGATCTTAGGGAGAGCGAGTCTACGAACACGTTTGTGGTTGTCGCGGAGCAGTAGCTTTTCCTAATACGCGTAATTGTAGTACCTGGCAATAAATGCGCACATTTCTGCGAGGAAAGTAACAGACAGACAGACAGACAGACAGACAGACAGACAGACAGACAGACAGACAGACAGACAGACAGACAGACAGACAGACAGACAGACTCCGGACTACTACGAGACAGACAGACAGATCTTTTGTGCCTGTCTGTTACGTTCCGTTCAGGGCTCGTGCGTTGGAATGAACGGGTTGTAACAACGTTACTTTGCCCTTGTGCGAGATGGTAACATGGATAATAAACAAACTAATAAGCAAGCAGAAAGTGTTGTTTAAACTTTTTCTCCTTATCATTCCACAACATATACAACGTTTCTGCGTAGCTTGTTTCTGGAAATGTGTGTTTACTGTGGCAAGCCTTCGGTGTTTGCGTTTAAGAAGAAGCGAAGGCCCCGTACAAGTATAATACATGTCCGAGGAAGCTGCCGCATATGAGAAGAAGCACCAAGCGGGAGAACACGGACTGTGTTTTTTTTTTTCTTAGTACGCAGTGATCCCATTCTCTGCTCCTCTTTCTCTTTCTGTTCTTTTTTTTTTTACGAGCTGTCCCTGGTTTTATTGTTTACTCAACGTTGCAATAGCACCATCGAGACCAATTTTCATCTTTCAGAGTTATTCAGGTATACGTTTGAGAAACGAGCACCGTTGCGCGAAAGACGCTCGCAGGCATAACGCACGTAGCTGTCAAGACGCTGCAGCGCCCTTCGATGGGCTGGACGATAAACAAACATGGCGCGGCTTACAAGGCGACGTGGGAGCTGAACACAGCTGTAGCAGGACGTAGCGGAGCATTTCTCTAATCGGAGGTGACAAACACCGGGACATTATGGGGCACAAGCCCTCTGAGCTAGAGTCGCGGAGCTACGCTCTTGACAGGGACGAGTGATTCGCGATCTAAGCACCATGACACCGGTGGAAGCAGCTTCTGCACTGATGGAACATGGTTAAATTCGCTGTTAGGGCGACGGGACAAAGCAAAGAGGTGCAACAGGAAGAACGCGAAACTTAAACCGAGCTATACTGCACAGAAAGTATGCATGGACAGCAGATTCTGCGCAGATTAAAAAAAGAAAGAAATAAATAAAAACAGCAACCACCACAACAACAGACAAACTCACAGGGGGAATTCTTAATGGACACGAACCTCATGAGCTGTTTGTGAATGACATTGTTGCCTCTTTATATTGTGCGTTGGCGTGTCGCATAGACATTCGCTAGGTTGACGCATGGAAATGTTTGTGGGGACTGTGTCGACGGTGGTGTGTGTGTCCACTTTGCATGCATTGATCTCAGAGGTGTGTCCTTTATATGCTATCCATCATGCTTGTACATAGTTTGTATATATACTCTTTTTTTTTCTTTTCTTATGCTTTTCTCCTTCCTTGTGGCGCTTTTTTTTTTCGTATGTGTGTTTAATGTTCTTCTCAGCTTCAATATTATGATGACGTGATAGCCGGCTCTCACGTAGCCTACATTCCCATGTTTCCACATTTAATTTAAAAAAAGTTCACACGGTCCCTTATCGCATTTTAAGACGACTTGGTGGCGAAAGGCATTACGCGTTCTCGTAAAGAATACTCCTGACTACTTAGGTGACTCCGCGCTACTCCGAGTTTACTGAATTACTCGTGATTACTCCTAATTACATTTTGTGTCTTTGGAATTACTAGTAGTCGCTCTTTAGTACACATCAATTAGACTTTGTTGTTCTTTTGTTGGGCGTTGTCGTTCCGCTTGACGTAACATTTTTGGTGCCAAATGTGTTGTCGCAACGACCACTTTTCGCGTTTTGGTGGGCGATATAAGGCTTTCGCCTTGAAAAACACTACCGCTACAAACATGACCCAGCACAATATCAATACCTGCGGCCCACATATACTTTTTTATGCAGTAAAGTTCAGGTGAAATTCGGCGTTCTTCCTGTGTCTATACTTTTGAATTGCCCCGTCGTTATACGGGACGACCTACCATGTTGTATCTAGCCAGTAACCAACCAGCTCACCACAGTAACTCAGCAGCGTCTCGTTGTTCGCTGTATGAACAAATCGCCAGCCCTGTGAATATGTTCGGATAGCAGAGCTGTAGGCAATTATATCGATAAAATATGTTCACAACTTAGAAGCGTGGACTTCGAAGGGTAAGGGCCCTGGTCCAAACCCCAGCACCGGAAACAAATTTCGTTTCGTCGTTTCCGCCTAGGACATTGTTGTTGTATGCAAAGTGAATCAGCCGCTGGATTTGAAACACGTGAGCGTATACACCTGGTTGTGCCACTCACCAATGGCATTTCAGTGCCATTGGTGAGTGGCACCAATGCTAGTACCAATGCCACTCACCAATGGCATTTCAGCGAACACCGACTACTACGACGGCAAATGTGAGGCAAAGAATGCTTCGCGGTGACACACAAGCTGAGTTGAATTTCCGAATAAGCTGTCCTCCCACGACAAAGAAAAAAAAAATTCAAGCCTGTTTCACGCCCTGAAAACCGTGGAAACTGCGAAGCCATCCTTTTATCCTTAATCGTTGCGCAGCTGCCAAGGGTGTAAATTTCATTATCACTATTATGCGTCGCTACCACTAACATGTAGCAGTGGGTTGTGGGCAAGAGTGGGAGTATTAGGTAGAGGACAACAGCGGGTACGCTCTTTCCTTTGGCATGACAGCGGATACCGGGGACAGACATGGCCGGCTAAAATAATAATTCTGCTCACAGGAGAATTTCACCAAGACATCCAACCGACCCAATTCTGACACATTATTTTACTCACGTCTAGAGAGAAATTTCATGTGCCATATAGAGGGAACGATTTAAGATTTTTGAAATTCCTCCTACATTTCACCTCTATGGACAGATTTGAAATGTATGTAACGTGCAAAACACGTATAGATGATGTATGAAGTCAGGGCGGACAGAAGTTAGATGGACACTTCGCAACGAGCCCAGTTGTGACCCTAGAGATGAGTTTCACGCGCGACAATATGTGCTTACAAGTGTCCTTAAGCTCACTCTTTATCATGCTTGTACGTATTTGTTCGTTGCATGCGTTGCAACCCATAGCGTACAACGCTACAGGGTGCAATCCCTCTAGCGAGGGATTGCAGTCGAGGTGGCAATCCCTCTAGCGTACAACGTACGTGAATATAATATACTATATAAAGTCAGGGCGCGCACGCGCCGCGAGCGTATATCAACATAATGGAGTTACTTTCAGTGGAGAGACACGCTTGTGCCCTGTTCGTTTCTTTTCATTCGTAGCGTGCCAGCGCCCGTGTGTTTGCACCAACTTGCGTAACGTTGCAGAGAGTGCAATGCTCGCATCCCTAGAGTGTAGGGGCATGTCTCGGGCAAGCTATCACTATTTGGTTTGCCGAATAAGGTACTGCAAAACTGGCCTCGCCGATGCTCGGCACAAGGTACGACATGCTTCTTGCAGACAGCTGGACTGTGCGAAATGGCCACTAATCCTTCAGCTGGCTTTTGGCTTCACGACCGTGTTTACTCGTTCTGATGGCATTATTCCCTCCCACTTATTTTACTGCTTGTCCGTTATTCGTCCCAACTCTCTAAGTGCAAGGTAGGCAACCCATGTGATATGCGCCTACCTTGTTGACATTCTTACTTTTCTTTGTTCGCCAGCTCAGAGCACCGCACTACCATTTTCCTCCAGTAGCTGGAACCGCTCGCGCCCCTACAGTAGATAAGCGGATAAACATAGTCTTCCGAATTCAGTGAAATGATGTCCAAATCCCTTTTTACCTTTCCGAAAACCCAGTGGTCGTATATCTCTCATACCTCACTATAGAGAAGCGTCCAACATGCGATGTCATCTCTCACCCGAGTTCTAGAACGCTGGCAGGACGCACGATTCAGCGACCACCCTGGTGCACACGAAGATGTTGTGTATAGCACAATCTACGATCAGTGCACCGAAGTGCAAATGCGAGTGCTATGTGCACAGATATATATATATATATATATATATATATATATATATATATATATATATATATATATATATATATATATATATATATATATATATATATATATATATATATATATATATATATATATATATATATGTTTGAGGAAGAGGGTAACAAACGTTCGAAACACAAATTTTAATAACGTTTCGGCAGGTGGGCCTGTCTTCGTCAGAGTAACTCTGACGAAGGCAGGCCCACCTGCCGAAACGTTAGTAAAAATTTGTGTTTCGAACGTTTGTTACCCTCTTCCTCAAACATATATATATATATATATATATATATATATATATATATATATATATATATATATATATATGTGTGTGTGTGTGTGTGTGTGTGTGTGTGTGTGTAAAAGAATAAGAAATTTTCATTGCATTTCGCTTTACCGCATCTGTCTATAGTTTGATAAAGCGAGAACACAAACACACGACAAGACACCATTTTCCGGGGCAAGGATTCTCGGGCCATGGCACTACGCACCGCAAGCCAGCAGAGCGGCACGAGCATTGCTGCGTTTTTTACGCTCGACCTGACACGTGTGCTCTACCCCAACAGTCGCTCCTTCCTTTTCCATTTTTTCCCCTTTTAATCCCTTATTCGTTTTTCCCAGAGCAGGGATGCAAACCGGATGCGCGTCTTGTTGGCCTCCGCGGCTTTCCTTTATCCTCCTTCTCCTCCGATAGCTTTCACGCGCTGTTCTTATTATACGATGTTCGCTGCCACATTTATATTCTTTCGTGCAGAACCGTTTCTTGCCGAAAGTTTACGTTGCTTCAGAGCAGTATGCGCCCCGAATTGCACGCGCATCTTTTCACCATCAGCGTGCTGGTCACGAAGATCGCGGAGCAAACACTCTTGTCAACGACCTTTATGTAGCCACGGCGCTAGCACTCATGGCATGGAGATCAACGCACTGAAAAACACCTCGCGTCTCTTAAAGCAGACCGTGATGCCTTGAAGCTCGGGTGGATTAGGAGCTGCACGCGCAGCTGTCTGAAAGGGTTTTTCTCCGCAGCGAATGTCGAGTTATGTTTATCCAAAATGAGACGACTTGTTGGCTGTGCGAATGTATTTAGTACAGTAAAGGACTGAATGCACCGAGAAAAAGAAAATGATGTTTCATGTGGCGTACATGTGAGCGCTTGGTTTCGTTCTTTTATGGGCGGAACCTTCAACATCACTTCGTGTAAAGCGTAGTTGAGTGGAACATTTGAACCTTTTGTTATATCGTTTGCTGGTCGCATTCAGTTGCAACAGGCCGAGGCCGAAAGCACGCCCTTGTGAGCGCGGTATCACGAGATAGAGAGAGATAAAAAGAAAGAAAGAAGGAACGAAGGAAAGAAAGGAGGAAAAAGAAAGAAGGAAAGATGGAAAGAAACAAAGAGAGAAAGAAAGAAAGTCATAACTGCAGGGTAAATCTCGCCATTGTTTACGTTGTCATACGGTTAGTTGTATGCCAACGTTTAGGTGTTTGATACGTCATTAGGAGCGGCATATTACAATAAAGTCGGTCTCTTTTTAAGGTATGGAAACAATTTCTTCTTCCAAAGCCAAATCGCTTCTATTCTGTTCTACAAGGAAACCGAAGAAAAACGAATATTACGGTGACAAAAGAGGACAAACAAACAATACTAACAATACTAAAAAGAGAAAGTGACCCGAGAACGCATCATAATATTTAAAAACACACAAGAACAACAACATAAAAAAACAAGAGTGAGGCGGTAGATCTCAGCCAGCAAGTTCCGGACTAAAGAATCATTGCTCCCTCAATGAAAGCGAATAAAGGGGACAAAAAATGGAAGGCATGTGAAATGAAAGCGTAATCGAAGAGAGCAGTTTTCGGGCGGTTTTTAATTTCCACGGCTCGTCGAAAAGAACATGCCGTAAGTTTGGTTTGTGGACACGGGTCCGAAATGTCTCGTTTCGGCCTCGACGTGCCCCAGCCTTAAATCTATAGGGGCCTCGGGTAGCAAGAGACGGCCGAGCTTTTGACGGCGCGAGGCACTAAGAGTTGAAAAGCCAGCCGCTCTGGATTCCACGAAGCGGGCGAGACTCATGTCTTGTTTCTGGTTAAGCACTCCCTTACATCTTCCTTGGACAGCTTAGAGACGTAATAAATTTTCAAGTCGACACCTATTACCGACTGGTATGTCAGGAACACGAAAAACCTTTCCTTGTCTGTACGTTTTCCGGTTATGCGCTGAAGGCGGATGTGGAAAAAAACAACAAATTAACAAAGACATTTCTTTTGCCGGAACACAGGGACGGTGGAAGTGTCATGAGACAAGCTAGCATACCAAGGTGATGTCCTAAAATTCTATGCGATTTCGCAGGTGCTTTGTATGCTATATATTATCTTTTTTTTTTTTCGTTGTTTGTGACGATACAGCGGTCTAGTCCAAATAAGAGTAAGTTTTGGAATCGCCGCTAAGCGAACGAAACCGAGTTTTGTACGAAGGCAAAATTCCAACAACGAAGCCGCAGAATGACCAAAAAAAAAAGAAGAAAGCAAACGAACAAGAGCACGCAGGTTACAAAAACATGTCGAGTGGCAGCACAAGACAACACAACATCGTTTTTACTTTTTGGGGAAGAAGCGCCGGAGCTAGAAAAGGAAGGCGCGGCCACTTGTGGGGAAGTAGGGAAGGCACTGAGCAAGCGAAGCTGACGAGGAGGAGGGTGCGATCGTCGCGACGTCCGGTGTTTGAACGCCGCGTCCGCGCCCGGCGGCCAATATGAGTTGAGCGCTCGGCGTCAGTACGGGTGAGTCGCTCGGAAGACGCCGAAGCGGTAGCATCGGTCCGCTCTCGTTTAGTCTTACCTGTCTTGATCGACACCGTTGCCACCTCGAGCTTTTCGAGGACGAGTCGTCCGTTGGGCTTCCGACATGGCTATCCTACGATCGTGCTGTTGCTTTCTCTCCGTGCGCAAGGGGAGCTTCGTGTGCGGTGTCTACACTTTGGTGAGTTGAACGAGAAACCTTCGTTGCACGTGCTTAAGCGGGGTCCCGAGGCGCTTTATTGGGCTTCTCCATGTCTACCTGTAACCAATACAAAACGTTGAAGAAGTCGTGCATGAGCGCTGCAAAGAATAATAAAAAAGAAGTACTCCATCAATATTTCGTTATTACCTGCTGCGGTATTTCAAGGCTTGAAACGTTGCACTGATCTTTTCTTGTTCCCAATTATCACAGTTATTCTGTTTGTTTTCTCTTATCTATGATTTTGGGTTTAGCTGGCCCTAGTTGTTCCCAAACACCCCAATTTTAATTTCCACATTTATTGAGAAAAGAAGGGAGAAACGACGTCGTGTTTTAAATTCCAACCGTAACGGTCACAGTATATCTCAACTATAATGACAGGGGAACAGACATAAAAGGCCCACGTATGATGAATTTCTTTCATGGTAAAGAGCCTAAGAGGGCAAAAAATAGTTCCGCTTCCTCCAATACAGCGTGCCTGACGAAATGATTGCGGTTTTGCCACGTAATAAAATCGAAGTCAGTTTCAAGTTAAGGTATTAGTTCTGGTGCTCCGTGTCCAAATTATGACCACCTGTAAGGTCTCCCAGCTTGCTATTTGAATTATTCAAGCCCTTAGGTTTCAATTTGTTCCGATGAATAAAATACAAAGCGATGAAAGTCCTAGGTAATACGCGTTCATGCCTGCTTGCGCTGTGTGTTCTACTATAAATATGATGTTCACATTATTGAGCTGGGAATGGCGGTGGGGCCAGTATTTCGACAAGAGGACTTGCCTTCGGGCAGGGAAACACGTCATATGAAAGAGACAAAAAAAAAAAAGTCATCATATACTGTACGCGGGAATTAGGGAGGCCAACCGGAAGATACACATTTAGAAGCATTCAGTGACGTATTTTTCGCCGGTCCCAATTTTCACAGCGAAGCTCTGTGTGGCCAGGTTTCCGAGAAGTTACGTTATCCGACAAAAATTATTGTGGCGAATAGCACATACCCCTTCGCTTATGGCACATACCCTAGTCCGGGATATCAGGTATGCGCCGCGCGTGATAGATTGCTAACCTTTAGAATATTTATCAACCCATGAACATCCAAAATAAACAGTCGGTTGTGATGCATGATACGGCTGTTCTGAGCGCGTAAGATGACGAACGTCGCGGCGCTCACACCAGAGCCAAAAAAGAAAAAAAAAAAAAAGACGGGAGTATCATCCCTCTAAATTATTAATAAATTTTGGAGTTTTACACCCCCAAACCACGATATTACAATGCGAGACGCAGTAGTGGAGGGTTGCGGTAATTTCGTCCACCTCGGATTCCTTAACGTACACTGCATGCCCCGCGCTTACACGGGCATTTAGCACTTTCGCCTCCGCCGAAGGGCGGCCGTGATTCGCTCCTGCGATCATCGTGTCAGCAGCCAAGTGTCATAACGACTAGACCACCGCGGTGGGTCATGCCGCTAAACTGGAAAATTTTAAGGGAGCCTATGCCGAGTTGAAAATAGACTTCGATCTGCAGCATCGTTAACACAGCTTTCCTGACCATCCGTCTTCAATGAGAGGAACGGCTGCCAAACTTCGCATGGTAATTTTTCTTTTCCAGTGACGCGCAATCACGGAAAAAACGAAGTTCGGCGTCGTCCGCAGCTGAGCATGAGCGTACGTTTTGTCAGAATGAGTAATCAGTCATTTTATAGAGCTAAGCTTGCGAAACACTAGCGCGTACTTCAAAATTCGCTGCGCGAGCTTTTATGTTGGTTCGAAGAAACTTGCGGGTTGCTGCAACGTTTCACTAGTTCGCAACATGTAAAAACTTGCAGCTGATCGTTGTTTCTTCATTTTGAAATCTTGAAACGAAAACTTAGCACATTTTTATTTTATTTTTTTGCGGCTACGTAGACATTAGCGTATGCGACTACTTGCGAAAAAGCAATGATTTGAACAGGGCTTTTTCCCATGTCTCGTGCTTAATGATCGTAGGTCCAGACTGCTGTATTCGGTGGAGAACCACCGTGTCGTTTGGCGGTACAAGGGATTTTGCCGTCTCTATGAACAAAAGAGGAAGTAAGATTACTTTTTTTTTTTTGGCTAAATAAAATGAAATATTCGTGTTCTTAGACTTTTCCTGGGACGTTTCAGCTAACAGAGACGTGCAGCGGGCACATTTCTCAACCGCTGCATCAGGAAAATAGCAATCATTAAGGCAGAGCAGAGACAAAGAGATAGATAGATAGATAGATAGATAGATAGATAGATAGATAGATAGATAGATAGATAGATAGATAGATAGATAGATAGATAGATAGATAGATAGTGTAAAATTTAGTTGTGAGCAAAGACATCGTTTGAAAGTCGCGGATATATATGCGCCTTAGGTGGCCAAAACCTTTCTCTTTCAGTGATACCGATTCCACTGACTGAAGACTAATTTAGATATACACGTAGTGTCATAAATGAACTTTACTGTAAAAAAACGTTCGATGCATCCACGTTACAAATGGGTTTTTTTTTTTGCGTTTTCATCGCGTTAGACTATATATCTAAAATTGTATACATTGAGGGAAATGACGAATGCCGTATCCCCTGCAGGGACAGAGAAACGTTCGCATTCAAACAATTGTTCGGTGTACAATGTTAGCTATAGCATACCGAAGCAGCTGATCTTCGGCGATGATAAATATGAGCCTATACATGCTATTCGTCCTGTCGAGTGACGTTCTAGCGTAATAGACCTATCCCAAGATTTGATCTGATGTTGAATAATTCCAGTCCTTAAATATGGTCAAGTATAGGCGAGAATCATCAAGAGGGTGGAGAGGTAGACTAGTGCGGGAACGCTTTAGCGTTATTTTTTAAAATTTACATATGTGTACGCCAAATATCTTCGGACAAAAGGTGCAGTGAGATCTTCGAACTGCACATTGAAGCAAATAAAGTTACGTTGGACAGTTAGTTTGGAAAAACCAGCGTTTAGTGGAGTTAAGGAAGGCGTACGAAATTATTTGTTTTAACCTTAAGTGCAGAAACGACGAGCTAC
The DNA here is from genome assembly GCA_013339685.2 of Hyalomma asiaticum. NCBI lineage: Eukaryota > Metazoa > Arthropoda > Arachnida > Ixodida > Ixodidae > Hyalomma > Hyalomma asiaticum. The sequence continues at coordinate 66,848,564 of CM023483.1, forward strand.
TCGGAAACGACGGAGTGCGAAAAGAAAAGAAAATGTGCCACCAGTGGGAGCCGCTCCCACACCAAACACACCACGCGATCATTACTGAACTATGTTATCTACGGTGGCACTTAGGCCGGCGGTAGTTAAATTATGCATCTGAAGACAGCGTTTACGAGTCTATGTTTTCTGTGCACTAGTGTATATGCTTGAACTAGCCGATAACTCATCGTAGACTGCAGCGCAAAACACTTGGACACAGACCTAGGTACGAGAAAATATCAATGCGAGAAAATATCAAAAGAAGCACTAGAGCCTATTGTGAAGCCGTGGTTAAGAATAAAAGAGCCTCCTGACACTATTGTGTTGGGTTGTACACATTTCCCGTCATTGGCAAAAGAACTAAAAGAAGTGTTATACGATAGAACCAGACTAATTGATTTTGGTGCTATGATTGCAAGACTGATGGTTTGGTTGATAATCATCAAAAATATCAATGCGAGAAAATATCAAAAGAAGCACTAGAGCCTATTGCGAAGCGGTGGTCAAGAATGAAAGAGCCTTCTGACACTATTGTGTTGGGTTGTACACATTTCCCTTAATTGGCGAAAGAACTGAAGAAGTGTTATATGAAAGAACCAGACTAATTGGTTCTGGTGCTGTGATTGCAAGATGAATGGTATGGTTGATAAATAATCATCAAAATTTAATTTATTCAGAAAGTGAAAATATTGCTTATTGTATTAAAATGGATGTTGAAGCCGAAAAGCTTATACCAGTACTGATAAATGAAGGTTAAATAAAGGATAAATGAAGGCCGGACTAAGTCCGTGTGCAGACTATGCGTTCTCATAGCCGTGGCGACCCCGAATATGAGGACAAGAAAAATCTAATGATTGCGAATCTAAACAATTTCAGGAGCTGTTGTTACCGTTACGATTTGAACGTACGGTTCGAAACACGAATATTTGTGTGCTAACCAGGGGCAGTTGCACGGATGGAGAAATAAGCAGCAGCACAAACAAGATTAGCAGCGGCGTTGGTCTGAAGCCCGAAAGTGTTCTCTCGTTTTCTCAGTCGAGCATTTGCTACAGTAACAAACTTCAGCGCCCAAATCCGCGCCTAACTGCATCCTCCATGGTATTCGTATTATTTAGGGTAAACTGACTTTAAGCCTCCCAGCGGCTCTGACTGGAATGGAATCTGGACGGAGCTTTGTGTCGTGTTGGCCCCCAGCTAGCCGCTTAAGAATGCTTGCCTAGTTAAAACCAGGGCGCTAAAGGATGGCGCGTGACGGTTTCGGTCTCGGTGTGCTCGTTTTACTTATTTCTCAAAGGAGGGACGCCTTGTGAGATTATGCGAAACGTTTAAATAGAACACGGAGAATTGTTCGAGCTCACAACCGCACCCAGTCTCGCTGGAGAAACGAGAAACTGAGAGACGTCCTTGTAATGTGCGAATCTTGAATATCTAACAACGCGCCAGCGCTGAATGTCCGAATTTCGCGAATCCGTGGCGCGCGACAGCTGCAACCGGGCGACTGTTTGTCCAGAAAAATTGAAATAAATCGATGTTGTCGGCGGCATAAATTTGAATCCGCAATGAACGTGCACAGAATGCGAGCGTGCGAAAGATCGCGATTCATGTGTTTGCATCGGCATGAGTGGTAAAATTTTACTAACAGCCCAGAGGTATGGCTTGCCGGTGAAAGTCCCTCGTAAAACAAACAAACAAACAAACAAACAAACAAACAAACAAACCAACAAACAAACAAACAATATCAATCGATCCATCGACCCATCAATGGATCGATCAATCAATCCATTAGCAAATGAAGGAATAAGAGGAAGGACAGAGAGATCGACAGAAAGCTGAAAAAAAAAGTTCACAGCATATCCACGGAGTGAATGATGATGAGTGGGCGAAGCTCCGGAGGTTCGTCGTAGATCCTGCCAAGTTCCGGATTAATTTAGTTAACGCGCACGCTACGAATCCTTATGGTTCAACTACGCACAAGGGAAATCTCCCACCGGCACTTCATTGCAAGTCAAGACCCATATATATAAATATATATATATATATATATATATATATATATATATATATATATATATATATATATATATATATATATATATATATATATATATGGGTGGCCGGTGAACGGTTCTCCAGCGCGAGCAGTCGGTATTTTTCAATCAAGAAACTCGCTAGAAGACGCTGCCTGCGTCAAGCTTGTCTGCGGCGGGTGAGGGCGCGTTCTCCTTCCTTGCCAGCTGGTAGCGCGTTCATCGAAGAAAGAGCGTTTCCATAGTCAACGCACGCCTTTCACTCTCTCTGTCTCTCTCTCTCACAAGACAGCAGATGGAAGAGTGAGAGAGCTCGCGCGCCGGGAGGCACGCGCCGAGGGCGCGCCTCCCACACGCGCCCTCATAGTAGCGCGTTCCTAGTAGGTAACGCGCTACTACAACGGACGGACAGACCCAAACCTTAAGGAGCTTCGCCCCTAAAACAAGAGAAAAGTAAAACTGGTAACTTGCGCGTAACTTGGTAACTTGGTAACTTGGTAACTGGTAACTTGTGCGAGAGCTCGCGAGCTATGCCACGGTGCGGAGCTCCATGGTCTGCAGGTGTCAAGCGCCTGGGTGTTTTTTTTAAACGTAATCTGACTATCATACACAAGCGTTTCTGAATTACACGTACATCGGAATCGAAAGGGGACGGTAGTTTATCGCTTTTTTAGATTCGTCCCAAAATTTTTGCACTTGAGCATAATCGAAACAGCCGTGGGTTTCTTCGAAGCTTAGTTTGCCGATTTCATTATGCTCTATCAGCTTTGTAAGCAAGAGAAAACTTTCTGGCAGCGTTGCCCAGAAAAGCACAAGATTTCTTTTTTTACAGAATACGTATATCTAGGCGAAAATTTCGTCAGCCCGAATGTAGAAAAGTTGCGCCTTGTGTCGCAGAAAATGGCTCATCTCCACCATTCTCTCGTTCTCACTACACTGTCCTCTTCATCTGTAAGGCGGCAAAGATACACTAACGCGAAAGCTTTAAGGGAGCTCATGTAGCAGAAACGCCGGCGTCGGTGTTCGGTGTAGGCGTCCAGTGCTTAAACTATACCCAGTGCAGGCTGGCTTGGATGTCGAATGCAGCGATAAACTCAAGTGGTTAATCCAGTGGTAAACTCAGCGGTAAACCCAGCGGCAAATGAGTTCCACGCATCGTGAAAGCTGTACAATGAAGTACGAAACAGTGATTCACGTGTTTTTTTTTTTTTTTGTTATACTTGTGTTTTCTTGTGGTTATGGTGCGTTGTGCTTTTGGTATGATCTGTTTATGTGGTCTGTTATGTTTATGTATTGTGTGCCTATCGTTATGCATGTGAAGGTTTATTCATGATGTGCTACGCTGGGTTCATGTTCTGTTACTACGCTGTTCTGCGAGTAGGGTACGTGATAAAAGATGACAATATCTTAAGAAGGAACAGCTTACACAGTTTTCACACTTAACACCTTACACCACTGCATATTCTCGCCGTACCTTTCCCCTTTTGTACACGCGCACAGTGCGCCAAAGCAATCAACGGTTTTACTTTAAATCTATTTAAAAATGCGCGAATATGCGGTGAACGGCGACAGTTTACGCAGCTTTACTTAACTTACCCACGAAACAATTTGCAAGAATTTCTCCGGATGGTAATTACCTAATCAGCGCGGTGGAAGTGGGTGTCGGCTGCACATCGGTGCCCTGCCAATATCATCGAACCACGCGCTTCCAAAAGCGGTCGCAGCAAAATGCAACGGTGCAGAGCCGGCGTCAAAAACGAAGCCTCGAAGACTGAACGAAACCTCAGATAGAGAGATAAAAAAAGAGAGATACTGTTAAGAAATGCATAAACGAACACTGGAGCTTCATTTTCTGAACACGGCGCGTTAATGGACAAAGCTCTGCACCCTTTCATACACGTCAGCGTGAGCTGCTGCCCGTATGCGAATGGCAAAATCATGCAGCTCATTTCGGAAACGATTGCGCCGTTCCACTCACGTGCTGCACGTTCGGTGAACGAGAAGAGGTCTTGGAAGAGGAAGGAATGGAGGTAGCGAAATTACGTTACATTGAGATCTATAGGAAACACTTTTTTTCTGTGTGTGTGTGTTCCAACTTGTGCGTCACTTGCACGCATGCTTAGTGTGTGCTTCAGTTGTGCGAGGACCTAGTTTCTGCACGACCTCCGAAGCCGGTGACATCTGTAGAAGTAAGAATACGAGAAATTGAGTTTCTGAAAAGAATGTCCTCGAAAGAGAACTGAACAAGAACGAAAGAGGAGAATACAACGATCTCGACGCGAGTGGGACACATAAGAAAGAATACGTCTTAGAGGCAATAAATAAATAGAAACAAGAAAAAGAAGGAGTTTGAATAATACAGAAAGTCCAGATACGCTTTTGAGGGTTTGACAATACCTAATCATGACATACTCTTCTGTTTAAGAAAGCGGTAATGCGGAAGCGGTAATGTCATGTTGGAAGCTGAATGCCAATAGGCCACGCACAGAAATGTTGGAAGCTGAATGCCAATAGGCCACGCACAGAAATAATTAAGGAACTGTTTGCATCGTGTTGGTTAGAAGAAAAGACACGCGCATCGAGCACGACCAGAATACTTCGTTGGAAAGAAATAATCGAAAAGGTCGAAAGTTTTCTCGAAGCCATACAAAAGGTATTTCAGTGCAGATGCAAAGATATTTTATATGCTCAGTGCGTGAAATACGATGTGAGCTACATGCGTGTGCTGTAAAACCAAGTACAAATGCGTCGCAGTAAAAAAGAAAAAGAAAGAACAAAAAAAAAGCGAGCATTATTATTGTAAATGATGAACCAATTTAGCGAGCGACTTTCAAGCACTCTGCCGATGTCACTTCGCACTTTTGTTCAAACGTGCGAGTTGACAGCGACAGAGTGCGCCTCGAATCTATCCATGACAAAAGGTTATTTGCGCACCGCTCGAAAGAAGGGGGACTAGGAAAAGACAGACAGAAGCGCAAACTTTCAGCCTGATTTAATGAGAACGGGCACAGTGGTTTTGCGCCTACGCGTCAGTGACGAGCAAATCACTACGAAGCAAAACTAGACACGCACTCAAGCCGTGGAAGTAAAAGAACAGGAACACGTGTAGCCGCTATGCCCTATGAACCAATGACGCACGCACCTGTCGCCTAGCTTCGCGTGACGTAGCCTCATTATTGTGCATAACCGCTGTGCCCATTGTGCCACTGCAGTGCGTAACCACTGTGCCATTGCGATAATCCCAATGACGCCACAACGACGCAACCCGAGACTGCGGTTTTCATCGAATCAACTAGCAAACAGCTATGCGGGAAAAAAAAAAAAAACTGACTAGGTGTTACGTTTAGGACACAACTCGCCGGAGCTTTGATATGCGATGGATCAACAAGACAACATGTTTTACCTGCACCATCGCCTGTTACAAGCTGCCACACGCTACGTATTAACGAAATTAGAACACGCAGCGCTGCGTTATTAGAGATCCATGATTCGCGCATTACAGGGGCGTCTATTAGCTCCTCGCTTCTCCAGAGAAACTGCGCGCGGTTCTGAGCTTGAACAATTCTCCATGTCCTATTTAAACGTACCGCACAATCTTGTAAGTTTCCTTGTCCTCACATTGCCTACTTCTCTTTATATCCATCCACTCTTCCGGTGGTCTATTTTTTCTTTTTTCTTTCTTCTTTTGCGCGCTGTCCGCTCCACAAATAGGTCGGTACGAACAAGCACTGCCCCGTTTTCAGCCCGTTCAGCCCGGTCTGGAGAGCCATATTGAGCCGAGGGCTATCATACTCGGAGGTTTTCATTTGACGATTCCAAATGTCGACATGCGTTTGCACTCCGACAAGCTTGAAGAGCACCGCCGCTGAGGAGAGCGGAAGCGACGTTGAAGACGACGTGAAAGGCGTCTCCGGCAGTCGATAAATAAACCACTTATGTTCGCCGCATTGGCTTCGATCAGATAACGACGCGCCCACTTTCCACACGCTTTCGTCAAGCACAAAGAAGCCTCTTTCCCGAGATTTCGGGAAAAAAAAGAAATAAAAGACGGCTGCTTGAATCGTAGCCTTACCGTGGGCGCCGTAGTAACGTTTCCGTCCCAATTTTGTCGTACGTCAAGTGGACCGGGTTCGAAATTACGTTTGAAGGAGGAGAAAACGCCTAAATATGATTTGGGTCTTCCGGGTTCGCCGTCATACTGCTAAAAGCCCACACCGTTGCTATATGGCAACCTATATTTTTTTGCGGTGTGCGACGTCGTCTATCCAATGCATAAACAGCAGACTGAGAACACAGTGCTCACAAGGCTCTTCGAGCAGTCTTCACGATGGCAATAGTGCTAACCTAACGGTTACAGGCTGGTAACGCCGCTTAAGTAAAAGGAAGCTTAACGGTATTGTCCCATGTTGCGAGATCATCTCCAGCGACTCAAAATTTGTTGTCTCTTAAAGCAAGGCACTGAACGTGAACACATAGAATACATCATATTTAAACTATTTTACCCAGTTATAATAACCCTTTTGCCTTTGTTCTATTCCGCGTATAGTGTCTGAACATTTCCGAACCGCCCGAAAAAGATGCTCGAGTTTCTGGCTATGCTTGAGAGACGTAAAAATGAAAGCCTGGGCCTCGAGGTTCTAACCTGGAATCTTCGGAAGTCGAACATCACGTTTGTGTAATGTCAGGACCTATCAGTCGTGTTACTCGTGCATTCATACCCTTCTATACTAGTTTTGGTATATACCAAGTAAGCGAGATGTAACTGCTCGTTCTTTCCCCCTCTTGCACATTTCTCGCCTATATATTTAGAAAGACATATTCCAACGAGATACGTAAGGCTTCCGCCTTAATATCACGACAACTGTCGTCGGCTCTTTCACCTCCCCGCCCCTCATGAAGGACAGAAGCAGCAGTAGGCCACACGAAATATTTGAGCTAGTGACGCGTGTGCTTCATATGAAGCCTTCTGGTTGAATAGCGAGTTAAACGGCTCTGCTAAATAAACTTAGTTACCTCCACATCCAATAGGTTGCAGCTCCTCGTGTACGGTGCTTATGTAACGATTCCTTGCTTAACGGTCCGTTGTTTTCAAGTTTCTCGCGTGTGTGCGTTGGCAGAAACGTATTAATATACATACGCCTTTCGTAAAGGGAGCAAGTGAATAACAGTCAATAACAGGATTCACTTTTCAGGTTTGCAATTGGATAACGTTTCTGGCAGACGTCTGCATTTATTAAGCACCCCTGAGCGCAGCCTTCATTGTAAATGAAATTATAGAACTAGGAGCTTACGAAACAGGATCGGCATGGGCATACATATTTAAATATATTTGGGTGCCCGGCGTACTGTCCGCGTGATTAGTTCGGTTCGTCACTCGAAAGGGCAACGCCATGTGTTTTGAAGAACTCATTGTTCACGTCCGTAGACACGCAAACACGTTTCGTTCCAGCTCGTACGAATCGATTATTTTTGAATAGGCGTTCATTGAAGCTTACAGGTGTGTAGCGAAACACGCGGGGGTTTCTAAAATGTACGAGTTCCCGGCAAATGAAAAAGCACTTTATTGAAAACTTGGTTGAAGTTCTCTCAAGCGTTAGAGAAACGGAGCAAGCTGCGCGAGGATTGCCAAATTAAGGTGAAAGTTAAATGAGCACCAAAAAAAAAAGGGGGTGGGGGAGGGGGGGAGAGGGGGCGAGGTGGGGGGCGTTAAGTGCTTGCTGTTATGCACGACGCGTTTGTCAACCCTTCGCCAATGTCACTCTACAGTAACTCTGTGATAGAGATAGATAGATAGATAGATAGATAGATAGATAGATAGATAGATAGATAGATAGATAGATAGATAGATAGATAGATAGATAGATAGATAGATAGATAGATAATTTTGCTTTATCGGCAGCTACAGTAAAATACATCATTTTAAAATACACTAGCGAACAAAATAATGATAAACCCTGATGCAATATTGTTTCTACATATATTTGTTTTTAAACTCTGTGCAAGCGTGTAACGCGTACGGGTAAGCACCACATTAAAATATTAAGGCTTCTTGGTGTTATTTATTCAGTTGTTGGGTATTCAAATATTACGAGATCGTAAAATCATACTGTAGCTAGGAAAAGAACGTTCCTACTTTTATTTTGCCGGTTTAAAAGGGTACAAACATCACTCTATAAATCGTAATGTTTGAGTCATGACTACAGGGTACGCCTAATGCCTGTCTTTCGCTTGCTGCCACATGCTTTCGTTATCTCCCGTATTGTACGCGAGTATGACATTCGTCTCTAACGCACAACAAATACGAAATATGAAGTACCGGTCACAACACGTCGAACACAGCGTCGACTCTACAATGTACGACGGTCCTTTCAATGCTTGTGGCCTCTTTATGCGTCGTGATGGATGCAAATAGCATAGAGATAAAGCGAGCTGCTTCTCCTGAATGGGTGCTCCAAAACACGAATGGGTAGAAAGCTATGCGTCAAGCTTATCGCACCCGTGTTCTTCCGACAGGAAACGTCAGTCGTATAATGTCTTCGAGAGCAAGCGCTTTCACAAATCCCTATCTCTACGGCGTCGGATCGGTCGCTTACTTCGAACGAAGGCTGCTGGCTATCCGACTGCTACGACGAGATCAATGCAGCACTGCCCGAGGGAAAGTCGTACATACTTAGACGCTGAACCATGGGAGCAAGCAAAAAGGTTCTCGTGAATGCTAGGATACCGTCTTTTTGTGGCTATAATAATTAACCGCTGGGCTGTCTATACCCGGGAATCCAGAATCCGCATGAAGTTGACGAGTCACTTCGTGAATGTGACCGACGATAAGCTGTTGCTTGTAGCGTTGCTTTCACCGCAGTGCAGAAGTGTATGCATAGGGAGCTCTGGCAGGCTGCAGCGTTCTGACGAAAACGCAGGCGGAGTTGGCCACCAGCGGCGTGAGTGGCGCGAGGTTGTTTGTGTGGTCCCGAAGGAGCGGGATGAAAAAATGACCGCCAGATTGGGTTGCAATGGGACGATGGTGGCCTCACGCGTTGCCGAGGCAACGGGTCTCCACTAAGCTGGCTGCCAGTTATGTACCAACGCGCTCGCAGCGATGAGCATGCCGTGGATGGGGCGTCGTGGATTTCCTGCCCTTGGGAGTGTGTCATCGGAGTAAGTCGCCTCGCGTCGCGTCGCGACAAATACTAATGCGATTTGCTAACGACTCTCTTGTCGGCAAGCAGCTGCTTATGTGTTTTGCGCGACGTCGAACTAGGCCATGACAGAGCTGCCAAGTTTCGGATGCGGTCACCAATGCGGTGCCGCTTGTCGACAGTGTTCCCAGGTTGCGAAAAAAAAATAGAGGATTGCGGCAGAGATGCCAGCTTTCGTTCAGCGGCTGAGGTGGTAAACGTATGTTTGTACATAAAGAGTTGAGTGGATTCACATGAAAGCTTAGATTTTGTTTGCGATGTTTATGTAGAACACTTCGCGATGGCTTGGCGCAACAACTGAGATTTTTTTCTGTTTGTGTTTGTTTGAGGAATACTTGGGATGTGTCTATTACGTCTATTACAACAGCATGAAGTCACGTACGTGCGTACGTATTGTGCCTAACTGTTAGGGTGCGCGGCGGCGTGGTTCGTCAGCAGATCAGAGAGCGCAGGAAAAAAGTGCTATCGAATAAAGTAAACATCTAGCTTAAAGTCATTTTCCGGTCGATCTTGCTTTGAGCAGTGAAATGCTCTTTAAAATGTCGTCGAACCAGATAAGAGCCTCAATTCATAAAGGGTAGGACGGACACGCTTCGTAAAGTTTTAAGACTTATCTCAACATGGCCACGCTTTAACGCTGTCTTCTGGCTTACGGTAATGTCTTCGGGCGCCTGAAGAGAGTAAGAGCTGCTCATTAAACAAAGTCTTGTGAAACGCACGAAAAGTAATTTTGCTGCATCGTCTTATGAGCTTGTTAACAAGTCGTTCTTTTTTCTTTTTTTTTTTTGAGCTTCGTGTCATTGACTCCTGAAGTGAACGACACTGGAAAAACAATTTATGCTTGCTCTTGTTCTTTTTGTTTAGTTTTATTCGCGAGTAAGGAATTCTTGCACTCGAACAACTCGCCTCTTTTTATGTTTTTCTCAGTCATCACTGAAATATTTCGTGTTAACTACTTTTGTTTAGCGTCGAATTTCTCTTGCTTGTTTAGGTGACAGATAAGTACCTCGTAATCTATGGCCCTTTCTCATCGTTCACAGTTCGAAAAAAAAAAAAGCTAATTTTAAATACGTTCGCGTTTCCAGTTTCACAGCTATCCTTATATTTCCTATTGGTCCTGATTTGGGGGAGCACATAAGAAGGACCAACAACAAAAATTAAAAGTAAATAAGTACTAAAAATATGACGTATCTTTTCATTATTCCTTCTGAGAGCTGTAAAGGAACGGCTACTTTTAAAGTTAGAGTCTAGGGTCATTTTTTGTTTACTTTATATACGGGAGCTATTCTCGAGATACGTTAATTGGCAGGCGTCGCAGCTGCTCGTTTCGAGTAGCTCATTAGTGGAACAGAATTTGCGAAACGCTCGAGGAGTCAGGGTTGCTGGGGTTCATCAGCTCTAATCTATGTAGCGGTAGCGGATGTTGTGGGCGTGTCATGTGAGTAGATAGCCGAAGACTGTTGTTTCAAGATCTGCTTTGACAATGACCTTTGTTGGAAGGCCCAACAAAGGAAAGACGTATTAATTAATTAGGTAGGCTGACTGTAGGGCTCTCTAATTCAAGGGCGCAAAAGAGCATCAGAAAAAAAAATGTCATAATGTGGACATGGCGAACGATATCAAAGAGAAATTACGAGTTTGCACCGTTTTATAAATATTTATTATCACCTTTCTAGTATTGCACTGATCTTTATGTTTATAGAAATATCAGCAATTTCTCAGCCGATTCTACGTAATTCCTTCTTGTGATATTACATGTCGTCTCAAAAATAGTCGCTCTGGTTCGTTACGATTTGCGGATGTAGACACACGGCATGAGCCTGTTAGTCAATCCGTTTTGGTTTGTTTCTGTGTTTTAGTTAGCAGACGATTACGATATGTCGGTTTTGTAACCAAGGGCATGACTACTGCAATATATTAGCGCTCATTAGTGCAAGATTAGGGCAATATGACTATTACCACGTTTGGGGCAAGCAAGATATGAATTCACGCGACCCGAAATCAGCTTGCAGCTTCTTGCCTAAAGACACGAAGATTGTTGTGCCCCACTCAATCAGATAAGGTCTGAGAATTTCGGTTCGAGAAAATCAGTCTACTTTTCCGATATGATCTAACAGCTGTGACACAAAGTGCCGTTTGCTCGAAGAAACTATTGCACACTTATAGCTCGAAACTTACGCCTATACAGCATTTCTCAGAAGCAGGTTTTATAGATCGAACTGCATGTTATGCTGACTGTACGAACGACGACGGCTTTATATTATTGCAAAATGTTTAACGCTCCTTGTGTCAATCATGAACCACGCACGCAGCGAGCTCTGAAGGCGGTCGTACGGTTTTTGACACCGCAGGTTTCCACGGACAATTGAATACACAGTAATAAAGGAGAGAAAAATCTAATAAACCAAATTGAACAGACAAACTGCCGAAGTGAGCTGTATGTAATTAAAAGACAGACAGGCTATGAAATTATCTTGCGCATTATTTCCATCTTTACTATTATTATTTTAACTCCTATCAGCAAGCAATGAGCCTACCGTTGTAGCTCATTAGGTATGACAGCTATTTCGCAGTGCCGTCAACTGCTTAATTTTAACGCTCAGGGTAATAAACAGCACGTAGTGGCTGCGGATTTGTATTGGCTGCTTGCTGGCGTTCATAAAAAAAAAAGCTATTTTATGGGTGAGACAGACATTCTCTTGGACATAAGGCAGAACGCCGTGCTTGAATGGATGTTTGAACGGATCCATTGCTTCAAGTGGTGTTTGTTCTATTGTCTTACAGATTTTCTACACAATGCTAGTGGTCACCGGGATATTCCACGCAAACTCCGTGCTTCACACGCCTGGTAAGTTTCAAGGTGGTTTGCCACTTTGTAGCGTGCTCTCTTGCGATATCGTCGTTGGGCTTGAACTACAAGAGCGTTTTTGTTATTGAAGGTACGTGCTGTTTTACGGCCAGGAGTTTAAAAGGACCTATTGGCGCCGCTATAGCAGACCGCATTCTGCTATTGTGCTCCCATACTGGTATTTTATGTACTCGAGAACACGTACCGAGAAAGGAGAACAATAAAAAATAAATAAAAGCTCTGCAGCTGCCTCAAACGCCTCGGGCAGTTCAATATTTGCATTACAAACAGGATGAGGGGCGGGCGCCTGGTGCTTCGAACCTTTTTCGAATGCATAATTCTAAAAAAATAAAAAATAACGGACATGTTTATGAAATATTCATGTGGCCTGTCGAAACACGAGATGTTTTCTCTGTCTACACGCGATACGTGTGCCTTGACTCTGAAAGTTTAGTGCGTGAAACCTCGAGTTTATGTTGCGTGTATTCGACGCGTAAGCAATTTTCACCGCTGGATATCGCCGTGCGAGCTGCCGAAAACGCGAAGAGAAAATTGGAGTTCGACGTCGTCCGTCTGTGTATTTCTCAACGTTCATTATTTGTTTGTGGTTGGGGCTCACAAATTCTGAAAGTGGTGTGCTCCTGGTCCAGTTTGTTTATGGTAGAAAATAAATAGAGAGCGATAGAATGAGAGAGAGAGAGAAAGAAATAAAATACCCAAACGAGACTAGGAAGAGCACAAGCACTCACTAACTGAGGCAGTCTATGAAAAAAATATTTACGGGAGAAATTTATGCCCAGCACGTAGGGTGTGAAGAAAAATATCAGCACGGGTGATAAAGCGAGAAAAAATAACATAGGACTGGACAATGTGTGCTGTTTACTACGCCCATTCCTCCTGCTTATTTCACGCTGCACCGATGGTTCGCGATCACCCACGGGCCCGATTTTTCCCACTTCTTGATGTTGAACATTTTTTTTCTATTAAAGAAACGTGTCTCTGGGATTGCTTATGTTTGCACACGACCACTCCGTAGAGTTCCATTTCGCTCTTCAAAGTAAAAAGCATTATTACTTTATTTCTTTATCCTTCGAGCTTGACTCGTTTCACAAGGCCTCTTCGTGCTCTTTCAGTGGGCTTTACGTTGGTCCTGTTGCTCCTGATTTTTTCTGGACTCTGCGTCATTTTCTCCGTGGTTCTCCTTTTGGGCTTGTTCCTGGTAAGTGGAAAACTCTTCGCTGGCTCTATTTTGATGCGAATGAGATATAACATTTAGGAAGGGATGATGCAGAAAAGCCGAAGGCAGGGAGTTTAACCGCAAAAGCACCTGATTGGCTACCCTACGCTGGGAGGATGGGAAAGGATAATACAAAGAAGGAAATTAGTGATGAATTGGCTGACGCCAAGTCCAGCGAAGAGAAAGGTCCTATACCCGAGCAACCCTCTTTTGTAAGCCCTCGTTGCCAAACCCCCGCAGTGGGCAGGAGCTAAGGAAAAGCAAGCAAGCTCTCTCGTGCTCCCTATTCCGCCCTCGCTTCTTCCGTCTTTTAGAGGCACACCTTTACTCATTCAGAGTCGCCGTGGAAGCCAAGGAACGTGCTTGCAATTCTTTAAACACAACTTAATTCGTTGGCAAGAAATTTTTTTGAAAAATTCTGCGAAATTACGAGTCCTATGTGGCGCATTATTTTCAGTACTCGTGTCAAGCTGTCGAGTACCACGACGCCGGAATTTTTTTACTCATGAAGCGTATGAGCGGGTAGTGTACTGCACGAGTACGAAGGAAGGAAGGAACACATACAGGAAAGTGCCTGTTCCTACCTTCCTTCGCACTCGCGCAGTACACTACCCATTCGACATGAACCAACTTGTCTGCAAGAATGTTTTATTGCAAGCGTATGAGGCTTTGCCCATAATAGCGCTGTCTAGACGCAATTGAAAAGGTACCACAAAACATCACAGTGACACACAAACAGCGCGGACAGAGGCGAGCAAGCACTTTGCGCAGCTCATCGCTTAAACGCGTCTACGTAACCTTGAGATAAGCTTCACTTCTCAGAACTAGGCTTACGTAAAGGTAGTGCGCACCTAGCCGCCAGCCATCTCGACAGACTTAGCACCTGCTGTACATTACGTGCACGATTGGAGAAGCAGGCAGCTGATGCAATCAACAGAACAGTGAGCTGGCGGAGCCGCCGCGATTTTGCTAGTCAGAGGAGAAAACGTGCGCCGACTTCATTTGGGTATAACTTACGCAAACTCAAGTGTTCTTGCGTAAGTGGAGTTCACGTACCTGTGCTTTTTTAAGGGCCTTAAGGTTCAATGTTGGCAGTGGAGCGTTGTCTGATGTATATACTTATATCAGCTGACTTTCGGACTGAGCATAATTTTCTTATACTTTTTTATCTTAAGCCGTCAACGTTTCGCATCGTTATGTGAAGGGACGTTGCCAGTGCCGCTTAAGTAAGCCAATTTCTAGAGCTCAAATTGCGAATGCAACTTGAACTTATTTTGTATTTCGAACGCAGATTACCCTTTCGCACTTACGAATATTGACTTCTGACAAACACAGCGTGACGCAGTGCGAGGCTTACTGCATATACATATGTTTTGTCAGTTACTGTATCGCGGTACAGCGTTACGATTGGAACTCACACGCATTCATTAAAGTTCCCAGGTAAGACTAAATGTTCAACGACGAGGAATATCGTTAAATTTTTAAGCTTATAATCTGAGTCCTAAGATTACGAGCAATCCCTGTCTTTAGACGGATGATGCATTCCCCCCTAAAATTGCTGAAGGAGACGCATGAAACGCGTTCCGTTTGTTTCCGTTCCGCTTCACCAACGAACGCGATGTTCTCAATCTATAAACGAATTAGACCAGTGAAATTTTAGGAATCGTAAGGAAAGATTCTCGGACCATGGCCGTACACATCGCACGTCAGCAAAACGAAGCAGCCATTGTTAATACTTTTAATATAGGCTGGGAGCAGTGATTACTTGTAGGCGTGTCTAGGGCAGGCATGTATGCTCCACTACAACAATCGTACTTTCCTCCCTCTTCTTTCTCTGTTTTCTTACATCTTAAAACCGCGCAATCAACACAATGCCGAAGGAAAGCAAATGGGACGATTTTCATTTCCTTACCCTTTACGGCCAGTGTAGGGTAGCAAGCCGGACGCGCTTCAGGTTTACTTACCTGTAATTTTGTCCCTTTCCTCCCCATGTTGTTCCTTTAGGCGTTTGCGCGTCATGCGGTGCACTATTATCTATTATTCCCGTCATTTCAGGACAATCGGCTTTTGCTGATTCCATGGCTGACCGTCGTCTCTATGACAACGCTGCTGGACGTAGCCCTGTCCCTGTACTTCGTCACAGACTTGGTAAGCAGCTGTAACGATACGACAATTGTAGAAATCTGCTCTGGCGTCTTTAACTATGTATCTGTAGTGACTCAGTGTCCACAGTGTCATGTTTACGAGAACGAAATGGCGGTTTTAATTTCAAATCCAAGCGTCTGCATTTTAATAGGAGTTCAACAAGTGACCACACCTTGTTTATTTATTATTATTACTTTTTTTTTTGCGAAAGTGTTAAAGCACTGCGTGCGGCAAAACTTGACTTGTAGCTCAGAAACAACGTGTATCTCATAAGGAATGGTGAAGCAGTGGGACTTTCAAATTTATTTTTTTTTACCAAGGTTCGTACCCCGTGAACATGCAACGAGCTGTGCCGATTAAATATCGCAGTGGCATTGTGCCCTAGCGAAATAAAGATATACAATGATGTTTAGCTATTCACGCTGTTCTGTTGATGAGTATGTACTTCGTTGTAGTAAAAGGGGTTTAACAACACAAGCAATGTGTTGCCGGAGAATGGACATTTATTCTGCATGGCTACATTTTAAATTTTCGGCACCTTCTTAATCCTGGGGGGTTTCGTGGTCGGATGGGCTTGTGCGATGCATGTAGTGTCCATTAAACACCAATGTAAAAAATAAGATGAAAAAATAAGAAAGAGAGAGAGAGAGAGAGAGAGAGTGAAAAAAAAGATAGGAAACTGTGTTCAGCACCCTAACTAGCAGCAGCCTAAGCATCAGTTCATTAGTGCTGGCGCAGCGTCTTCCGACAATCACATTATAGTTGCTAGTTACATACGCAAACTGGAATGGTTACATTTAGAAGCTCACTTATAAGGTCACCTCAGGACACTCGGATTCGCTGCCCGATCAATTGCGAAACTTGATTGCATGCATACAAATGGCTTCGAGAGGCTTTTCTAATCGTTTGTTTCAAGAACAAACTGTCTCGCTAACACTTTTCTTTTGCTTTCCGCGCCTAGAGTACTTAACCAAATTTGTAAAAGCAAATTTCTGACGATTTCCTTTGTTTCGTGAACATCAAGTGCACACGACTGATTGCCTTTGTGTAATAATATTTAAGTGCTCCTGGGATGGCTAATAAATCGATGTCTAGTCTATTTTAGAGACCTTATATCCTTGCACAACCTTTCTCATTACGTATTCTGTTTTACGTGCCATCATATAGTTTATGCGTGTCTACTGAACAGTCTCTATCACTTCTTATTTTTTTAACTGGGTTCATTTGCAACGCCGTAACGCTAAACGTACGCTTACGTGAACGTAAAAAGTAATTTAAATGATACTCTCTTCGAGCAGTGTTCGACCACGTTGCTGCAGCCCTTAATTTAAGGTTGTCAGTTTCGTTGCAACGCGCACTTATCATGTATTTTTACATTTCTTTCCAGCGGGTTAATCCCTTTGTGATCGCCATGTACGTCGTCGACTATACGCTGTGTTCCATCAACGTAAGGACTAATTCCTTTCTCACTCCACGCAGTTGTCGAGCGCATTGCGTTTCAAAAATTCACAAGCCACATGAAACATATATCACCGGGCGCAAAAGCAGTCTTTTTCTTATAACCAAGAGAAAAGAAGAAAATAAACGTGAAAAGGAAGCGATCTAAAACTTCACCTAAACGAATATTGTGCTGTTTGAGTTGTGTTTCGTTTACCATTTTCGAGCCTTTGGTAAACCGAGGCACTTATTTTTCGTATTCAGTCAATTTATGTTTAATATTAATTGTGTTTTTCTCGCTCTCTCTCCTTGTGTGTGTCACAATTATTGATGTTTTCCTTTTTTTTTTTTTTCGTGACAGCTCTATTGAGAGTGTTGGCTTTGTATGACAACGCGAAAGCTCGGGGCAAAGTACCCTTTACAGTTGCTTGATGCGAAACGAGCTGCGATTCTTCCCATGCTGGCACTAGGACAAATCGTCGCTATCACTTACCTTACCTCACTTACCTTTATTTACCTCACTTACCTTACTTACTTCCCTTACCCTAACTCACTCACTTACCTTTATTTCTCTCTGATAATAATGGCATTGATATTTGTAGAAATTTAGACATTTTTTTTTTTCACGAGAGCTAAATTTATGCAGATTTTAACGTGTACTTTGAATCAGTATACTTATTGTTTTTTTTTAAGCGAGTGTTCTCCGGTTCTCCCGTATTGATATAAGTTTAGCATTCTATGGTAGTCACCCCCATCATAGTAATGCTACAAAATCTTTTTCGAGACTCTATATGAAGGAATGGCTTTTCCCTACAACAAAAATTTTGAGAGCTCGGGACCGTTTATGGACGTCCCGTACAAAATTGGCTCCGGGTCTTTTTCACATGGGTGCGGAATAAATCACCGTTCATATTTACCCCGCAAAAATTTTCTTTTTTTTTTTAGTCTGCAAGGAAACAGCAAGCGAAGACACTAAGAGTGGAGAACGGCTTTCAAATGATACTTGTTTTTAAGTTAGTTTCTTACGAAGTTTTCTGTAGCAGGCGCTTTCTGGGTCGATTACACCGTATAGGGCGACCGGGATCCATTTTTTTTTACGACCTTGCCGATACCTTCCAACAAAAGATTTTTAAACGGAAAATGACCTATACCTACGCCTCTCCACCACCTTTCTTTACAGTTTGAAATCGGCGCACAGACACGTGTATTGTCTACGCCCCGTTTAGAGTATACGAGATGGGGCAATAAAAACATTCAATCTTTTCGAGCTGCAAAATTCCGAATAGCTTTTCAGTGGCGGATACAGATTTTAATTCTGCCTATATAAAGTAGACAATTGCGTTGTCACTTTTTTCTGCATTGTGCTTATAACTTGCCTTGGAATGCTGTCGAGGTTAGTAAAATGAAACTGCCGTTCTTACTTAACTAAACTGAGATACAACGGCGCACTTTTTCAAAGGAGGCATTAATTATTGGCATGGACGTCTTGTGCTGTTATTGTTACGTTTTTCAAAAGAGTGAAATTCTGTTGTCTGGCTCCCCTGTTCCATCTAGTCCTTTCTTCTACGGTGCTTTGGCTAAGATTTTCCATTTAAACGATATTCTTCATTTCCATAAGAACGTTAACAGTATTGCAATGTCTGGCCGAGAAAAAAAAAGCAATTGAGGTCCGTTTTTCTATTTTCGGCGCTGCTGCCGACGAGATAATCATTTTAATTTCTCCCGCAGAGCCTTTGAGGTTCAATAACTCCGTGCGAAAATGATTACTGCGGCGAGCGATAGCTTTTAGAAAAGCGTACAGACAAAAAGAAGCAAAAAATGACCCATAGGTTACTGGCCTTGAACCAAATTTGGTAATTGCAGAGTCCAGGTTCAGTTAATATATACATATTCAATATAGTTCCACGTAGAGATATCGGTGATTGAGAGAGCAACGCGATTCAATCGGGTAGGTTATTGCAAAAGCCAAACTGGTACGAGGTCTTGAAGTTAATTAAAATTCGACCGAGGGACGAGGCCAAATTGAATAAAGGCTTATCCATTCTGCATTCTTGCGGGAAGTACACGCTTGACCGCCGAACTTAATGAAATCGTTCAATCAAGGGATAAGGATTAAAACACTGACCGGAATATTGAAACAGGCCTGATATTTATTAGTCGATGCAAATACGGACAAGAGTACCGAGATATGTTACTAAATATTAAAAAAAAATATTTGAGCATGTTTTTCGTGTGAATGTGATACCACCACGGCGTGGACATTCACTCCTTGCGTTGAAGATCTGTCCACCTTGAAGGAAATATTGCAGGAACCAGCACTTATTGACGTTGCTTCACCTTTTTTTTTTAACACGCGAAGAAATAATTTACTGCATACCGGCGCTTTGGGCAAACTGACGAAGTGATTACAGACAACTTGTAATTAGTCGCCATGTCCAGTGGTCGCCAAACGCGAGACTAATGTTGATAGAGTTTACATCGATTATAGTGTCGTCTAGATTAAAACGATTAGAAACATTCATAAACGCGCGCAGTTGTAAAAGAAAAGAAAAAGGTGTAATATATAACTTAGGTTTCTCTATAGAGCTGTTTCAAGGTCTAGACCTATTTTTATCGGCAAGGGGTAGGTAGTTTGATGAGGTGATTATGTAGGTAATTTGATTAGAACGGTCAAGATTAACCTAGCCCAACACATGTATTGTCGCTCAAAGCGAGTAGGAGGTAAAAATAACAAAAGAAGGGCTGGTGGTTGGGGGAATATGCTTATAATAAAAATATGTCTTGAATAACAACAACAACGATAATGCAGAAGTGGTGGTTACATTGGCTGCCAGAAATTCTAACAGATAATTGCATGCGCTGGGATAAAGGCTAAACGAAATAGTTCAAAGGGTCCCTGAAAGAGTTTCTTAAAAGTGGTTGTGTTTTTGTTACAGCATGATCAAGTCACTTCGCACTGTAAATAAAGCTGAGGCATGTCGTATCAGGCGTTACTCTTTAAAGCGCTTTCGATTATAAAGTGCATGACCTGAGTCTTTGCAAACGCTACACGTGCGGGACATTTGCAGTTCCTGCTGACCTCTTTGTATATATGAGACTCAAATTATTTCTTTCACTTTTTTTACAGATATACGCCATACTGTGCGTCCTTTCTCAATACCAGGAATACGCTGTGGGACGCAGGGCAATGGGACAAAAGAACCGCGCAGCTGTAAGTTGGCATGAGAGACGTTTTCTCGCGCTGCATCGTTGTGACCTAACTTGGGAAAACGGTACCATCTGCGGCGAACGGCATGCATTACCGTTCGCACTGAAGGTAGCTGCACAATGTTCAGGAGCGCTCATTGAAAACTGTTACCCTTTTCCTCCGGCGTCGTCTTTGCAAACAACGCCGTGACCAGAAGAAGGCGGTTGCTCCGGCCTGTTTTGTTTTCTTGAGATGCCGAGACAGTGCTCAGCACACGCTTCTATTTCGTTCGCCTCTCCTTTCCGCATAAATCCTTCGTTAGGGTGTCAAGAAATTATGTCATTTGTTGTCACGTGCGTGTAGTGAAACATTCGTATTTAAGGTTTAGTCCCTCCTACTGAGTCACACCGACTTAACATAAAGCCTTAGTTTCAAAACGTCGTGAGTGATACCATTCTGTGAACGTGGAAGAGCAACGAAGCTATTACCAATGAAACTGTATCCAAAGTTTTTTTTTTTTCAATTTAGCGTAAGTTCTCTCAGTTTTTCCAATTTCATGGCGTAACCCTTGCGCTGAAGCTTGGGGATGTTGGTTTGTCGTTCTTGAACTGACAAGGCGTACCAAGGGAAAAAGGATCAGCCGAGCTGGCCACCAGAAAGAGCAGTAGCGCTCTGTCCTTTCTGTTGCTGGGCTCGGCTAATTCTTCCTTCGCTTCGTACGCGCTGTCAGTTTTAAGGATGGTAGTTGCGTCTTTTGACTGCGTTGTGGGCCACGCGACGTACGCCACCTCGCTTAGCTTGTATAGTGGTTTTATCACGTATCGCAAATGATTGAACAACTTCGCTATTCCTGGGTCGATAGAGACCGTAAAAGTTAACGTTCTATGGCGTGTGGCTCCTACCCTTACACACCGGTGTGGACTATGCTGCCATGAGATCAAAGCCATAGTGGGGTATATACATTCTCATACAGCGACTTTTATTGGTGGATAAAAGGAAAAAAAAAAAACGGTACTGAGCCCCAGCCTTATACAGTTTTGATGAATAAGTTCTGGTGCTCTCCAACGGAGTGCAGTCATCTAAGTTATCGACTTTCTGACGTATAGACCATAGGAAGCTTTTGATGGTGTTGCTATCTTGTCGTGAGCCAAAGTAACGGGCCCATGCGAGCGCGTGGCCTAGGCGGTGCCGAACTATAGGCGCCTGGGTATTGTAACTGTAGTGATAACTGCCAGCAGCACCTACTGGTTTGTGCAAACAGAGTAAAAAAAAAAGATTATTTCTATGAGCCCTATCTAACAAGTCCCGTTACATTAAACAGTTATGTGAGATAAGGTAGTCAATTTCACGTTAAAGAGTCTCTTCTAAAGCCACTCGCGTTGTTTCTTTTCTCGTGGCGAAAACGAATGGTAAAGAACCCGGCAAATGCGAAAGTTATCACCATATCAAGTACATGATATGACCGCGTGGGCTTGCACCACGCTGGTCATATCAGTGAACTAGGCGAGTGATACACGTGCAGTCTACTAGATGCTCCACGCCAAGTCAAGGGTACTGGCTAAAGTTACCTTTCAATATAAGCACTCGGCGGCAAGATAAAAGCTATTCGCTACTCTTCGACTTGTTTAGTTGGCTCGTGTCAAACTGCATCAGGCCGCCCGCTAATGCCTCGCCGCTTGCGCTCGTCACTTCCACGAGGCTGGGCTTGGCGCACGCGCGTTCCGAATTACCCGCCGGCAACCAATGGAATACGGGCCAACATACATAAGAGGTTTTAAGAAGGCTGTCGGCTGCAGCAGGACTGCGTGTGTTACCCACTTCGTGTATGCGCCTTGTTTCACCTTGTCGCTCCCTTTTAACGAAACCGACTGACACGAGGAAATAGTGGTATCAAATTTTAATGAAACTACGGAGAGTTTGCTTGACACCGGCGTGTTGCTCGTGCTTTTTATAGAAATTGTAATCTCAAGTCGGCACGGGCCGCAGGCTAAGAACACTCTGTTGCGCAATGTTGTGCCTATGCATTGGTACTAGAGCTGGATGCTGACTACATAAATACAGATCTATCTATCTATCTATCTATCTATCTATCTATCTATCTATCTATCTATCTATCTATCTATCTATCTATCTATCTATCTATCTATCTATCTATCTATCTATCTATCTATCTATCTATCTATCTAATCCTGCCTCGCCTTTCCTAATGTGCTTCGCCGTGCGTCCTATTACACGTCCTTGTGCGCAGCTGCCGGTGCTCTCCGGCTACAGCAGTCGTGGGGACCGCTCGAAGCTGAGCAGCGTAGCTACTTGGGCAAGTCGCATGCAGCCGCAGTCGAAGCAGGTCAGCCAGACCTCGACCAGCGTGGTGACCCAGTCAGCCGTGCCCAATGGCGGTGAGTAGGCATGCAGAACGAAGTGCTGACGAAGGTTGGGTGGTTAACGCAGTAGCAAAAAGAGAATGCCCTTCGAGCTGACTTCATTCATACATTAAAATACTCTCGGGACTAATCGAGGCTCGTGAAGACTTGTCAAGGGACCTCAATCGCGTATTATCTGTTACTATCATCGGTTAGCATAATGACTTAGTCTTATTTGGCACCGACATTCATGGTAAACATAACAAAAGCAAGCTACAATACCAGAAAGCGGGCACAATTGAGCTGCGCTGATGAGTTATCCCTGACCTGAGCAATTAGTGATGTTGTTTTGAATGTATATACCTATCGTTTTCTTTTAAATCGTCGTTCAAGCGCAATATTTTGTGAGCTTCGCGAGATAACGTGTGTGCTCTTGTCGTTTACTTTCTCACGTTTGTGC
Source organism: Hyalomma asiaticum (assembly GCA_013339685.2). NCBI lineage: Eukaryota > Metazoa > Arthropoda > Arachnida > Ixodida > Ixodidae > Hyalomma > Hyalomma asiaticum. The sequence goes on from CM023483.1 coordinate 66,871,482, forward strand.
AAGCGTGAGACATTCCAATTGTTATATGGCAAAAAAAAAAAAATGAAAAGAGAAAAGGAGCACTTGCGTCTTCGAGCAGGATCTATACAAGAACAACGCGAAAACTTAATACCACCAGTGATTTCTTTTGACAACTCGCAATGCTATAGTTGTCCCAAGCGGAATTTTGCCGTCAACGCATTCACTCTTTGTGTTCTGGACCTTCAGTTCCTCTTCTGGTTTACCTGCCTGCCTTTTGCGTATTTGTTTCCTTCCTTGAATCTCGCTCTTTTGTTCAGACCCGAGTATGATAGAAATGCTTAAAAGAAAAAAAATAGAAGGAAAAGGAAAGAGCGCGATGTGGCCACGTGGATGAACTCCCATTGTTAAAGGGGCTTTCACGAACATAGAACTGCATGACATTCGAGAAAGCCTTTGCTGTATTGGCCACAGACGTCGTCTGAAAGACGGAGGCGAGCTTTTAAAATCGACTGGGCAGGGAAAGCTCTGGCCGCATGCTCCTCGCTTGCTTCACCGATGAATTCTCTGTTCGACTCGTGCTTTCAAGGTCTTCTGGTCTTTCAGGCATGTTCTAGAAGGAAGCACTTTGTGTTTCAGCCTCGAATCCGGTCTAAACGCGGATGGTATTTCCGGCCATACGCGGACCGTCCTTTCAATTTATCTTTCGCTGCGTGCTGGCGGCAAAAAAAATGTGCCTTGGGGCTTTTACAGTAGTCACTGATAAGTTAAGCTGATAAAGGGTTTTCTCTCCTCGAGCATTCGTGCTGCTATGTGTATGTGCGCTGCCATATCCTGGCTACGTCAAATGGAATGAAATACCTATTCCAAGTTTTTCAAATGAAATCGACAGCGTAGTATTCCGGACACACACACACACACACACACACACACACACACACACACACACACACACACACACACACACACACACACACGCGCGCGCGCGCGCGCACGCACGCACGCACGCACGCACGCACGCGCACACACACACACACACACACACACACACACACACACACACACACACACACATTAAAGACGTTCAACGGCAAACAAAGAAACGACCGCTCGCCTGATTTAGAGAAATCTCTTCGTCTTGGCAAACATCTCGGCGGACGAGCGCGTGAATTGGCATGAATTCGCACCTGAAACAATGATGCTAGAGCATGGTATTCGTTCATTAATGTCGTAACGTGAATTATTTTACACCGTGAACTGCCGCTTTAGTGGAAGCAAAGTGAGGAGACGAGAGCGACGTATGAACGCACTTGCACTTAGATTCTGTGCAGTAGTAAGCGCGTACTCATTAGCAGTCGAGTGTGTATGGAAGACAACGACTTCAGTCACTTTTTTGAGAGAAACGTCCTAAGTTCTGCTATAAGGCAAATTCTTCTGTTTTCTTGGACAAATTGACGCAATGCGGGCAATCCGGTAGATGTATTTTTTGCGTTCTGACAATAAATCCCTTTGCTCACGTAGACACAGCGGCTGGCGCGGGAAACAAGCTTTCATCGCACCCTGTCGTTCTTGAAGTGACGAGTGCTTTTGCGGCCGGTCCCGAGGAGTTATCGAGCGGACTTCACATCTCCACGGCTGAAACGTCACTGCAGCCGTCAGGCGACGATACCGACGTTCAAGAGAGCTCCTGCGTGCTGGTGAGGGTCAATGCTCGAAAACTTCGGACATAAAGAGTGGTAGTTAGAATGACGATTACTAAACAATTCTGGCGCTGACCTTGGTGTGCTGTATATCACCGCCAATGCCATTAAAAACAATAGCCACAACATTTGCCTGCTGCTCCGGGAACCTGCTGTAGTAAAGGTATCGGTACTACTACTACTACTACTACTACTACTACTACTGCCCCGCCGCGGTGGTCTAGTGGCTATGGTACTCGGCTGCTGATCCGAGGGTCGCGGGATCGAATCCCGGCCGCGGCGGCTGCATTTCGATGGAGGCGAAATGTTGAGGCCCGTGTGCTGTGCGATGTCAGTGCATGTTAAAGAACCCCAGGCGGTCGAAATTTCTGGAGCCCTCCACTACGGCGTCTCTCATAATCAGAGCTGGTTTTGGGACGTTAAACCCGACAAAAACAAAAATACTACTACTACTACTGCGAGGGGCATTAATAATAGTTTTTCAGTTTCAATTTCAAAACGAAGCTTGTGTATTCTTACGTAGCATACCCGAAAATGGGCTGCAGTGGGTAATGGTCGTGGGTAGAGTTTACGGCTTTTCTGTCCGACCACCACGGCGTGGATTGAAGCTACAATTTTTATTTTGCGGCGTCCACAAGCCAAAATGTTTGGTGCCCTTTCGGGAGCGGTGGCAGAACTAATGTGTAAGAATGCGCAGATGAAATTGACTCCCTCGAAGGTCGTGTGTGTGTGTGTGTGTGTGTGTGTGTGTGTGTGTGTGTGTGTGTGTGTGTGTGTGTGTGTGTGCCTTTCGCCGCCGCTTAAGATAATAAAGTTTTTTTGTACCTTTCGTCAAAATTTTGTGTCGCATGTGTCTCGCGTGCTGCCCAGCTTCGATGGCCATCCACGTTCGCCATGTGGGATGGCTCATAATTATTTGCGTTTACTTGTTCATTAAAAAAAATTTTCTTGTCAGGACGTGAGCAAGGCAGAAGACGGGAACACGGAGAACAGGACATTCCTTGCTGACGCGAAAAGTACGCGTGGTACCACGAGCAACCACAACTCAAACCACACACTCATCGTCCCCGTGTCCGAAACGCGGCCGCTCCTGGAAGTGGCGAGCACCGCCTACACCGAAGGAAGTGAGGATGGCCAGGACAAGTAAGGGATCCTGTTTTGCCTTGTAATGACTCTTGCGAAGACTTGAAAGTCACTGCGTAACTGGACAAATGTACATGCAAAGCTGCACAGAGAAAGTGGCACAAATAATTTGATGAAAAAGTGACAGTCGTAAAGGAGAGAAAAAGCTGCCACGTCAAAACATAGTTACCTCACCGCGGCATGGGGTATACAAATATGTGCGAATTGGTCGCATTCGCATGGGTATCTCTGTTATAACACGGTTAGTACGGGATGACTCTAAAAAAAGATGCGTGTCTTTCCATTTCAACCATTATTCAAGCCAACGAAATTTCATAACTACATGGAGATTGTAAAGAACATTTATGTAGTTACAGTCTCAGGTTGAACATGAAATGCATAACCCTTTACAGATGCATTCCAATCTGAACAAGTCATTTATAGAGAATGGCTAAGCTCTATACAGATGTTTATGACATCACCCGGGTGTTTCTTTGTATTTCTTTCTTTTTTTGGTAGATGTTATAGTTGCCTGAAGCGTGCTGAAAACTTCGCAAGAACAGCAGAATATTTATTGCAACTACGTTTGAGCTACGTTTGAGCCGAGCCTCGCGTTTCTATTTTTTTTATAACAGGAATGGCGCGAACATGAACCTAACATTGATCCAAAAGCTGATATAATGTAATTTGATCCACGTTAGAAGGTTCATAAGCGGTACCTATAAAATGCTCGTCGATTTGTGCCCTCTGGAATGATCTAAAAAGAAAAAGAAAGTTGAAAAGAAAAGAAGGTATTCTTCGTCTAGTCAGCACTTCCTAGTAGATATGATTGCGGCTAGAACAGACGCTCAGAAATCGAAGAATACTGACAGGCAGGCACAAGGACACTACGTCAGTAACCACTTGTATAGTCTTGTTGGTGTGGGTCTTATTAGCTGAAATTATGACTCATGTCTCTACATACATTGTACATACGTTAAGGACGACTTGGGAATTGTAAATAACAATCGCTGATACAAACCACTCAATATGTTTTTTTCCCTGTCTTGTTTATTCCCCCCCCCCCCTTCTTTTTTCTTTCTTGTTTCTTTCGCACGTGCCTCGCTTCTCCTCCTTTCTTTATGTGGACGGGGGGAGTATGCAAAGCGTAGAGAAACGAACGCTTGAGAAGGCAGTTGCTCTCCTGACGAAGGCAAGTCCACTTGTCGAACTTTGGCTCCGGCAACATTCCCTGTTCTCCTTCGTTTTTAACTATGTGTTCATCGATTCAGTATATGGTTACTTACTTGAGCGAAGTATGTTCCAGATGACGTTAAGCTTGTGAGACGTCACAAATGCGCTTCAAATCGGAATTTGAGGCTTCGACGCAGGCTACCTCGCTGGCCGTTCGCTGATCGATATTTTACACCTACACCACAGCAGCGCTGACATTCACTGCACTGAAATTGTGATGGGCCTCTTCCTTCCTCTGAAGTAATCAAGCAAATTGAAGGCAAGGCCATTGACGCCGCTACCGAGAGCAATGAACACCTTAGCGAGAACATGCTCGGTGTTGATCAAGACCCGGCGAAACAGATTGCAGACGTCAGGCATCGGGGCAGGAAATATCGTGGGAGTCACGTATGCCGTTGCGACGTTGCGATCGAACGGCTGCTCTTTTTCGCTAGCTTGGGTTGCAGAGACATACACTGTCTCCCGAGTTCTGGGCCGAAGTGGACAATTACTCACTCACGTTGAAAGGAAAAGGGTTGCAGGACAACGGCCTCACTGTGGCTGCCGAGCGGAGGCAGCAACTTCGTAGGTTCGGTATCTTAGGTTTACGACAGTGCTGTTCGTGTGACGTCAAGGGATCAGGAATGCGTTGTTCCTCCATTATCCTGCGCTGTTTGCCAGCTCCGTTCAGTAGTAGACGCTCGCTTTCTCAGCCGAGCCCGTTCGTCCCGTTCATGTGTAAATACGATTACGTAATTGGCGGGTTTCTCTTCTTTCGATATCGCATTTCGAAGAAAGCAGTGCGGCGTGTAAATAACCATTTCTGCTATCCGTGCTTTTTTGTGGGGCTGCAATGAGTTCCTTCAGAGGAATGCTAAAGAGCTGTAATAAACGATCTGCATTGATAAATTACATACTTCGGAGACTGAAGAAACGTTAAACTTTGTCGTATGAAAAAGCATAGCAATTCATTGGAGACGTGAAGGTGAAATATCGGTGGTTCCACCCCTTCAGGGGCTCCCACACCACCTCCTAATGGCATCGCTAAGTTATAAAACGCTGACAAAGTGTTACTTCTTAATTTAATATTCAACAATGTTGCACGAACGTTCTGATCCGGCCAGAAATACCACACTCTTGAGAAATTCAGCGGTAGGGCACTTCGTATAGTCAAAACTGAAATGAGTGCATTAGAATGCATAGATACTACGACGTATTTGTTGTGCGGACGTATGAGTACGACACAAAATGACAATCTTTTTATTTAGAAAATCAAACCACCTAAAACACTCCTTCCAAGCAAATGGACGTTCCGTCCCGAAAGAATACTTAGCTAGTCTAATTGGCCTTTTCACTATCAATCAATCAATCAATCAATCAATCAATCAATCAATCAATCAATCGAAATAATTCTCTTTCCTGTGCGGCTTCAAAACGAGTGTCAAATCAGCTTCTGTTTCACGTGTTTCTTGTCTGTGCAGTCATCTCTAGGTGCAGCCGAAGCAAGTGACATCCACCGGGGCGCCGAAGGATAGCCGAGAAGGGCTAAGCCCAGCCGTCTTTGTCCTGTATAGAGACGTTCGTGCAATCCTAGGAATTTCATATCATCCCAGTAGTAGGCATCAAAGCTCTGTATATAAGTGCCATGCCGCCTTAAGTTCACTACGGATAAGGCTGCGCCACGTCACGAGAACTTGGACACCTGGCCTGGCAACCGTATCGGTATGTTAGGCTTTTATCCGCTACTTCTCCTTACTCTGTATTGAAGAAAAACTTCACTTGCTTGCCATTTACGTCGCAATCAAGAGGGAGATACCTTCTAGGAGAACTCAGCTATCGCTTAAGAAACGTAAAGATGAAAGTCAATAGCTTTTGTAGTCGAAATGGTACCTTGGGGTTTGAACGCGGAACCTATGGCAGTCGATCATCGTACGAACGCAGTTTGACACATGCTGAAAAGGTTAACAGTCAATCACGTGTAAATCACACCCACATATCCAATCAGAGTTGTTGTTTTGTGGGGTTTAACGTCCCAAAACCAGTTCTGATTATGAGAGACGCCGTAGTGGAGGGCTCCGGAAATTTCGACCGCCTGGGGTTCTTTAACGTGCACTGAGAGTATGAGAGTATGAGAGTATGAGCCACACGTGAACTTATCATTATTGGTGACATCACTAATGAGCATGTCAAATTATTGATATCATGACCTACCAGTCACGTTAGTGTTACCTTCGCGCCTTTCTATGCCAATTTCCATATATAACAAGCGAACGAGATGCAATTTCACCGTTTTGGTAGCACGGCTCTTTTACCACCGTTAGTGGCACCGACAACCACATACAGCTTCGCACGAGCGAGTTAAGTGTTTCGCCTTAATAAAACGTACCAAGATGTGCACGACATAATGTCACCAGGAAGTGTCTTCTAAATGGCAACCTTTACTACTTTTGTCGCAATGAAAACGAGCATTTTGTACACGTGTCTTTTCTTCTTCTTCTTGTTTCTCAGACAGGTACGGCACGTTTGGAAGACGTGGGTCAAGTCTGGTCAAGTTCTTCGTGACTCCCACCCGTGTGATTGCCTCGAAGACAATGATCAAATAAAATGCTTTTTTTTTTGTCTATCGCAGTTTCTTTCGTTCTTTCGCGTGCGTGACGTTGCAGACAAGAAGAAAAGAGGGAAGTGCAGCATATTTTGTTCCACTGTGGCAGACCTTCAAGGTTTCGGGGTGTAGGAAACGATTGAGGTCAACAAGTTGAATCACTTTTTTTTTGGTTCTGTGTCATAGTGCGGCTTTGTTTGTATTTTTCTTTCACAATTGTTGTTCTCATGCTTGCCGCAACTAGGAGCTTAGCTTAAGAAACAAGATGTAGTCTTGTGATTGCGAGGTAAATTCTCCTGTGAATGCTTTGTGGTCCAATGTGCGTACATGGAAGCCTTTAATTGTGGCCATCTTCGAGTTGCTTACTCTAATACATGTGCGACGAAGGGGTGTAACTTTAGTGAGATACCTGCTGCACACCCAGTAGGAAAAAAAAAACATTTGATGCTTTTAAGAAATGTGAAAATATAGTGATTTAAAGTAAAAACTTTCGTTTACAGTCCAAACCTTTTAACTTATGTTGTAGAAGCAAACTGATTAGGCAAGACATTTAGAAATACGCAACATTGTCCGAGAACTAGACATCACTGTTATGTAAAATAGATCGACAAGAACAAAAGAAAAAGAAAAGACAGAGAAAGACAGAATTTTCGATGCAAATATGTATCCGGTGTGAATCTGCTGGAACTTCTTTTTATAGAGTTTAAGTACGTCTTACCAAATAGTGGCGTATTACGGAGCTGTGTATAGTTCATAATCTTCTCCCTGCGTTAGATTTGGTAATATGTGACCTCGATTTGTGCTGTTATATGTTATTGGTTAGTTATAAAGTTGGAAACCTGGTAGTTCAGTCCTGCAAACTTCTTTTTATTATCTTGTTTTAAGAGAACTTCTGGGCCTTAATTAAAAAAAATCCTGGGATCCTTTAAGCGGATGCCCAAGAATACACAAATGCGAAAGCTTTCGGCGTCGCTCATTGAAAAGGCTTTCGCCATTGTTCTTTCGAATTCTTTATTGGAAGATAATATTATATGCTTGAACATGAATTAATCGATGCTTAAGAATGGAAATGTGCCCAGGTGGTCAGAATTTTCGGAGCCCTCCACTACGGCGTCTCTCATAATCACAGTTGGTTTCGGGACGTAAAACTCCCAAAAGTGTGATGGTGGTGTTTGCTTGCTAGTGTTTCTAGAGGCCCAAGAAACACTAGCAAGGCTTCGTAGCGCACCCGAGCCTGGGCAGCAGCAGGCCGGAAAAAAAAAAGACCACGCTAAATACTCCGAAATTACGATAAAAATTTTCTAGCTGTCTCTCTGGCTACCTCTTCGCACGCAGTCCTTGAACCAAATTCAGACAGCGATCGTTAAAGCACGACCGCACGCGAAGCAGGCTTGGGAAACGACGCTGGCATTGCCAAGGTTCTTAATATTGGCTGGCCTCAGTGATCGATAGTAGGCGCAATGGACACAGCTGCACGAGATCCCAATAATAGTAGCTTTCTTATGCTCTCTCCCTTTTCACTTCTTAAACCAATTTCCCCTTGCAATTTGGTGGAAAACTAGACGCGCATCTGGTTGAACTCCCTGTACTTCGACTTATCGTGTGAAGGAGTTTGGAGTCTCTTTCCGGCAGTTTCAATTTCACCGGTGAGTGATGGTAAGCACAAGGCAACGACTGTCTCTCTCATTCATCCTGACACGCTTCAACGTGAGACGGTTAACGCGTCTAGGTGGCATGGGCCTAGGTAACAGTGCAATATAAGAATAGAAGTTTGTACGACGATAGAAAAAAAAATATAAAAAAGGGGGAGGGGGTGGAGGCAGTGCACTGTACTATTCATGGTCTGTGATCTAGTAACACATGATTGTAACAAGGAGGCGGAGTGAATAGTGGTCACCACCACTTTTCAAACGGCGTTATCAATCAGTAAATCGATCAACGGATTGATCATTGCTCGCGTGCACGCAAAGCAGGATCGGGGAAGAGGGGGGGAAGAGAGCAAATCTTAATATTCGGAGTTGCTCCAGGGGCCTATATTTTAACACAAAGAACAGTGCTGCTATTCACAAAACATATGAGTGTATGACAAATTAGAAGAGTGGTTGTTCAGACTGGCTGCCGACGTAGAGTAGAGGATGCAAAGCGCACGGCAATACAAAAACACTGGGACGAGCGCTTGTCCGCGCCTTACTTGCATCGTCACTGCTGTAGTCATCGCGCTGTAGGTCTTCGAAAATTATATGGGGGCTAGGCTCAGCACCACTGGGGTAAGCGCTGTGTAACAGAAGCCGGATTTATTAATTATTTTAATTATTAATTCATTTAATAGTTCTCATTTAATTATTTATCTATTTCTATATTGCGCTTCGCGCAATCTCTGCAATGTAACATTGTGCCGAGGCCAAGAGTGCGGGTAGTGGGTTGGCTTTTCCACCTTGCGTGACAGCGAATGGACATTGGTGACGTACATTGCGGGCCCCTAAACAGCTCCGGAGTTATAAAGGACAAAAGGTTACGCCAGCACCTCACCATGACGTTGAGCGTCTTCGCTTTCATTCTTTTTTTTTTCCACCCGCAGTTATGGGGTATAAGAACGGCGTTGTGTGCGCGCCCCTACGGCTTCCCGTCCCTCAATTTCGCTTTTTTTTTCTTTCAGAGTGTAGGACAGCAGAGTAAGGATAACGTAGTTGTCCACTCCCCACTTGTCCTACATGCTGCGTCTGCGTTTCGTTAGTAAATCATCTAAAATAGTGTTCTTTTCTTCAGTGAAGAGCTTGGCAGTTTAACGGCAGAAAAAAAAAAAGATGAGACGCGACTCTATCCTGCTACTCCAAGCTACTCCTGGGATTTGGGGTGATGACGTAGAAAGCGCGAAGAGATGAAGGCGGTACACAGTAAACGATGGCCATAACAGCCGCGCTATGTAGTGTTCCTCAACGTGCGTACGCGCTCATTATTTTGCCCAGCGAAAACGGGTCGATGCTATTTGACTTGGCCACATAAGGGGCCACTCTTGTATAACAGCCGTATTCTAAATAGCCGTTCTCGCCGCAGGCGTAGCTGAGCGAGGGGCCAGGTGCTGGCGGGAACCAATTATTTGCCGCAGCATCGCCCCGATGGCCGTGCCCGATGAGGACCACTCGAAGCACTCACGGTGCCTTCTTTTATAGTATACGAAGCTTATAGCCCGCGGTCGTGTAAGATTGATCATGCATTTTTGTTCGTCGCTGCGTTCTCTCTCTCTCTTTTTTGTTTTATTGCGAGTCTCCTCAAGAGGTTAGCCCTCTAACCACTTCTCGCTTGACTGGTGTAACTATAGCCCGAGGGCACTAGTTTGTGGAGCTCCATTTTGCTTACACTAGTGCTATTGTTGCTTCTCCCACGTCTGTACTCACAAACGTCAAACCTTCATTTGCTTTTGGTGTTGCAACAATCAGAGCAACGATTGCCGTAGTTTGTTAAAGGTAAGACTCTGTAATAAAATAAAAATAACAAGGCGCCAAGTTCGCAAAGTCATTTCCTTGTTCGACTCTACCCTTCGCCATTGGCCGACCACCATCACTACTCTGTGTACGGTATCATCGTTAAATGAAATCTATTTTCTGAGCACTCTTATCTCATGCAAGAACTGATTTCAAATACGGGTTTAACCACAGTACATGTAATATTAAACAAACGAGCGAATATAAATAAACAGTGGACTTTTGCAACGTTACTCTGTCGCGGCATAATTTCTAGTATAGCTCCTGAAAAAAAAAAGAGCGTTGTATTAAGATTACGTATATGCGAACTTGGGTAAGTGATGACGTTCTCAGGCAAATAAAAAAAGAAAGAAGGATCCACGAAGTGCCTTCCAACGTACCCTAGAAAATGAGTGCAAAAGCGTGTCGGCCATAAATCAACTTGGTCACTAAAAAAAGAAAATGACACTATGATAGGAATTCAAAGTTGGCGTGAATAAACTGCGCACTTTTAAAATGGTGCGCCTTTGTGTCCCGCCCATTGACTCAATCTTTTCAAAAACCACCGCATGCAACGCTTTAGAGTGGCCGTTGAAAAATATCACGGTCGTATTTCGCTTGCGTATGCTTGACTTCGCATGCGCACTTCACAAGCACTACTAAATTTCTTGAGGTCTGAATGTGTGTTTTCAGTGTTTTCCTGCGTAGCTTATTAAGTGCTGCGGCACTCGTGGAACGCCTTAGAACCTAATGAACGTTCTAAAGCGTTTGTATAAATGGTTTACTATAAAAAAACGCAACTAAACAAAGAACATTGACTTAGGCCTAACATTTAGGACTAACCAGCCCACTTTTTCCCATCATCCCATCATAAGACCGTGCCTCGTTTAGTTCACCGAGAACGTACAGCGGAAAAAGGGAAAAAACGTGCCACCCTTCTGGGGTGTCGCACGGAAATTAAGAGAAAGCGGGCGCTCTTCAGCTATTAAAAATTCAAATTTAACAACGCATGACTTGCATTTTCAGAGAATGAAAACCAGGTAAAGCTTCTCAAGGACACCGGGAAAGATTTCAAACAACGCGCTTTTAAAGCTTTCGAGTACTTGTTTACGGTGGTCTTCGGTTTCTTTTTTTGTAAGGACCGCAATTACCAGGGACTCCGGAAGCATCACCCGCATTCTTCCCATAGAATGCCTGCATATTTCGGTGAAACTAAGTTTACACACACTTCCTTCGTCGTTCACGAAGTAGGTACGTTACAGGTGTTCTTGAGCCCTTGCAGCATATTATACTCGAAAGTATTGTACTCGAAAACATGCAGGCGCCACAATTGCTGTGCTGCAAACAGCTCAGATCATGTGCCCTGTAAGAGCCGTTTGATTAAGCTCCCTCAATGGCATGGAATGATTACGGAAATAGGAGAGAGCGGAATGCGGGGTGGTTAACCAGCTAAGGACAACAGACATGTTGGCATACACAAGAGCGGTTGAAGATTATAGAGAAAGGATATTGACACGCGCGCTTGTTTGTATGCAAGAGGATCAGCTTTATCATTTCCCTGTGAAGTGCAGGGCCGGTCGCGTTTATACTGCATGCTGTTTCGCGAGTGGTATCGACAATTCCACAAAATTTGCGTGCCTTACACAGATATTTGAGTGCCTTCCATAACGTCGGGGATAATACCAGAACGCGCTGTGACGAATGCGAAAAAACCGACACATTTCACCGCTTGTCAGTTCTTATTGTCGACCGATGAGTGTTCTCGCTGCTAAACCCTTGACACGCGCTTTGCTTTGCTATGCCGGGCACAGCTTCGCCCAGTAAAGGTAGGTAGAAAAACATTTATTCAAGAAGTTCATAAGAGAGTTGCTTGCTCTGCGCTTGAGTGGCAGCCCTAGTCTGGGACGCCATTGGAGATGGCTGCTGCCCGGGCGCGCGCCACCAAGGAGCGCTGAGCTTCCAAGGCGGAGCAGCCGAGCAGCTACTCCTTCCAAGCCTCTCTAGTAGGGATGGGGAAAGGGGATGAAAAGGAGAGTGGAGTGGCAGGGCACGAAGCCACGACGTGAAAGGTGTCGGTAAACAGTTCGACTGCCAACGCCTTTAATTCTGCTGCGTCCTTCATCGTCACGACCACGTGAGAATATACGGGGCTATAGGTACATTCGTACTAGATGAACAACGATTTTGGAGAAGCTGTTCAGTACCTCGTTCATGAATGTAGTAGTGTCAGCTATTTATATTTAGAATTTGTAGAATAACTATATTTGCAAGTAACATAGAAGAAGAACAAGGCGCTTAAAAAAGGTAAAGGTGACCTAAGCCACATTGTATTTTTTTTCCCGAAGCGATAGCTTTTGCAGTGAGGGAGCGGTACACGCTGTACATTTTTAGGGGCGAAGCTCCTTAAGGCGTGGGTCGTGCGTCCCCGATGTATGTAGTTGTAGGTAGCCACCTCTCGTTTAGTTCTTGGAATGTCCGCTAGATGGCGGTATATGAGCGCTGGAGGTGTGATTCGGGAAAAGAAATGGTTGTAAACGAAAATGAAATAAAGCTAGAGCTTGGTGGCCCGGCCACCGCCCCGTTATAAAGGGGACGCTCCTAATATCCATCCATCCATCCATCCATCCAGGTGCCGCTGCTCTCCGATTAGCTGCTGCGCGGGGCTGCGCCGGGAGCGCTCCTCTCATTCTCCTGGATCGTCGCCGTACGCGTCGGATCGCACTTCATGGACCATGGACGAAGAGAAAAAAATTGCGAACGTTGTGTCCGAAGCGCGGAATCGAACCAGGGACCCCTCGCTTCCGAACGCGCGGCGCTAGCCACTACGCCACGAAGCGCACATGGACACTTTTTTTTTTTTTTCTTTATTGGAGCGCACATGGACACATGCACCACGATGACAGTAAACACCCAATATTAACGAAAGACTGCGCGTTTTTAACGCGTTTGTGCTAGCGCGTTACGACCCGTGTAAGAAGCTGGTGTAAGACGCTGAGGCCTCTCCGCCTTTTACTCTCTCAGCAGTCATGTGATGGCGTCGGCAAACGCGGTGCGCGTTCCGGCCTGTGTAAGGGGCTGCGTGAGACGTCTTTACACGATGATCGACTGGGCGAATTGCACGGAAGATTCACGGTTTACCGATGATTCCCTCCGGAGCTTCGCCCACTCATCATCATTCACCCCGTGGATATGCTGCGATTTTTTTTCACATGCAAGCGGCTGAACTTCGATGGAGGCGAAATGTTGAGGCCACCGTGTACTGTGCGATGTCAGTGGACGTTAAAGAACCCCACGGGGTCAAAATTTCGGGAGCCCTCCACTACGGCGTCTTTCATAATCATATCGTGGTCTTGGGACGTAAAACACCAGAAATCAATAAAATCTTCCCCGTGTAATTGCGTCCTCGCGCGCGCATAGCATCACGCGAGAAGTTCGAGCGCAACAACAAACAGCGTGGTTTTGGGATTGCTTGGTCGTTCGGGGGGAACTAGAATTTTTTATTTTTTTGCTCTTAGATATGCGTTGGATAATATTTCGCGCCAGCAAGATCGCCCTGGCGGAGTGTCAGACAAGAGTACGAAGCTATTGTCACGTGCTCTTGGCGGTGAAGGGCGTAGAAACCGAGCTGGTAAGAATCGAACTCTTTTATTGGGCGGACGTGTGCCTAGCTGACGGAACAACCATCACTTCGGAATAAGGGCGGCGAAGGTGATCGTCGGTCGTCGATAACAGGAACTGAGCCGTGGTGAGTGCTCCCGGCTGTTATACATGCAACACAGTGCATTCTGCTATTATTCCTGACGTTCGCGTGTAATGACGAACCCGCACCAGTATACCGTGTAAAATCATGGAGCACGTCATATACTCTCATCTCGTCTCTTTTTTAGAATCTAATAACTTCTTCAGCACAGCCCAGCACGGATTCCGTAAGTCATTTTCATGCGAAACCCAGCTCATTTGTTTCACACATGACCTTCACTGCATCCTCGATCACGGATCTCAGGTAGACTGCATATATTTAGACTTTTCAAAAGCGTTCGACAAAGTCTCACATGGGCTGCTATTTCTTAAATTACGTAATCTTAACATTGACCCTAATGTACTTGCATGGCTGATCTGCTTTCTTTCAAACCGTTCTCAATTCGTAACAGCCAATAACATTGATTCACATCCCTTACCTGTCCGTTCTGGCGTGCCCCAGGGGTCCGTTCTCGGACCCCTCCTCTTTCTCATCTATATAAATGACTTACCGACTAACATTTCATCTTCAATAAATCTTTTTGCTGATGATTGTGTTATTTACCGCGAAATTAACGACAATAACGATGTCTCTTGCCTTCAGTCCGACATTAACAAGGTTCTCGATTGGTGCAACACTTGGAGTATGAAACTAAACATTAATACGTGCAAGCACATGCGCATTTCTCGTAATTCCATTGAACCTCCTACTTACCACATTAACAATGTTACTCTTGAAACTGTGTTCTCTTATAAGTACCTCGGTGTTCACATTTCTTCTAACCTGTCCTGGAAAACTCACATCGATCATATCATAAATAACGCCAATCGCATGCTTGGGTATCTTCGCAGAAACTTTTCTCAATCATCCAGTTCTATTAAATTACTGCTTTACAAAACACTGGTTCGCTCGAAATTAGAGTACTCTGCATCAGTCTGGAGCCCTGGCATTGATTCACTCATTTCAGACTTGGAAGCTGTTCAAAACCGTGCCTGTCGTTTCATACTCTCTAACTATCACCGAACAAGTAGCGTAACCGCCATGAAATTAAGTTTGTCCCTCCCTTCTCTCTCTCATCGCAGGTCTGTAGCTTCATTATGTCTTTTTCATAAAATTTACTACACCAGCTATCTGAAAAACAAATTACTCACAAGGCCCTCGTACATATCAGCCCGCATTGATCACCGCAATAAAGTTGGGATTCCATCTTGTCACACTAAATGTTTTCATGACTCATTCGTACCCAGAACTTGTGTCAGTTGGAATGCCCTTTCCCATGACGTTGCTGACATAGTCGATATTAATATGTTTCGTAAAACAATTGCTATCTTGTGAATATATTTATACTTGTTACTCTTTGTATAATTTCTTTTTCTCTTATCAAAATTGTTCTCGTGTATTCCCACTGCTTTTTTTCCTTTTTTGTCTTGTTGTGAGTTTTCGCCAGCCACTTTGTACTTTTTTGTTCCTTTATGATTTGCTGTTTATTGTATTCTTTATGTATCCCCACTCCCCTCTGTAATGCCTTCTGGCCCTGAGGGTACAATAAATAAATAAATAAATAAATAAATAAATAAATAAATAAATAAATAAAAATGTGGGAGGAACTCAAATATGTGCGTAAGGCACGCAAAGTTTGTAGATTAGTCGGCGCCATTAGAGAAGCGACTGTCATGCGATTATGCGCGCCCTGCGCCGAGCGATAATCTGCGTTGCAAGAAAGTGATGCCCGCGAGGCAAACGAAAGAAAGTGCGCTTGTCACAATGAGCAGCATCGTTAACTGATATCTATAGCTTAACCATTATCAGCTTATAAAGAACGAAATATAAAGGGGCGGAAAAAGTGTGGACGTCAAAGGGATGCACACCAGGTTCCCAGTACTGCGGAAGTAGGAGGGTAAGATCGGTCAATCCTGAGTGGTTGAACTGGAGTTGGAAGTAACGTTTAGCGTTGCGCTTGAACTATTGCGCGGCATTCGAATTTGCACTGATGCGACATGTAGGCGCGACGCAGCACTGGTACTGTCACAGTTAGCCTGTCAACATCTATGGCGTTACTCACAACGTCTGCTCGATGAAGAGCGCCGCCAGTGTCATCGCAGGTGTCGCGTCTCGACGGCACACGACTTCACGTTAGGATTGCACTTAGTCATTAGGATATGTCGGTACCAGGAGCTGCAGGAATGCGCTTATAACTATTTGAGCTTGTGGCGAATATTACTCCGGTCCCAAACCGTCCCTCACAGAATGCGATAATGAATTGCGGTGTGCAGAAGTGTACTGGTCGTCGTGCTGATCTCTTACAAACGAAACTGTCGCAAGTAAAATGCGTCGCGTACAAAAATGACATTTGTAGGCAATTGTAAGCACTACACGCAGGCCAAAAACGACCGGCTGCCATATTTACTCGAACCAAGTGCAACCTCTCATACAGACTGAGAACCAAATTCGGAAGTAGAGAAGGAAAAACCGGAAATGCCGGCGTAGAATATTTTGCTTTAGAAGGTTTCTTAGGTGCAAACTCAACGCAAAAAGATAAGAAATATCCATATGCAAAAACAAAATTCAACAACGTCGAGACGGTGCCCACGGGGCGTGTTAGCACCAGGCCGAAATTTCCTTCCACGCTGCCAAGACTACAATTCCCAATTAATTTGCTTTGAGCGATGCCTTTGCAGTGTAGCCATCTTCACGAACAGTCCTCCTCTTTGATATCATTGTCTTGATGATAATAGCGATGTCTTCTTTAAACATTGCGACACATGTGGGTTGCGAAGCGAGTTGTGTCTGAGAATCACGGCTGAACCGCTTTTCTGAAACTAAGCCTAAACACATATTTCAGAAAAATGTTTTGACAGGGCAGTGTAGGCGTGGGATATAAACACGGTAACGTCGCATCGATCGATTTTGGATAAGTCTTGAGGCAGCTGCATCTGCTTCGGCAAAACCGAAAATAGTGTTCTCGCAATGCACGACAGACAGACAGACAGACAGACAGACAGACAGACAGACAGACAGACAGACAGACAGACAGACAGACAGACAGACAGACATAAAAGGGGCTTGCCGAATCACGCCCCAAATCTCTCCGGACTCGGTAAAATGAAAAAAATTCCAGGTGCGGCGTGACGTTTATTTTCACCCCTTGGCGACGAGATGGATTCGACGGCATCTGGATGTTTTACACAATAACGGAAGCCGCATACCTGCACTTACGGGCCACTTTTCTTTATTTTACCGGAATAGGCTCCTGCATTTATGTCTACCAGACAGCTGTGTACGTAGGCGGAACTGCAACAGAGTCAACATACGCCAACAGAAGGAAGATAGAATGTTGCAAATACACACAAAGGAAATACATGAAATATTTAGGCTATCACGGGCCCCTAGTTCCGGAGCTAGATATGAAAATACAGAACGTGGCCACAGGATATCTTTTTACGAAGTAGGAAACGTATTAAAGAAAAAATTTACGAAGAGTGATTTTCTTCCTGACGCTGTGGCTATCAATCAGATGCACATCGTATTCTCTACAGATACTTTGCAATATTGTGCAAATGGAACGCAGGTATCACCAGAAAGCATACAGTATCGCACAAACGTAGCGCAGGTCATACGAGGAAACTTGACAAAAAGTAACACGGGCATGATCCGCCGTATTTTGCAGAAGCAATGTGTTATGTTTGAAAAAAGTGCGTCGCGTAGCACAAATTTGCACTTGTTTTATTTATAATCACGCAATAAAGTATTTGCTTCGCCCTACTAACATGCATGCGTTACGTGTTATATAAACGCTTTTGAACGGTGCGCGGTGATACAGTGGTTTCGGCGCTGAGTCGCTGACGTGTTAAAGGCGGGTGCGATCCCGTCCGCCGAGGTCGAATTTCGATTCGAGCCGATACCGCTGCACACAAAAAAGCCCCAGGTGGTTCAAATTTCTACAACCCTCCACTAAAGCATGTTTCATGGTCCTATCGTAATTCTGGCACGTAGAACCCCTAGCAATTATTTATTTTTAATTTGAGTGCTGATCGCCATCATTGAATGACACCGCGGTGAAATTCATCGTGGCGGCTGGTTCGGAATCAAGTGCCGTTTGCTTTCTTTTTGCGAAGAAAGCCTTTCTAGGTCTCACTTTCTCGGTCGCTTGAACGATCGCGCTATCAAGAAAGGTGAGTGAGACAAATAGACAGATGGTGTCCAGAGAGAGAGAGAGAGAGAGAGACCGCCATGGTGGTCTAGTGGCTTTGGCAATCGGCTGCTGATCCGAAGGTCGCGGAATCGAATCCGCTCCACGGCGACAGCATTTCGATGGAAGCGAAATCTTGAGGCTGTCAGCGCACGTTAAAGAACCCCAAGTGGTCGAAATTTCCGGAGACCTCCACTACAGCGTCTCTCAAAATCAAAACGTGGTTTTAGGAAGTAAAACCTGGCACATCAAACCATCAATCAGAGAGAGAGTGGAAGAGAGAGCAGCTAACTTGTGGCGGGGAGGTTAACCAGACACTCGACCAGGTGGCTAAACCACACTGGAGTAAGGAATAAAGGGCGAAAAGAGATACGCGAATAGAACAGAAAGTAGCGCTCACACTCGCAGGAGCACATTAAGTCTACAGGCGGTATAGCACAGACCTGTCGGCTTTAGACGCACTAACAACGCTTTCCTTGGCCTCTGCGTCTTCGACGCACGTGGGCATGGTCCAAGAATCTTACGAAAATGAATTTTGTGGTGAGCTGGTGATCCATTTAGAATGAAACTGAGCGAAAAGTGTGCGACAAGACGAAGAAAGCGAGCGGAGATGCGCCAACTCTATTAGTTGCTGAAAATGATCTCGAGTGCAGTTGGTTCAGTAACATCAGGAGTAGGAATAGCTGAATCCCGGCCGCGGCGGCTGCATTTCGATGGAGGCGAAATGTTGAGGCCCGTGTACTGTGCGATGTCAGTGCACGTTAAAGAACCCCAGGTGGTCAAAATTTCCGGAGCCCTCCACTACGGCGTCTCTCATAATCAGATCATGGTTTTGGGACGTTAAACCCCAGTAATCAACCTTAAGAGCGGACTGTATAGGTGTGTCAGCCGCTTCCATTCTAACAAGCATTCTTTGTGGAACCCCTTTGGAAACACGGCATAGTAGCGTTTAATTGGCATATCAGTTTTGCATGGGAACTACATTATGGTATTTGCAGCTTCAAAGAAGGAGCAAGTTGATCTAGCCACCACAGCCTCGTCCGCGTAGACTGCCACACCCCCACTATTCGTCCCAATATTAATATTCGGCCACGCGCGCCCAGTCTGCACCCACGCGGTAACGTAGCGTTAATCAAATCATCTTTCTCGGCTCGCCATCGCATGCTTTCACTTGCCCCCACAGCGTGCCGCTCGCCGGGGGTGGCAGGTTCTTATCACAACTGCACAATAGGACGAGCAACACAACCACGGCAACACCAGCGGCAATGTTTGGCCTGTAGTGTTGCAATAATCATCATTATTAAAGAAATTGTCGAGAGAAATACGAGGTAAAGAGGCATATGGCCTAACGTTTCCCGATAAAATGTCTACGAAAACACCAGGTAAGTTCTATGCAAAAAAAAAAATAAAAATAAAAGCGAAGTTAGGCCGAAGTAAAATGTCCTTCGGAGACAGAAAACTCGGCATGTAAGGTACGCGTCGCGGGGATAATAAGACAAAGGCTCAGTGTCCTGTCTGACTAAAGTGAAACGGTTCTTCGCACCTAGTTAACATTTCGCGTTACGGGATCAAAACTCTTTGGCTGCCACATACTTTGATTCCTTCGACTCCTTTATGCTAACACTGAAAGAACGCCAGCTGGGTTGGAGCGGGAATCGAACTCAGGCCGTCTGCTCGGCGAGTAGGTGTTCAACCAAAGGGGCAAGCCAGTGGTTGACGCTGGTTCGATAAAGACGCCCTTATACGTGGTGAATTGAAAAGGATATTCATGCATACGATGGTACAGCAAGAAGATGGGAAGGGGAAGTGAGGCTGAGGAGGAGGGCAAGAATGATGGCAGAGAGTAAGGCGTTGCATAGCCATCTGTAGTATAGTATAACATGGGGACGCGAAAGGAAATTGATGGTGGGGAGGTGTAATGCGGGGTTGAAAGAGAGGGAAACGAGGAAAGAACAGGGAAAGCCATGCAATACCCATGTATAGCTTGGTATAGCAAGGATGTGCGAAGTGAGGGTGAGCAGGAGGGAAAGGAGAAGGATAAGGCCACCAGCACCACATTTTATTATAAGGGGGTGGAAAAGGGAGGGTTAGCGTGAAGAGGAGTGATGCGAGGGCGAGCAAGAGGAAAATACGGAGGGGATAGCGTAAAGCGTAGCATACCCATGCATAGTATGGTATAGCAAGGAGGTGGGGAACCGAAATGAAGATGACGGCAGGAGGTGGAGAAGGCTATCAGCTCCGCTGTGACCTAGCCTCTCGCCCCTAGTGCGAGCTGCTTACATTTTATTTATTTTTTTCACAAAAGAGATTCCGACAAAGTAGTTTACACGTAAACAGATCAGTGATACACGGTGCATCCAGTTGCAAGGATGTATTACGCGCTGTAAGTTGTTAGAGTTCGTTACAGCCGGTACTGAAAGTTTAATCAGCAGAATCTATCTCTAAATTCAAGCAGCTAAACAGTAAGCTAAAGAAAGAAGCAAGACATAAGAAAATTACTTTCTGACGTTGTACGTAGTGAAAACACATCGCATTAGTGGACTACGGATTAATCTTGAGACCTCCGTGTCCTTCACGTGCATCCTAAATCATGCCCTCATCGAAATACGGCCTCAGTCGAACAGGGACCTCGAACTAAGCAGCGCACCTCCATAGCTACTGAGCTAACATCGTCATGTGTATGCATAAAACATATACAATAAATATATAACGCTTATTGGCAGCCTAAAGTTGCCACATATAACATAACACTAGCAAAAAATACAGGCTTTAACGAGAGTGCGTTGTGCTCGAGAATGCGTGAAAAAAAAAAGTATTATATGATGTGCGTCGGTGTACTTGACATCGCCGACGTGGGCGCAAGGCTGTTTGTGCGCACGTACATTATCAAGTAGTTTCAGCGGTCTCATTAATTTCTTTTGGTGACTGTACATATTTCCATATTGTTTCCTGATTCTCTGTTATCTAGTCCTGAATTTTTGCGCACCACTTTGTACTTGTTGGCGGCTCTGTGGAAATATAGAACAGTTTCCGGCGCATCTTTATGATTCCCTTCTCTTTGCCTGAAAACTATACGTATAGCAGGTGCAAACTCATTAGGGATCCTAACATATCTCTTGAAATCAAGCGAATGATGATAGACATGAAATAAAGAGCTGTCTCTGTCAGTTTAGGGGGCAGTTCTACCTCGCAGATACGCTAATAGAAAAACAGCAGCCTTCTCCCCCCCCCCTTTTTTTTACCGTTTTGCTACCCTGGCCATTGATTGCTGTCCGCTTCGTTTACATATCTCTTGCACTTACGCCAACTCCTGATTGCAGTCATTTTGTCAAGCGCTGGGAATGCTATGCTCACAATTTTGAAAAGTACATTATTCGTTTGCACAGCATTGGCAAAGCGGCGGAAAGATGGAAAAGAATAATAAAATAGTCGACTACCAATTATGTGGGCGCGGTATCCGAATCTTCATTTTGCATTACGACGCGCTTCTTTGTTTTTCTCCAGTAACAGTTCTGTCCAAGCAATACGTGCGTTCCAACAATGAGCACTGACGGATATCAAAGCAAAAATTTAAAGCCGCAGAGTCGCAATGATTGTTTTCGATTCCATATCGATTATTCGCGCTTGCACTCCGCGACTCCAGCTGCGACGGGTCGGCACGACAGCCTAGGCTAGAAAAAGTCCTCTCTGTGGGGTGACAGCAACACAGTAATAAAAACTGACAATAAAAAAAATCGATAATAAAATCTGCGCTCCGTATATAAGGACTGTGATCGCGGAGCACTGCTTTGTTTGCCAGCCGCAGCGCGAGATATTGTCGGGAGACACTGCGCTTCGGAAGGACCCTGCAGCGACGTGCATTTCTAGAAGTGCTCCGATCTCCTTACGGATCGTAAAACGAACGACCAATCCAGCCAGGCAGCAGACCGTCCCTGACGCAGTTTAAGGACGAACCATAAATTTTGTGGCCGGACGCAAGGCCACGCAATTATCCGAGTGGTGCTAGACGCAGTCTCTCCGAAGAAAGCCGACACTGCGGGCGTCGTAATAGTGAGGTAACAATTTGGACTAAAGCGTTAGGGTTAGGGACTAAAGCGCAGCGCGCCCGACTGTGGACAGCGCGAAGTTTAATTAAAAGAGCCTCGTCGCTCGCTTTAAATGCACGTATTTGGTCCGGGAACGGTAGATTACTGAACAGGCCTAGTTCTCTGCGTGCCCACACGGCACGCAGACAAAGCAGTAGTAATGCTGCTAGTAAAGACAGCGTGACCTTATCTAACTTTGTAGATTGGGCTTTCGTAACGCTAGGTTTTGGCCTGGCGGAAGGAGACTCATTACTTGTGGGCCAGAACGGCAGCTGATATTTAGTTTTTGGTCTTCACGGAATAGCGAGAGACAAAGTTTCCGGTGTGGCGCTGCGAATCGCGCTGCCTTTAGGGCCCATTTAATTACATTCACTGACTTTTGATTTCGCCGAACAGACAGATGTATTTCGCGTATATCACTGCCGTCGGTTGTAGTACAAGAGCGAAAAAAAGCAATTCGAAGAAATGCAGGGAGCTTAGCGAGACGAGCGCCCGATTTGCTACCCTTCACTGGATGAGAGGGAATGGGGAATACAGAAAGAGGAGAAAAGAGAGAAGGCGAGCACTGCACACGCACAGAATATATGGTCCGGCACCAACGACGGTGTTCCTTTGACATAGGCGGCTTCAGCGTTCTGGTAGACCAAGATGGTTGTCCGAGATTGTCAATCAAAAGGCTATCAAATTTAGCACAAACTCCGTAGCGCAAAAAAAAAAAAAATCACAGCATATCCACGGGGTGAATGATGATGAGTGGGCGAAGCTCCGGAGGGAATCATCGGTAAACCATGAATCTTCCGTGTAATTCGTCCAGTCGATCATCATGTAAAGACGTCTTACGCAGCCCCTTACACAGGCCGGAACGCGCACCGCGTTTGCCGACGCCATCACATGACTGCTGAGAGAGTATAAGGCGGAGAGGCCACAGCGTCTTACATCAGCATCTCACACGGGCCGTAACGCGCTAGCACAAACGCGTTAGAAACGCGCAGTCTTTCGTTAATGTTAGGTATTTACTGTCATCGTGGTGCATGTGTCCATGTGCGCTTCGTGGCGTAGTGGCTAGCGCCGCGCGTTCGGAAGCGAGGGGTCCCTGGTTCGATTCCGCGCTTTGGACACAACGTTCGGAATTTTTTTCTCTTCGTCCATGGTCCACCAAGCGCGATCCGACACGTACGGCGACGATCCAGGAGAATGAGAGGAGCGCTCCCGGCGCAGCCCCGCGTAGCCCGCGCAGCAGCCAATCGGAGAGCAGCGGCACCTCCAACGCCATATGGTGTCCATTCACCCAACCGCTATATTGCACGCATCTCTATGGGACAGCGCCATCTAGGAAACTAGACGAGAAATGGCGATGACGACACAGAATGCGTACAGCGCCATCTAGTGTATCGTCACCCAACTGCAGTTTGCATGCATCTCTAGAGTCACTGTATAGGCTCCCTTTAGGGAGCCAGAGTTGCGCCACTGTTTTCCGTGCGCCGCGCGCCCCGCCTCCAGTGATTTCAGCGCCACTATTCGCCTAGCGCCATCACGTGGTCAAAAGTGGTTCCGCCGCGCTGCGGAGAAGCCCACACTTGGCAGCCGATGCCAACGCCCCGCACGTTCCGGCCGGCCAAGCGCAATCGACATCGGCTCTGTTATTGTTCTGGCTGCTGCTGCTTTGATGCTGCTGGTCAAGGCAGGTGTGGTGTTTTTGTAGTGTTATAAAAAAAAGGTGCAGTGCAATAAATATTTATGTTTGCGTGTGTTCATTGTTTTAGGATGTGACGAGTGCAATAAAAGCCTCATGATATGTTTTTGTAGTGTTATAGAGGTGCAGTGTAATAAATGTTTGTATGTTTTCTTGTGTTCATTGTTTTAGATTGCGAAAGGAATTTTGGACGCGACAGGGCTGTTGAACAACGATTCACATCAGCTGTCGCGAGCCGCGATTGTAATACGGGCGTCGCACGGCCACTTTCGATCGCTATCCAGCCCGATTCAGTTGAAAACTATAAAACTCCAGCGGGCTTCCTTAGGCAGTTAACGAAGGAGCCAAACGCGACAAACAAATTCCATCCGTAACTGGCTCGATCGCGATCATAAGTTTCATATCTGTAAATGAAAAAAAAAACAGCGGAAAAGAAGACGAAGCAAATGTGTGACCAACTATATATATATCTCACTGGCTCAACGAGCCACAAGCCTGCGATTTAATGTCATCGGTGTATGTGTCAGTCATTCGACGCATTTTGTTTATTACATACCAAAAACGTCAGCATAAAATTAAGGATTGTAAGCGCGACCCGAGCAACCGAGTTTTGCTCGTAGCTCCATAAAATATAGAAAGAAAACAAACAAAAATTAATAAAGCAACACTGTTCCTCTGACGCGCGAGCGCGGCTCCTACGCGGTTGGTGAGTGGCTTTCCCGCAAGACATCGGAGCCCAAGATGGCGTACCTTGGCGCAACTCTGCTACCTAAAGGTAGCATATACAGTAACTCTATGCATCTCTATGGGACAGCGCCATCTATTGTATGCTAAGGGAGACGCTACTGGCTACGCAGGATGCATCGACAACCGAGAACCGCCCAGGTGATGCCATAAGGAGCTTCGCCCCTGTTGCGACTGGGGGTCGATTGCTGTGGGTTGCCTCAGGCCACCACGAAGGCGGGTGGAGTCAGGAGTGGGGTCGATGTTCAGGGCCGCCGAGAGAAGAGAAAGGCAAACTGTATTTACAGGTTATATTACAATATATACAGGTATTTTACAAGAGAGGTACAAGACTTTGGACGATGTTCGCTCTCGGGATCCGAGTCGTCGTCTCCTCTCGATGGGCTCCGTGGCCTCCGACGGAAACTTGCCTCCCCTGCCATAGGTTGAAGATAGGCAGGAGGAGAGGAAGGAGGTCCGCAGTCATCCGATGCTTGTCAACCAATCCAGGCCTCTCCGAACTGCAGCACCTTGACTGCACGTGTGGTCCCCCGCTCTGGCCGGCTGCACGTCGTCGCCTCCTTTCCGCTTCCCGCGACGCTGGTTGCCCCAAGGTCATCAAGAGGGCTAATGGGGACGGACAATGTCCAGCAGCGCCGCGGGAGTCTTCCAAGGCAGGCCGAGGCGCCCCAACCCCGGGAAACAAAGGGTGGCGCTGGCGGGCAGGTCGGCCTGAAGGTGCCGGCGAGGCTGAGCCGCAGCCGCGCCCCCCTGCTGGGGCAGCATCCGCCGATGTTATCTGGTCGGCGATCCACGAACACATTAGGCCGGTCGTACTGATGGCGCCGGGGAGGCTGCGCTGCAGCTGCATCAGCCGCGGGGACCTTGTGGAAGAACCGCGATCACAACACCCCTAAAATACGGACGAAGAAAAGAAGGAACACAGGACATGCGCCTGTCCTGTGTTCCTTCTTTTCTTCGTCCGTGTTTTTTTTTTTTGCGCTACCGAGTTTGTGTCAAGAATGTGCCAACTAGCCCAAACAAGAGTGTTACTGCAAATTTAGCAGTCGCTGTAAATTTTCGTGGTAAAACTGAGTGGATCTTAGCGGTAGAATTGGGTACTATCACAACGATGTCTTGCACGCTGGTTCACGCTCTTGCATTCGCATTCATACCATGTTGCATCCCCGAGTTGTCTTGCATGGCTCACATGCTGATTAGAAGTAACGCCAGTGTCATCTATGCGTGCTTCCAAGTAGTTGGTGTCAGCGCATACCCGCCGGCAAACCCGCCCAGTCTAAGCAGAATCTGGCAGAAAAGAAGTGGTTGCTCCTGATGTCTGCAATGGTGCCGCCAAGTCCACTAGAAGGAGCTTCCGTTGCTCCCCGATGTCGCTGCCATCGGTGTTCGACCAAAAGGCTCCTTCAGCATGCTTTATACCTTGCGTCACTTAAGCACGTACCCTCGCACTCTGCACAAAATTTCAGCCATACAGTTCTCATCTGTACGCAGAACTTTGTCAGTACTGGACATTTCCAGCGCAGCCGAGGAAGATCGATGTGGAATGTTATAACTGAGCAAGCGCTACATGCAATAAATAGACATCTGGCATTGAGGCCTCCTTACCCAACTGTTTGCTTCGCTTAAGGTGGCGCTAGCTTTAGAAGTTCCGCTCTGTGATTTCCAGTTCGGATGTATTCGATATGGTAGTTTTGAAACCTAAGAAGCATTATGTTGAAGCGTTTGGTGCGGCAGAACACAACATGACACCGAGGGAGAGTTCGCACAATGTGATCAATATTCTCTATTTAAGATACATGCGGAAAGTCAGGGGACACGGGAACATGCATAAAAAAGAAAAATAGAGAAAAATCTATAAATCTAAAGAGAAACAGGAGTACAGGTTCTGAAATTGCCAATGTGAAA
Organism: Hyalomma asiaticum; assembly: GCA_013339685.2. Lineage (NCBI taxonomy): Eukaryota > Metazoa > Arthropoda > Arachnida > Ixodida > Ixodidae > Hyalomma > Hyalomma asiaticum. Next base: position 66,897,892 of record CM023483.1, read on the forward strand.
CAGCGCTGGCTCTGTCTCAATCAAAGTGATCGATACAGAGCCAGTACAGAACGAGAAATCTGGCTTTGTGGTCTTGAATGTGCATCCTGACAGGTTTCGCAATGCCCGGGGTTCGTGTGACTGCTGGATACGTAACTTTTTGCAATAATATAGCGCGGAATCGCTCAAGGCTGGGCATGCGTCAGTTAATCGAGGGAAGGAGCCGTAACGGGCACGTTGTGTTACTATATTCTACATAGCGTGAACAGTGGACGCACAGGACCCACCGTGTGCTTTCGCGTAGCCTATGGCTGGAAGAGAGCAGTGCGCGCTTTGAAATATATCGAGCCACACGAAACGCTCCGAAAAAGCGTACTTTATTACATATTTCAACATTTAGCTTGAAAAGCTCAGATTTCCTTTCCTTTAACGTACGTGAAAGCGAAACGATGTCATTTTTCAGGTAATCACTAAACCAATTTTAGAGTAAAACTTGTACGACTGAAAAAAAAAAAGCGTCTTGCCTTACTGACTACGAAAAGCGAAGTTATGAAGCGCTTGTTAATAAAAAGAAATAATTGCTGAAATTCACTATTTTGAAGAAAACAAAAAGGAAACTCCTAATGCCTTATGCTAACGCGCAGAGGTAAGACACAATGGAAGGCAAAGCTTTTGACACAAGTAGCCTCGTTATATACAGCCACTGAACACAGCAAACTTAGCTGTGCGCATTCTTGCGTATGCAAGGCACTGAATTCCTTATGAAAAAATTTTTTAGGCGACTGAACTTCATGATGGGGGCTTGTGACCCGTCACTGCGTGTTCTATGCTTCCATTAGACTGTTGTTCTTTTAGTCCGGAATACGTGGGCATTAGCCACATGCAAGTGAATACACCTAATGTCTACCCAATCAAACGAAAAAAAAAAGGGAACTTACGCCTTTAAAGGCACTTAATGTAACATCAAGGTTGCCTAAAGTTATTTATTTTTTTATCCCTGCTATTCTCTGATGTACGAATCATTTCCTCTTTCCGCATCATAAAGCGTTTGTTAGCCAACCGGTCACGTTCTTAACTACGTCACTATTATATCTCACTTTTTCTCTTTGCGCGATGGTCCGGAAAAGCTGTTCGTATTTATTAAAGCGCACTCCCCTTTCTCTCTCTCAGCATCAAGAAATTTTATTACAATAACTCAGGTACGATCGTAAAGCAGATGCAATCCTGCTGACAGCGATATATAGTGATATTACGTTAGGATAATTTCGCACTAAAGTCTCCCGTGGGGACTTTGAGGGCTTGCGAAGTTTTCTCAATTCGAAACCAGTCACTCTCGCAAATGTATGCCATTTCATTTCCAAGTCTATCCTTAATGTGTGGGGATGAATAGAGCTGTAATTTAGATCTTCTGACTATACATTCAATCGCACCATAAAAAAAAAAGCCATTTCATTTGACGCACGGTGAACGAGCACAGGCTGGATTCGACATTTTTTTGAAATCACACAATTGTCAGGGATAGAAATGCCAAATATTATGAAAAATAAACACGACGGTGTCAATAAGATATTCTATCTAGGATCGCCCGGCGAGCTGCCAGAAAAAAAAGAAGAAAAGAAAAGGCGTCCGCATGATTTGAGATCAACTTACGCATTGTTTATCAGCCGTTTGTCATATGCAATCCGAATTTTAACAACGAAGGCTAGATAAGACGTGACGATCACACGCTGCTCTGTTGACTAAAGAGACAGTTCGGAGTTTAAAAAAAGGTAAACATGATGCAAAACATATACAATCGTGTCTATAGCTAATATATTAAGTACAAAAGCACAAAACGCACTTTATAAAGCTACATGTAAAATGTACGCTACATGTACTGTGGCGCTACACGTACACGCCACAGTACTAGAATATCTTGAAACGTCATGCCTTACGTAACCCATACAAGTTTTCCAGATGGCTTGGGTTGCTGCCACTTCTTATCAATGAGCCCTTCGTATACCCCCTGCCGGTAGCTAGCTACAAATATCAAGATTTATAGACGAAGTTGCCGGAATCATACACAATAAGGAGAACCTCCACAAACAAAAAAAAGAAAGAGAAAAAGCAAGAAGGAGCATAGACGATTTCCTTCGTATCATAATGTAATACGACACAGACTGCCGCCTATTCGAGCACTGATATTTGCCATTTTCCGGCCGAGATATCCCAAGAGAATTTGAATAAAAAAAAAAAAGAAGGCTATCACTGCACGTCACTTCGAGCTGGTGAGATTGGAAAGATGCCTTTAATAGAAGCTTTGCTTCTGGTACGGCTTTTTAAGCTGCCCTCGTGCCGCTGGCGTAGAGATGCCCATTAGCCCGGAAGGATCATTTGCAGAACCTTTTCGGAGAGGCCTAGCTACGCTCTTTGATATCAAAGTGGACACGAGATCAGCGAGCTGATATTGAATGCGTTGCTTTTTCTTTTTCTTTCTGGGATATATTTAACTCCACTGCCTGAAACAGAATTCGCGAGCGGAACTTTCAAAATACGAGAATGTTCGCGACACACGTAAAGGTCATAGGGGGCATGCTTTGAGTCGTAACCATTTGCTCGACATTCAACCACTTCGTGTTAAGGAATGAAGACACGTATAATATTTACTAAGCCTGAAACGTGTTTAGCTACGTACAGCGGAGAACGCCCACAGGTCCCACACTCGAGAAATATCCTTTTATGCGCGTCGTGATCTCTCCCGACGGGAGCGTCCGGCCAGATGTACGCGTAAAAAAAAAAAAAAATGCCGTCATCACGCTTTCGCTCGGTTTTTACAGTCATTGCCAATTATTCGTTCAACACGTCACTGAATTTATGCATAGACAACATGGGCCTCTGGGAATGGGCACAGGTAAACAGCTTCCTACTGGCTGCAATTAGGCATATAAGGAACAGCCTTGGCTGTCGAGATGGGTCACTGTAATCGAAGTACGGTGACTCTGGGCGTAGTCTTTTACCATTACCTAGAGGGAAAACGGACGTTGTTCTATGCATGAGAGTACTGTGATGTGTCGGATTCGGAATGGCATAGTTCACGAAGTGCGCGTTAACCTCGTAGACGAGTCAGGCTGCAGGCTTTCCCTCCGTCACGATGATTAATTTTGTATTGAAAGAGCCGGTAATGAGCTGCCAGTCCACTGGAATGGGTGCGGCAATGTGACTCAAAACGCGTGATGCCTGAGACGTGTTTATATGGCGGTCGCACATCTCCGTGTGTGCAGCCGTTACAAGCATTCTTCCCTTAATAAATATCATGGATCGTCTTCGTTCATGCGTGGATGCCTGACAGCTAACAGCTACAATGGAAGAGGCTGCGCTCGTATCACCCCCTACATATGTTGCTGCAACAGAAGGAGCTGGACGTTAAAAAGTGAACAAAGATAGCCGTAAGCAACGAGCACTTGGATGAATGATCTTCGTAAGAGAGCGTCTACGGCAGCGGTCGTCGGAAGAGCATGCTTCGTGCTGGCCTTCACTATTGCTACTACTTTTATTCCCTGGATGGTCTCAGAACATTAGTGAACCCTCCCGTTCGTTTCGTCTGTTTTGAGCATGCACCCAATATGCTCAAGGTATAATGAGTTCGAATCCTTGTGTTGCCAGTAAGCCGTCGGTTTTTCTAATGTGTGAAGGTGTTGCCTGGTTCTGGGTGGCTCCGCTACTTATGATAACTCTCATCCAGCGAAAACGTGGACTGTGGACACTATAACTGCACGCACGTCGGGAGGGTATTTGTTCCTGTTTCGGGAGGCACGCAGACTAGGGTTATACGCCGGGTACTTGCCGTTAAATAATGATGAGCAGAGCTCCCAGTTACGGAGTGGGTTATTACGAAACCTTCGCGCATGGCCAACGGTCTTTCTTTCCACAAGGAAACCTGTTTTGCAAGCAAAGCCACGAAAAATATCGCCGCCATGAGAGTTGCTCAGAACCGCCGTCGGCGCGTAGTTGTGCGTAGGTGATTCAACGTGACTTCTGTGGCTAAGGATGTGTTCCCCATGACCATTCACTTTATGAGACCTTGGTTTGGACGACGTTTATTCTCCTCAGTAGACCGACAGGTCACCCGATGATGCCAAAGCGCTGGGCATACACCCGACGACGATGATCACACACCAGCGATGAAGAAGATGCGCAGAACGCATGGTGATGATGGTAAAATACAAATGATGATGACGTGCTTAATAAACGCCCACAGCTTATAGTGAATTCCACTGGCGGATCTGGAGCAAGTTTTTTTGCTCCGCGGCCGAGAACTTGAATTCCACTGGCGGATCCCGAGCAAGTTCACGTGTTCCACTGGGCGATTTGGGGCAACTTGCTCCGCGACGGAGCGCTCCGCGTTGATCCGTCTCGTAGAGCCGGATTCTGCCGGAACTCCAGCTATACGGTGTCGTCATTTCCGGATCAGCCGAGCACGGCGATTTTTCTTTCAGCGTTTTTTGAGGGAGTGGGTCTGTCCGTCCGTTGTAGTAGCGCGTTACCTACTAGGAACGCGCTACTAGGAGGGCGCGTCCTCGGCGCGTGCCTCCCGGCGCGCGAGCTCTCTCACTCTTCCATCTGCTGTCTTGTGAGAGAGAGAGAGAGACAGAGAGAGCGAAAGGCGCGCGTTGACTACAATCAATCAATCAATCAATCAATCAATCAATCAATCAATCAATCAATCAATCAATCAAGCGCTCTTTCTTCGATGAACGCGCCACCAGCTCGCAAAGAAGGAGAACGCGAACTCACCCGCGAGAGACAAGACGCAGGCAGCGTCTTCTAGCGAGTTTCTTGATTGAAAAATACCGACTGCTCGCGCTGGAGAGCCGTTCACCGGCCACCCATATATATATATATATATATATATATATATATATATATATATAGAAAGGGGGTGAAGCTCTGATGGATCCGGTATAACAAAGACGTAATGCCGGTGATATATATATATATATATATATATGTACTGGATCTTGAATTGCAAGGAAGTGCCGGTGGGAGATTTCACTTGTGCGTAGTTGAACCATAAGGATTCGTAGCGTGCGCGTTAACTAAATTATTCCGGAACTCGGCACGATCTACGATGAACATTCGGAGCTTCGCCCACTCATCATTATTCACTCCGTGGATATGCTGTGAATTTTTTTCTTTTTTTAGGCGCTGTCTGATAACCATGGGCGTTTGTTTACATATTTTGGAATGGCGTCGTTCGACCCTACAGGGGACTGCTCCTCGCTCTGAGCAACAGCAAGACTTCTACGTCGGAAAGTAGCAGCAGCAGTAGTAGCGAAGAGTCGTACGTGCTGTACAAAACGTTATTTAAGGAGTTGTTTCCAGAGTCCCCGTGCAAACGCCCCAAAATGCTCGGCTACTTCGAAGTAGTAGTACACACGTACTCGGAGGAATAGGTATGCATACTTTTGTGCTAGGTCTAACGTAGTCCAACGTAAGCTTGGCAACATGGCCAACCGGATGCGTGCGACAACTTCCTCTGTAATCCCTGCCGGAGCGAGTTTATTTTTCGCTGGCCGATGGGGGTCGGATCACTCCGCGACGGATTTTGTTGCTCCGTCGTGGATTCGGCACACCGCTCCAGATCCGCCAGTGGAAATCACTATTATAAATTCCACAGCTGTAGTCGACACGTGATACTTTCAGATAAATGCAGGCCATAGGAACACACATTCTGTCATTGCCCAGCCAAGAGTGGGAACAAGGGGAAAAAGGTCGCGAGATTAGCTACGCGAGCGTCCGGTTTTCTATCCTTCACCGGGGCTCAAAAAATCGGGATTAAAAAAAGGAAATGAGGGAGAAAGTCGCCATGCGTACGAGCGAAAAGGGACGTACGGAGGGACTGAGATTGGTCATGGAGGCCCGCGATCCCCTGACATACACCGGCTTCGGCCTTGTGGCACTAGACTGCAGAGCATATCGATTCGAAGTATAAGTAACCGGGGCAGTTCCCCGCTGACAAACGCCCCAGTGTTCTAATCTTTGAAGAGACAAAACTGATCCACGAACGTGGACTTAAGACTCGATGTCCTCGCTCGGTAGACTGTATGAGGGGCACCGTTGCAGGGGGACGTGGGCCAAGTCTACGCATCTAAGCGCCTAACGAACGGTGTTAAAGGTGACGTCTTAACAACGGGTCAAGCTGCCGATAACAAGGTTTAGCACCTGCGAAGGCTTGAAAATGCGTGGGATGCATAGCGATGAAGCTGTGGATAAGATTGAGCACTGATAAGCTGTCCTCAAGGGCAATCCTGCCGCGTGTTAAAAAGAGACAGAACAAGAAAGAGAGCGGCAGCTCTCGTCACAGTTCTTGAAGACGGTGATAATGGGCGAGGAACGACTTAACTGTGGTCTGCACTGCAGAAATAAAGAAAAAAAAGGCAACGAGAGTTTCTACTTACTCAAGGGCGATCAGTAGCATTTTCACGCTTTCCGAAGGACTTTCTGAGAAGGACTTTTTTACCGCACACGTGTGCCATCACTGGAGTTGCCATCACTACGCGTGAGAAATCCAACAAACGATAGGAAGCAATGCGTCGCTTTTGCGACGTTCGCAAATGGCTAAAGAAAGCACGAAGAAAAAGTGCAAACACCGGAGTTTATTGCCGTCTTTTTGGATAACGACGGGGATTACGCCCGCCCTGTTTCTTGTCTAAATAGTCGTTCTTTTTTTTTCTTCTCTAAGACGTGCCATCCACTTGGCTGGGATGCTTGTACACGTGCCCTTTTCTCCGGTCTCTCGTATTCGAGGAATGGTCAGCGTTTCCGACGAATGCGTGCTTTAAAGAGCGTAATAAATCCAGTGACATAACGTCTCGCTACACGCCCAAAAACCGCCTTTTCAGATTTTGCACGCGAGTAGGCATACGGAGGTAAACTAAAGTGAATAAATAAACTCCTGTTAACCGTCGCATAATAGTGATGCCACGTAATTTATGTATTACGCTTAAACTAGCTTCTTAACACTGTACACAGCTGCATAACCTCCTACACACTATAATTTACCCAGTTTGAGGTGGCTCGCTAGAGACATGCGTCTCAGGCCAACCTCTCTAACTTTCCTTCCATTAAAAATTGTCATCTTTCATTAGAATAAACTTTGCGAGTTCCGGTCCTCAGCGTGCTACCCAGCTTTAGTTACACGGATTGTTCTGCCATTACAACTATACCTCAATTCTCCAACCCCGGAAGGCACCTGAACCCGTGACCTTTTCGACAGGTAAGTAACACGATTGCTCTTGCGCTATCACGGCAGGTGTTACGAGGAAAATAATCGCGGTGCTTTGTATAACTTCGATAAGCCGTGGCAACCAGACAGCTCTAGAATCCCACGTTTCTTTCTTTCATGTTCCTTTTCTTACCTCTAACGTATGAGGCACAGAAATATTGAGCGATTAACTGCAAAACAAAGAAAACAAAAGCTTCTCCTAATGTATTTACTTTCACTGACTGATACTGAGAAGAAGGCTGCAACAAAAGAATGGCCGGTATTTACCGATTCCTAGCCACATCGTTCAGCTAAGGCGCAGTCCTTCGAAAACAATTTTAGAAGACTCTCCCAAGAGACGCAATTTTCTTTTTCGTTCTTTCTCAAGAAGTTTTCGGCGAGGAGCTGGGCAAATATGGAGGCGTCTCTTAAATCTCCACGCTTTATTAGTTTTCAAGCCGCGGCAGCTGCTGCTCCGAGCAAAATGTGAAGCATAATGGCAATTTTGAAAGCGAAGTTTTTCACTTAATCGTCCGTGAGCGTCGAAGACCTATACTGCAGGAAAAGCAGCTTACACAGTGGAACTATTTGCGCATCTTCGCACACAATAGAACAACGGCGCACGACATATGTATCGTTGAACACCACAGTTTACATTCGCAGTTTTAGCGATAAGAACCGTGGGATCTGCAACGCCACGCTACCCAGGTGAACTGCGTACCCTCGTGTGCGGTGTCATTAACGTCGATGCGGGGAAAGAGCATGGCAAATGGATCGAGAGTTTCATGATAGATCGCTACTACATAGTTGAAGCTGCGATGCTAAAGATACCCACTACGCAACAGCTCGCCTACATCGATCTCACATTTGGAAGCAGGCTGTGTCACGTTACGATGGCAGAGCATGTGACCTACCACAGCGATCACAAGGCAATACTGTGCCCGTGTAGATTCGCCCGTAAAAGTGTGAGTCTGCGCGTGTGATCCACGGCTACACGATCTAAAATAAAGGCTATGCGACTTAACGAAATGCGTTCTCATTCGACTTCAACGTTAAAAGAGATACGATCCTGAACACGTAATCAAATCACATATGTATCGCGTCGGGTCGTTCAGAATTTCTTGGTTTCGTTAGGTGGTTGGCGGCTTTGGACTTTCGCTTTGATACAGCTTCCATGAGAGCAAGGTTGGCGTTCAACCTTATCTTTCGTTAAGAAAGGGGCTTCGATCGTTTTTATTGAACATACATGTGGACAGGTACATGATAAGAGTAGCCTATTACTATATATACGTCACCTGTGCGAGTAGGTGTGCTTTCTATAGATGGGGCGGGTGCGCGTCCTTTCATGCATCTCGAACTGAGTGCCATTGTGTGCTCGCATTGACGTTCAGTACTGTCAGAGCTCCTATATAAAGGGTCGCATCTATACAAGAGTAGTAACAACCACGATTATTTCTTTCACGATTTTCATGTACTTAAATCGCTGTTATAGTCTCCAAAGAAGTGAACTGGGGTCATTATAATTACCTTTTATGCAGATCAAGCATGGCTATACACGTATTAAAGGTCCGAAGCCGTTGTTTCATGCTTAAGTGTAGTAACGTATTCAATCTGAATATATTACTACAGCTTTCGAACTCACTGAAAGGAAATAAAAGAAAAGAGCGAGGTGTACAAAGAGACCGAGTTGAACAAAGGATCCGCTTATCTAGGCATTTGCATAGGCGATGGGCGATGATGAGATGGAAACGTAAGAAAGTAGAGCGAGGAAGACAAAGGGCAGTGACGCACTATCACAGGAAATTACCATTATCATTCACAATCGCAGGACAGGATAATGTGCAGCACGATGACTACGAATTGAGGCTAAGCATTTTGCGCAGCCTTGACGTCACAGGGAACCGTAGCAGGGTATTCGTCACTCTCTGCTGCATGCGGTGGTTTATGGGATGGACATTTCAAAGATGTTTGTTGTCGTAGTTCCAAGCGGGGAAAGTGAGCGAAATCTCATGTGTGTCAAGATCGATCGATCGATCGATCAATCAATCGATCGATCAATCAATCAATCAATCAATCAATCAATCAATCAATCAATCAATCAATCAATCAATCAAATGATCAATTATTCATTCAATTGATCAATGAGTTGATCAACCATTCAGTCATTCAATTTATCAATGAATTGATCGATCAATAAATCAATTCAAATTGCACTTTGCCATTGCAAGCACAACTATTCCCGGAACCTTGGAGCGACAATACGTTACATTATTATAATTTATTTCTGTGACTGGTGGAGGTGATGAATGAGCGTCGTCCTTAGGTAATTCTTGTCCATTCATTGACCATGTGTTTAGTACTGTCTTGATGGTATGGTAAAACAGCGTTCGTTTAAATGGTCGCAGAGACGGTACAAGGTTATGATCTTTATACGTGCGATCCTTGAAGTGCATACGCAGTCGGAAACGCCACAAAAGCAGAAAGTTACTGTAGTCGGCACTGAGCTCACTGTACATCCACGACACGCGCCGCATCGCACCAGGGAGTGTGAGACATTAGGCGCCAGGGTGTTCTCTCAAGCACATTTCGATGTCAGTAAATCAGATGTAAGAGCGTTGAGTGCCGCACAAAATGTGATTACCTCGCTCGTAAGCTTTTCGTTTTGTCTCGTCCCTTTCGCGAAAGGATGGCCCACCCGAAGAGGGTCACAGCGTGCGAGGATTCGTTTTCTGACGAATTTTCATTTGCCGCTTTCTCATCCGTAAGCGAGAACCGCAAATGCCTTGTCGGCACCAAATTGCGCCATAACCCTGTTTGCGGTCTCGCAAGATGCCGTGGCGCCAATTGATGACGCATCGAAACAGAAAACCTAGTTCCGACCATTAATACATTTCGCTTATCGCAGATCCGGCGGCTAATGTTACGCAAAGTGGCGAACCATTGCTCAGACGAATACATGTTTTGCTTGGTTAGAACCGTCTAGATGCTCACGCTGAAGATACGATAACTTCTACGACTGACGATATCACAACTTCGATTACGAGTGACGTGAACGAGCGTGATGTTCGCGCAGAGGGACGAGAGCTGAGCCACTTCGCTACAATTGCGTGCAGTGCACCGTTCAAGACGATAGCCCACATATGGTCTTATGGGTGCCAGGTAATCAAAGCTTCCCAAACTACTACAGCGGACAAATGACATTTTACGGCTGTTTAAATAATAATAATTTCTGGGGTATTACGTCCCAAAACCACTATATGAGATACGCCGTAGTGAAAGGCTCCGGAAATTTCGACCACCTCGGTTTCTTTGCTGTTCACTGACATCGCACAGAACACGGGCCCCAACATTTCGCCTCCATTGAAATGCATCCGGTGCGGCCTTCTAATCAGCAGCCGAGTGCTATAGCCACTAGACCACCGTGGGCGGAATGGCTGCTTGCATAATGTCCATACATGTTTGCTAGTTCTGAATCATCACTCAATGAATGATTTGAAGACTTAAGTTTCCCATTGGTCATTGCATTCGCAGTATTTTCACGCTACATTATAGGAATGAGGGAGGCGGCTTCCTGTGGTTAAGCAACACCTAGAGGCAGTCGTACCTTTGCTTCCTATGGCTAGTTCGGACCACCAATCTGGTGTAGACCAGTAACATACAGGCAAGTAACCACACAACAGACCAATAACTGGATCTGGTGTGGACCAATAAGAGACAGTGGCCGTATGCGACAGTGGTTGTGCCCGTGTCGCGGAAAATCCAATGTGCGTACCACGACGTGATTCATGCCCCAAAGAAGTTAGCGTCAGGTGTACCTTTTCTAACGATGCACGCTACTTGGGCGCGTCTACAAGGCAATAAGCAAGGCGTTGAGGAAAAAGAACAAGAAGAGACGCGCAAAAAGACGGGTGCGGGAGAGAGATCTGTTATAGGAAATGCAATAGTTCCGCGTGTACCACTATCTGAACGTCTGTGCTCCGAGTAACGAGGCGGCCGGCGTAATGATTGCCGAACGCGGTCCCATCACAAATGTGTACAATATGGTGGCTGCTGCTTCTTGCGTCATTGAAGGTTTCTGTGTTTTATCAATGACGAAGTGAAGACTGGAAACTTTGCGTTTTTTTTATTATCGGTCCTTGAATTTAGAAAAGAGCCTTCGAATTACCGGCAGAATTAGAAGTTGTCAGATATTCTCAAAAGTGTTCGATCCTTGCGACCTCGTCATCAGGAGCAACGGTTTACGATTCATCAAAGTGACGTCTGATAACCCCTCCTGGTGCGCCGAGGAAACCCTCGCGCAACTTATGGATAGCTCCATGTTAACGCGATAGCGTTAGAGAGCTCGTTGCGCAGAAATACCGCCGTCGGTGACGGCGTCTCCGTGAGCGAAAAATAACAGCTCCGAAAATGGGCAACTATGTCCATCTAGCTGAAGACATATCAAGCAATATCTCGACTACCATGCTGAAAACATATCAAGCAATGTCTCGACTACCATGGCCGCTGAGACGGCGGGCGCGCCCGCCATTTCGGAGGCCATGCGACTAGAGCAGAGCATATATGCGGTCTCGTCGGATGCTCTGCATCCACTTCTTTAGCATTTCAATCTCACGACACCATTAAAGAAGTGCTGCAGTTGCCATTTCACCAACCATAAGGCGATGCTTGTTGCGGTTGGCCGGAAGAGGTCTCCAGAAGAACAAATCGAATAGCTGCCAGATAGTTAACGCAAGAGGAACGACAGAATGTGACCACTTACGAATAGAAGTGTCACGCCTACGCGCAGTTCATAATACAGGACCATGTGACTACATCACTGTACCAAATTTTCATGAAGTTGATATAAAAGTGCGGTTATATAGACCGAAAACCTCTACCGTTATTATAGATACGCCGCACGCGCGCGTGTGCGTGTCTGTGTCTGTGCGTATGTGTGCGTGTGTAACAACACACATTAATAAGTATGCACTGAGTGGTTGAAGTGCACACTAGGGGCCGGATTTCGCTATCGCGTTCAACTCTTAAAGGCGAAGCTTAAGGGTCCCCCAATTTTTGTTATAACAGCCAAACGGACTCTGTCCGCATCGATTCCAATAACCAAGTGTATCAATCATCGCATATGGTGGTTTGAGTGGAGCCTTAACCGAAATTACTAGCTACTATACGAGCATACGCAACGCGGAAATTCAAGAAGCGTGTCAAACGGTGATTTCATACAAAGCGAACAAAATCCAATCCATGTACCGGCCGTTTTTGGGGAAAAGTAAATAGTGTAAAAACGGTTTAAGTTGAAACCCTGTTTCCATAATGAGGACTTCGATTGGGAAGTAATGGTTCTTCGGAACGGAGCGATCAGCAAGGATGCTAGGGCCATTAGAGTTTGGTTCTCACTGCTGCTTTTTGCACAGAGGCAGAAGTAAGAGGCAGCACACAATGCCTTTGTTACTCGCTTCTGAAGATACATTTGTAAATAACATCGGTGGACTGTGCGGTCGAGGCCATGATTATTTTAACGGATACATATGGGTTTTTGTTTCAGCATGGATTAGTATTTCGGACGAGGCTTCAAGAGACGCACTTTGAAGTTTGAAGTGCTATTTTGGAGGACTGTGCGCAATTACTGGGGATTACTTCAAGCATGCGCGTAATGATGTGCATTATAAAAAAAAATACTGCCTTGATTGAAGTGCATGTGCGTATAAATTAATATAAGCAGAGTCATTTTATTGGGGTAATGTAAAACCATATCAAACTTCACTAAAGCGATAGTTAGTAACGTTTGTGTACTTAAATAAAAAACATATAAACGCCACCCCCCCCCACTTCACCCCTTCTCCTCTCTTTTTTTTTCTTTTTTTTTTTTGTGGGACATTTGAGTGTCCGTTAAAGCGGCTTCTTCTGTATAAAGTAGCTTGGTGCCAATGGCAAGCTTGGTGCCGAAGTTGCCAATAGCAAGCTTAAGCTAAGAAAAACCTCGTGGTGCGTTCGTCATATAGAAATTTGTTCCGAATAAAGCAACGAGCGAGAAAAAGGTTGCTTTCATTTTAAACAAAGAAACATGTACTAGGCGAAAATTCTTGCGTTTATCAACGCGTCACTAAGGGTACTGCTTTCAATATGCGACATTGCGGAGACCCCCGGTTCAATTTGCCCGAGTACTTTAATGCGCGGGCGGTATACGCCTGTACAGTTCGTTGTATCCAATGTCGACTTATTTCGTCCCTGCGGATTTATTTTTTCAGCGGTTTTCACGTGTTCGGCGTATAGTGGGAGAGAGAGTGGGAGATAAATAGGGTGCAAATGATGGGAAGTATAAGTGGACAATGAATATTGTCCGCCGCGGTGGTGTAGTGGTTACGGTACTAGGCAGCCACCCAAAAAAACCGGGTTCGATCCCGGCCGCGGCGGTCGCATTTTCGACGGAGGCGAAAATGCCAGAGGCCCGTGTGCTGTGTGTTGTCAGTCCACGTTAAAGAGCCCCAGGTGGTCTAAATTTCCGGAGCCCTCCACTACGGCCTTCCTCTCTCTCTCTTTCACTCCCTTTCCCCCACGGGCGCTTAGTAGTGCTCCCTACATGGGCTGCAGAAAACAGCGTCCTTTCCTAACTGAACCACAATCATCATCATGAATATTCGGTGTGCTTATCATGTGCGAGACTGTTATTTCTGCTTTACACTGCAGTTAAGGCGCCCGTATTCCTCGTCTCGTTCTCGTGGAATCGTGGAACGTGGTTTCATGAAGGCAAAAGGAAATTGACCAGAAAGAAGCTATCGAGGCGCATTAGCTCGTACTCTTGTTTTTGAATGTACGCTCGTGACACTGACAGACGCTATGATGAAGACAGGAGAGCACATACATTGTAAGCAGTTGTTCTTCATGATTGATCGTTTGAGAACAGCAGCTCGAACGAGGATAAGGAACAATACGGGCAAACGGTTCACCACGATAAGCCCCGCACTGAGTAAACGAAAGTGCCGCTGGAGTTTGCTGACAGAGACTTGGGATATGGTGTTATTCTTGCGCGTTGCGTAACGCACTGCGACTGAAGCGCTTTGAGTCGTCGGTAAATATTTACGCTGGCACGCCAGCGTACGCAAAGCGCGACGGTTTAAACATGGTGTCGCGACAAGGTATTTTCTCTCTGTTGAAGGAGCTCGTTTATTTTTCATGGACTGCGTCAACTCGCCGCCGAAGACAGCTTTAACCTCTCGTCGTTGCAGCGTGCACAGGACGCGAAGTGAAGCTGTGAGAGACTTCGCGGGACGGGACGATGTTGTAAGCGCAAACAGCTGGAAAGGAGATGGAATTATTGTTATTGAGTTAGTCAAGAAGTGAAAGAAGAGTATACGAGAAGTATCGCCAGGGAGCATTCGCTTTGTTATCCTATTAAGAAGTACGAAGTGCCACTTTCCAACAAGCCAGCCGTAGTCTTCTCTGGTTACATGCTTGGACAGTGACTAAAAAAATTGGTCTGTAAAAACAGTCCGAGAGAGAGAGAGAGAGACAGAAAGAAGCGGTACGGGTTAAACAAGGCAAGGAAAGTGGGGAGGGGGTAACCGTACTAGCTTACTAACCGTAATAAGGTTAGTAGGACTTTATGCCTTTAACACGCGTTCGCTCCCTAGCCAACTCAGCTCTCGTTTAGTCTCTCAACGTTACACCTAGCATAATACATTGTATTGCTCGCTGCGTCGTCCTCAGTATAAGTTCAACTCATATAGGGAGTCTCCAAGTTTCTACCTCGTCAGTTCTGCCCGCTGTAGAACGTAGGCAAGCGTGGCAGGGTGCGGCAAAAATTTAGGCAGGGCAAGAAAGTTTTGTGGGCGTGATCGCAATTAGCACAGGACCTCGCTAATTGGAGAGCTATGGGAGAAGCCTTTTCCGTGCAGTGGGCGTAGACAAACTGATGATGATGATGATGATGATGATGATGATGAATAA
The DNA here is from genome assembly GCA_013339685.2 of Hyalomma asiaticum. Lineage (NCBI taxonomy): Eukaryota > Metazoa > Arthropoda > Arachnida > Ixodida > Ixodidae > Hyalomma > Hyalomma asiaticum. The sequence goes on from CM023483.1 coordinate 66,913,055, forward strand.
GACGAAGAATAGGAAGAGGAAGATGAAGAAGACGTTGCGGGTTTGAGTGCGCTATATATAAAACGTTTTTCGCTAGATACCGTATTTCAGAGCGTGAGAAAGCGCTGAAAAAACTATTGTTAATACTTCACTTCCGTCGTACAAGAGAAATATACATTTGATGCGGCAAGAACTTTAAGCCAGAGGGGGATGAAAACGCCGCAACATTTGCAATACAGTACAACAGCCTGTGTACTTGGGTAAGCAATAACGTTCGGCACTATAGTAGCGGACGCGATCAGCTATTTAACGCTGGTAATGCAGTAAGCGGCAGAATGATCTAACCACCTGTGATGTGGGCGTGCACACCAAGTGTCCCCTCCTTATTCTCTGTTTTCTTGATTGATTCTTCTTACCTAACGTTTCAAGGTATATGCGCGTCTAGTTGGCATCCGGGCCTTTGATGATTTCTGGAGTTTTACGTCTCAAAACCAAGATGTGATTATGAGAGAGACGCTGTAGTGGAGGGCTACGGAAATTTCGACCGTGCACCTGGGGGTTCTTTAACGCGCACTGACATCGCACAGCACACGGGCCTCAACATTTCGCCTCCATCGAAATGCACCCGCCCCTGCCGGGATTCTATTCCGCGATCTTCTGATCAGCAGCCGAGTGCCATAACGACTAAACACCGCGCGGTGGATCATCCGCCCCTTTCTTTTCTCTGTCCCATTTCGTTACGCTTGCGAAAAAAATAATTAAAGATTAAACGAAAACGTGCATGAAACGGTGTATAGGAAAACTCGGAAAACGTTTGCAAAGCTAACAACGTTCTTCAGAAGAGCAAGGTCGTCATCTATGTCTTTTCGAGGATTTCAATCCACATCGGCATTCTACACTTACATTTCATCCACTTGAAATAACATGCCAATATTATGTTCTTTGGCGGCTGGGTCATACGTAAACATTATCGCAGCCAACAATATCGAAGTTCCTCATATAAAAATCGCGAGGGGAATTAAGTACAAAAAAGCTAGAAATTAATATGGCATACATACGAGCATGAATCGGCTTAAGACATCAATTAAACTAATTGAGTTTGTGGACAGAGCTCGGAAAGCTGAAGCGGCATACCAACAACGGTGTACGCGCAAACTGTTCATAGTAAAAAAAAAAGAACTTGTTGCACAAAGAAATATTTTTTTTTTTTGTAACGATGGCGTTCAAGGGTTGCAGCTTCACTGAGGCAGCAGAAAAGCCGAAGCGGTAGCCTCTCGGCAAGATTCAGAACTGCACAATCTAATTGAATTCTCTCGGCCGCGAAGGAATCTAGCGCTTACCGCCAAGGCACCCCCTGTGTCGCGGCCATAGAAAAGGAAATTTTGAGCTCCTCGAAACTTCCGCTCCTCAATCTTGTTCTCTCCCGTGTGGCCTTGGCTTTCTACCGAAATGAAATCAGCTTTAAGCGTTTATATTGCAAGTCTGACGCGTTTCTTTTAACATAGCCGATTTTATTTTTCTTTGTTTTACCACGGCATTGAATGTTCTCGGCAATTCGGCGCTTCAGGTGACTGTGATACTGTTTTACGATGTTTCAATACTTGTAGCCGTGTAATCAACGTCGCTTACAACTTCCCCTGCTCTGTTGAGAACCACCACAACAAAGTGGGTCCTTGAGAGAAAAGAAAGAAACGCTTCATTTTCTGACTAGCCGCACCTTGTTACCACCAAAATTTCCTTTTGAAATCATTTATTGAGACACGTACTTTTACAGAAAATAAGGTTTATGAGTGTTCTCAAGAATAAAAAAAAAAAGACTCCGGACTTTCTGGTATTAGGCATGTGGAAGCTAATATCCAATGCTCTGTACGTTTCTTTGGCCGTAATGGAATTGACCGTAATGAAAAGATCGAGTCACTTGTCGGACACGAGTGTGCTTACATGTATCTCGGCGTCAAAGAAATGCATCTTAGGTTGACTCTAAAGATGGCGAAAAATTACGTAATGACGATGCTTGATAGCTGAAACATGTCAACAATTAATTTCTGGGGTTTTACTTCCCAAAACCACGATACGATTATGAGATGCCGTAATGGAGCGCTCCCGAAAGGTCGATAACCTAGATTTCTTTAACGTGCACTGACATCGCATAGTACACGGGCCTGAACATTTCACCCCCATCGAAATGCAGCCGCCGCGGCCGGAATAACGGATGAATATTCAAGTATTGTTCTAATGAAGGTGGCGTACGCGGCCAATTCTATATCACACGATGCATGTTCAAGTTTTTTTTTTAATCAAAAATTGATACTTTTGAGAAACAATCATGCCGACGTTTCCACATATATGCTTACATGACAATTTGTGCGTTATTGTTACCTCTAGATAGTTAATATGTTGCAACAAGAAGTGCTCTCCAATGCTGTTACGGATTACTTTACGATTACGTTGTCACGATTAACGATAAAGGAACAGATTCGCTGTTCTGACTGTGTTTTGACGGCGCAGAGCTAGCTCGCATCGTAGCGTGCGCGTTAACTAAATTAATCCGGAACTCGGCACGTTCTACGATGAACCTCCCGAGCTTTGCACACTCATCATCATTCACTCCGTGGATATGCTGTAATTTTTTTTAATTGAAAGTGTTTACGAGCATGGGCGTACGCTAACCCACGTACACGCTGCTGCTGCCATGATTGAAGAAAACGTGTGCAAGCACTATGTTTTCGCCTCTTAAGCACAGATTTTGACGGCTCTCTGAGACTAAGCTCTTACGGTTTTAACGTTGAGTGATCGGCAAACAGCCGTTCCGGGAAGGCCCTTCACTTCCGCTAAAGCAAGAAACATTGTTCGACGTGAAGGACATCCGAACATAAGCCTCGAGGAGTTTGTTCTTTGCCAACGGCTAAAGTCCCGAGAGCAAGAAGCAACGACGCCCACTCGCGTCCGCTGTACTTCCGCTGGACAATGAAGCTACCTATTTTTTTTCTTTTATATGCTGCTTTCATTGTTTCGCGACAGCTAATTTTTTCTTCACATAATTGTAACCATGCAGAAAACAACGCGTCCACGAGCACAGCTTATATACTTGTACTAGTCATAACGCCACCGAATACAAGGATGTGATCCGAAAGCATTTTTAAACGCGAATATTTCTTTTGAATCTGGCAGCTTGGATTCCGTATGGGTTCAGATGTCGAAGAAAACTTGTCTTGTCATTAGGTAGTGGATTATCTTTCCGCGTCGCTCTTTAAGGGAGATTGCTTAAGCAAAGTGCTGAAGAAGATATTTAGAAAAATCTTTGAAGATGTCAGTTGAGTTAGTCATGTTCAATTGTAACTATTCCGAAACGCGCTTCAATTAAGTGGGAGAGCACGAGCCCATTTACGCAGTTAATTTCATAAAAATTATCGAGATTTCCTTCTAAGGGTTAAATGTAACACACGTCCGCGGAAGTTTCAATAACTCATGACCGACCGCAGAAGCTGCGAAAGCTCCCTTTATAATTCAATTAGCAATGAATCCACTTGTGTTTTCTGAAACCGTTCCATCAATGCGTAGTCTCTCCAAACGTAGGCGCAGAGGCAGTATGTCCCACGAAGCTTATCAAGGAACTTCAAAATAGTACGTCGCCGTGTAATAGCAACTGTTAACCTTGTGTCAGTAGTGTAGCGTTACCATGTCGAACTGATTCAGCATTACCAAGTTGAATGACGGAAACAATGATGAACAGCCTGAGACTGATGGAAGAATTTAGTAAGTGGAATTTGGAGCTTCGTTAAACAAACATTACAAAAGCGGCTATCGGTTTTGTCTGTTCTAGCATTTCGGTGATATTGTCCTTGTGTGCAAACTGTCATAACAAAAGTTATGCTAGTGTCTTTTTCATTTCTTCACTAAAGAAGTTACATGAACTCACATATTGTGCAGCCTCGCCATTTAGATGTATCAATAAGTGACAAGTGTTCAGATATGGGCTATGTAGTTGGCGATTACAGTAAACTTAACGTAGGGACAAAGTACACTAGAAGTCGCATACTAACACCGCACAGCGCTGCGCGGTGTCTTTTTGTGCCTTCACGTGTCCCTGCGTCGTTTCACACTACATCAGAGTTGCTCTGTCACGTGGGGATTACTGTGACGTTTATTAGATATGTGGTTTATGTTCTCGGTGGACATTGGTAGGAATTAGCCTATATTGCGTAACCCCTGCGAACAGACAAGGCACTGAAGGAGGCGCGACTTAATAGAGAGTAATAGCTAAGCGGCTCAGCGGGCCAGCGGGCCCAGCGAACGAGCGGAGACGCCAACTGCGCATGCGCGGCACGCTCGGACAGCCAGCGCATTTACGGAGCGAGCCGCTCGCCCGCTCATTTCGTCTCTTCAGCGGAGCGTGCGCAGCGGGCCAGCGTGCGAGCGTACTGCAAGATGGCAGCCCCCAACACAAGCGGCGGCGGCATGTCGTCATGTCATGTAGCAAAAACGAATATGTTTTCCCACATAACACCTGTGATCTAATGAAAAATTACTTTTGCGATATCCTTTTCGCAGTAACTTCAATTTATTCTACAGATAAAAACCTCTGCTCGATCGACAGTAACTCCAACATTGTTCAACAGGTGGCGCAGCGGTAAGTTCCGCTGAAAGAAGCGGGGCGTCGCTCAGCTATTACTCTTCTCTTCATCATGCGGTCCGCTGTCCCCTCCGCTCCATCGCTGGGCCCGCTGGCCCGCTGAGCCGCTGAACTATTACCCCCTAATAGCATCGACCAAGAAAGAAAGGAAGCAAACGTGAGCGTAAGAGCCAGCGGTGGCTTCCATGACAAAAGGTGAGCTTATGACAACAGACCAGCTTATGTGCTAAGAGACGGTATATTAGAGGGAAGTATGTAGCATTGTGAAATAAAGAAATGGGGTTCTTTTTACGGCTTTGAAAGAACGAAGGCTTAGCAAAAAGTAAAACTGAATATTCTCTCTGTCCTTGACTACAGACCTGTATGCTTGCAGTGACAAACGTTGACAATCATGAGGGCTTCTTGGGATTGCATTTATGCTTCTGACGGCAGAGGTTAGCTGCTCTGAACAGCTTCCTTAGCGTTTACTTACTTTGGTGAACGGTGACCAAAAAAATTCACAGCATATCCACGGAGTGAATGATGATGAGTGGGCGAAGCTCCGGAGGTTCATCGTAGATCGTGCCGAGTTCCGGATTAATTTAGTTAACGCGCACGCTACGAATCCTTATGGTTCAACTACGCACAAGTGAAATCTCCCACCGGCACTTCATTGCAAGTCAAGTGCATATATATATATATATATATATATATATATATATATATATATATATATATATATATATATATATATATATATGGGTGGCCGGTGAACGGTTCTCCAGCGCGAGCAGTCGGTATTTTTCAATCAAGAAACTCGCTAGAAGACGCTGCCTGCGTCAAGCTTGTCTCTCGCGGGTGAGGGCGCGTTCTCCTTCTTTGCGAGCTGGTAGTGCGTTCATCGAAGAAAGAGCGTTTCCATAGTCAATGCGCGCCTTTTGCTCTCTCTGTCTCTCTCTCTCACAAGGACAGCGGATGGAAGAGTGAGAGAGCTCGCGCGCCGGGATGCACGCCGCTCGCGCTCGCCTGGGCGCATGCCTCCCAGCGCGCGAGCTCTCGAGCGCGAGCCTCCCGGCGGCGCGAAGGTGGCTACATACATACATATACATACTACATACATCATACATACATACATACCTACACTACCTACTACTACTACTACTCTCTACTACTACTCTACTACTACTACTACTACTACTACTACTACTACTACTATACTACTACTACTACTACTACTACTACTACTTACTACTACTACTACTACTACTACTACTACTACTACTACTACTACTACTACTATACTACTACTACTACTACTACTACTACTCTACTACTACTACTACTACTACTACTACTACTACTACTACTACTACTACTACTACTACTACTTACTACTACTACTACTACTACTACTACTACTACTACTACTACTACTACTACTACTACTATACTACTACTACTACTACTACTACTACTACTACTACTACTACTACTATACTACTACTACTACTACTACTACTACTACTACTACTACTACTACTACTACAATATACTACTACTACTACTATATACTACTACTACTACTACTACTACTACTACTACTACTACTACTACTACTACTACTACTACTACTACTACTACTACTACTACTACTACTACTACTACTACTACTACTACTACTACTACTATATACTACTACTACTACTATACTACTACTACTACTACTACTACTATACTACTACTACTACTACACTACTACTACTACTACTCTACTACTACTACTACTACTACTACTACTACTACTACTACTACTACTACTACTACTACTACTACTACTATACTACTAACTACTACTACTACTACTACTACTACTACTACTACACTACTACTACTACTACTACTACTACTACTCTACTACTACTCTGACTACTACTACTACTACTTACTACTACTATACTACTACTACTACTACTATACTACTACTACTACTACTACTACTACTACTACTACTACTACTACTATACTACTATATACTACTACTACTACTACTACTACTACTACTACACTACTACTACTACTACTACTACTATACACTACTACTACTACTATATACTACTACTACTACTATACTACTACTACTACTACTACTACTACTACTACTACTACTATACTACTATATACTACTACTACTAATACTACTATACTACTATACACTATATACTACTACTACTACTAACTACTACTACTACTACTACTACTTACTATACTACTACTAACTACTACACCTACGCAGAGACCCACTTATGTGCTGAAAGACGGTATATTAGAGGGAAGTATGTAGCATTGTGAAATAAAGAAAGGAGCTTCTTTTTACGGCTTTGAAAGAATGAAGGCACAGCAAAAATAAAACTGAATATTCTCGCTGACCTGGACTACAGCCCTGCATGCTTGCAGTTACAAAAGTTGGGATTGCATTGTATGTTTCTGACGGCAGAGGTTAGCTGCTCTGAACTGCTTCCTTAGCGTTTACTTACTTTGGTGAACGGTGACCAAAAAATGAAGAGCATACTGCCCACGAGCGAACAAATTTGTTTCTATCTCATTGTAGACAAAGTCCATGTGCTAGCGCCTGGGTAATAGCTGTTTATGGTGCGTAGGAGATAACAGTCACGTGTTAGGTGTGCGTGACCTCGAGGAGGAAGCCTTAGAAATAATCTAGAAATGCTGTGAGAGCTTTGTAGACAAAATATTATATTATGCACTAATTACGATCTACTTATACGTGTTGGGATTTCTTGCAGAACTCACCAGCTTCAGACTTTCTATCTCACCACCCCAAAAACAATACTGAGCTAATGTTATAAACGAGTGCGTCCTTTATAGTACATGGAGCCGTGAGCAACGAAATATTCCCAAAGAGGTTGATGATGATAGTGTAAATATTCGTTTGATCGGTCTAATGAAAGTGCGGTAACCTGATGTCAGGTTGTCCTTCTTTTCATCGTGTCCGATGCGCAGTTCTAAGGGCACAGCCGCGCAGTAAAAGGGTACCGCACACTGTCTAAACGGGCCTGTAGTACGTTCAAATCACAAAACACGCAAACGTTGTTCTCTTAAAATGCTTTATGGAAACATTTCGACTTTACAACAACCGTACACTAAAGAAACTGTAGTCATGCGTCAGCTGGCTTGCAGGTTGTTCACAAAGAGTGTACGTTTTCGCAGCTTTGTTTTTGCACCTCACACGGATAAACATACGCACACACGGAGCAACCTCTCAGCCTTAAAGAGTAAAAATTTACGTCTTACAGGCATTGTCATACTTCAGTCAAACATCAACTAGAAATACGGTTTTCCACTATATTTGCGCAGACATCGTCGTTTGCTATGCCAATACATTACAATGTTTACATTCAAGGGATTTCCAATTTTATGTCGTAACTGCGGCATGGAAAATGCTCTCGACAAGCGATGCGAAGAATGCCAAGTCTGATAGAGCACGGACGCTACGAACCTGACAAGCTTTGCAGCGTGATTTTCAGTGGAGCGTGAACATGCTAACGGCGCTTCGAAGTACAGCGAGAAGCAGATGGGAAAGGCTAAAGAAAGATAAGCAAGAGCAGACGCACAAAAAGAGATCAGATGGAAAGGCCCCGTACCCGGACTCGAAAGAATAATGTAGGCAAGGTAGATTCCTGGTTTCTTTCTCATTTTCGTTCCCATGTTTGCTAAGGCACACCATGGAGTACTCGAGCGTGATGAAAAAACATCTTCTAAAAAAACTGGAAAACAAAAACAAGAAGAACAGAAAAAAAGCGCCTGCTTCGTTTCCCACCACTGCAGGGATCTTATACGATAGTGTTTCGAAATGTTCTGCAGAAGCGTTTCCACGGTGATACAGTGATAAGTTTGCATATATCGGCGCTGAGAAATGCTAGTTTTATATTATCATGGCTACGATAATCTGAAAGGCGTCTTGGTTTCTTTTTTAAGTTCCGTTTATGATACCCTACGAAACGTGGCCTTGTACTGTAAGAAGTAGAACGTAAACAGGCGAAAACAGGGGAAAAGGATGAGGAGGTCGCACGAAAGGGAAACGAAAAAAAAGATTAATTCAGCCATGCATTTCTGTTTTCAATGGAGGAGTGAATATAACACCCATAATAGAGTTATTTGCAACACCACGCTTTATTTCAGCCTGGTAAGTTCTGCATTATCCGTATTGCTCGAGGTTCTCCGCATCTGAAGCAGGAGTTTCAGAAAGGCCGAGGGAAATAAACTATTACACACGACCAATGCACTCACTCAACCAGCCTTAGTAACCCCCGTATTCACAAACGCACCTTCACTCAATGCTCCTCCTCGACTTCACCGAGTCGAGGCGCAGCGCCTTCCTCTCCTCAAGGAGCCGCTGGGTTTCAAGAACGACACTCGAGCGCTCCTCCGCCAAGAGGCTGCTCGAGAAACATTCCTTCACTTGAGTTACGAAATACGCATCTGGTAGCGATGGTGTACAGCCCAATACTACAATAAGTACGAGAATTTTCGGTTGAAATGCTAGCCAACGACTTAAAAATTATCACCTATTATTAAATACATGTTGCATTGGAAGTTATAAGTGAAATTTGAAACATTATCAGCTAGTTTCGACAGCAGGCGATGCTACGTTCATCCAAGCCACGCCAGAGCCGAATCCGCTGGGATAGCATGCCCGGACAGGTCCGGATGTGCGACTGTTGTTCGCGTATTGTGTGCGCGCGCCAGATTTTATCTTGATGTTCCGTGGTGCGCTGTGCAAGCTGCTTGTCGCATCGTGTCGTACCGACTCCAAAGGAGCGCTGCAAACATTGTACAACTACCTGAAGAAAACTACTCATCAACCCGTTTCCGCCGACATTGCCCATTTACACCAGCTAGCTTTTACCGTAGGACAGTGCATTACATTTCAATGGATACCAGCTCACTGCGGCATTCTGCCCAACGAAAAAGCCGACGAAGCAGCACGTAACGGTCTTCGATATCAAAACTATAAGCGAATCTCTTTCACCAAATCTGATTCTTCCCATATGGCTAAACGATTCGCTTACGAATAAAGGAACCGGCTGTGGAAGTTACCGACACGTCATCACCCTTTCTTATACTCAGTCGACCCAGATCCCAAATCAAAACTACAATCCAACATTCCTCGACATCTGGAAACTTTGTATCATCGACTACGGCTGAACATTGCATATTCAAACGACTTACGGTACCGCTTCCATCAGGAGACAAGCCCACACTGCAGCAACTGTGGCTCTACTGAAACCGTAGAACATATTTTATTTGAATGCAGAGCGAACAGTGATGAGCATGCGCTCTATGAACATTGCATGCAGTCACTTACACAACTCCCTTTATCACCTCAGTGTGTTTTAGGCCCTATAACTTGCCCCACACAACAGAGACGTGCGATGGACTTTTTGTTTACATATTTAAAAAGTATAGGTGAACTCGAGAGACTATATCCGTCGTCACCGTCATTCACTCATCATGCAACACATCCTATCACATCACTGCGGGTTGGTGCAAACGTGAAATATCATTGGACGCAATTAGACATCATAGTCAGAAACACAAAGCCCAACTTTTTTCTCTTTTCTTTTTCACTGTCTCTTGCACTTCTTTCTCTCCCCAAATTCCCTCCCCACGCAGAGTAGCATGTCAGCGATATTTCAACGCCGGGTAAATTCTCTGCCTTTCAATAAAGAGCTCTCTCTCTCTCTCTCTCTCGTGGCGTCCTGCTTGCCCTGACAGACGGCGACATGAGCACGGACGACAGCGTCACGCGCGACGGCGGTAAGACGACCGCACGGAGGTTAGTTTACACGCGCGAAGAGTGCGAATTACTGTGTAATTTGGTGACGCGCCACAGATCGGTAATTGAAAACAGAAACACCGACAACGTGTCCAAGCGCGCTAAGGACACTGCCTGGGAGAAACTGTTATACGGATGTGATGCTTTTATCCGGATGTGGGTGCAGTCTATGCACGCTGTCACCCCGGGGAACTTGGCAATTCGGTGGAATTCGACCATCGTCTCACGGAACCCGTCATCGGTGTCGGGGAACTTCACGACGGCTGGGAACAAATGCTTCGCGATCACCCGCGACACACGTTCGATGATGCGGCTCACTGTCGGCTGAGACACATTCACCAGGCCGCCGCCACTACTTGAAACGTGCCTGCTCCATAAAAGCGCAACGCAATCAGAAGCTGCGTCATTGGTGGAAGAGGGTGGCCACGGTTGCTGCAGCTCTCCTCAAAGGGCAATCAGTCAAGCAGCTTCTTCACGCTGCACTTCGTGAAGCGGTAGCGCGCCAGAAATTCGCTGTCGGTGTAGTGATCCATTGGATTTATCCGGTCGCTCAACCGTCGTCGTGGTATGGCTACGCAGTTTTCTACGTCGTCAAACAGCTCGTCGACGCGGAGCACATAGTCGACAAACGAAGCGTAATCCGCCATGATACTTCACTCAAGGAAAGCTTCAAGGTAGCTCTGGCCCTACCTTGACTATCTCAAGTAAAACGCTCGAGATTGGATGGATGGATGCTATGAGCGTCCCCTTTGTAGCGGGGCGGTGACAGGTGCGCCACCAGGCTCGTAAGAAGATTTCCTCCAGTCGAGGAGCGCTTCGAGTGGAGGGCGATATGTGAATTGGAAAACGGCCCTCAAGAAGCGTTTCGAGTGAAGGGTCGAGTCGAGGAGCGTTTATGAATACGGGGGACAGTCTCCTTTACGAACCGCAGCAGTCCATTTGCAAGCGTTTTCTATCTATCTCTTTCTGAGGGTCAAAGACTCAACTTCTCATCATAATTCGAGCATCTTATAAGCCAGCTAAAGCAGTCATTTTCAGTCCTGGGTATAGGGGGAGGAGGAGGAGGAAAGAAGGAAAGACATGGAGGTTAGCCAGTGCTCAGCTCCCTGTCTTTCCTTCTTTCCTTGGTGTATGGCGTCATATCTGTAATGCCCTCTGCAATGCGACTTGGGGCCCAGGGGAAAATAAATAAATATGAGTGAGGTCATGCAAACCAAGTGACCCTTATAGCTCAGCCCGCATTATTGTGAAGCTACCCTTGCGCACTGGTGCAGTCACGCAAGTAGCCACGCCTCATAAACGCTGGTACCACTATACAGTAAACGCGAGACAAGCCTTCAACCTCTACCATTATTGTTTTCTGAACGCATCTGAGACCCTGTGTCTAAATGACACGCAACGATCCGTTTTGTCATGACGTTTGCTGAAATGAAGATAGGCAGAGTGTTGATTTGTGGGGTTTAACGTCCCATAACCAGCGATAGGCAGAGTACAAGGTAGCAGCGTAGATGCGCTTCTGGTCTGTGCTATCACCCAGAAACGGCGAACGAAGATAACGCAGAAAGGAGTGGCGTGTTTTGTGGATCACTTTCAAAAGGCTGTCTTGAAAGCCCTCGGGATGCAGAATTGCGTTGTTAGAGGTTCTGTGTTCCAGGAGCCCTTTTCTCAACATAGTGAGAGTGTTCTTCACTTTCAAAACCATTTGGATTTGTGAACCACTTCAACGTCGTTGTTTGGATAAGAATTGGGATTGCTTGTTTTACGTGAATAGTTCGTGATACTCTGAAAGCAAGGCCGAAGCAAGTCGGGTACTGCTTGCTTTCACGTACTTATTTCTTTAAAGATTGCCTTGGACAAGCGCACGCGTGGCCGTTTTCAACGATCTACATAAAAAAATAAGTAGTTATCCTAAACACTGAAGTCCGATTGTGTTACCGAAAACTGTGCGATGGTCCGAGCATGAGGAAAGATGGATAGACGGGATACATAGAGCGTGGGGAGGGTGAACAGATATAGTTTCGGTTGGCCAGCCTTGCAGAGGTCAAGAGTGTGTGCGGATACAAAGCGAAGCATGGTGGAGGGGGAGAGATAGAGAGGGGGGGAAAAGGGCGAGAGACGAAAACAAACTATCACGCTATCAGTCAATTACAGTGGCTCTCACTGAGCTCATACCACAGCACATCTGCCAGAATTTGAAGAAGCGGGGACGTATAGCGGCTGAAGATCCTTCAGTTTATCGTATTTGATTTTAAGTATTCGTGCAAGCCTAGTTCTTTTGTGGTCGAACGCCCTATTTCGCAAGCTGCGCTATGCTGCTGAATGGAGAGACTAACGAATGAAGAAGGGGAGGAAGCATAACTAAGTTTGTGACCGGTTGTTTACACGGGAGGTTTGTGCGGTTTTTAGCTCGGGAGGGGAAATGCGTATAGAAAAAATAATTATGAAAAATTGAAATAGAAAAATAATGATGATGATAATTTTTCTACTAAACCTACCGGAGGAAGCATTGGCGTGGCGGTAAGCCAGTGGGCATCTCGGTGACTCGCAGTTGACGAAATTATTCAATCTTCGTACACTTAGAAGTTCAGCGTGTTGATAGAGCTGGTACCTCGTACGGCTAGGATGGATGAAAAAGAAATACTTCTCTCTTCCTTCTGGCCTTTTCGTGCGTCAGTGCTTTCCTTCGTCAGTTATCGGGCCTGTAGTCACTTTTTTTTTTCTATCAAACATCCTTTTTTTTTTCTTTTTATTTTTGAGGGCACGATAGGAACGCGAGGCTGCCACTTGTACGTTCATCGTAAATTATCGAGTTTATAGCGCTATGTGTTATAGCATATGATTAAATCACGAAAACACAGTCATTACAATGCAGAGAAACGACATCTAGAGGCTTATGTATGTAATGAACCCATAGCTCCAGCGCTTTTTGAAGCCTCATACTTGCATATCCGTTAAATACTAGCGCAAGTTCTTCTTTTAATACTTTGCTTTTTTGTAATAACTAATATACCAGAACAACATGCAATGTTGCTATCTGCTTCACTGCTTCAATATTATGAGGTCGCTCCCTGGCACTTCTAACAACTACTGCAGTGTCTCAAAGGCTTTGCAGTACGCTGTTAAGCACAAGGTGGCGGAACCAATTACTGGCTTGGAGGTCGCCATCAGGAATGGGTGAAAAAAAGAAAAAAAAACTCTTCGGTCATACATCGGGCGAACGTTAAGGAACACTCGATATCCAAAACTTAACCTGACTTCATCAGTATACGGCGTCTCCTAAAAGCACGCGCAAGCCTTTTATTGCAATATTGCAGAATAAATGTTTAAAAAGTTGTCTCGCGATCACCTCCCGCGTTTCAAGGATTCTGTTACGAACATCGAGGAACGAAGCGCTCATTCTCTGCCCACGTGTGCCACCGTGGCGGGTCAGCGAAGCTAACGATACAACTACAAACACGCAGGAGAGAAGCGTTAAAACGAGTCCCAAGAGGAAGAAGCCTTGATCTTTTGGAGGGGACCCGTAACAGGAGGAAAATAACCGGCTTTAATGACAAAGCCGTACAAGAATCTCTTTCAACATTTATTTATTTATTTTTGTTCGGATAGTAGCGTCTAACAATCTGGCTTGGCCAGATGACTTGTTTGCTGCTTGGTCTTTATGTCTTGCATCATTGTTTCTTAGTCAAATTTTGTTGCTTTGTCCTCCTTCGTACAAGACGGCTCTTAAGTTGCTGGAATCTGCAGGTGCTCCCCTCGTGCTAGGGGTGTAAGCAAAACATGGTAAATCCTTTCTAATTCCCTGAGGCGTCAGCCACCGCACGACGATAGTTTGCTACCGATGTGTGTGCTACGAATAGGGTGGCAGAAAACAGAGTGCAGCCAGCACGAAGCAAGCTATAATAAGGTAGAAAAGAAGAAATAGAGCAAGAAACAAGCAAGCAGTGTAGAGAGAACTAAAACAAGGAAGAAAGCACAAAGGAAAACAGAACTACTGTTATCGCGATGGTGGCCCTATTCTTCCTTCGCGGAAAAAGCGTTTAAAGGAAGAAATAGCGAGGATGTTGTCCGAGGTCGTCCTCTTACGCTGATATGCCGTAGTTAGTCCGGCATGTGCGTTAGCCTTGAGAGGTGTTTTTACAAAGTAAAAGCGGAGTTGAGATTTACGTACCCTGTCAGCAAATTTATCTTCCCTCATCATCTTGCAGCTCATATTTGCAGTGCAGGTAATACGTTGGAGCCCTTGGGAGGAGCGAGCTCAATGAGAATCTCATTTTTTGTGGTTTATTTTTGCAGAGAGAGATGAGCAAGGGTGAAAGAGATGATGGCTTAAAAAAACAAAACAAAAAAACGCGCGCACACAAATTTATTTAAATTGCTTTAGTGCTTATAATACCTCTTTTATAACAACAAAAATGTCATAATGCTCGCAAGTATAGAAAAATGTAATCCGCTATGATGCTCAGCGAGTCAGTGATAGGAAATTAGATACTTGCGATAAGTGTGCTAATTTCACCCCGGAGAGTTCTCTTTTTCTTTTTATCATAAATACCACTAAACGTAATTAAAATTAGAAGGGTGTGGCACACTACTGGTGGACGGGACACGGGACACAGTGCATATTTGTGTGTGTGTGTGTGTGTGTGTGTGTGTGTGTGTGTGTGTGTGTGTGTGTGTGTGTGTGTGTGTGTGTGTGTGTGTGTGTGTGTGTGTGTGTGTGTGTGTGTGTGTGTGTGTGTGTGTGTTTAATGGGAATGGGGGCGAGAACAGTACGCGTGCGCGTGAGTTTGAAAACTGAGGTCTGTTCTCTTCATACTTACGTCATTTTTCAGTGATGTTTTCTCCAGTACAGGGCAGCCAAGCCCGGCACGGTGCTCTAGTGGCTATGGCACTCGGCCGTTTATCCGAGGGTTGCGGTATCCAATCCCGGCCGCGGCGGCTGCATTTAGATGCAGTCGTCGGTGGTCGAAATTTCCGGATGCCCTCCACTACGACGCATTATAATCAAATTGGGGTTTTCGGACGTAAAACGACATAATTTAATCAACAGGCTCACCAAATGGGCTCGGCCTTTCCCTCATGTCTCTCCCTCCATCTCACCACGGTCTCACTACTTTATCTCTTCCCAAAGTATTTAAGGTAACGAACCGAACGTGCCTATGGTTGAACCTCAATGAATTAAAATAATTGTGATTCCGGGGAGCAAAGACGCTATTTTCTGCAACCCATATCGGAAGCACGGCTACGTCCTTGAGAGTTAGGAGAAAGGGAACGAAAGACCAGAAAGGGGAGAAAGACCGTAGTGGAGGACTGCGGAAAATTTGACCGCCTGGGCTTTATAAAAGTGCACTGAGAGCCCACAGCACACGGACCTCTATCATTTTCGCCTCCGTCGAAAATCCAATAGCCGCGGCCGGGTTTGAATTTGCGTACTTTGGGTCTGCAGTCGCTTGAGCATCATGACCACTAGACCACCATGGCGGATCGCACTGAATTTTCTTGCTTCCTACTCTTGATTGGTGGGTTGAGAAAACTGGTCATGAAAGGTTTTTTACGAAGCCCCATGGCAAATTTTGGTTATTCACTAGAAGGTGTGATAGTCGGTCTCGGCACCATTTTACCGAAATATTAATTTTAGTTCGGCTCATCATAGAGCATGTCAGAAGAAATTCAACTGTCCGTTGTCATGCCCCTCGGGTGGCAAGCTTAACTGCAAAAATAAGCACTCTCTCCGTTTTCCCGTAATGCAGTGCTGTAGCTCTACCAGTGCTGGAGGATATGGAGCACGTCATGGTCCCATGACGATCTTTACAGCTTCTTTTGATTCTTGTTCTATTTTGCTTTATATTTGTCGTAGAGAGTAAGTCACGTGACATAGTCGGTAGCGTTCCACATTCATAGTTACCACAGTGCAAAAAAAAAGAAGAGAGAGACACATGTAGAGTACAGAAGAGCGCTCGTTTTTTGTTGTTGTTGTTGTTTTGCGCTGCCATAACTGCGAACGTATGCCAAAAGGCCAGCCAAACACGCTTCCGACATTTCACGACCAGTCCAGCCGAGCGCCGCTCCACCGACTGGTCACGGACGCTGGCTCTTGCATGAATACGTGCGCGTTACTTCTCACCTTCTCTCGAAACTTTGCACCCGCACAAAAAAAAAAAAAAGCGGACGTGACGCTCTGTTGAAAATTTAGACCGTCTTAGGGTCATGCGAGCGTTTCTCTAACTTGCAGAAACAGTTATTGACGAGTAATCTACGTACCATGATTGTTTACTTGCAATGGCCAAGCGAGGTGAAGGGTACTTTGATTCTGCGTTATATTGTTTGTGGGAATTGTTTTACTTCCTGTGTGTACCGTCAATTTTAACCTCATATAAGAAGGTTGTTGTTATGTTGGGTTTAACGTCCCAAAACCAGCTCTGATTATGAGAGACGCCGTAGTGGAGGTCTCCGGAAATTTCAATCACCTGGGGTTCTTTAACGTGCACTGACATCGCACAGCACATGGGCCTCAACATTTCGCCTCCATCGAAATGCAGCCGCCGTAGCCGGGATTTGATCCCGTGACCCTCGGATCAGCAGCCGAGTACCATAGCCCCTAGACCACCGTGGCGGGGCATATATCAGGAGTAGTAGTATGCCGTGCGAGCCGCAAAAGGCTCGCTTTCTTCGCTTGCGGTGCGCAAATGACACAAATGTCGATTCTAAAAGTTGGCCAGAAACGTGCCGTTTTTGTGGTTAGCGCTAAATAAGCTATACTCTAACTTTGCCAGGCGTACCGTTTACCACGAAGTAATTGCTTATGTGTGTGTAGCTTAGTACCCTTGTTTATACACGATGGTTGCCTTTATTACGTGCAATGTGCTTCATGCTTCAGCGAGCATGATGTTGTATCAAATGGCCCACCAGACCGCATAGCGTGCCGCCTTACTTGATGGTACCATTTTCATCGTGGAAGGTGGAGCTGCTTTTGCCGCTTCAAGGCGTTTCTTCGGAGTCTGCAGTGGGCGTTGTGAGGAATGGAGCATGAAGAATTACTGAACCTTTTGGAGACAAGAAAATTGCTTCATCAATCATCGTCGAAGGGACACGACATAACGTCCCTTAGGTTGCCGACACATTAGGCCAACTTTGGTAACGACATCGCTGATGATGCCGCTCGGTCCATCGATGAGGACACCCACTGAGTTCAAATATCCTAGCCGAGAACAAAATGTGCTAGGGGCCTTCGTTGACTTGCTGACACGATGTCGTAAGCCTTGTGGAGCTACCCCGAGTTTCTGGAACTGTAGTCTAGTAAACTCTGTTCATCTAGGAGGCTGCAAACTCCATCGAATCTGTTCTGCCGTGACGTAACAGTATACCGCGCCGTCTGTTGTTCGGAGATGCTCTCACGAAAGCCTAGCCGTTTCGTATTGGAACGTCAGCCAGCTCCAGATGTGACTCTTGCAAATGCGAAGAGACAGTAGAAGACACTGCATTTCTGCAATCGCATGTTCACTGAAGCTTATGTTATTCGCACTACATCAAACCAGCTAGGCCACAGGCCATCTCCAGAAGAAAATATTCTCGGACCACGATCAAACGCTTCACAGGGCAGCAAAGCGACGCGTGCGTTGCTACGGTTCTTAAAATCAACTGGGCATCGCTCTCGATTGCAGGCGTGTAATAGACAATGACACAAGCTGGAGCATGATAGCACATTTCACCATCTTTTAACGGCGAAGCTGTTTAGTGCTCCTTTATTAAATTCAATTCAGTTTTCCCATCTTACAGTACAGATGGAGGGGTTGTAAGTAAAAGCTGCTCAAGGGCAGCTTGACAAGCCTGCATACCTGGTATATCCGCACGAAATTATTATCATCATCAAATCAGTGTGCGTGTACATCTATGTCTTGCAGGCGCACGTCTTTCTTCTGTGGTCCTCACGCTCTTGTCCCACTACTGCATGACAGTGAGTATAGTATATCAATCGGTGGGAAAGAGAAGGTAGGGCCTGCAAGAGAGAAAGAAGAAGGGAAGAGGGTATAGTATAGCATAGTCTTGTACAGTGTGGTGTAGCAAGGAGTGGGAAAGGGAACTGAGGTGAGGAAGACTCATAGGAAGACTCATGTGAGGGTGAGCAGGAGGAAAAGGAGGAGGGTAGAGGGCGGTGCATAGCGTAGTATTGTGCAGTGTAGTTGAGCAAGGAACGGGAAAGGGAGGCGAGGGTGTGGAGGAGGGAAATGTGGAGTGGAACGCCACCATGCAGCAACGCTGTATCCTCAACCTTGTGAAACATCAAACCGACGAACATCGCTGTGTTTAAGACCTCCACGACTTCGCGCGGGGTTCGCCATTTTTTTCCCTTTTTTCATCCCTGCGTTCCCTTTCGGCAAAGGGGAATTGTGAACCGGACGTCCGTGTGGTTAACCTCCCTTCCTTTCCTTCTCACAAATTCTATGATATACTCAAATATTTCGAGAATTTTGCCAATTTAAAAAAAAAATTGCCGTAGTCAATTCCTGCTTGATCTGCGCCTCCTTATGACTTCCTACAAGACAATCCATTATAAACGAAAGAAGAGGTTTGCATTGAGGAAACAGTCCTTTGTTGCGCTGAACCAAATAAAACAAATACAACGAGGTGAAAGAAATTGTACTCGGGCATTATTTAAATTTTTAATTGAAGTGTAATACGTATGACAGTAAAAGGGAAAAAAAAGGCATCTAAGCGGACAGAAAGGCTACTCGCCGCCTTAGGGACCAAGCACAGAAATTGTGCGACCGTACGGATTTCCCCATTTTCTCAGAGGTGCACCCATCGCAACACGTTAGCAAGTAAATAGATTTCGAAATAGGATAATAATAATATCATTTCATGTAGCCACTGTTCGTGCAGAATTGACAAGCAAGGTAGAATTCTAAGCATTCCTTCAACGAACATCTGTAGCCGGTTTCGGTTTTTTTTTAGCTCGCTTATTTATTCACGTAAACAAAAATTTTTGCTTCTGTAGGTTTACACGTGCTAGCACGCCATACTGCACACACATCGTTGAAAGAGCTTTTTGAAAAAGCTCTAACCGGGGTAGTTGGAATAAATATTTAGTATTATGGTTCGCGCTGGACCGCAAACGAGACCAAGAGGCGAATGATTCCTACCGGGCTTCAACATATAATGGATAAAAATAAAAAATAAGAAAGGAAAGAAAACATAGCAGCCCCGGGCATGAAAGTTTGAGTCGTACATGCCATTTGCCTTCGCTGCAGGACCCCATGTTCAGTAAGTAAACTTCGTGGACATTCAATGAATGCCAAGACAAGGTGGTGGCTCCATATATTTTGCAGATGTCCCATTTCTAAGGTGTTTCTATACGAATAACATGGCGCATCATTTCTAGCGCTGCACGAAAATTTTTGTTTGCAGAAGCTGAAATCGCAAATACACGGAAATTTTTCGTGTATAAGTTTCTAAGTTTTCTAGTTGACGGTGTCTAAATGTTATAATAATGTAATTTGTGTTCCTAGTGAACTTCGAACAAGAATGGTGGGCAAGGAAAGATGGCACTGAATCATGGAAATCGGGCAACAGAATTTGTACATATCGTGTATTTTGTTTGGTATCTTTTTCTGATGATCAGAGCTGCTAGGCTAGTTACTTACATCGATGAGTTGTGTATGTTCACGTAGCGGGGTGCTGAATGATGGACGTGAGCTTTACGTTTCCTTTATAACGTATAGCGAATAGCTTGACAACAGGGACGGTCGAGCTCATGCTCTATAACTTCTTGTACGACATCTACAATAATATCTTGAAACCCGTCAAAGTCATATTTAGATCCGTCTTAGTTATCGCTGCCGCCATGTGCGGTGAATGTGTTCCTTAGCTCACAATTGAAGTCGGAACGTGCGAAAATGTCTACCAGCAGGCACTTTCTTTCTTTCATTCTTTCTTTGTTCCTTTCTTCAATATTTTAAGCCCTTACTAACGGCGCACTTTTGCTACACAAAGAAAAGAAAAAGAACACAACACGGGGGAAACTGGAAAATAGCGATATAGGACTCAGCAAAATATCTTAAGAGACGAAGGAAATTAAATACAGACAAGATTATGCAATGTAATTACTAGAGCTTAAAACGCCAACGTAATAACGCAAGTCATGCCATTGTGTCGCGATACGTGGTAGAGATTGCATTATGATATAGAGACAAATTGTAATTCACCTACAAAATGTGAACGTCACAGCAGCGTGAGCTAATAATAAGAGTGATGTGGTTTTACGCGCGCAAACCAAGTATGATTATGTGGCACGTCCCGTGGCGTAGAGCTGCGAAGTAATTTTGATGGGTTTCATTAAGAATCACCTATATATATATATATATATATATATATATATATATATATATATATATATATATATATATATATATATATATATATATATATATATATAACAGAATTGACGATGCGCCTCTTAGAGAACGACGGTCAATTCTGTTATAAACTGGCGGCAACCCCAGATATTTCTGCACATATATATATATATATATATAAATATATATATATATATATATATATATATATATATATATAGGAATATATAGTATATATATATATAAACAGAATTGACGATGCGCCTCTTAGAGAACGACGGTTTATTAAGTCAACGTTTCGGTCGGCGCCCGATCTTTTTCAGACAGCATGTCTTGAAAAAGGTCGGGCTCCGACCGAAACGTTGAACTTAATAACCGTCGTTCTCTAGAGGCGCATCGTCATTCTGTTATAAACTAGACGGCAACCAAGCTATTTTTGCATATACAGTCCTAACTAATATATATAGATAGATAGATATATATATATATATTATAGATATATATATAATATAGATTATGATATATATATATATATATATATATTATATATATCATAGATTATATATTATAAGTCGTCAATCGGCGTAGATCCTAGCCGGAAAGGAAGCGCGCCTTTGAGTCTTCCCGTCCAACCTGTCAATTTTGGCTGAGCAGTGTCGGTTGCCGTGCGTTGTGATAGGGACACCATATATGATGCTTGGACAGCCTTGCTTCAAAACAGTGAGCAAGATGAACTCCTCAATGACTTGAATGCGCTTTTGAAGCGACCTGCCAAATGCTATAAACAAGCAATGTGAAACTCTTGACGAAGTAATTAGTGAAGCTGCGATAGGCATATTATGGCCCATTCTGCATAAAGAATGTATATGCGAAGAAGCTTCAGCCAAAGTTCTCTATTTGTGAGATCTCGTTGAGATAATATACAGAGAATAATTTTGAAGCGGTTTCGGTACTCCCGGCTTCATTTACCTAAGGGTGTACACATCCACTCTCCATGCTGGGCTTAAGCGACAGTTCAATTACTTTTGCAGATGTTTTAAGGTCGGTCTCTCCCGAATTTCAGAATTATTTTCTTGCGTGCTCGATTTACGTTTGAAAAACAGCTCACTCTATGTGTTTTTAATTCTACATGATAAACAAGACATATTGGAGCGTTTATAATATTAGTTGCACAAACAAAACAACAGCGTCTGGTTGCAGAAGCGCGAGATATTCTCATGAAAGACATTGACTTATAGCGTCAAGCATTTCAAATCAAAACAGTATATTTCAGAGATAGTGTTTAGCTCTTAGTTTTTACCTGCAAAGTTTCCATTAAAGCTCCTTAGATCCAAGTTCAGAATTCTTTTCTGTAATTTGTCTCCCTTTCAGTTCTGCCGCATGAAGGAACCAGGAAACATCCACTAACATTGAACAGCCTGACTGCTGATTTCACTGGACAGCAGCGGAGGTTTTTGTAGGCAGTGTAGATATCACTTGCGTAGCATTTACGTTCAATTTCTTTTAACGAAATCGTAGGGCACCCATGTTGCATTCATTGCGGTAAAGTAAGAATAATTAAGCCCCAGCGCTAATATTAAAAAGGTACAACAAAGCATGAAGTATGCCTGACCCAGCTGTCCCTGCTCTTTTATGAGGCGTTGACGAAATAAAAGGACAAATATTTTTTTTATGCGGAGACGCACTAGTTAAGTAGAACTTGACGCAATAAAAGAGGCACGATGTCTAAGGTTTATGGTCTTGAGAAAAAAAATCTCTTCGATCTATTCCTCTGAGTTTGTAATGGTTGCTTACCCGGCGGCTAGAATGCCAGTTATTCTAACATTACAAAATAAAGCTTAAACTGAACATCAGCATACAAAAGAATATGATGTAGTCGGCACAAGAATGATGCCGCATTAGTATAAATTTACCTTTTTGCACAAAGCGGCATGACTAAATATGTCGAAAGCTCTCTCAGCTGTGAACAGAAGAGGTGCCCTCGGTGCAAAGAATGGGCTTTACTCTGCGGCAGGGGAAACGATGGTAGTAGCCTATACGATGGGCAAATTTTGGCTCGGCTAGCGCTAAGCGGGCCCTACCCTTTATTCGCCAAGCCGGCCGGGTGGCTTTTCAGTGGCTTTTCAATGTGATGCAGATGATTGAGGGCAACTATGACTTGGACTTGCGCCACAACTTTGGCCAAGAGACGCCGCGACAGAAGACAGAGTGGCCTACTTAAAGCCTGCACCTAATAAGTATGAAAGACTCGTCCGCTTGCCTCATAATTATACGCTGGGAAAGGGTTCTTGAGATGAAGCAAAAATTATATAGAAGCGTGGACAATTCTACAGTATAGAGGTCGTTGTCTGCGACAAGCATGCTTGTCTGTTTCATTTTTTCTTTTCTTTTTTTTTTGGGGGGGGGGGGGGGTTGCAAAGGGATGAAATAAAGGAAACGTGCCTACAAATAGAAACTGCGTGAAAATCTTCTAACTGTAGTCCCAGTGAGATGTGACTCGTGAGTAAAGAGCGTTGCTCAGCTTCATGAGAATACTGACACGTTTCTTCACTTTCGCCTTCAGCGTACGACTGTGTAGATTACACATCAAAACGTTTCTCTTCGGTTCTATCAACCTATAATTAAACGAATATCTTGTACAGATAATGGTAAAATTAGCATGGTGCAATAAAACGGAAGCAACGGAGTGCGCATTGTCCAGTTGGTGCTTGCTGCTTCCTTTCCGCTTTTTTTTTTTTTCATGTTCCAATTTTGCCAGTACGTGTGACCTACTAGCTGAGAACAAAAACTAAACGGTAGCAGTTGGTTTCTATACTGGAAACGCCACTCTATTTAAACTAACTGCTGCTGTAATCGTAGCTGAACATTCCTTGCGTTCTTCTTGAGTGGTATAAGTGCGCCAAGTAAGACAGAACGTAAGCGAACAAATAAGAAAGTTGTGACAAGCGCTGCTTTAAGATTGTAACATGGACCGTGATCAACAAGACGTCCCTTTAGAAAAAACAACAAACACATTACTCAAAGACGTTTCAAAGCAGACACTGTTAAATAGGTCTTCATGTAAGAACTTCAGGGGCCGGTACATGTGAAGTGACGCGCTTTCGCTGTTTACAGGGAGCGGTATTTTGAAGGAAGTGCGTGAACTCTCTTTTACGATGACTTCAAGACGCGAAAAATTTACACAGACGAAACACAATAACGGCGCTTGTCCTTGTCATTTTTGTGTTTCGTCTGTGTACATTTTTCGCGTCTTGAAGTCATCATGAATGGTCACTAGCCCAAACAAGACTTCTGATCCAGCATCTCTCTTTTACATTGTTGGTTTAACTCTATTTCTTTCATTTCATTTCTTTCGTACACATGTACCTCAGCATCCTCACTTTCTATTTCATATTTGTGCTGCATGATATTGCTAAATCGAGTCGACGACGTATCCCTTACCTCAATTTCTGGGCTTCAACTCCACAACGGAAGAAAACATGACAATTTTTTTTTTTAGAGCTTCGTTTTTCTTACAGATCAACATCAAAGATGAGTAAGTGTCGAAGAAGCCGTGTAGCTTTCAAGTGTCATTTCAAGATTCTCCTCTTTTGTCGCCTAAAAGTCGAGCTAACTCAACGAGCATTTATTCGAGAGAACGCTTTTAGGGAGCCAGCCAGCGTTGACGTGGTCACCGAGACGTTTTTTGTCAACAAGCGACTGGAACTGTGGCATCATCGCTTGTCGAGAAGCGCGTGGAACGAGTGCACGGAAAACACTCGGACCCGAACGGTTTCAAAGTGCCGGAGAAATGCAAACAGAGAAGTCGTCTCCAGCTCACCGAAACCGGGAGTAGCTTGGGAAGGCGTGTTAGCACAGGCTGAGGCGAAAGTTTGTGGAGAACAGGCTGACTTGAAGCGCAACTTCGAGTTGGCCTAAATGAACGGTGGCTACGGAGGACGTCAAATACGGGCCGCTGAAAGTTTCCTTCGTATTCGGGGCGTTTGAATATATTCACAGCCACTGCCTGCACATCACTGTGTCACTACCTCAGAGACACTACAATGGCGCTTTAGTTTATGATGTATTAGTCAGTTACGCATCTTCAATAATAAGAAAGCCAGTCACATGCCAGGAAAGGTGTCTGTGTAATTCACTAGAGAAATACAGATTGCGACGTCTCTATAAAGTTACTATACTAAGGTTTCTGCCTGTTCATGAACACCTTAAGAATTGCACGACTTGGACTAAGTTGACTTTCGGTACACATTCCCATTACCGTGATGTGTTTAGACAGCAATTTTCAATCGGCATGCAGACAATCTGGCCCGGGGCTAGCTGGTTTATTGCTCAGCAGGCTATAAACAATTTATCCAGTTAGCCAGAGCATGGTCTACATTTTGAACAAAATCCGAAAATGTGCCTACTGGTAAACATAACAAACGCGTAAACCATAGAAAGCTGATCGAGTTGGTGAGTCTTCATTATGCAAAGAAAAGCCGTCAAACACGGACCCAGGAGGAGAAAAGACGGCAACACGAACGACGATCAACAGTGGGATAGAGTCAAAAGCCTTGTCACGATAACGTGAATGTTTAATGCTAGCGATGCAATCTGAAGTGCAGCGTGGCGTTATTCTTCCGGGACAAACATAGTGGTCGATCGCGGCTAGCTTAGAGCGCCGACTGGTTTCAGGTTAGGCTGAGAACAGTACTTAAGACCTGTACGGTTTTGCTATGGCAATCGTTTACGACTGCACCTCCGAGAATCAACACGCCATTTGGCGGCGAACTAACAGAAAAGGTTTTCCTGTTATTTTTGCAGAATCTCTAGAAATTTCACCCTCCACACGACTTTCACTATTCTGGTCGGCTATCCTGATCCAATCGTCGTATAGGTAGTTCCGGTGGCAAATGTCTCCCCAGGGTGTCGCAACGGACCTTTAAGCACTCCTCGTGGAACCTAACTTGACGCCACGATTCTGCGCACAACTATTGCACAAATCCTACTGGCATGTCCAGTGGAAGGTTGAAGGTTGAGTACGTCAAAACCACGACCTACGAATAGCATTTAACAAGGCTAAGGAAGCATGGTTGTGCAGACAAGTATAGGAGACCATGGAAAAGGGCTCAGTCTAGCAGTAATGAAGCTTAGAACGACAGAAACTTGTGTGAGTTGGTAACGGTTTATTATGCCAAGGAAAAGTCATACAAACACGGCACAAGAGTAGATGTGCCGTAACAATTGCGGCATCGCTAGCATTAAACAATCACATTGTGGTGTTAAAGCTTCTGACCATATCCGACCGTTGTTCGCTGTTTGTGTTGTCTTCTCTGCTCTTGTGTCCGTGTTTTCACGCCCTTTCTTTGCATAATTTGAAACACAAGTTTAAAGAAAAGAGAGGAGGGGGGGCCGGAGAAGACACTCCTCGCAGTTCTTCAATGTCAGTGATGCTGTGAACAGAACTGCTGTTGAATTTTGATACCGCCCATGCATAGCAGAAATTTCCAGACTCTCGCTTTTGCTGTTGAAACTCCTACCCTTCACATATATATATATAATATATAATATATATATATATATATATAATATATATATATATATATATATATATATATGTATATATATGTATATGTATATATATGTATGTATATATGTATGTATATATGTATATGTATATATATATGTATATGTATATATGTATATGTGTATATATATTATATATATATATATATATATATATATATATATATATATATATATATGTATATGTATGTATATGTGTATATGTATGTATATATGTATGTATATGTATATATGTATGTATATATGTATGTATATATGTATTATGTATGTATATATGTATTATGTATGTATATGGTATATGTATATGTATGTATGTATTATATATATATATATATATATATATATATATATAATTTTTTTGACGTCAACAACATTCAATAAGTATCCTTAAAAACCTAATGAAAGTTTTAGGACGTTTTAGGCCTTGTCGGCACCCGTTTCATTTATTGTCAAAATTCTGTGATAATTTTGTTTTAGTCCAGCAGCAACTATTGCAGCATTTTTTTCTTTTTGCTAAGCAGAAGCATTAGTAAGATATAAAGACGACACCGCGCACGTGACAAACACATGTCAAGAAAGTCGCTTGAAGCGAACTTCGTCTCATAACTATGCTAAAGACGGTGCTTCGAAGAGAACGCAGACATTCCTTTGGAACTATGGAAACTAGCTATTTATGAAAGCTGGCGTTAGGCAGATCCCTTCCCAAGTGAGTCTGCACCTTCGCTTTCGCGCTTCTATTGCATACGTTCCTAAAAGAAAGAAAGAAAGAAAGAAAGAAAGAAAGAAAGAAAAGAAAGAAAGAAAGAAAGAAAGAAAGAAAGAAAGAAAGAAGGAAAGAAGGAAAGAAGGAAAGAAATACTTTCTCGCTTACTAGTGGCCACGAAGGCAGGAGAGCTTACATTCAAAAGTAGTAAAGAAATAAAGCCTTCCTTTATTTAGAGAGCTGCTTACATTCAAAAGTATTAACTTGAGAATCCTCAAAGGTATTCGTTGGCCGAGGTTAACAGCTTGAGCTAGCGCATTTGCAAAAGTTGACATCACGTGGCACAAATGTGGGCAAAAAGCGCAATTCATGAAGCGCCAGGGCATGGCAACTCATGTGACCTCTTTTTTTTTAGTTTTTCTAATATTTTAGGACATCCGTTGGCATTGGAAAACTTTGCGACGAACACCTAGTTTGTTTGGTAATTGACTTGCTCTCGGTTTGTCAACCTCCTACCGCAAATACTGTTTTTCTACACCAGAGGATTCCCCTGACCAAAAAGGAAAAAGAGCTCCAGCAAAGTGAGCTTGTTTTCGAAGTGTTGCCTTAAAGAGGCGAGTGATCGAAACAAAAAGGAGGTAATGTTTCCCGGAAAGAATTACTTGAAAAAGCGAAAATTCGTGAACGTGTTTTTGCATGACAAAGTGCCTCAGAACAAACTAGGCTGCGAAAGACTTCCGCACTTTTCGTGCGAGGCCCGCTCGGTTGAAAAAGCAAGGCAAACATTGGGCGAACAAATAGGAAACTTCTGTTCTAGGTCCGAATTGGGTCGAGAAAATGTGCGGTTGGTTCCTTCGCTTGTATTTTCTATTGATTATTGGCAATCTTCTTATTTTGTGTGCTTGTCCAGTACGAGTAGGTTCTTTGCCTTCACAAGTTGAGCGAGATTCCGAGCGCTTGCTGAGACTTGTCTTTCTTATTCTTTACCTTTTTTTTTCGTGTACTACATGATAATTGGCGATACAATCCTCTCAACTCTCAGTTATGCAATGAAGATGTAGATTTATAAAGGCACCATTGTGTTCTCGGTGATGTTGAGGGAGTGATTTTGGAGGATGTAAATTTTCAGCGAATTCTTGAAGCCAGATATTTCTTGGCCACCTATCGATGTTTGACAATAACGAAATCTGCTAGCATTCCTTTGAAGGAATGTTGTGCATTCGTGCAACTGTGATAGTAAGGCTGCGTTCAGATGGTTGCCCACATTTCAAAACGCCTTTTTTTTTCAGTCATATATTCATAGGCTTTCACTCCTAGACTTCTCCTGCCCGCGCACAAGCAGGTGCGGCCGAGCCCGCACCTTTTAACCGCAATAACGATCTGAGGTCAAGCTTCAGGGTTTCTGTTATGAATAGAGGATGTTGTGGCTTTTTTCATTCTTTAGGTAAAATTGGCAGTGAACCCTTTAAGCAAACAGGAAGGGCAGAGACAACTCTCCAGTAACGTTTAGTTCTTTCCATTCTGACTGCGTTTCCTGCGCCTTTCTGTCCTTGTATGCAGTGAATAACCGAAATGTTTTCTCGAAATACACAAATAAATGTGAAGAGACATTTCAGACATAAAATGGTGCAACAGCGACATTTTTTCTCATGCTGACCATCACATTACATATGTGAAGTCATATGCGCTTACAGTGGCGACAAAAGAGGGTTTTGCAGGGCGAAGTCGTATAAAAATTATGTACAAACAACAACGAAATACAGCTTCAAATGTCCCAAACACTACATTGTAATCGTCATCATCAGGAAGGTGATAGCGGCGTTCCCCTTAAACAAACCAAAACACAGCACGTGTCAATATTGTGTTCATCTACTTCCTGCCACAGTGCTTCATTTCATCTGATACCGGGCGTTCATGTTGACTGGTTCTTTTTGCTTTCGACAATGTTGGGACACCTGAAGTTCAATCATTACAGC
Source organism: Hyalomma asiaticum (assembly GCA_013339685.2). Classification (NCBI taxonomy): domain Eukaryota; kingdom Metazoa; phylum Arthropoda; class Arachnida; order Ixodida; family Ixodidae; genus Hyalomma; species Hyalomma asiaticum. Next base: position 66,942,093 of record CM023483.1, read on the forward strand.
TTCCTACTAACTATATAGGTCATGTTTCTGAAATTTTAACCATTAATAATTCTACAGTACGGCAGCGCTGGCCGAGAGCCTGTATAGACGCCTGAATTGGAGCTGTCCGGACCATGCAGTGTGGCACATGCAAAGCGCGTCGATGTGGTCACGGTCAAGGACAACGGGAACTGAAATCGATAGTTGCTCGATGAGGGTGGCTAGCCGGCTCCTGACGTCCGGCTGGCGATAGCCATTGTATTAACGTGCTTGTGTTCTGTTCATTGCATTCACGTGTTGCCCACTTTCAACAGCGTGTGTGTGTGTGTGTGTGTGTGTGTGTGTGTGTGTGTGTGTGTGTGTGTGTGTGTGTGTGTGTGTGTGTGTGTGTGTGTGTGTGTGTGTGTGTGTGTGTGTGTGTGTGTGTGTGTGTGTGTGTGTGTGTGTGTGTGTGTGTGTGCTGATAAGACGTGCGATGGCAGCCTTGCATGTGCGATGTCTCCGTCCTAATGTCGAAGATGCGAGTTCGAATCCCGGCCACGGCGGTCGCATTTCAATGGAGATGTGCAAGAACACCCGTCTTCTTAATTTTGTGTTAAAGAAGTTTGTGGTCAAATAAGATTTATGTGGTCAAAACATAAATAAATAAGGATACCTTTAAAACATAAAAGGGCGCAACAAAGATACTTTTACGTGTTAGAATAAGAGGCGGTCCATGTTAATCCGGAGTCCCTCCACTGTGTATTGCACATAATCATGTCGCGGTTGTGGCACGTAAATTGCCAGGACTATTCAGCGAATACTTATATGCATTAGGAATTCGTTATAAGAAATCTTAGAATTTTTAGCGTCCCACAGCAAACGAAGACATGGCTGTCCTATTGCCTAACGTCAACGTTCGTTCCTCTCACGGTGAAAACCGTCATAATAATTCTTCCCAAATCGCACAGTTTTTTATTCTTTTCCACGGAAATAACTTCGTCGAATTTCTTATATAATTACATAAGCCTGCTTGCTAAATTCTTCAATCACACTTGAAAGGATCAAATCCAATTGTTTTCGTGTCGCTGCATCTGATTTTAATTCTATTTATTCGATTCCTCTAAGTCGTGCCGCCAAAGGCGTGCAGTGGCGCGAACTGAGCACGGAGCGCCCTCGTCTCTGCCATACCTATACACCTCACGTTAAGTTCAGTCGCTCGTTGTTTTGGATGTTGCGATAGAAGAAGGTGAATCGCTGAAGCGATCAAGTTTGATAGAGCGTATTTCGAATGCAAGAATCAATCTTCGACTTTTCTACTCCGCGTGTGACGATGATGACTTGAGATGTGCCTTCCTCTCTTCGCTGACGTACCTTTCATATTCTTGATCCTTGCGTCAAGTGAGAACAAAGACTGCGTTTTAAAATATTTTCAAGTTATAATTTTACAGGAGTGGCAACTCAATTCGTATCCCTTTATCATGTGCTCCATTTATTGCGAGCGCTTCTACAATACCACTAACAGACCCCCCCCCCCCCCCTCTTCATTTTTTTTTCTTTTACACATTCCTATTCCCTCGGGAAATTCGCTGCATACTGTATACTATGTGCGCGTTATATGTGTATCACATGCGATGATTTAGCTATTACGTGGCTGTTACGGCATCAGCCGTGAGAGCTGTTCCACATGGCAGGAAACGCGAAAATTGCGGGGACTGCAATGAAAAAAAAAATGGTTCTTTTGTTTCCATTTTCTGGTTTCCCATATTTGCATAAAATAAACAGGAATATTTATACGCTTCTATGCATAATTCTATTTCGGAGATCTAATGATGAAATACAAGCCTTTGAAGCATTTGGCGACAAATATCCTTGCGAATATAAAGATATTGCCGGCTTCCTACGAATTCACGCTGCAGAATATCGACGCATTCATTTTCGTGCTGAGGCGCACTCTCGCATACACAAAAAAGGAAGGATTAAAAATCAGCGTATTTCGTAGACATTGTGTTCCAGATGAATATACGGCGATTCTACAGGCGGCGTTATGTTTGGTTTTGTTAGAACGCTACAGCACTGCGATCGCTATTCTATTAACAATTGTTGATCGTTTATCTCAAACACTACGACTTTCTTCATTTGCATCAGAACGTGCCAACTAGATAATCTTCATCTTTATCTGTTAGGTTTCTATCTTGTGCCTTGTATCTTGTCCCGCATATGCCTTCCTGAATACCAGATAACAAACTAGGCATTTATCTTTCGTTTCGCTCCCTTGCTGTCCGCATATAATTTTTTCCCTATTTCATACCACCTTATCGCTTGTAAGTTCCAGTATCATTATCATCATCATCATCATCATCATCATGTCTGCGCCCTCTGCAGGCCAAAAGCCTTCCTCTAGATCTCCAATTATCCCTGTCCTGTGCTAACTGCGACGAATTTTCCCCCGCAAACTTCTTGATCTCATCTGCCCACCTAGCCTTCTGCCGCCCCCTGCCACGCTTGCTTTCTCTAGGGATCTACTCTTTTACCCTCACTGACCAACAGTTATCTTGCCTTCGCATTACATGCACTGTCTATACCCATTTCTTCTAATATTGTTCCCTGACCCACTCCGCTCTCTTTTTGTCCCTTAAACTTACACCTACCATCCTCCGCTCCATTGCTCGCTGTGTAGTCCTCAATTTAACTTGAATCCAGTATAATACGTGAATGGACAAAGCATTTGAGCAGATGGCGAAACGACAAGACTAGACTGTCGCATTGCGGGATCTGGACGGTTTGCTATCTGAGAAACACTGTCGGAGTCCGCACCCGCCAGCGGCCTCTGTACAATTTAGTCAGCGGTAGGTCTTGCAAGTTAGCGTGTGCTTGCGCAATAAGATTTTACCAACTGCCATCTTACGCCTTTTTTTCTTCGTCCAGAGATAATTAGTGTATTGCGCATAACGAAGGTTCCTAGTCTAGACTATAACGCACTAAAATAATAACACATCGCAAACTACACTAAGACAGCTCATTCATTTGGAAGTTTCCGTTATGTAAGGAGTAGCGCTTAGAGCGTGCTCTGAGGAATTTTTAATTCTCAGTGTAATAGAACTACGGCAGGGCATACGGAAAGAGCAGAGGAACGTGACATTATACCCAAACGCTTCATTTCTAATAGGTGAAAGGAAAACATTCAAAATCTTTTTTTTTATCTTTTGTCAACGCTAATTAGAATGTAGACCCTGAAACTTCGCGGTATTCTTACGCAAATAAACGCTGCTTGAGAATGATATCAGCAAAGGTCCACTGTCAAAAGTTTCTCAACTCCGACAGAACGACTTATTATCTTATCAGTTTGCGATATATAGCGCAGCTAAGCGAATGCCATTAGCACCAACGCCTGTGCAGAGATGCAGGCAGCAGCATACTAGCTCAGGCTTCGACCTTCTAATAAATCATGCCTCTCTCTCTTCCCAGTACCGGGGTTCGGTGGCTAGGAGGTTCTCCGGCGGAGCATGAAACCGTTGTTCCATTACTGCGTTCGGCGGACGTGGTTCGCTTCGTTGTGGGAGAAGAGCAATAAAGCTCCCGTTCTCATATTTTCTCGGACGTTAAGCAATTCCAGGCTGCCCAGATTGAGGCGAAGCCATTAATTAAGGTGGCGCTCATTACCGCAATGTTGTTTCGGAATGAGTTAAATCCACAGAATCATAAATCGTCCGTTGGCGCGCTAATGATTAACTGCAGGTGCGTATCGCTGCAGGTAAAATGCGGGATGGACAATAACAGGAGTAACGAACTCGTTCGTTCCTGTGTGAGAATTCCCTTTGCTCTTAAACTGCGCTGATTAAATATGGGCGCGAAGGTCCCGAATCTCATAAAACACGCGCGTTGTGCGGGATTAAAGTTCCTAGTTCGGGCCCGGCGCATGGTGAGGCGAGAAGTGAAGCAAGCGCATGCACGCAGCTGACGTGGTGTCGGTGGGCACGCATCCTCCTGACGACAAAGACGAAAACGAAGAAAAAGACGAAAGCTTTATCTAAATGACACACTTTGATGTAATCAGTATATGCGAATTGGAAAAATTTTCATTTAGGCTAGGCGTCAAGTTTTATTGTAATGTTTTTTGTTATAGCGCAGAGGCACACAAGGGACAAAAAAAAAATCCACAGCATATCCACGGTGTGAATGATGATGAGTGGGCGAAGCTCCGGAGGTTCATCGTAGATCGTGCCGAGTTGCGGATTAATTTAGTTAACGCGCACGCTAAGAATCCTTATGGTTCAACTACGCACAAGTGAAATCTCCCCCCGGCACTTCATTGCAAGTCAAGATCCAGTGCATATATATATATATATATATATATATATATATATATATATATATATATATATATATATATATATATATATATATATATGGGTGGGCGGTGAACGGTTCCCCAGCGCGAGCAGTCGGTATTTTTCAATCGAGAAACTCGCTGGAAGACGCTGCCTGTGTCAACGTTGTCTCTCGCGGGTGAGGGCGCGTTCTCCTTCTTTACGAGCTGGTAGAGCGTTCATCGCAGAAAGAGCGTTTCCATAGTCAACGCGCGCCTTTCGCGCTCTCTCTCTCTTTCTCACAAGACAGCAGATGGAAGAGTGAGAGGGCTCGCGCGGCGGGAGGCACGCGCCGAGGGCGAGCGCGAGCCTCCCGGCGGCGCGAGGTGTCTACATACATGCTACTACGGACATACTACTACAGAGGAGGGAACGACCCACACCCTAAGGAGCTTCGCCCCTAATAGGACTTACGTGGACATTATTTTGTCCCTTGTGTGCTTCTGCGCCATAACAAGAAAATCGGAATACTAACATGTCCGATAAGCTTTCGTTCTTTCTCATTGTAACACGGGAGAGGAGTGCCGGTAGTCTGCCGGTGCCACACATAGTCTTCTCCAGTAACCTTTGCACCAACACATCATCATCATCATCATCATCATCATCATGCTATCTTATGTCCACTGCAGGACGAAAACCTCTCCCAATCCTCGTCCTCCTTCAAGTTGGCCTGAAAGGCGACACCAACACAGTAAACAGTAGACGTATTTTTGGTTTTATTTTTGTTTTTGCTATATCTCCGGCTGATGTTCGAAGGATGTGCGACCGGTTTCATTGAAGCCGCAAACACCATAGCACCATGGCTTATTCATATTAATGCGAATACAATATCATAGACGCGGCACGATAGTTCAGCTGGGACAAGCAGGAGTTCTTTTTTTCCTTTCGAATCATACCTGTTCGGTAGCATTCGTATATTGCACAAATTTACTCGACAGCAAAATAAGGTCGTGCGGCAAGTCACCCTTTCCCCGCCTTTGTTATTTCTGTCCTTCATTTTTTTTTAAGATTTGACAGAGCCCGTACGAAAGCGGGGATTGCCAACGCTGCAAGAAAAGCAGGAATTCATTTCAGAGGGGAGCCCACGTATTCATCAGCCCAATGTCATGGCCGACCTTGATAATTTCGATTCCCCGGTTTGACAACAATGGCAAAGGAGGAAGCTAGGGCATTCGGTGTCACGAAAAATGAGACATCTAAAAAGAAACGCATTAAGAACGTAGGCTCCCGCCGACAGACAGACAAAGATCAGGTTTTTTACGCACAGCACAAATCAATTCTATGAAAAAAAAAAAAAAGAAGAGAATATTCCGTTACGCGTCCTTGTAGAACGACTAGTGCACGATTCGAACCTTGAGTGAAATGCGCCCTTGATATTTCGCGACGTCAGCACCGTTTAATGCCCACCCCCCTTTCCTAAATAAAAGAAAAGAAAAAAAAATGACGGAACAAGCTATGGCGGACTAGCACTAGAGAAAATTCCGTTAAAGGAGAAAAAAAAAGGAATTATTGCTATTTTTATGCTTCCCTGCAGCGAAATAAATTTGGAAGTACGCATTTCCGCATGCCACCGACGGCTGCACGGTTCTGTGGTGGGATATAATTGAGTGTACGACTATTCGGGCGGCAGAGAAATTGAGCGTATCCTGCTGAATGGTGGAACCACAACTGCTGCACCCCACGCACTCTGCTCGGTATTGTGCACTCCCCGCGGCAAACTCCAGGTCTTGGACCACAATTCATAGCGCTTTCTTGAATCGAATATGAAGCGTGCGCCGCAAGATTTCATTTGTACTTTTTGAGATGCGGGAGCAACGCACGTACATTGAGCGAATCCATTTCCCCTCCCCCGTAATTAAAAATTTTTTTTGGCAAATATAATCGCGGTTCCGAAAAACACCACTTATAATACGGCTTCTACTTTCGTTTCAAAATAGCTGAGTCTGTCCCACTAAGGTTGGAAATCAAGCGATGTCACCATGCAACATAAGTACTTCATCAGCATATTGACAAGCATCTATATCCTATTACCGTCTGAGCTGTAAACTGCCTGCCTACATAAAGGCGTTAAATACCGGTTATAAAAAATTTACCCAGTATGAACTTTTCAAACAACGATGAAAAAGTAATTTTTCCTTTGCACGAACGCATAGCTTTGCATCTGAGAAATGTGTGCATTTGAGAAATCGACGCACACTGCCTTCGTCTTCCTTTTCTTCTGCTTGAACATGTGCGCCCGCCAGCTGCAGTTTTGTCAGTGTAGTAATGGTGGTGGTGGTAAAAACATCTATTGCCGATGTGTGAATGCGGGGGCGGAGCCCCTACACGGCACCTGGGTGCTCCTTCACTGTGAGGAGACACCCTTACAAAGCAAGGAAAGGCCTTGAAGCGCAATCCTCTTCATCGCACAGGAGATGATCCTTGCGATGATCGAGAGCAGAAGTGCTGGTCATGATGGTCTACCAGTAATACACCGCCACAACCGGTGATGGGGAATGGGGAAATGTGGGGCACGTGAGGAGGATGCGCAGAATATCTCCTGGTTTGCCACCAAGTTTACGTGAAGAGGAGAATTCGTCAGGTATTGGGTGTTTAGTAGTATGGGGTATGGAGCGGTACGTGTTACAAGCGTCGCCAATGTGCATCCTGCGTTATGGTTAGGGAAGAGGCTGGGGTGTGTATTTTCTCCGTTGGTACCGTTAGTAGTACAGTAATGGGCTGAGGCCATGTGCGCAAGAGGAGAAACAAGCACTCATGCCAACGCCGCCCATTTGGCGATGCATAGAAGCGCACACTCGCTTTTGGGGACCAGAACTAATGATGATGATAGTTCTTGCGGTCGGACGTTTTCATGCCGTGCTTAAAATTTTCGCTGTTACAAAACAAACAAACGCAGAAATATAGAACGAAAGAAAGAAGGAAGAAAAGAAGGAACGAGACAAGGAATGAAAGAACGAAATAAGGAAGGCAGGAATGATGATTTCTGGGTTTTTTTTCGTCCCAAAACCAGCTATGATTATGAGAGACGCCGTAGTAGAGGGCTCCAGAAATTTCGACCACCTGGGGTTCTTTAACGGGCACACACATCGCACAGCACACGGGCCTCAACATTTCGCCTCCATCGAAATGCAGCCGCCGCAGCCGAGATTCGATCCCGCAACCCTCGGATCAGCAGCTGAGTACCGTAGCCACTAGACCACCGTAGCGGGGCAGGCAAGAAAGAAGGAAAGGAATAAGATATTATTTATCATAATATAACAGTAGTTTGTACGCGGCTGTGGACGTGCCAATGCTCATGGCGACGGCTGGAACGAGATTGTACAATGAAGTGCAAGATGGCAACAGTTTGGCACGCATAACCAAGGGTGGCGCTGCTGGTCATTTTTGCAGCGGCTTTCAGGGTTAACTTAAAATACTATTCCCTCTTTATGTGGTACAAGCACGCTCGTTCCCGTCAATGTACGAAACCTCCTCCCAATTTCACCACAACCGAAAAACCTTTTCCGAGCAGTAAACCGTCCCTTTGGTAATTCCCACAAGAATAACCTTCAGCCTCTGGTGTTTGAGAAGGACTGGATGATGAACGCGTCTCTACAGCGGTATAAGTGCGCGAAGTACGCGCCTTGGTAGGCACTTTTCTATTCCTCAATATATTTCGGACTTCCATCTCCTAACCCAGTGCAGAGTAGTCAACCAGACTCAGCCTACAGTTAACCTCCTCGCCTTGTTTTGTATTTTCTGTCTATAACGTCGATGTTTCTGGCCTTTCTATCTTGTTCAGTTCCCATCTCCTACCCCCACGGACGCCTAGCCGTCCCCTCCTTAACCGAATAATAATAATAATAATAATAATAATAATAATAATAATAATAATAATAATAATAATAATAATAATAATAATAATCACCGGAAGTTTCACCACCTTCGGTTCTTTAACGTGTCCAGACAACACAGAGTACACGAGCATCTAGCATTTTTGCCTCCACCGAAAATGTGGCCGCTGAGGCCGGGATTCGCTCCACAATATTATGCCTAAAAAATGACAAGAAAAAAAAAAACCTTGAAGCTGTGCTTGAGACGAGCTGTTTCAACTGTCGCGGTTGCCACATTTAAAAATAAAATTGCCAAATCACGTGCATAAACTGGTTGAATGCATGTCATTACGCGAAGCAGCATGTGCGTCAGCGTGCCTGAAATGCAGCAGCGGACGTAATGTCTGGCATTTTTACAGGGCACACCTACGTTATGTACGCGTCGTGAACGCAGTACTGTCATCATTACACAAAACGTGACGCTCTTCGAAAAAAAAAAAGAAAGCTACTGATTTTCTAGACTGATGATGACATAAATAACCGTAACAAGAGCGTGAGTACTGAGACTTATCTGTCGAAACGGCGTAAAGCAGTCGGCTCCAGTATGCGTTCAATAATCTCATTCTTTCTCAGTACAATGTCCGTAGCACTTCATCACTCCTCGAGTGCCTTCGTGCGCTGAAATTAAAAATATGCGTCTCTCGAGAACGCTTTGTGAGAAGCCATCTTATTGATTAGGTCGTGGGTAAAGCCCTTTCTCGAAATGCATGCCGTAAAGCGAGAGGTCTTGAGTTGTAGTAGGAAAAAAAGAAAACAGAAGGATCTTGCTATTACTAAAGTGTCTCATGTTCTAACAAGCGTGAAAGGAACGGCGCTTATTCATCTCGACAGCAGATTGTTCACGAGGGAGCTCGAAGCAGTGCTATCAATTTCGCAGGCAACGTCAAGGTCGTACATTTATCTAACAAGCTTAAGGCCACTGAACAAGGCAAGGACGACGGTATTGCACAGACGCCTCTCAGGGAAAATGAATTCGTGCTTAAGTACCAAGTACGCCGCTACATGGGTTGAGAAATTCGTTCTCCGCCTTACATCAACGTCATGGACAACGTTAAACTAGATGGAGTTCGAGGCGCCAATGAAGACCAAGACTTAGAGCACGAAGAACACGTGCTTTCTTAAGCCTGATCTTATTTCGCACAAAAGACTCATTCTATTATTCCATCAGCTAGCCTAAGATTAGACGTTATCACGACAAAGCGGTGAGGGGACAAAAGGCCGCAACGTTTGCAGTCATTGAATGTAGCCGTTTCGGCGTCCCTGCGGAAGAGAAAAACGGAGGAAAAATTAAGAAGGGGTGGATATGAGAGGAAGGGGAAGTGGGAGCATCGATTCTTAATCGGCAACATATCGGTGATGATTTCTGGGTTTACGTCCCAAAGCGTGATCTGATTATGAGAGACATCGTAGTGGAGGGCTCTGGAAATTTAGACCGCCTGGAGTTATGTAACGTGCCATGAGATCGCGTAGTACTCGGGCCTCAACAATTCGCCGCCATCGAAATGTAGCCGCCGAGAACGGGATTGGATCCCGCGACCTTCCGATAAGCAGCCGAGTACCACAGCAACTAGACCACCGTGGCGGGGTTAGGACGTATCGGTGGCACTCAACGTTACGCTTATTGTGCACACCGATGGCATGTGACAACATGTCTCTTCATTCCAGTTAGCGAGTACTTCATCAGTGTGAGCTAGCCTTCGTGGCTGCGCTGATAGGAGGAGCACGGTTAGCGTATCGCGCGCAGCCGACAGCTTATCCGCCAGAGCTAGTCTTACGCTGTTTACCGTGATATTTCCCGAACGTTCATCAGGTCGTTGTTTGACCGAAATCAAGCACACACCGGGGCTACAAAGATTAAATTGTGCTCCACGCGTTACAGATTGTGTGTTTCGCGCCGCAGCTCCATATTTCGCGAAAGCTTGCCTTCTCGTCAATAGGGGCGTTTTAATCGAAGTACCCAAGGCTAAACAAAGGAGCCTAACCAACATCTGGCCGCATAATGGGCGTGAAAACAATTAGCTGCACCTCGGAAATCGCGAAGTGGGTATGAAAAACCTCGCGCAATTAGCATGACTCGTTTGTGGAGCTCGTCAACTTCTGGGAGTTTCATGAAAGAGCTTTATGCCGTCCTCCCGCATAATGTTTAACCTGCTGAATAGACGCTATGCGAACATATTCGGCGGCAACCGATTGTTGGGGTTTCGCTTATTGTTGGTGTAGGAAAGTAACTACGCGGTTCTACGAACGCGTAGGCACAACATAGCACATTAAATTCGCGGGCATAACATAACTCGTTAAAAAGAATTAAGTATACTAATGTAGAAACAATAAACAAAAGAAAAATAATAAAGGGTATAATTTAAATGTTTAGTGGGCATGGTCATATAATTACTCATTAACAAAAGCTCCTAAATGTGGAAACGCATTCCTTGCTAGTTTTATTTTAAACGTCTAATGTTGATATTATTTGCTGTGAATACCGAACGAGCTATCTTAAGAATGATGCAAGACAGTGATCGGATGCGACCGAGTGGCTTCAGCTATGCGTGTAATTTCCACCGTCACCGCGATCAGGGTAACTGGCTGAGAGAAAATTGCAGCATCGGCCTTGCAGAAACCCTGAAACTATGCGACAACGCAGCTTAGCGCTAGAGAAATATGTTATTGCGTCAAACGACAGATGCAGAATCAATAACTTTGTCTTTAGCTTAGTTCTTGCACCGACGTTACTCCAGTCGGCCAAGGTTGTTCTAAGTATCAAACGATGTCTTGACTTTGCGCAAAGGCCGAGGACGAGACTATATTAGATTTCTTTTTAAATTACCGAATTAGAAAGTTCGAAGAATGTTGAGAGGACGAAGTTTAACGAGGTATGAGCTGAAGCTATTACGTATCACGGTCTACGTAAAGAAAACTTAGCAGGTAACTGCTCACTGAATCAGGCTCTTAAACGATCACACTGAGTGATGTTCAACTCTGTGCCATGAGAGAGTCATGAAGATTTAATTACAAATTAGCTCAGTCGGTCGAGAATGGATATCAGCTAATAAATTATAAGTGCTGGGCTTTTACATGCTAAAACCACGATATGATTACGAACCACGCCGCAGTGGACTGCTCCGCAAAATTTTGAACACCTGAGGTTTCTTAACGTGAATCGAAGAACGCGCAATACACGGGCCTCCTGCATTTCGCCTCCGCCAAGAATGCAACCACCGCTGCCAAAATCGGATCCGCGTTTTTTTTTGTATCAGCAGCCGAACATCATGACCGCTGCAACACCGCGGCGGACAATAAACATCGGTTGTACTTGACTCCACTTCAACTCTCTTGTGTTCTTATCATACGCTTAGCTGCGCTGCAGTGTCATATTCTTGCAGTGTCATAATATCTCTAATTTGCCCTCATTTATAGGGGAATATCACAATTACATTATGAGCGATGTCACAAAGGAGCACTCCATGGAGTCTGACTACCGGATAACCTTTCTTTAGGACCAACTGCAGCGAATTTTCGCATTTCACCCAGCCAGTGAGAACTCAGAGTCGAACTCACGGCCTCGAGCGCTGTTTGACAATCATGCCGGGTCGATCGCACACACACACACACACACACACACACACACACACACACACACACACACACACACACACACACACACACACACACACACACACACACACACACACACACACACACACTGCGCATATAAGATGTTTATGATCACCTAGAAAAAATGCAAAGGAATGAAAAAACTGCAAGAAAATTCAATTTCTCATAAGTCCTGAACGAGGTAAATTTGCACGTTAAGTCCTGTTAGTGTGTAAATGTACGCGTCCAAAGCTATCAATTTTATTGAAAGGTGCGCTTACGTTTGGAAGCGAAACTGCTCAGAATACACAAAAAACCGCTGTATTTGTTTTATAGCAAATAGCCACTCAGGAGCTTTGATGTCCTGCTACAGTGATGGCATGCTGATTTCACCCGTAAGGGGATATACTACGAGGAACTTGCACGACCCACCTCCATCTAACTGCAGTACGAGATTACTTAATAACAAGAACTACCCGAGCAGAGTGCACATTTCTCGTCATTTTACTTTCTCTGTGCATGTGATCGCGTGATCGCCATTTCCCGGAAATCCCTCCCGACACAAGCCACAAATGAGACTCACTCACACGCGTTGTCCCTAAAACCGTGCATTGCGGAGTCTCCTACGTCTTGAGTGAGACGATCTTGAACCGAACAAGAAACTTTGACTGCGGCATACGACAGAAGAAGCCACTCTTCACTGACCCAAAATTTGCGAGAGGTGCGTTAGAGCACATGCTCTTTAAATGTGACACCAAATGATGTCACTGTTTACTTGAGAGAGAGATAGTGAATAGAGATGGCTATAAAGTCGCAAAATCCTGTCGCCCCCCCCCCCCCCACACACACACACACACACTTGGGGCGACGAACGTAAGTATTAAAAGAAAAAAAAACAATTATGCGACCCTAAAGCTCACGAAAGTGTCTCGAACGGCGCTATACCTAGAATTTGGTGCACTTTTGACCGACTGAGTTGGTCATTTCGTTGTCTCTGGTGAATATGGGTCAACTTTGGGTCCACTGGCTCATATCCAGATATCCAATGCCACTATAAGTCATGCGTGATTTCTTTCTTTCTTTCTTTCTTTCTTTCTTTCTTTCTTTCTTTCTTTCTTTCTTTCTTTCTTTCTTTCTTTCTTTCTTTCTTTCTTTCTTTCTTTCAACTCACACTCGCATATCATACGTGATGCGTATATACCTCCATATAATTAGTGTATTATTTATCTGTAGATTCAATTAGCTCTTTTTATTAAACTTTTTCCGATGTCATATCTTTAATGTACACAGCTCTTTATACCTCCTTCTTGTACTACACCTTTTTTATATATGGAGGACCCCACTCGGTAGTGAGTCTAGTGGGCTCCGCAAAGAATTTGACCGCACTAGGTCGTAGCTCCATTAAAAAAAGCAATGAAAACAAACAAAAGGGATATTGCGCTCATCCACATAATTATAGTCGTATGACACGTCGCTATCTGTAACTACAACTGTAGACTGGTAAATACAGGACATTTTTTTTTCTTTTTAAAAACTGTGGCATTGTAGTGGACATCTTTGGCTACGACGTTTGGCGGAGCCATCGCTCAGTGTGGCGCCTTTCCAAACTCATTAAGGGTAATTACGTAGCATTGTCACGCATGAACTTCTTTCCGCACTATATATAGGGCAAAGAAACGCGCTGGCCGCTGTCCTCGCTACCACAGTACTCACATGTATCGTTGTCGGCCAGCGAACTGGAGCCTTTCTCGCCAAACGAAACGCTGCGGCGCCCTTGCAGTACTGCACAGAACTCATTTGCGACAACGTACAGCACGGGCTCTTTCACACTGCAGGGTCCAGTAGTCCGATGGGAAGGCACTCAGGATTGACCCCTTCCGAAACGCTCTGGAGATCTACATTACGACTTGGGGGCCAAGGGAGTGGTGTGTGTGTGTGTGTGTGTGTGTGTGTGTGTGTGTGTGTGTGTGTGTGTGTGTGTGTGTGTGTGTGTGTGTGTGTGTGTGTGTTTGGGGAGGGCAAGGGAGGGGTAGGGCTCTGGTTTCTATATAGTACGACCCCTATCCTACCCGCAAACGGGAGATATACCGGATGGCGATCGATAGGCAACCGTCTGTGCGAACTTTCGCCACGGATCTTCATCATCCGCGCATCGCAGTTATGCGCGCTAATGGGTCGAGGTGCTCGCGCTGAGTGTAGCCTAAATGGATGACAGACCGAGTGAACAAATGAGGGTCATTGAGAGCTCGGGAAGGGGGTCCGCCAGATAAACAACTCCCTCGAAATATAAGATAACGATGTAGGTGTCGCTAGCGCCAAGGTTCATGTCAGGAACGAGAGTCAGAATTTCAAACAAGGATTATAGTTTGTTATCATGGAAGTTATAGAGTAAAAAAAGAACGAAGAAGAAAGACCGTTTACAGAAAGTGACCGGAATCTCGCGAGCCTTCCCAATCCTAAATAGACTGTGCGAACTGGATATACGTGTTAACTACGATGACTCGCCATCACTGGTCGTCGCTCATGCAGTTTTGTACACCAGCAGCCCAGTTGTACTACACTGTATTCGTCATATCAATTCTCGCATACGCTACCAAATGCGGCAATTTGTTTGAGAACGTTTACTGTCTTGATGAAAATCCACGAGGAATGACCGATGTTGTACGCCATAAGATGGAAGAACTATCTGTTCTTGGCCGCCCATGCTTACCAAACACGATCGTCTTTCGAGGCGCCCTGTATGACAACTTTCGTTGTCCGCTACCCTCTTTTCTTCACTATTCCACTATTTATCTGATTTACTACGCTCCGCCAATTGGAATTATTGGATCACTGTAACGAAGAATCAGCTACCTTTGAAAGAAGCGTGCTGATAGATTTTCGTTCATAAGGGAGAAAAAAAAATTGTATGTATGAAGGCTGACAATAGCCTCAAGCTTCCAAAATTAAAGCTGGTTAATTCGTGGGGTTTAACGTCCCAAAAGCAGCTCTGATCATGAGAGACGCCGTAGTGGAGGTATCCGGAAATTTCGACCACCTGGGGTTCTTTAACGTGCACTGACATCGCACAGCACACGGGCCTCAACATTTCGCCTCCATCGAAATGCAGCCGCCGCGGTCGGGATTCGATCCCGCGACCTTCGGATCAGCAGCCGAGTGCCATTATCACTAGACCACCGTGGCGGGGCCAAAATTAAAGCTCCAGCAAAGCGGTATAAATGCGCGTCTATAGCACAGCGTCAGTTGCTCTTCAGTACCGAAGCAATATGCGCTAACAATATCAGACGATGGGCTTAAATATTGCAAGACACAGAGAATCCCTATGTTAAACATCCACTCTGTCTTGATTTTCAACGACGCAGATTTCTCTTTATATTTATAAATTTTATTTTTTTATTAGCCGAGGGTGGGACGTCCAGGGAACAAATGTTGAAAAGAACCCTCGAAATGCCCGAAATTTTCTTTTTTCTTCCTTCCAGCAACACATTGTTCTCGAAAGTGGAAGCTGGAATGTGTGCTTGTAACACGTTGAACAATTCGACTGCGAAATCAATTACTTTCGTCCTGCGAGGAAATTCTCGAGATTTCTTCCGGCAATAGAAAAAGGACATTTGGCCGATTCATTGGAATTCAGAGTATTGTTAAAATGTTTGAACGATTCGCACTCCCGATTGGTTCTCGCTTGAATGACTGATTCCATATATTTTACTCTGTTGTCCTTGAGAACGAACGATTCTATATGCTTTAGTGTCTCCATATAAGTCCTCGGTGTTTGCGTTCCCCTCATGCGCCTGAGTTCCGAGTTGCAAGTACAATCATCATTTTTTAAAATTGAGATATGATAATTAGGAGTCGTTGGCACACTTACGTGGCACCGGCTTCTTGTCACTTTGTGAACAATATGAATGACGACGACTTGTAAAATATTGCACACGGTGCAGAACGTGCCACCTACAGTAATAAAGTTAATCACACGAATATTATTTCTGACGATAATACACAATGTAGGGGATCAAGGAGGTTGATTACTGTCGAAATGTTTACATTTAAGACAATGTAGGGAACTAAGACAAAAAAGAATTCACAGCATATCCACTGAGTGAATGATGATGGGTGGGCGAAGCTCCGGAGGTTCATCGTAGATCGTGCCGAGTTCCGGATTAATTTAGTTAATGTGCACGCTACGAATCCTTATGGTTCAATTACGCACAAGTGAAATCTCCCACCGGCACTGGATCATATATAGGCACTGGATTGACTTGCAATGAAGTGCCGGTGGGAGATTTCACTTGTGCGTAATTGAACCATGTATATATATATATATATATATATATATGGGTGGCCGGTGAACGGTTCTCCAGCGCGAGTAGTCGGTATTTTTCAATCAAGAAACTCGCTAGAAGACGCTGCCTGCGCCAACGTTGTCTCTCGCGGGTGAGGGCGCGTTCTCCTTCTTTGCGAGCTGGTAGAGCCTTCATCGAAGAAAGAGCGTTTCCATAGTCAACGCGCGCCTTTCGCTCTTTTCGATGGAGGCGAAAATGCCAGAGGCCCGTGTACTGTGCGTTGTCAGTGCACGTTAAGGAACCCCAGGTGGTCTAAATTTCCGGAGCCCTCCACTACGGCCTTTCTCTCGTCTCTATCTCTTTCACTCCCTTTCCCCTACCCCACGGACGCTTAGCCGTGCTCCCTACATGGGCTGCAGAAATTAGCGTCCTTTCCTAACCTAACCACAATCATCATCGCTCTCTCTCTCACAAGACAGCAAATGGAAGAGTGAGAGAGCTCGCGCGCCGGGAGACACGCGCTCGCGCTCACCCTGGGAGCGTGCCTCCCGGCGCGCGAGCTCTCGAGCGCGAGCCTCCCGGCGGCGCGAGGTGGCTACATACATACTACTACTACTACTACTACTACTACTACTACTACTACAGAGGAGGGAACGACCCACACCCTAAGGAGCTTCGCCCCTAAATATTGACAAAATAGAGAGAGAGAGAGAGAGAAATAAGGAAGGGAAGGCAGGGATGTTAACCAGTCATGAGTCCGGTTTGCTACCCTACACTGGGGGATGGGAAAAGGGGAATAAAAGTAAAGAGAAGGAGAGAAGGGGAATGCCTACAGGGCAGTCCTATACAATATCATAGGCGCTCGGCTAGGCCAGATGCTTTTAGAAAGGCCAAAAGCGCTTTCATTGCTTTCTGAGCCGTTGGACCGTGAGGACGGTATTCTAAGATTGTCTGTTCACAAAGTGGACGATCGTCGAGCTTTGTGAAGGACTCGGTCATAGGCAGTCGATGTTCCTCAAATTGTGGGCAGTGGCACAACAAGTGATCTATGGTCTCTGCGCATCCGCAGACAGCACACGCAGGACTATCAGCCATTCCAATCAGCGCAGAGTAAGCGTTCGTAAAGGCCACTCCCAACCACAATCGGCAAAGAAGCGAAGCCTCACGTCGGTGCAAACCAGCCGGAGGTCCGAGTTGCAGCGATGGGTTTAGCCGGTGCAGTCTGGTGCGCCTCGTGTATGGGGTATTCCACTCAGTTAAGGACATGGTTCGCGCAAGAGTGCGAAGTTGTCTTGCAGCGTCGGTCCTTGAGAGCGGAATGGGAACACAGCGGTCTTCATCGCCTGATGTCCGAGCTGCCTTATCTGCGGAGTCATTTCCACTGATACCGCAATGGCCTGGTATCCATTGAAAATATATCTCATGTCCTTTTTCTTGTAAATTTTGCACAAGTACCGCGATTTCGTATGTAAGGTGGTTTTGCTCCACGTGTCGAAGAAACGACTGTATACTTTGTAGAGCTGATCTTGAATCGCAGAAGATTGCCCACTTTGCAGGACTCTCAGCGTGTATAATATGAAGCGCTCCGCGGAGAGCCGCGAGCTCTGCAGCTGTAGATGTGGTGACGTGGGAAGTTTTGAAGTGCTGGGTGACTCCCATTCTTGGGATAACTATAGCACCACCGGAACTGACAAAATAGCAGTTAGAAGTAAGGTGATGGGATTTTGTAATGTCCTAATTCCACGCCTGGTGACAAAATACAGAATTCTATTCGCTATTATGACTCTCTTAGGCTTATTTCCTGCCGTCAAAAAAAGGCAGCGACTTTAGGACAGTACTATATAGAACAGGTGCCTTTGGAATATGGGATTTCAAAGAAAATAATCCGTGTTTTCGCTTGCTGAAAGAGATACGGGATAAAGGTGTCACTTTCGGAATTTCCATTTCAGTCCACGCCCGATTTAGCTCCGCGATTTCTCTACATCAACTCGTTGTTGCCCCTATGTCTTGGAATCAGAAATGAATCCGCCTGTGTTTTTCGAATCCCCTGTGAATGTATGGTTAGTTTGGTCTAGTAGACATGTTTGATTTTAGTATCGAAGCTATTCTATAAAGTGGGATAGGTGTATAAATGTGTCCTATTAGAACGCACCCTTAGCAGCTGTGTTCGTTTTAGCTCAGTGGAATTGGTTCACTAGCCAGGATGACATGCACTTCAGGTAACAAAAAGCAAGCGTCTATGGCAGCCAACAAAAACTGTGTAACGTACTTTATAAACAGTGACGCCGAATACCGCTACGCAGTTAAAAAAAAAAAAAACCTGCTCCCTAGCAGACAAAGAAATCTATAGTTAATTATTTTTTTGTGATATGGTGTCTTGATCATTAACGCGTTTCTGCTGTTTATATTTCCCCAAACTGAAACGGTATTGCAAGGAGTCAGATTGTATATTGAAGATGTAGCACCTTTATCTCGCTATAAAATTAAGCAAGAAATACATGAAAGAAATATTCAAGAAGCTGTACACGAATTGAGACAATCGAAAACAATGGCAGTTCGGCCACGGCGGTCGGTGTTGAATAAAGACGGTATACGAACACCGTTTATTTGCTTAGGCGCATTTTGAAGCTGCGAATCACCAAGTAGCCAAAATAGTTTGAAGCCCTACACAGTGGTGTTTTCTAGTGCCTAGGTGTCGCTCTGAAATCAATCAATTAATCAATCAGGACAGGTCGGTTAAGTACGCAAGAACCGTTTATAAACATTATTTCATTTCTGGAAAGGAGCGCTTGCAGACAATTTAGAAAGACGGCAGAGTTCGCCATTTCTGCCTTTTCAGCCCATAGGAGAGGCCTAACAGTCATGCGGGAAAGTTGGAGCTGACGGTGAACCTATACGGGCAATATGACAGAACACTATTTAAAAAAAAAAGTGACGTAAGATAAAATCAGGTAATTCTGGACAAGTGCCATTGCAGGTCGACGAATGAGGGAAGCCTTTGTCCTGCAATAGACACGAATAGGCTCGTGATGTTTTCAATGTGAAGCTCGTAGCTGCACTAAAGCATTGTGCTCCGGCATTTTACATTAGGAGCCTGATATCTACATTCAGAGCCGATGGACAGAACAATAGTGAACGGGAGGATGCAGCAGCTCTGACAAAAGTTACAGGGCAAAAAAAAAAAGTGCAACCGAGCTGCGAAACGTGGGCGACCAAGCGTTTTCTGGGACGAGATTTGCAATTGAAAGTAGGTGTCGGAAACAGCAGTGCCAGATTTGACTCTTGAGCAACGCCTGCGCTAGGTTACAAGCTTTTTGCGACGGTGGCAGAGAAAAGTGGACCTTTTTTTTCCTTTTTCTTTTACAGGGATGGTGAAAATCGATGTACACCTTCCCCCCCCCCCCCCCCCGTCACCCCGCTTGCTAAAGAATCAAAACAAAGAAGGTCAAAATAAAAATAAAAAGTAGTGCGGAGTACCAAGTCTTACGTAAAGAGGCATTCTTGTGTCAGGAAACGGGTTTTCAGTTCTCAGGAAAAGTGGCTTCAACAGGCGTCTTTTGCAGCCAAATCTGTACGTGTGTGCGTGTGTGTGTGTGTGTGTGTGTGCGCGTGCGAGGGGGGGGGGGGGAGGGTGAGGCGGTGCCAGTAAGTACATCATAGCGTCAGGAGCGGAGGAATGGATGTACTGCTGTCCAAGCTACGAACCATAGAGCAGGAAGAGAATAGGCTTCTACACTTCTTGCAACAAATAAATCGTAACATAAATGCCAAAGCTCTTATCACGTAGCCATCATGGCCATCTACCTTTAATAGTTTTTACTTATGGTCAACGACAACTAAAGAAAACAACTATTTAAGAATAAGTGGCTATATGTAGACAAGTAAAATAAACGATGGCGAACCTCGGTTATGAAACATTTTTGACGGTCAGCGCGAAAAAAAAAAAAAAGAAAGGACAACACATATGCCCAAATGACCGTCCTTCTCCGGATATAGTTGGCTAAACGATGAATGATGTCGGTTAGTTCTGGATGGAAATTAGGTAATGTCTTGTAGCGTTATCATATGTTGGCTTGTTTGTGCCTTTGAAATTTACCTTTTGTCGGAAAATTTCTGAGCAAAACGTTTTTGCTAGTAGGTCCAGCAATTTCTGGGCGCGCATGCTTATTTGCACTACTATTTGCATGCTTATCATGCACTACCTTCTTCCTTTCTATATTGTCCTTCCACAATCACTAGCATGCGTCAGAGTGGGTTGTGTTTGAAGGGCAAGGGCATTCCCCTTCTGTGCGACGCCCACCGACATGGGACGACAAGGCGGACCCCTAAAGTGCTCTGCACTTGAAAGTGTTTCGTATTCGGATGTGCCCTTCATGTGTAATGTTCTTTCTTTCTTGTTGTTGTTTTGTGGGGTTTAACGTCCCAAAACCAGCTCTGATTATGAGAGACGCCGTAGTGGAGGTCTCCGGAAATTTCGACCGCCTGGGGTTCTTTAATGTGCACTGACATCGCACAGCACTCGGGCCTCAACATTTCGCCTCCATCGAAATGCAGCCGCCGCGGCCGGGATTCGATCCCGCGACCCTCGGATCAGCAGCCGAGTACCTTAGCCACTAGACCACCGTGGCGGGGGTTTCTTTCTTTCTTTCTTTCTTTCTTTCTTTCTTTCTTTCTTTCTTTCTTTCTTTCTTTCTTTCTTTCTTTCTTTCTTTCTTTGTATTTTGCATACCATGCTATGGAAAGGCATCCGCGGCAGCGGGTATATCGAACGCGCAAGATCGAACAGAACCTTTTTTCTACACTTTTTCGCACATTAGCTTCCACATGATTACCATCATGTAGCGGTGGGTAGGGCGCAAGATCTGTAGCTACACTTTATCGCACATTGGCCTTCGTGCACTTATTATTACGGTGCACTGGGTCGAGCGCCAGAGGTGACAGAAGTGCGAGCGCAAATGCTCCACATCAGGATTCGCATAACCACCACCATGGTCGAGAGGAAAAGCGGGTTCCGCATTTCTCTCCTGCGCTAACCCGTGCGCACGACGAAGGTTCGACTATAAAGAGCAGCTGCGTTGCTCAAAAAATAAGTGCGGGGAAGTTTGGATGATATCTGTATGCTATGTCACTGCTGAATAACAAGCGCAACCATCGGTTTGTAATGCCATCTATAAGTACGCATGACTTACACATGACTTACACACTCTCTCTCCCTCTCTCTCTCTGAACAGCTGTGCAAGTGCATTGTCATTAGAGCGAAGGTGCCTTTGCACGCTATATACCGAGAGATTCGCTTCAAACATATATATGAGCAAAGCCGTCGCATAGACCTACAACTATGTTTACACGAGACTGACAGATTCTAACGAGCAAGCCCGAACTGAACTCTTCATAGCTCTTTAGCCTTTCAGAGGAATAGGCGTGGTGCTCGCTCAGCCCTTAAGTCCCTCTGAATTACTTGAAGAAGACATGTCCATTGTTCATGGGTGCACTGACATATAGAAACTTGGTAAAAGGGAGTCGAGTGAACGCCTGGTTGTTGTTATGTACGAATATATGAAGTTAGGAAATAACGTAGCCGGGAACTCAGGGACGGTTATTTCTACTTTTTGTTTCAAGTGCAGTAACTACGAAGCGCATGAAAATGAAAAGGGACAAAAACAAAACGAAGCCGATTTGCGCCACGCCCACAGCCTCTGTATGCAGCTATGGCCTGAAGCGCTAGTTGTGCTAAGGCGGTGGGAGCTCGCTCGTCCTCCTTGTTGGTTATTTATGTATACATAACTCGGGAACGGTTAACCAGTGTTGCGGCCAGCTGCTATAATGGCGCGTATTTTTTGCCCTTTGGTGGAGCGTAATAAGTGCCACTAACAAACGGCAGACCAATAAACCCTCCTAAGTTACATGAGGACGTCAAACCTGCCGGAGTCCACGCGCACACACACACACACACACACACACACACACACGCGCGCGCGCGCGCGGAAAAGGAATCGACAGAGTTGTCTGGTTTCGTTCTATTCCAAGACGTGGTACTGACGCATGGTAAAGAAAAGCTTCCCTACGGTCCAAACTGATCCTGGTTTTATCGGAAGGCTCAGTGCGTGCTTCGTATTGGTTCGTTCTCGTCTAGCCAGAGGATAACAAAAGCCGCACCGTATTCTGACCACTGGAAAAACGGACGTCCGAACCGGAAAAGAAAAAGGAAAAAGACGTTCCTGTTGGTTATACGTCAACTCTTGCCATTTCACACGAGCGGCGTCGCTTTCCGGAACAGGCAGCTGCAGAAGTTTTTCCTTCACGAAGGCGCCGTTACCGCGAGATGAAAACGCCACCGAGAAACCCACAGGCGGAAGCGTTTTCCGATACACCTCGAGGCGAAGCACGCTGAGAAACGTATCCATTTCTCTTGCACTGACTAGACGCAATCTTTCATTTTCGCGCTGCATTTTCCGACCATCTTTCTTTTCTTCCTTCTTATCGGATAAGCTCCACCGTTGCCAATCTTCGGGCTGGTCCACTTTCTTTTGTGTTTCACAACCCTATAGTAGTTTCTCGAAATCGATATTCTGTTTCGAGAAAAAGATACAATATTTCAATATCGTCTCTGTCCCGAGAAGAGTGAAACGGTACGTGAAAATTTTTTTTTGTTTCCTCCTCTAGCCTTGGACGGGGTAATAAAAACAACTCCTTCTGACGCCTGTATTCTTGAGCGTACGCGTGAAGGCCTAATTTGCTTATGCTTGAAAAAGCTGGACAAATTAAAGGTTGAATGTGCCCACAGAAAAACAACAGCTCACCAGGATGACTACTTTCGTGTGTCAGTAAGTTTAAAACTGCTGTGAGCTTTCACGCAGTAGTGCGTGTAGCGCCGGCTGCTGAACGAAATTTCATCAGCAGGCGAGTGTATTCGGGAGCTGACTCGGGAGCTGACACCGAGGAGCAATGGCAGGCTCTTCTCTTCAGCGCTGGCAGAAACACACAGACACGGGTCCTGGCACGAGCTGAAGACATCGTAAAGAAGCATAGCCTAGCAGCCCACCTAGCCTAGACATCCCCCCCCCCCTCACCCCTCTATCTTCTGGCCTTTTAACAAATTTGTCACTCACTCACTCGCTTCTCAGGACCTAATTAAAAGTTGTTTGTCTGCCACTCACTCACTCACTCACTCACTCACTCACTCACTCACTCACTCGGCTGTTAAAAAGAAGACCTACGACTGCACACAGCGTGCTGCGCAGTCCATGCTGCACAGTCACAGCAAAGTCGCACCATCACAACGTCGCAGTCACAACACAATCACAGCGTAAGCTAGGCTGTGCTGGACAACATAGCCACCAAAGTTGGCTGTTATAATGAGCCCATAGCAGGTTCTGCTAACCGAGGCTTGCCGCTACGATCCTCAGTACCTTGACTTCTTTTATTTTATTTTAATTTTAATTTTATTTTCACTTCGACACAACGCAGATATCTCGTGTGTGGAAACGTGCTACTGGCACGTACGATGTCTCAGTATGCGGGACCATCGCGTTGTCTGATCCGCACAAACAACAAAGGTATAAATCTACATGCGCGAGTCGGTATGAACAAGAAACGCGAGACGATACGAGCAAGGTGATAAGAAATCAAAAGTGCATAGTGCCAAGCAGAGCTTAAGAATAAACAAGCTTGGAATATGCTCAGTGGGAACAGCGAAGTTGCAAGTTGGGAACCAGCTGCACTGGACTGCTCCCGCATCGGCAGTGTACGGCACGTTCATGACCGTTTCTTCGTTCCTAATGTACATACCACTGTGATTCTGTAGTTTATCTGCAGGATGTGTATTGTAATTGTTCCATTTGTTCAGCTCTCACCACTGTACTGAAATTTTAACCAGTGGCTCTTCTCTGTCCGTGCATGTGCACCCACGCAAATGTTTCGAAGGAGCATGACTGCATCTTTATTTCGCAGTGCGACGACCGACGTAACGAGTAAGATGTGGTACACTGCTACCAATGTTGGTCGTCCCGCCGATAACCATATGCTCACGTTACTAAAATGGCCGTTCGCATACTCTGGTCTCACACTTGCGCCGTTGTTCGAGCTGGAATACCACGAAAATAACGTTAGGACGGGTCGTAATGCTACGGGGAGGCTCACGACAACCCCTTAAGCACGCATAACTTTTTCGATGATGTCGTAGCAGTGTTTCTGGGCTTACGGAAAGTGCAGAAGCAAATGAACACGAACGAGACCGCAACAGCGCTGCTTATTGCAGCCGTAACGATTCCGGTGAGGAAGACATCGTTCGCCCGGTGATTTCCAGCCATAATGAGCGTCCTTAGGCCCTTGTCATGTTTCTTTCTTTCTTTCTTTCTTTCTTTCTTTCTTTCTTTCTTTCTTTCTTTCTTTCTTTCTTTCTTTCTTTCTTTCTTTCTTTCTTTCTTTCTTTCTTTCTTTCTTTCCGAGACGGCGAAATTAAAGACAGCATAACTGTAACAGGAGCAAAAATAACGCTGTGGTAAGTAACCCTGTTAGACTGCGCAGCTCTAGAGGCGTGCCGCTATCCTTCACTGTAGAGATGTAATTATGAAGCCCTGTCTGTGGGCG
This sequence comes from Hyalomma asiaticum, assembly GCA_013339685.2. Lineage (NCBI taxonomy): Eukaryota > Metazoa > Arthropoda > Arachnida > Ixodida > Ixodidae > Hyalomma > Hyalomma asiaticum. Next base: position 66,966,756 of record CM023483.1, read on the forward strand.
CCGCGTGGGTTTTTCCATCACTGTGTCATTACTGGGCCTTCTCAGCAAACTGAAGATGAGACAGGCCACCTAAAGTGCCAGTCGGTGGAGAGCTGGCAAGTAGAGTATCTAAAACCTGCACAAGAAAAGCTTTTGCCAATTCTTCGCCACTGACAGAGACAGAAAAGAAAAAAAAAGAAAGAGAAGGAAGCGCTGTCTAGAGAAAGAGTCACTGGACATAAGAAGACGCGAGAGAAGATGAGAGTGCGACGCGTGAGGCGGAAGTTTTTATTCTGTGGAAAAGTAGTAAAGAAGAGAAGACGCCAACGTTCGCAGAAGGGACGGTGAAACTAATTGTAACTCATCACGCTGTCCAGTGAGCCATTAACAAAGAAAACGCGTAGGCCCTTAGTGGAATATAAATTACTTTAAGCTAGGTGGTGACAACATCTTTATTTCATGGTCACGGAGGGTGGTCCTCAGGGTGGCCCATCTTGGGGGCGACTCCCTCGGCCCAAGTGACCAGTTTCCCCACCGGCGTAAACAGCTTTAGGTCGGCTTAAGCCCCGTGACATATAGTGTGCGGCGCAGAGTGTCGAGAAAAAGTTTCCACCGCGTTCTACACTTTAAGATAAGAAAGGAACAGTAACACAGCGCGGTCTGCGGTGCAGTAAAGGCGAAATGAGATGCATCAACAACATTTAGCACGGAACTTTCCACTTTCGTAAACACGGTGCGAAGAAACTGTCCGTTTCGTTCATAGCTTGCTCAAAGATGCGAGAGAAATAAAGTTAGCTTGAGAGAGTGCCCCCTCAGGCTACGTTGCACTACAAAAGAAAGAAAAATTCGAGAATAAGAGAAATATAAAGCCTGAGTACATGTGAAAACGTAAGAGCAGCCCAACATGCTCCTAACTTGTATGAGCGTTTTCTCGAGCCAGGTTCGCCTATAGAGGTGAGAAAATTAATAATCGAAGACGAAAGAGGGAGATCTTATATATTGTGCTGTGTCAGTTTTGCCTACGTGTAGTTGCAAGTCAGGCTACCACTTGGGGAACAAGAAAGCGCCTGAGTTAATACATACCAAAAAACTACGGTGGCTAAGGCGAATGCAGTTGGTGAAAATGGGATCACGTTATAGGAGGGGCAGCAATAGATAAAAATACAAGGTTAGTTAGCTTGTAAACTAGATGGCTACCTTGTGCTGGAGAAAGGAACGTCATATGGAATGAAAGGTGACAAAGCAGGCAGTAGTAATGACTTGGGAAGCCTTCGGTCGATTTTTTTTTTTTTGTTAGGATGAATAACTGACAGTCTATAAAGAATGAACACGTTATTAGTGTTCGCCGGACAGTATAGCGCCACGTACAATAAGAAGGGAGGTAGCTTGGTACGCTGACGAAGGCGTACCAAGATACCGTCCCTCATTGACATTGGTGACCACGGTACAGCACGTCGAGTTCCGCGCGCATAGTGACGCGTGCACACTACGGCAAAATGCAAGCGCTGCGATAAGGTCACCATATTACTGTTTCCCCGCCACGGTGGTCTAGGGGCTATGGCACTCTCTGCAAATCCCGCCCGCAGCGTCTGCATGTCGATGGAGGCAAAATGTTGAGGCCCGTGTACTGGCCCGTTAAAGGTTCTCAGCTGTTCGAAATTTCTGGGGGCCTCCACTACGTAGTCCCTCATAATCATATGGTGGTTTTGGACGGAAAACCAGAGAGATCAGTCACTCGGCGTATTACTGTTGTCATTAAGCTTCGGTGGAATGAATAGTTTTCTTTGTTACGTTATATAAGAAAACACTCTCAACTTCAATTTTGATCGTTTGTTCTCAGACGATAGAATATCGGCCTTGGACACTGGCAGACTTCACTACCAGTGGGTGGAAGATTGGTCCCATTTCATTTCTATGCCTCCTTTTCTTGCATCATCTGCTGCGGTATTTCCAGGAACGCGGTTTCTACTGATACACTGTAAGGGAAATTCTTTTGCCGTCTTCCCAGGTCCCTTCGACGGACTCTGTTAGAAACTTCAATTGCATATCCTGATTTGCAACCTGCCGTCTAGCACGAGTCTTACTGCAAGAACTTTTCAAATCGGTCCATCCTCGCGCAACAGGGTGAGTTTCACTATAAATGGGGCGCACTCTATTTTTTTTTTCCCGTCTAGCAACCACAAGCGCTGGGTACTATCAGCTGTTGAAAGGGGGGGGGACTCCGTTCCATTTCTACTCCTCTCTCTTCTTCCATTTTTTTTCCGACGGAGGGTAGAGCTATATATTCTCGAACCATATCCATTTCGAGACATACACACCTAACCCACTGCGAAAAAATAAAAAAAAAATGCAAAAACACGATATAAGCATTCCGAAAATTTTTTCGGCGGAAACCTGCGCGTACAGTACGCAGGTGCAGAAAGTTCCACGAACTCTAGCTCGCGCGATTACCATCGCCAACAGGCATGGTAAAAAGAGAACGACAGCCAGCATCTTCACACGGCAAATGGGTTCAGTAGGAGAGACAGCAATGACAGTGGTTATCTAAACCTTTGGGGAAAAATCAGTACTACTGGGCTTGCGGAAATTCCCAGAAAGAAAAAAAGTATCTGGGTAATCGTACTGCTCGCTATCGAACATGCTTTGGCAATGCTCCTCGTTAAGCGGCACCAGGTTGAGCAAAGAAGACTGAGAAGACATGCTGCGAAGCGGCGACCACCAGGCACAACTCTGGGCCGTCCAGAGGGCTCACGAAAGGGCGGAGGCTCACGGGCTTCCCGTCCCAACGTAGGTGCGGCCCGCGACCCCTGCCGACCACTGAACCAAGAGTAGTGGGTGGGGAGGGGTTCCTCAGGACTCAATAAAGCAATTTCCTCCTCCTCCTCCCCCAAATCCTTACCGAAACGGTGAAGGAGCACCTGCGGGGATATACAAATCTTCTCGATACCGAGGTACGGTCCCTGTTTGCGAATGAGACAGCCGATGCCATTGTCGGGCCTCACGTCAACCACGCTTTCGTACACGGAATTTACCGTGCGCTTCACTCGGGCCTTACTACGTAAAAGGTAGTATCCCTGAGGTAATTGCAAACCAACAGCAATGTCCATGGTGTCCTATTACACCAATCTCGCTCACCAAGCATTCAGACGTCTGCCCCGTTCTATGGCGCTTCATACGCACCAGCTCGAGGAGCGTAAGCATTAGAGTTCAGTTAAAGCTTGTTGGAGGATTGGTGGTGGAAAGGTGCAAATTAGCGCCCATTTCGGTGTACGCAGTGATATCATCCGCGCTTCCGTGAACACATCTTCGCAAATGTGGTTTCAGGCGACTCTCAGGGCACAGTCTATAGTCGACAGTAAACGTTTACGGGATTCGAAACTTCGAAAAAACCTGTATTACCGCTTATCTTCGCAACGTAGCCTCAATTTAAAAGTTTCAGTGGGTAGATGTTTTTGCTATGTACAGGCTGTAACATTTAATTCGAGGCTATGTTCAGAGGCTAAGTGGCAATACAGATTTTTCCGAAGTTCTGGATCCCGCAAACTTTTGCTGTTGACTGTACATGATAAGCAGTGGGAATAAAATCAGTAACATTAAAGTTGTATCCTTTCGCAAATGGTACCGTGGGGATCTCGAGATCACTAACGAGGCCTAGAGGGAAAATTAATACGAAATACGCAGTTCGGTAAACCAGGATCAAATTGGTTGACTCCCCAGCAGATCCCTAACGAGGTCTTAGCTCCCCTATTCCGCCTTCGTAGTCTCTCGTGAAACTGGTCTAAAGATATATTCCACAAGTATTCATTTTCCATGTCTTTCTTTTTCATTTTAAGACAAAAGTACGCGCAGGCCTTCTTTCGTAGCAACGTTGATCGATCGATCTTCGCCATACATTTTGCTCCAACCAACAAGAAGAGCGAATAAAGGCAAGCTTATGACTTGAAAACTGGGCCGCTAACGTTCTAACAGTGCTACCGAACGGTTTCTACATCAAACTATTTTCTCAATAGCCCTGCCACTTTGTTTTTTCTTGCAATCGCGTGCTATTGCTAATTTTGAAGGATCTAGCTAACGAAAAGAGATCGTCTGCTGTAGCGTATTACGGCTTAAACGATGAAACAAAAAAGCGAGAACTAGAACCAGCGGCAATGCACGAACTGTGTGCTTTTCTCGTTTGTTTTACGTACGAAATTACTGTTGATAAGTTTATACCTGTGGGAGCAGTATGTAATGGCTGATGGTCGTAAATGTGTTTTATGTCCCAGCGCTGTACGCTTTCGGAGCACCGTTTTTCCAAATGACCGAGCATTAAGAGAGAGTCGCAGGAACAGGGTAGGGCTCTACGCGGAACAGGGGATGATTCGGAGCGTCATTTTGAGCTTCCCGTGGGAGAGCGTTTCCGGTTTAAATTTTTTCCTTGTGTGGGATTAATTTCTAGGAGCCTCAGCTGCCAGTCGGTTTCTCTTCACTGAAATGTTGAGGCAACAGTCCTGCCATGAAATGGCGACGATTATACGAATGGAAGAACATAATGCAGGGGCTTAGAAAGCACTGACCCTTGCGCGTGTGGACTTGTCATTAAGAGTGACACGACTGGGTGAACTACAGTAACAGGGCGTGTAGGACGGCACTATAGGGCGCATCGCCCTCTTGGCTAGTGCAGATTTATGCACTTCGCTGAGGGCTCAGGTGTGAGAATACGAGTGGGTGCTACCCATGTACTTGAAGGTAATGCTCCGGTGGTGAATTATACCGACGTTAGACGATCATGCATTTTGCTGCGATTGTGTGTGTGCGTGCGCGCGCAACACTATTCTTAGGGAGCGCGTCTTTAATTGGACTTTGTTAGAGGACGGCCCTCATAATTTCTTCCTCTACTTATATTGCATTATTGTGTTTCTAACCGCTGAAGGTGGACATTGGTCTTTGATTTTCAGCTCGATGCCTTACAATAAATACTTGCCGATGATATACAAACATAACTATCCTAAAGGGCTGAGGGCATGGGCGGGTTGAGCGCAAAACAATAAAGAAGTGCGCGTGCAAATTTCGCACATTGTGGTCGCACAGTCACCATCATGTGGTATTACGCTGAGGGCAAGAGGTTGTGGAATTCAGGATAAGTGCGTCCACTGCATTTTGCGAACACCGCGGACAATGCTAGACACCACCCGAGCTAGTCTCAAAAGCATCCCGGCAGTAAAAAAATAAAAAGAACAGCTGGGATTAGCAACGAAGAGAACCGAACCCCTCGCATGCTCTTAGCGCCTGCTATTCACTTGAGTGCTCGGAAAAGCTGTCACAAAGAGGCGCGTTGCTTAATCCATGAGTGCCGTGTTATAACTCATGCCACAATTAACAAGCCTAGCAAATAAAACTTGCTTCTGGGCGAGCATGGTTCGGGATGGCTAAGGATGAACATAACTCGTAAGACAGACGAAGACAAGAAGTCAGCACAGACTAACGTGATTGTGCCTGTCGGACGCACGTCCTTCTCTGGTTTGCGCAGTTTATTCTCCTTCAGCAACAACAACGCCTACGGTTAACGGTTAACCTGTGGCACCGCATGTACAGCGGGAACCGGACCACTGAAATATGACGTCTTTCTGCTATCCGAATCATTGTAAAGATACTCCGATTTTTGTTTTACTTTCCGATCATTAATCGTTCACTTGTATTATACTACTTTTTCTTTCTATTTCTATTTTGCTTTTTTTCCCCTGAAAGTCGCCAAACGTGCAGGTGCATTAGTGCAGCAAGTGGGAGCCGGTCCGGCCGCAGCATCACCTCGGTGACATCATTGCCATTGACGTCATTGTTGCTATTGTGCTCACCCAACCCCCAGCCTTTTTTCTTTCTTTCTCGTTTTATTATTATTTTTTTTTACATCGACACACCTGAGCGTGAATCATACGCATGACTGTCCGGTCCGGCCGCGAAAACCACCTCGTAAAGAGGGGAGGGGTGGGAAGTGGGGTTAGGGCGGCGGGGGGGGGGGGGGACGTACTCTCAACTGACGCACATCCTCTGCTTTTCTTTTTCACTCTTCTGTCAGTTTCTTTCACGTTCTCAGTTTTTCTTCTCTTACCTTCTCTACCTCTTTTTTTTTTCTTTTTAACTTTCTCAGATAGGCATAAAGAGAACCGTCCCCAGATATATGTGTATCAACAAGCCCAAGCATCTGAACTAATGCAACCCTTTACAAGTCCTTTTTACGTATTGCACGTTCCTAAGATTACGTAAACTATTAACAGAAACACTCATATTGGAGGAGCGCTTGTTCCAAGCAGTCGCGTCAACCACTACGAGCTTTCTGGGGTAACACACTGCGGTGCTCATTACTGCTCAATTACCGAACCTCAGCGGGACTAATTTAGAGGACAGCACGTGCGCTGAGCCTACACATATTCTGGGACACCGCCTCGAAATGATGGAAGCCTGCACAGGATGAGATGCCACCGGAAATTGTAGTCCTAGCAACGGCACGAGTAAAGGAGCAGGCAGACGGGTTAGCAGTAGGCGTCCTTTTTCTTTTTCTTTTGCTTCCGCTAAGTTGATCAGTGCCATGGTTCATCTATTCCACTTTCTTCCGCTTTCTCCTCATTGCATGTCGGTGGATGTACGCAGCAGCAACTACGTGCGAGCGAGTGAGTGGTCGGAGAATCGAGTCTCGTGCGTACACGACAGAAAATCTGTAGGGACAGGTGGGGAGATAGAGAGAGAAAGAAGTATAGGGAGATACAAAAGAGACAAAGGCAGGGAGGTTAACTTGAACTGAAACTTTTGGTATGGTATCTTGCACCAGGGCGAAGGCAGAAGGAACATAGTAAATGGGAGATAAAAGTACGCAAGAATAAAAAAGAACAGACAAGAAACCCTCTCGCTGGAACACTTGCCATTGTTAAGACAACTTTCACGGCGAAAGACATCTCTTACGAAAAGTAACAAGTACGCGCGCGCTTTTTTTTTTTTGTGTGTGTGTGTGTGTGTGTGTGTGTGTGTGTGTGTGTGTGTGTGTGTGTGTGTGTGTGTGTGTGTGTGTGTGTGTGTGTGTGCGTGCGTGCGTGCGTGCGTGTGTGTGTGTCTTCGCCTTTTAACTTTCGCACGCGTCTTATATAACTCTTAGTTACATCAACATTATCACTTCTTATCGGTCTGACATATGTATGCACCTTGCCTTTATATGCTTTTATTTCTATCTGCGGATTACTCGGTACCTTTGTATACTTTGATGTACCGTTAGGAGCCTTTGTGTTGCCTTATCTATGGTCATATCTACCAATGCAATTTCTAATCTGTCTTTATCTTTGTCACTCTCCGCCTAATTCTGTTTCTTTTGTTATTTATCTCTCTATTCAGATGTTACCCCTCATTGCTATGAGGCGTCACAGCAGGAAAGGTGGGGGGGGGAGCTACAGAATTAACACAAAATGATCTTCCTTTTCATAGCACACTTGTACTTACGGCAACTCGTTCCACTCCTTAACGGTTCCAGCAAAAAATCATTTCTCTTTGTCTACCATGCTCTCTCGCTTTCACCTATTGGTGGCTATCTTTATGTATTCGTACATCTATCTACATCTTCTTATGGTGCACTCATCATATCAATGCATTTACATTTTGTTCTGTTGACATACGCTGCGTACATCGGTATCATATGTCACTGCAGGGCTAAAGGACAGCGCTAATTTTTCATGCCAATTTTCCGCCTATTCCATGCCGGCCGTGCACAGGTGTTGTCAAGCCGGAGAGCCATATTCCGCGTCTCACGATGCAGTTAAGGAATTGGACTTTCAAGTTCAATGCTCTACGTTTTCGATGTGCTAAATTTCCCGCATGCTTTAGACGCTAACCGAGAAACGATTTTTCGTGTGTCACTAATACTTCCTGTCACAATACCAGCAGCACCACTCTTGCCGCGAGAGTATGCTTAGTAAGCGAGAAAACGCACGAAAAAGGGAATACTGGTAGCGACGCCTCCTTTGCGTTTCCGCACCAACTCGGTGTGACGTCATATACTTGGAAGGCGCCTTTTGTGGAGCACAAATTTACTTTCCTCTAAAAGTCAATCACGTTGTGCTCTACGGTGGCCAAAGACTTGGCATAGCAAGCTCCATCAAATTTCATTGGGCCAATGGGGTCGAAATACCGCCAAATGCTTTTAAATCTGCGACGTCGCGTTTATGTCTGAGTGCCTAGGTTTCGGCGCGGAATTTAAACATAAAATCCTTAACCTTCGTTCTTCTCTTCTAACACTGAAGTTATGGTGACGGAATCCACGACAACAGGCTTCTCAAATAGCAATCTATCGGTTTCAACTGATTAATTGTTCTTTAATTTAGCTTTTTTATTGTTCACCGCCATCGTTGTCGTGGAATCTCCAGTGTATTTTTTTTTTTTTTTTTCAAGGGGAGCTTGTATTGTCTGGCTTGTGAAGCCGCTTGTCAATAGCGTACGAAAAAGATAGACTAAAAATAAAAACTGCTCGTCAGGCTGTCGGTTCGAACCGCCGACCACCGGGTTGTGATACCGGCACGCTTATCGATCCAGCAGCTGTCGGTCCTTCATACGCGCCCTTTTAAAGCAAAGTTTGATATGTGTGAAGAAGTAGACGCCCGGAACACGTCCATGCTTTCCAGTACTCACTCGGCAATCAAAGAAAGAAGAGGAGAAAAATAAATTAACAAAGGAAGACAAAGAGTGAAATGAAGACAGCAGTAGATAGATAGATAGATAGATAGATAGATAGATAGATAGATAGATAGATAGATAGATAGATAGATAGATAGATAGATAGATAGATAGATAGATAGATAGATAGATCAGAAAGGCATGCACGCACCACGTTCGCTTGCCCTCATTTTGCCTATAGGGTAAGGGGCCTCTATTTCCTTTAAGATAACAAGCGTCTCGAATAAGAACGTTACAAGGTGCTGAGCACCTGCCAAAGTACGCGTCAGTCACGGCTCGACTTCGGCAGGTACCTTTTTAGTATGCGTGAAAAAGTGGCTGGGCAGCCTGCGTTAAAAACGGCTAACAGAATCGTGAAGTTCATGCTGAATTGTCACACGAGTAGAAAGGACTAAGTTGAAGCCCACAGCAATAAAAGTCTGGTCTAGTTATCTTGGGAAGGTCACGCAATCCCGTATGCGTACACTGCGGACATTATTGCAATGCGCGGGGTTGTCGTCGTCATTGGTGCAGAGGTGGCTGTCGTCAGCTTAACAACATTAACAAACGGCCAAATAATGCTCATGGTTTGGACACGACCGTTGCCTGGCGGTAAGAAATGATGCAAAAAATCATAAAATTAACTGTTTATTAATCTCTCTTCTCGTATTTCCATTATTATTATTATTATTATTATTATTATTATTATTATTATTATTATTATTATTATTATTATTATTATTATTATTATTATTATTATTAGTGCTGCTGCTGCTGCTGACGCTGCTTTGACTGGGTGTAAGTGTCCCTCGAATAGACACAGCTTTCCCTCAAAATGAACCTGGATGGTTTCATTCTATGAAGCTCTTGAACAATGGCGCAATGCATCTTTATCGCGCCGACAAAAAAAAAGAAGAAAAAACGGGAAAAAAAGAGCCAGGCCTGCGCGGAACCGCAGGACAGTGGCAGCGTAAGCTGGAGGACCGATGTTCTTAGATGCCATTTTAAACGCTTGGGGAAAGTAGTGCAAATAGAGGTGGTGGGTATCCGCAGCGCCATAACTGTCATCATTTCACCAAGTAGGGAAGTACCCAGTACGCCATAATTACTGCGGCATTTTAACGTGCAAATCTGTATAACTGCACATCTTAGAGAGTCTCTTGGCGTCATTTTCCCGCGAATGAACCGAACTCTCGGCCGGCGTTGACAGCGAGCTGCAGTTTGGGCTTCTCTCTGCACAGCTGTCTGTTGTGCCCAACGTTGTCTTGCTGTAGCCGCGCGCGTAGCTCTGCGATTCGCTTCTTCAGCAGCGGTCCACACCTTGCCCAAGAACCAAGTCAGGATGCTGTCGGGGCTGCGCACGTCGCCTGCCGGGTGACGCATGGCAGGATACGACAAAACTGCTTCAAAGGGCAGCGGTTCGTAATAATGATGACGGTAAAGTTGAAGAAGAGTGTTTCATAACGATGATGTTGATGATGCCTCTGTAATGGGTGCAGAGTTACGAAGCATGCACCCCTGTGTCCTTTGAAATTATTCCTCGAACTCATTATGCAGTCCACTTTCCGCGACGTGTAGTGGCGTATTATTATTCTGCCACGTAACATTACATCTGTTAATGCGATTCCTCGGCAGACGTTATACCTGTTTAGGTCTTTTAGCGACGATTTTTCAAGCACAGGCAAAGCTCAGTGGTAGAATGCTCGACTGCCATGCAGAGGGTGTGGGTTCGAATACTCCTCGGTCCTGGTTATTTTTTCTAAAACTTGCGCGATAGTGGTTACGGACACCGGCGGCGGCGGCGGACAACTACGGCGCCAAAACGGCCCTCGTTATGATCTCATAAGAGCTTACGCTGTAAAAGAGAACTACTCCAACACTAGTTCGAACACTTATGGGACACCTTGCATCCCACATAAGCGACGTGCTTTAAGGTGGCGTTTTGCTACTGACGGCGCAACGAGACGTGAATATTATTCCGCGCGCACAGAACATGTAGCAAGGACGATGCTGTTGCAGTGACCGATCCTTGCAGCTTCCTCCTAAACTAAACTCGACATTTGCCGAGCTATATGCCGAGATCTCCACGAAGTGAAACAATCTCAAAAGAACGTTTTCATAGACCTATGAAATATAGAATCCTGGTAGAGAAATGACTTGTCCTTTGCCTGGCACGCCGTTAACGAAATGGTTGTGTGGATGTGGGAGGCGAGTGTTCGAAGCAGTGAGGCTTCCAGCCGTAATTGTGGCTTTGCCTTTGTGCTATTCCGCGGAAATCTTTATTTCTTATTGGTTCAATGAAGAGCTGGGTGATGTTTTACGTTTATTGTCTGACGTCCCTTCTAAGTCCTTCCGGCTCGCTCGAGAAGTCCTTAAACGTTTTTTCTGCCCATCTATACACGTACATTCGGTTCCGAGTCAGTGCTTTGGTCGGCCATTAGCGAATTGCCTGTCAAACTATGCACAGTCCTTCTTTGCTCTTAATATTCAATTCATGGTGCGCGGACCATATTCTGATTTTCTGGATACATTTTCATGACCCTCGACCACTTTCTCCTGGTGCCTGATAAATATGTAGATCACCTGGAGATTTCTGAAAGATGTCCAGAAGCCCGCATCCCACTACGTATACCCTGAAGATGACCTGTACTACGCTTTGTTGCAGAGTGTATGCCTTATATCCACCGTGAACACTGTAGTCAGTGTATTTTTTCAGGCAAGGACCCTTTTGTTAGCTTTCAGAAATTGAAGTGTATTTTGAGAAAATGTGAGCCACATATAAGCCATACAAATGTAATAGGTACGCTTTCACATTTATTAACGTCAGTGTTTCGGTTACGATACGCGATACACGAGCTGTTAAAAGTTTATCAGAACCGAAAAATACGCGCCTCCTCGCGTACAGTGCGTCTTTCCATACAACGTAATACTGCTTGGAAAAATTTATTGATGCTGCACTTCTTAGTCTCGTCGATGGAACGTTGCTAGTAAAGGTGAACACGTGCATCAACCAACTTTTAAAGACGCAGTTTATTCGCGCTGTCTTCCCCACATTTACCTCCATCTCGGGCTGCGGGTTACTGACTCCACAGTTTCTCAACACGGTCTTTCACCCCCGATGGATAAATAACAGTACACGTGGGACAAGACATAGCGTGCCCGCTGTCTCCGTAACGAAGACAGATACCACAGGCCACGACCTAAACCTTCTCCGTAAACTACAGCGAGATCCTGCAGAGCGAATGCGCGTAGGCGTGGGCGCTCGTGTATATCTTCGACAGCGAATCTCTTTGAATTTCGATGAACCATTGGTCTTTCAGGCCCAAACATTCTGCATCATGTATGTGCCAGCTCCATACACTTCAGTAACCGCACGTGTTCGCGTGGCTTTTGCACGAAGTAGGGCCAAGTAGGAAACGTCATTTGTATGCGAACCGCCTGACACACCATTTTCTTTTCTTCGTTCTTATATACTTCATGCAGCAAAAATACACTTAGACTTTCTACGTTTGTCAAAATAACCGAAGCGAATGCCACTGAAAAAGTCAATACACTTTGTGCCCCGTTTGTCTGCACATTTACTTCGTTCGATCCTTTCTTTCTCCGTTTCTTTTACATATTCAACGTTCTACGAAAAGCGTGCGCAGCTTTTATCTCTGCGTTGCACCAGGGCGCAATCGAGTTAGCCACTTGATGGCTGTCCCGACGGTGGGAGCCCGCTATGGCTAGGGCGAGACAGCGCAGCCCCGCCGTCTCGTTCACACAACAATGTGGCCTGGCAGTTGTGCGGCGCAGTTTCTGTGATCGCTCAAGCGGCAGGCCGCACTCCTCTCGCGGCCGCAGCGCACTCTGGTTTCTCGCCGTTTCCCCTCGAGCAAAGTTCATCTCAAGGTTGGCCAGAGGAGGCTGTATGCAAAGCTCGATTATTCAGAGCGCGCTGTCCTAGCTAGATCTGTTATTACTCTCGCCAGAAGGAAAGAGAGTAAGGAGGTCAATTCGAGTATATAGGTTCCGAGTTGGTACCCTCTGCTTTGGAAAGGGTAAGATACGTATGAAATGAAGAAGAATATAGACAATGGCATCACGTATTCATGAGCATCGCATTATGGCCACCTAACACAGGAAACATTATCAATGCACAGGGAAACTGTGCCACGGAATCTGTCGTCTCTAAGGAAACGCGGCAAAGCGTTTCGAGCGACGTTCAACGGGTTTCATAGTGCCTCAGTTTAAAGTGTGAAATTCTCGACCACGGATTCTCGACGCAAGACGAAATTTCCAGTTACTACATCTATGGCAACAGCAGCATCATCAACAGCAGCGCCACCCACGACGATGACGATGACAACAACAACAACAACAACAACAACAAAGGCGACGTCAATAACAACAACGAGGGCGACGACAACAACTCTGTGTATTTGCAGTATGCTTTCGTTTGCGTTTGTAGAAAGTTAGTTGACATTTTTCTTTTTATTTTATTATGGCACTTCGAAAATCCATGTGGGTTATTCTTTGGCACTCTACCGTATTTCGTGCAGAATATTTATGTCGATGCGCTTAGCAGGGCAGAAGCTCAAGGTAGCTTTTCTTTCTGTTTCCTTTTTTTAAGTGACGAAATTCAGGAAAGAAAGGGACCTCCTCGAACTTCTAAGGAAGTGGCATTATGTTGCATGAAAATCCCAACACTACGTGAGAAGTAGAGTTCTTGACCAATGTAAATTATGACAGTTTGTTCAACACAGTATATTTCAAGCCAGCGATTTTTGTAATTTTACACTGTGCTGCAATGCCTACAGTCGGCCACTAAAGAAGAATGTGCCAAAGCAGTGCTCTCGACAGCTAACGGTGTCACCACTATACGACCCAGATCGTCACGCACTCGCGTTGTCCGCATTATTTTGTGGGCGACTATGTATAATAGTTCACTCTGTCAACACGACATCAATGAAACCCGTGACATGCAATTGGCCACAGGCAATACCCTCCCTGTCTCATAATTCCCATGATTCATAGGGTCCGCCCCCTCGTAGGGTCTCTCTCTCTCACAATTATGGATTCTGGCGGACCCTACTGGCGGACCCTACAAATTATGGGAATCCAATTATTGATTCCCATAATTCGTAGGGCCCGCCAGTTTTTAGGGGCGAAGCTCCTCTTAGTCTAACCTTGTCCTGCGTCAGGCGTTAGGCATAACCGGCGTGCCGGGAAGCACGCGCTCGCCCTCGGCGCGTGCGCGTGCCTCCCGGCGCGTGCCTCTCTCTCTCTCACTCTTCCATCTGCTGTCTTGTGAAAGAGAGAGAGAGAGACAGAGAGAGAGAGAGAGAGAGAGAAAGGCGCGCGTTGACTATGGAAACGCTCTTTCTTAGATGAACGCTCTACCAGCTCGCAAAGAAGGAGAACGCGCCCTCACCCGTGAGAGACAACGTTGGCGCAGGCAGCGTCTTCTAGCGAGTTTCTTGATTGAGAAATACCGACTGCTATCCATATATATATATATATATATATATATATATATATATATATATATATATATATATATATATATATATATATATATATATATATATATATATATATAATATATATATATATATATATATATATATATATATATATATATATATATATATATATATATATATATATCTGGATCTTGACTTGCAATGAAGTGCCGGTGGGAGATTTCACTTGTGCGTAGTTGAACCATAAGGATTCGTAGAGTGCGCGTTAACTAAATTAATCCGGAACTCGGCACGATCTACGATGAACATCCGGAGCTTCGCCCACTCATCATCATTGACTCCGTGGCTATGCTGTAATTTTTTTCTTTGTGTGTGTATGTGTACACTTGTACGGATGTTCACATACACTACATGTCAGTGTATACTGTTGCAGTTTACATGTACAACCTGTATTTTACAATTTTGTCGGTGATATATAGTTTGTATTACATTTCAGGTCTCTTTAGCTTTTGTTTATCAGCCGTGAACGTCCTTGCCTTGCTTGTCATCTCTCTCTTTTTCGCTCTCTCATTATCCAACAACCTGATTACTGAGAGCAAAGGGTGCATGACCACTGGCGAAGCAGTTTGCTGACTGACAAAGGATGTCCGTCGAGACGTTTACGTACTGCACAATGCGTGAGCTGTATCGAAATGAAAACATTAAATATGGCAGCTGCACACCCTATGCTACACTGGCCCGTTGAAGTGACAAGGGCCAAAGCGATGTGTTATATAACGTGACGGAAGAAAGGCTGTAAGGGTTTCCTGACAGAGATGTAGGGCATATAGAGTAGTCCGATTACAGCATTTGGGGGCCTTGTTTTGTAATATATTTAGCCGCCGTGTGCGGACTGGCACAGAATAGGCACATACGCAGTGGCACAATTCCATAAATGTTTCATGACGGAATCCAATACGCATCACGCTGGACGCGCATTCGCTTAGTGGTAAGCTACGCGGGTGCATGTCGTGCCTCATAAGCCTGTTTGCGATGTCCTGTTTGGCAGGGAAGCATGAAAAGCGCTAATACCATGATAGGATGCAAATAAATCCTCGCTCTAAACAGGGGGTGACAATACGACGCGCTGTTAATTCTACACAAAGCTGATATTGAATACAAAGCTAGTTATGACGCTGTAGAAATGTCGTGGTCTTCAATAGTTCCTGATACCCCGCTGCGGCTCGGAGATCTTGCCAAGCTTATTCAGATAATAGCATGTTCGAAAGTGAAGCCACTGATAGAGTTAGTCAAACGGCTTTGCACGAGTCCTAGTTCATTGAATCTCGGTAATACTGTCAGGTAGAGCCGGATTCCCGATGCGACGTGATTTCCGAGACCAGTATATACTTGGCCGCTTAGAGGCTTCCTGGGCTAATACCATGGGCGCACCGCACAGCGCTAAACTCGGAGACATTTGGTGAATAGTTGGGCGCTCAAAACGCGCTGTTTTATATGATAGCTAGGAAATGGTTGATTTCTGGGGTTGTACGTCCCAAAACCACCATTGATTATGAGAGACGCCGTAGTGGAGGGCTACGGAAATTTCGACCACCTGGGGTTCTTTAACGTGCACTGACATCGCACATACCCGGGCCTCAGTAGTTCGCCTCAATCGAAATGCAGCCGCCGAGGCCGCGATTCGATCCCGCGAGTAGATAGCAATTCTCTCGCAAGGGCATATCATATATGCCTGCCCGATGTACAACGTTTAGCCATATTTCGCCTTTGTCATTGCGAGCGGTTGGTATGGTGTTCAGAGAGCAAGTAAAGAAAAAAAAAGGAGGAAATATTTAGAGATGGGCTTGATATACTCTACTGTACATGCTTATGGTGTGATGCACCCTCTCCCCTCCTCCTCCTCACCCTGATTTCCCATTCCCTCCCCCTTGCTACACTATACCGCACAAGGCTATGCTATGATTTACCTTCCTCTCTGTCCCTTTCCTTCCTGCTCACCCTCACATCATTCCTTCTCACCTTCGCTTGCATGACATTCTCACACATATGATGGAAAAAGCAACAAGCGTGCGCTGCACTGCCTGTATACTAGTTCACACAGCAACTACGGTCCTAACGTTAGTCTATGAACAAGGCTACTCTGTTTGTCACGTATTGATGAATCAATTACCTGCTCATAACGAAGAGAACCGACTCCGTGTGCAGCACCAAACCAGCGCAGGGCGGACAATATGCCAACGACCGGCAGACCTTAACCTTGTCGTATGACCTTACGGTGACGTCATTGGGCGAAGGCAAAAGAAAGAAAGAAAGAAAGAAAGAAAGAAAGAAAGAAAGAAAGAAAGAAAGAAAGAAAGATGTCTACGCGAACTGCAAATTGTGTTCTGTCCGGAGTCAACATCGTAAGAGCCGGGTTGCCGCCTTCAGTACAACAGCATCCTCACTGCCATTCCATTAAATTAAATGTGCACTGTTGCAAGGGCTTCTGATTACGTCCCCTTACGCGTACCTCAATTCTTTTATCCGCGAGTAAAGAGTGTTTGTGATCGACCGCTTGGCTACCGTAAGTCGGATATCTCTGCAAGCTTGCCCACGGATACCAGGGAATGGCCAAACGACGAAGTATTGTGAAGCTCTCGCTTGATGTCCCGACACCAAACCTCGTTACCAGGGTACTGCCCGGTTTTAGTGCGTCGTCTATGGATCGTATCGTATCGAGGTGGGCGTAGATGGTACGGGGAAGAGAGAAAAAGTGAGAAAGAGTGCACTTCCACGTCTCAATTCAACGCACGACTAGATTTAGCCATTTGCGAAGTTCCTCAGTCAAGGTTACGACACTGCCTTCATCCTTCATTGAATGCGACGTCGCGTCGCCTTCATTCACGTCAGCGTTTCATGGTCGTCGTACGTTCAGCGGAAGCCGACTCCTAGTCTAAGGCTCTTGCTTATTACAAAATTGTGCGCATATATGTATGTTTGTGTAAGTCTATTGAAATTAGTAGGCAACGGTGTATGGGTTCGCCGATAAGTAACATAGCACGATGTTTTAGCAGTCTCCCCTTTGATATCTAATTTTGTGTTTCTGCATGCGCTTTTCGACAGAGCAATGTTTGCGAACGTTGTTGATGGTGGTCCTCACTGAATATCACTAGGCTTCGACGCATAGACCGCACTTCAAGTTTTCTTTTTCGTGGAGTGAAATTGAAGGAAAAGGAGTAATAGGTCGCTTTAAAATGCGACGGAAAAAACTTTCGTGTACTAGTAGCAGAGCAAAATAACAAAACAAATATAAAAATAGCATTTTTTTCCTTGAAAAAATACATAAATGGGTTCAATGGTTACGTATTCTAGAATTATACGCACGAGACGGTTAACAAAATTTGGTTATAGTCAAAATATAGATTATTCGGCGCATAATATTAAGTAAAAAATACAACAGCCACTCACTTTTTCATTACGTGCACGCCTGCTGCTGATTTTGGGCTGCTGGATAAAAAATTGACGAACCGCTTGGATGAATATTTCGTTCTTGTACCTTTCACATCGCTGATTTTCACGCCTCGTAGTGAGAGTTCTAGACTTTGTCTTTACACGACGGCGTGAGGAGACTAAACATCAAATTAAAGGAAATTTGGCTTTTGCTAAACTGCCTACAAATTATGCCTATAAAGTTACTTCTTTTATCCTCGCTTAAAACTGAGCTGCTTGCGCAAAACTGAGTAAAAGCGGCGATAAGAATGTCCATATGTCAGCTGTTTTTTATTTAGGTACGTCTTCAAGAACCTAGAGTACTGCAAAGCGCTGCACGATAACCTAACGCATTAACGAGACGTGCATAGATTACATCCCCATAGAATCTTGCCATATTCAGCGTTAACATTTACACATATATACCCTAAGCAAAAGGAGGGATGAATCATTCTTTATAGTTAGCAAAACGTTGCTAGGTCGCAGGCTTTAGGCCGAGCCAAGCCGCGTGGTTACGCTAGTGTAATGAAGCGGCGAAAGTCGTGGGTAACGTCCAAGTCCATACAAATGACCTCTCTCGCACGCAACTTAGAAGGGAATCCGGTTTGTACGCCACGCGCGTACGTATTGTTGCTGGTCTTGTAGATCCATTAGCTGTGGTCCGCTAACCAGCGCACGCAATATTTCTTCACATGTGCAGGCTACGTCTCTGTATGTAACATACACTTCCCATGCCCTTGTGCAAATTATAGAATCGCACGCTAGAAGCCAGTTCGCGTTCGTCAATAAACTTGACCGATGCTGACATTTGTATATGGCCTGTTGAACTGTATGTATGTATGTATGTATGTATGTATGTATGTATGTATGTATGTATGTATGTATGTATGTATGTATGTATGTATGTATGTATGTATGTATGTATGTATGTATGTATGTATGTATGTATGTATGTATGTATGGCGTGTGTGTGTGTGTGTGTGTGCTATGCATAGTAGCCCACGTGGACGCGTGGTGTAGATACGAACGTCGCATAAGAAAGCGCATTTATAGGCTACCGTAATACTTTAGGCGACTGCAGACTGATATACATTTTTTTTATAGTTGTCCCTAGAAGTGAATTTCAGAGTCTGAGTGCCCTACCTGCCCTCGAACGCAGCGTGGCAGGTGCTAGTTATAAAAATACTGTCGCCTCTCGAAACGGCAACATTCGTCCCAACGTCGCTAAATACGTTACGGCTGCAGGTCTACTACAACATCACTGCACGTAGGTAATTAGGTTACGGCATTGTAGTTTCGAAGTGCAGGCGTCAAAGCTGAACTACGAAAAGGGTGAACGTTTTGTGCTCACGTTATTCCATGCACGACCGCAGCATTACGTTATCCTGAAAAAGTTTGGGGCGGCGCCCAATATATAAAGCTGCGATTGTTCTGCGGAAGGCGCGAACTTTGGTAATTTTTCACACCACACTTAGCTAACCACAGGGTTACGCTTATGCAATTTACGGACGCTAGTGTTCACGTTGTTCCTCGAAATTTTTCAGCCCCGTCGTGCATCACGAGTGCGCCAGGAAACCAGCCCCGATTTTACGAAACCCGACACGCACGGCTTTTGTTTTTACGTCGGTTTATCTTCTTTTACCCTAGAAATTGCCTATAAAAACATAATTGATTAATCCTCATTTTCTGGTAGACTGAATTAATTCTACCAAAGTTAAATTAGTCGAAGTGGAATTCTAGTCCTTATATTTATTTCCAACAAAAGAAAAAAGTTCTCTCTGTGTGCTCGGGCCTAATCATACTGATCGATCGAGTGCTTTGCGAAGCTTTATGACACAACACAGTCCTCTCCGCAACCGTGCCTGTAGTTATGTTATTTTCATTGCATTTGGGATTTATGTTAACGTAACTAGTTTGGTGCATAAAACACGCGAGACGAGTTTAACGCTCCTGTATGTCTTATATTACATCAAGCTCCCCTTCGCTTTCTCGTAGACATCGTAGCAACTGCTTAGCGTCCAGAGATTGCCTTCTGTGAGTACTTTTCCGCGCTGCCCTATTCGCTCCCTTGATAGCAGCCCATTCGTTTGGACACAAGAGCAAGGCAATCCTGGAGGAAACAGAGGCCATGAGAAAGCGAGGACGCCTCCCGAAATAGCAATACCGTCAGGAAACGCTGGCGCACTTTTCTGCGCCTGGTTGACGATGAGCCTGATCAAAGCGGAGCTACGTGACTGCGTTGCAGTGAACAGGGAAATCGGCGTGCTTGCAGAGTCAGCAGTAAGGGCGACAGCGAGATAGTGTAACAAAACATGCGATTCTCTTTGTTCCCCCGACACTTGTCGACGAGAGATGCAATGACTGAATAGACATGCTGTACCACATCCCTTTTGGGGGAGCAGCTGTCATTCAAAGAGCCCTCGGATAATGCAGTGAACGGACTTCCATTGCGATATATAAACGCTGACTTTGTAGCCGTTCTCTGGTCGCTTGACATGTGTCTGATTCCGCATTCTCGACACGGACTAATCACTCGCTCGTACAGCACGCTAACACCGTGGAGGAGTACAATGTGCTAACATTGAGCACAATAAGAAAGGAATATATTGCCGGGGCTAACGTGTCGACAAGAGCCTCGAGGAAACGTAGGCTCCTGCTGTATTTAATATCTTACTTGAAGCAGACAGACCAAGAACTACTTGAAGCTAACTGAAATAAAATACGTGAGCAGCTTCTGTGACGAAGAAGCAGCAATGGAACAAGTTCACGAAATCTTGGCTTTCATTATACGCGCGTATTTTTTTTTCTGCTCTTTTGTAGCTGAAAAAGTACGAGAGCATAGCCTGTATTGCAACCAGATACTTTAATACATAGTAAAAATGTTTCAGATAATGCCCAGCCACGGTGATCTAGAGGTTATGGTAGACGGCTGCTGATGCGAATGTCGAGGAGCCGAATCCCGGTCGCGGTGGCTGAATTTTGATGTAGACGAAATATTGAGGCCCGCATGCTGTGCGACGTAAGTGCACGTTCCCGTTCAAGAACCACAGGTAGTCGAAATTTCCGGAGACCTCCACTACGGCGTCTCTCATAATCAGAGCTGGTTTGTGGACGTGAAACCCCACAAATCAATCGATTCAGATGTCTATTTTTCTATAAATGCCCATACGATGATGCACAACCAACAGATGTAGGAAGCACGATTGGAAGCAGTAGGAAGAAAGAACGAACAGTGAAAGACACAAGAGAGAGGACCAACATTCGATATGCACGTTTGTTTATAATCCTGGCAAAGCTCATTAAATCATCACTGCGCTAAAACACAAACATTTCGTTTCCTTATCTTGTACGTACACCAAACAAAGGTGAAGTCCTCTGAACAAATCACATAGTTACATTAATAGCCCCAAACACGTAGCCGGGGTCATGTAGCGGGGCACAAGCGTAGTCCAAGTAGTGTCGCTATAGAAAAAAACTCCAAAACCATGTTTCCTCCAATCACTTCTTTTACCTTTTCTACCTTTAAAAGTATTTCTATGTTGGTCATATTGTGGGCAGCCTCTAAAAGCAAGTTCTCAACCAGAGCGTAGTAGGATTTACTTGATACAGCCACGATGTCTTTGAGAGTTCTTCGAACTACGTGCCTGCACACAATTTTTCACGTGTCTCGAGTAAAACGCATTAGGTATGCGCACAAATCCTCAATTAGCTCGACACACCGCATTATTCAGAAACTAGGCTATGGTTATAAATAATGCTCCGGATTTATGCAGACCCGGTCATGTTGGCTCTTCTGCTGCCGTGTCCCACCACAGTAACTAACCGCTTCGGCAAGGGAAGATGTAGTACACAAGGGATAATGCTCGGCCGGCAGGAGACCCGTCACGGACACGGCGAGCGCACCTAACGAGCGCCGCCGAACAGCTAGCGTCCATAATGTCCTCATACATCACAAGCCAGCGTCTAACGACCGGAATTCCTAAGACAAATTGTCGCGGCCGTCCTCTGTCACTGCAAGGTGTACCGGTGTTTGGGCCGCAGGCCTCGTGCGGACATTCGCCAGTTCGGTTTCGGGCAAAAACCTGCGCAGCGTCCCGAAAGTTGAAGTGAGCAATTAGCAAGCGAGGTCACGCACTTCGATAGACTTCACGAGACATCGGTGTGCCGTTTTTCACGGGACGATTGCAATGTGGGCCCTCCATGTTCCTGACCTAATTTTACTGCGGCGCGTCTGCGTATATATGTCGCTCGGAATGCTGCGGTAGCAATTTATGTTGTTGGTATTGTTATGTGGGGTTTAATGTCCCAAAACCAGCTCTGATTATGAGAGACGCCGTAGTGGAGGGCTACCCGCAAATTTTGACCACCTGGGGTTCCTTAACGTGCACTGACATCGCACAGTACACGGGCCTCAACATTTCGCCTCCATCGAAGTGCAGTCGCCACGGCCGGGATTCGATCCCGCGACCTTCGAATCTGCAGCCGAGTGCCATAACCACTAGACCACCGTGGCGGGGCACAATTTATTTAAAATGCCTACGGAATATCTATGCGCGTCTGAGCACCCATACGCTTTTTACAGTGACCTCTATATGTTTGTGTAACCTTAGAAATTATATTGTCGCGATGCAGAAGAAACTGGCACGGGACCACAATGCGACAAGGCAGAACTAGATCTGTATTCCACAAAGAATATTACAGAGACTTTTCTTTCTTTTCTCCTTGTTATTTGGCTCTTGCCCACTACGGGGGATTGGCCATGAAGCCGGCGGTTAATATAAAAAAGGAAAAAAAAGTGAGCTAAAACAAAGGAAGAGTACGGAATCGGTAATGTAAGGAAGAATGAAATGTTAGAGTGATAGACTATTTATAATACAAATTAACCATAATAAATAATTTGAGGTTTAATAAACTAGTGGCGGCAATTTCGAGGTACGAAGTTTTGGTTGGAAAGATGATTAGCAACGAATTCTTCTTGTGTCACGAAGGAAATTGCACATGGCTAAGCAGACGTTCCTGTTGCTGTAACCTAGTGAGGACGCTCCAAAGGAAAGAATATTCTGAGAATTCAGGGGAATTTTTAAATTCCTGAATGAAATTTCGAAATGTCTTTTCCTCTGACTACTATAACGCTGACAGGTAATTAAAAAGTGATCAATGTTTTCAGGCTCTTGACAATAGCAGCATAGCGGAGATGGCACCAGACCAGACCTGTGTAAATAAAAATTTAATGAAGGGATACGACAGCGAAATTTTGTTATTGCCACTTCCAGTTTACGAGAGGGACACCACTTATTATTCCAAACAAAAGAAAGATGCCCATATTCTTCAATAGGTAACTTCATTTTTAAAGAATCTTGAAGTAAGGAGTACTTACGGAATCTAGACAAAGTAACAAAGGCAGTAGTAGGCACCACGTGCATTACCGGCCCATCTAGGGACCACCGCGCGAGAACATCAGCCATCTCGTTTATAAATATGCCACGATGGCCCTGGCACCCACACCAATCGTATTTCACGCAAGCGGGGAGGAATTAATGAAGTGAATGCGTTTAGAACAGAAGACTTGGAAGGAGAAGCTGAAGCGAGTGATGTGCATACAGAAAGTGAATCAGTCACTAAAACAACTGCCGAATTTTGTGCAGGAAGTTTGCGAATGGCTAAAAGAATGGCTAAGAGCTCTGCTTCGATTATGGGTGTATAATCCGGGAGGCGCAAGGTATATGACCAAGACAAAGTCTCTGAAAAAATGCCCACTCCCTCTTTCTCCTCACGCATGGATGCATCCGTCGCAATTACGTTATCAATTCCCAATTGACATAAATGATCTTCTAATAAGCCTATTAAATATCTGGAAGGTTAGAGTTTGGCATTAGAAGGGAATATATTATCCAATTCAATTTTAGCATTGGCCAATGGTTTATCCGTTGAGACGATATCGCGAATGTTAACATCTAAAGCCTCTAGTTGATTCTGCACAAATAAAACTTGAGGTTTGTATATGCGAGACCAAGGCTCATCAAAAAATGTTAGCGCTTCAGTGCAGAATACGAAGTGTGATCGCCTCTGTGAAGACGCATAAATTTGTAAATATGTTTTGACAGTGAGGATACGGAATCTGCAAACTAACGTGGGTATTCGGGCTTCTTGGTACAGAACATGATTTGCAGTAAATTTTGGCACCTTGAGACAACTCCGAAGAGCCTCTCGCTCTAAAAGAACCAAAGGATTAATCTTGTATGCCGGGCCACCAGAGTATAAAATACAACCAAATTCTAGAATCGGACGAACATACATACGGTATATCATAAGAAGAGTGTCTCTGCGTAACCCAGAGGGGTGCTGGCCAAGTCTGCGTATCATCCCAACAGCGCGAGTAGCCTTACATTTAATGTGCTCAATGTGGTCGCGCCAACTCAGTTTATGATCGTAAAACACACCTAAATACTTCACGCACTCTGCTTGGGGAATTATTTCCTGGCGATACTGAAGAGAAATGCTTACTGGATCATTCAAAGGAAAAACAATAACAGAACTTTTACTAACATTTAAAGCCATGCTAATTTGATTAAACCATAACTCTAGTCTTCCTAAATAAGCTTGTAAGATTGTATGCAGTGAGTGAATATCACCAGCAGAAGCAAAGAACGCAATGTCGTCTGCATAAACATACACTTTAATGTTATTGTGCAACGGTACTGAGCTTAACAGAACGTTAAATAATACAGGAGATAAAACAGAACCTTGAGGGACTCCTCTGGACTGATTATATTTCGGTGAGGATAATCCACGCTGGGAACAATAAAACTTTCTATCCTTAAAAAACTCAAGTTAATAATATAGCGCGGGAAATTCAAGCTTTTTAATGAATTGAGAAGGATGACATGCTCTACACTGTCGTATGCCTTAGCTAAATCTAGAGTTACTAGTGCTGCATATTGTCGCCTGTGACGAGCAAGCTTAATTCGTCCCTCTAAATCTACATGTGCATACCATATAGAATACCCAGGTCTAAAGCCAATTTGACATGGGCTCAATATTAAGTGGTCTGCCAAAAATTTCATGATTCTAATGTAGAGCACTCTTTCAATTAATTTTATAACATGCGAAGTTAGTGCGATAGGTCTAACATTATCAATATGCATATCTACTCCTCGTTTTTTAAGCAGTGGGATAATTTTCGCAAGTCTCCAATCTGGAGGAGAAGCCGCAGCAGCTTCGTCTTCATCCAAATGCCAGTGGGCGCAGCTCGTGCTTCTCAGTTGGTGGTCTGCGAATGCCTGCTTGCATAGTGTAGTCGTAACAATATTAAGACTACATTATGTAGAATTTCTGCTATCGACACTAGCAGAAGCTTGTGTACAATAGACTTAACACAGGAATTTTTCTAACGACATGGAATCTAGGTGGTTCATGCATCTATAAATACCACAAGAAGCGACATTGAAAAGGGGGAGGTGAAAAATTGTTACCGGAACAAAAAGTTTGATTGACCTTACCGCATGAGTAACAAGCCCAGTGTGTCCGGGGATATTGCACATAGCAGAACTTTTGAAGAACGTAAGCAGCATCAACTGTGTGCATTTGGTCTGTTTATGTTTTTCTTTTCACTGAAAAGAAAGTAATCTGCGAAACAGCGACGTGCTTTAGATCACTCCCGGAAGTGTTTGGGCATAACTGACTTTATTTTTATTTTGACGCACCAAGAGTATTGACATCTCTTTGTAACGTAGCAGTGAGGACACATCATGTGCCTTCATCAATTAATATTGCTTATTGGTTGCTACGTATCTACATATAGTTTAAATCCAAACTAGAAGAGAAGCTCAGGGGAAGATGGATACTTGAATCGATGAACAAATCGCAAAGTACGATTTAGAACAGGGAATGTCGCGGGAGCCAACGTTTCGACAAGCGGACTTGTCTTCGTCAGGGCGGCAACGGCAAAACAACGGCAAAAGTTGCCGCCCTGACGAAGACAAGTCCGCTTGTCGAAACGTTGGCTCCCGCGACATTCCCTGTTCTAAATCGTACTTTGCGATTTGTTCATCGATACCTATAGTTTAGGGTGAATAAAATTTAACCGTATCAACCGCACATAGAGAAAAAAACGACTTAATGCTTGTGGATTTGGGCTGCTGAAAGTGTTGAAGAATTGTACAGAGAAAGAGGTGTTCACACCTTAAAATAATAAACCGTGATTTGGTTAGGGAACGGGCGCTATTTTCGATATCAAAAGCGTCATCAAAATCGCGAAGACGTCCTCCCCGTCGACACCATGGTCCATCCGCTCGGGGGAACTGCCACGGCTGCTGCCATGTCGGAGGAGAGACGCATTAATATCTCTGCCTCAATTAAAACAGCACCCGCTGACGTGGCCGAGGAGGTGGCATTAGCCCTAGCAGTAACGCACACGGCCGCAGACTCCAACATAGCAGAAATATGCACCAATTCCCAGAGCGCATACCGGTACTTCCTTCAGGGCATAGCGCCTAAAACCGTAGCGCACATTTCAAAGAACGTTCCTTCGCTTCCCCACCCGCTGACCATGACTTGAATGCCAGGGCATGAGTGTGTCTCCGTTAATGAGCGCGTTAATGCGTAGGTCCGAATTCTTTCTCTCCGTAGCCCAGAGGACCACTCACCCAACGCCACTGAAGAAGAAGAGGGAATCTACATGTACCACCAAAGTACAACATACCGGAGGAAAGGTAGACGGGAACTGCCTCCCCCTTACCCTTTCTTGCCCGCGCGTCAGAGCGCGATCTGGCGCCAGGTTTAGACCAAGGCATTTATTTCCTCTGCCTGCCACATATATTTTATCCTGGGCTTCACAATGCGCAATGCACCGCCTGCAGAGCACCCAGGGCAGATCTACTGTTTGTGGAGCTACTGCAAGCCCATGGTGGTAGAACCGATTCCCAACCCTTACCGCTCTTCGGGCCACTTGCTCGGATGAACAGCTCTAGCTCGTAGATCGGGACTTCCTTAGATGTAGGCCAGTTGACTCCCAGACGTCTAGGGGCCCCAACCACATTTCGATTCATTTAGTGAAATTGTTATCTTCCATCCTATGAGCACTAATGCTGTCCAAAGGGCAAATCTATTATTTTCATACGTTGAAGGGTCACAAAATAGGCGTTCTATGTGCGCCGTAGCTGCAGCAGAGCGCAGTGTCCACCTTTTTTTTTTCCTTGTGCCTCAGCCACCTTTTTCCTCCTGTTTTTGGCTCTGGTTAACTAAGCCGGGTTTAACCTGGTTAACTAACCCCCGTACCTCTCCATTACCACTTTTTGTGTATTGATCCTCCTTTTTGCACAGAAACGAACAAATCTGCAGGGAAAACATTGGTATCCTATTCACTCTTTGTGGCTTGTATCGCCTTTTTTTCCCACCTTTCTTCAATTTCCATGAGCAAGCTTTGGTTTTGCCTGTGTCAAGAGCCCTACATCAGCTTGTGTATTCTCATGGTTTTCTCCTTTTCGTCTACGTGCATGGCATACGGCGCTGTTACATCGGCGCATGTTCACTGTGCGAGTGAAATGTGAGGGTATGACGTTAAATGTGATGAACTGTAATGTTCCCATCATACACAGTGGGTTACCAAGCTCGGGTTAGTGGAGGAAAGACATTTACCATCCGGGTTTCCCAAACACGAACCCGAACCCGAATATAGGAGTGTTATTGTATTCGACAGTCGTCAGAATTAAGCCGCCGTGGACACGAATCGAATACGCTTCTATAGTACACAGCAGCGTTAGTGTCATCATCCCTGAGCCAACGCGGCTGGATGTGAACAGGAGTTTATTATACGCAAAGAGACGTCGCATCGTTTTTGTTCGCTGCCTCAGGATAACATAACACGGGCAGTCACTAAAAGCGCGATACTTGATTGAAAAACTGGTGCATAAAATAGAGCAAGTGCGAATGAGCAAGGGCTGGAATTGGTCTAGTTCGTCAAGTTTCATCTTTCTTTTCGTTAGCTTAAAATAAAGAAGTCGAACGAGAAAGAAGACACAGGAACGAAACTGCGTAGGTCAAGCTGAACTTTCTTTTGCGTTTCACGTGTTCAGTCTCGTATGCCTGTCACTGTTCGGGTTATTTCCTTCACTTTGGGTCAAGCACTGTTGCACCAGTGAAGGCTTACCAAGCACGTTGAATCGATGCCTCAAGCACAAAGTCTTACAACTTTGGAGTTGAAGTGAATATCAAAGGTAAAAAAGAAGATAGTCAGAAACAAAATAACGTGGTGTATTGGGCCTTACATCCTGTTTTCTGTTACACGTTCGTGCACTTTTGCTCGGTCTAAGGATTTCTAGTTTTATCGTAAAATTCTTCGAAAACTATTTCGCCGAAAATAAGCAAGAGAAGGCCATTCCACGATACTGTTCTGCGATGCCTTTAGAGGAGCTGGGTTTCCAATATGCCTTGCATTGCTCATATTGTGCTGACGGAAAGAGATGTGGGCCTGAGCAGCATGCTGTTTCTTCGTTTCCTATTGGAAAGTACTTGCACATCTTGTTCTTCCGAAGTCTGGAATGCACATGCCAGTACTGAAGAGCGCTTTTTGACAGAATATCCCTTCGATGCACGCATGCACACGCATATTTGGCCTCTTGCCGCGAAACAAATTTAAGCGCATTATACTCATGTTGCCCTTTTTAAAACGCTCATCTTTGTTCTCCTTCAACGCAATGGACGCTGTTGGTGACTTGTCTAAAGTGATGCGGTTCCAGAGGAAATAACTGAATAGAGATCAACATAATATTCATTTGTTACTCTCTGATTAACATTAACATCTCGGAAAGCAGTCCATAAAGCACCGCGAAAAATAGAAGCTTCGAAATTCCGCCACATTTTAAGCACACAAGCCCTTTCTTTAACTTTAATTGAACATGAGAACTTGCGCTCCGTATACGGAAACGTAGTAGCCACTCAGCCACCGGGTGAGAAGTCAGATTTACAAAATAATAAAATGAATTGCGCCTACCAATACGCGTAAACACAAGCTAAACCTTTATTCTCTTGCAGACATGTTGAAGATATGCTGAAGGTGCGTGGGAAACAGTGATCACTTTGGTTTATTTCAGTACGCGTTCACAGCAGCTTGTTTTATTACAAAGCCTTCGACATTTCACGTTTACTCTCGACGCACACGGTGACACACACGACTAAGACAAAGTCCACTTACTATTTTTTGTGACGGCTTATACAAAACAAACCGGCTAACTAAACGAACATTCGATTCTCTTGAGTATGCGGGTTCTGTATAAAAAGTAAATCGAAGCATACGAAAGTTAGCATTTACGAGTTTGTCCTGGCTATGGATGTCCTGCGTACGGCCGCCATAAACAACTTATAGTAGTAAAGTTATGGGTAATGATCGCGTGGAAGTTCTTTGTGTGTTTCCGCCGGGCGTTAGCGTCGCTGGCGTCGAGAATATGTGACACGGTTGGTAGTAACCATTCCTGATGCTGTGAAAGATAGCCTGTTGTTTTAGAAATAGAATCTGACAACATTTTCAATGTAGACTAAGCACTCGTGAGTCTCAAGCACCATTTCTGTCTTCGTCTTCTGCGCATTTACCCAATATCATCATGCAATGTGGACATAGCCCTGCAGAGGAGCTCCATAGTGACAACCTCACCGCACATGTTGCGTAGTTTGGTTCTCTTTCCAAATCTTCACGGCTGATGAAACGTCCAGCTTCAATTGAGTACGAGGATTACAAGGTTTGGCTGAATTTTTATTCAGCCGCCTGTAGCGCTGGTACTCCGTGTATGGTATCAAGTGTATGCTATAACTCCGTCTGTAATGTGACGTGTCGCAGTGTGCCTTACACTTGTTCTTTATCGTGTTTCTGTCTCTTCCCTTATTCCTTCATTTCTCCTCTTCAGTGGTTTCTTTACTGCACTCATAGGTAACAAGCTTGCAGATAACTATGGTTGTTCAGGCCTTCAAAGCTATAAAGTCGATACTACTATCATGATCTGATTACGCTGCTAGAAAAATTTCGGGGGCTCAGAAGGATGATCATCTTTTATAGCGAGTATTCTAAATAATCGGCGGCACTGCCCCAACTTTTTCCTCCGCTCTGGCATGTCGAATGAACCTTGCCGACGCGAGCTCATCCTGCACTGTCGGCTGTGGCTAAGGGTGGCTATTACCCCGGCCGCTCAATGATTTTGTATTCGGAAGGGCCAAGAACGCCAGGTGGAGGCGACCACTCACAATGGCACTAATTCGGTTTGACAAAATACTTATAGCTATGTCGAAGTAAACAATTTTCTAATTTTTTCCCTCGTGTGTTATCGCAGCTGAGGCCAACGAAAACACTGTCGCAGTTTTCAGAGCCAACGGATCTGCGCGAGCGGCTGCATCCTGTATGGGTGCTGTTTCCTCTGATAGCGAAGTGTTAATGTGGAGTGGGGCAGTAAGCTACAATGGTCACCGACTGTCAGGGTGTATTTCTGACCTCTTTGTCTTTCTCTCTCTGTAACTTTACTCTCTCATATTTCAAACGACATCTCTGCTGTCCTTCATCGTCTTCTGTCACCTTCAAGTGGAGTGCTGTAGTTGTGCTTTCCTTTTCTCCTTTTTCTTCTTTCTGGTGTTTTATGTGCTCACAGAAATAACAACGGAAACGTAACAGCAACAACTAGTTGCACGGGTGAAAATACGCAACAGGCACTGCACATCAGTGCTAGTCACGTAACACGCCCAGTGACTTAAAGAGATTAAACTTCACTATGCAGCCAAGTATAACAGACAACAGTGGAAGCGGAGAGGGCGGACGCCTAATTAAAAAAAAGGGTGTGCTGGTGGTTAGGTTGAGTATAATTTGCGCCGAAAGAACTTTTATATCACTGTTTTATTCTGTTTGACATAATTCTGAAATGTAATAGAGCTTGCTTCATCACTGGCTTTCACTTTTACGAGAAATAAGATTAAAGAGAAGGCTTGCGTAAAGCTGCCTTCTGGTTCTTTTGTCCTTGTTTGCTTTTACCTTTCGAAAGAGCAGATAAAGTTAGCTTGTCGGGCTACTCTTAAGCTTATGTTTATTTTTTTCTTGCACATCACTCTCTCCGCTTTTAATTATTAATATTATTATGTTTGCTACTCAAACTTCAGAGTTTGGTTCCACGGCTTCTTACATATTTCACCCGGGAATGTTCTGTACCAGATTATCCCGCTTATTACAACTTAAAGTTCTTGATGGAGATGTCAGCTTCAGTGCGCGCATATTAAGACCCGTCATCTTTCATATTAGGACACCGCAACCATTAATATGTACCCCAGGGAAGCTCATCAAGCGCCGTTGCATCCAGTTCCAGCCACATTGCCGGAAAAGTGAAGTATTCATATGTTATTTTTTTCGGGCCTTTGTCACGTGAAGCACATGAAGGCTGGAGAAAGCTCTCAGGCAAAACGCGTGGCAGGGTGCGTATGTGTATTCCAGCCTTCCTGGGATTTGAAATAGTTTGCTTATTATACGTGTTTGGCCTTACTAAGCTCCTTGCACAAAGTTCCCCAGCAACCACATAGCAAAGTCCTAGTTCAAACAGCCGCGTAGGCAAATAAAGAAAATATGCCTTGAGAAAGAAAACGTCTTCGAGGTTTCTAACAGCGTGGTAATCATTGTACGCCAAGCTTTCATAAGCCATTGAAGCAAACTGACGCATGACGGCAACATACGGGATGCGGGCGCTAACGATAAACACGGCTTTCCATTAAATTAACACGACAGTCCATAGAGGGCAAATGGGATGTTTATTCCATTTAAGGACGTCTTCAGCCATGAAACAGAACACACTTGACAGCGAGCTTCCTGCTTCATGCGCTGTTTCAGAGCACGAAACGGCGCCAGTAATGAGACCTGCAGCCAACATTGACCTACGAATGCCAAGTCCTATTTCTGTTCCCATCATCGGCTGAAACATGGGCGCTTTTTCGTGTGGTTGTTGCCGTGCGTCACTTTGGCGCACGGCACGGCGCACGGCGTCAAGATGGCACCCCTTTGGCGCCTTCTTTGACTTCTCCTCTCTTCTTGTTTCGCTTTTTCTCCGAATTTTGTGCTACAAATTAATGTCATACAGTAAGCAGGGCTGCTTCATTAATCGCAGAGGCAACGGGCGCCCGGGCTTCGGTCATTAGGGTGGGCCTTCCTTGCCTTACCAAGTTGTGTACTCGATGCTAACGCGATCGTCGGGACACTGGCGCAAGGTAAGTGACTACTTCCTAAATTAGCGCGTTTGTCAAAGCGAAACAATTGCAAAGATCTTGCGGATCCCACGCGTTGCGGGAATTGGTGTCGTGCGAAGCAGTCAGCGAGGAAGTTGCCTATTACGAATTGTTTGGCATTCCGCCAAGTGTTACGAGTAGGATCAAGGTAGGATCAAGGAGACATGCCTGTAGTAAGTAAACCCATTGCACCAGCGTTTATGCTGGTGCAATAGGCTTACTTACTATAGGTGCAGTGCGGGAGGAGCAGAAGTCTATAGCCTAGTGGTAGCGTGTTTAATTGCTTGGCAGTTAGGGCGGCCGGGTTCGGTACCGCCCCTACTCCTCCCGCCCCCTCCCCCCTCTTTACCGCCAGGTAGGTTGCGTGTGGGTCACTGTGCTTGTTATGTATGCATTTAAATTGCAAGCAATGCGAAATGGTGTGCCTTTCTGGTTTTTAAGTTTTAAGTGCGTTCTAATTGTCTTCTTGTTCTTCGTAACCCTTCGTTTTCTTCGCCGCAACAACATGCTAAATATGTGTTTCAGTTAATGCATAATTGTCATAGAGGCTCCACAAAATTCAAACACCTGTGGCACATACCCACAGGTGTTTGAATTTTATAGAGCCTAATGTCTAGTGAATGTGTCTCAACGTGCACGCTCGCAACCACGATATTGGGCCATTTGCACGAAGACGCCCACCTAGTAGCGGGATGAATCACTGACAGACTCCTATTAGAAGCAAGCCAGGAAGCCTGAAAAAGAAAAGCCTTCGTTTCCAGGACGTCCTACGACTGCGGCCATCGCACGCGGTCATAAGGAGCAAAAAGAAAACGAACATTTAATACGATCGGCGGCATCTGATACAGAGATGCTTTCTTCGAAGCGTGCTAATCCTGGCATGCCTTTTCCGTTGTTTACGTTCGGTACGCGCTATGTTTCTCAGAATAGCGTGGGCTACTTGCGAGAGAAACTAATATGCTGGCAGAGGCCATCTTCCGCTGCCTACGAAGCGTGACCGTGCGTAGGTTGTGTCGTTTCTGCACACTGTGTGAGACTGGTGGGAGTAAACACATGCAGCGCGCAACACTCGCAAGCACAATGGGGCGGTTGTTCTGCATAACTCGGATTATTCGTGAACGGAACCTCATCAAGCGTAATACGGTTTTGATTGCGGCGTTGTCTGGTGTGCTAATATTGCCCTATATAGACTAGAACGAGAGTATTAAAAGAATCGAAGTGACTCGCATTTGCACTGTGGATACCAATCATTAGACAATTGAACCATTCAGAATTGAACCATTAAATTTGTTCCTTATGTATATCTAAATTGTAGAACGACGGTTTTGCAAGTGCCTGAGGTAATGCCAGCTTAATTTCTCACCTATTGCTAAGCAATGGTGAAATATTCGCTTTATCAATATTGAAGGTTTCGTTCCTGCAGGAGTACTTTTCGTTTTATATATTCGCATTACTCTGCTAAAGCAGAGTCGGCAAAATTGGGCGTCCGCAGGCCGCATTGCCGCGTCACGTGTGACCACGACTGGTACCGTAAGTCACGCATCCAAGGGATGACGTCATGACTTGACGCCGTGATGACACCACATCGACATATGTCGCGGAGACGTCACGATGATGTCGTTAGAAGATGTCACTCATAACGTCACTGCTGACGCCCTACTGAGGTCTTAACGTTAGACAGAGCGGCGATTAACGTCGATTTCTTCACAGGGGTTGCTATAAACGAAGCCCATTCATTGCTCTCCAAACAAAATGTCGAGATCTCGGTTGGACGACCCAGGCTGTATTTAGTTACACATATTGGTACTGTCTAACATTCCTGTTCTTAGTTAATTTGCATACACACGTCGCTACTGGCCTAGCTAAACTCGGACTGCACTGTGTTGTAATAAGTAGAATATACATATTTACGTACCAAAATTGCGGTAAGAACTCACAAAACGTGCATACGGTACCCACGTATGCAAACAGATATGATTATATCCGCATACAGCCAGAAGAACGGTGTCCACGAAGAGACGACAGAGGCTGCGCTGACTTCTGTCCCCTTTTCTGAGACGTCGGACGCCACGCTGCGTGCTCTTTTAATTATGGACAACCAACTCACCTAAGTATCTATTCCTGCGTGTAACGTTATTATATACTTGAGTCATGAAAACATATACTCTAACCTAAATCAACGGTTGATAATGAATTGTACGCGTCGGAGGAAGCTAGTGCGCCCATTAGGTACTTCATGCTCTAAATGCTTGGCAGCTAGGATGTCCGAGTAGCCAAAACAAGTATTGCGCAAACCCCCTTCTATACAGAACCTGCGCATCGTCAACGTGCGGCGTACCCCTGCGCCGCAAATGAGGAGAGATTAAAGATGGCGGCCAAGCGTGACGTACGTCTCTGGCGTCCCAAACGCTGTCAGCAGCTTTGTGTGTCTGAAGGAAAGACACCTCTCCTCACCGCACATCCGTTTCTCGAAGTTTCCCCGCATTGCAGACAGGTAGCGCGTGAACGAACACAGACGCGTAATAAAGACGGATTATAAACAATCCGATAAGTGAACGCTCAGTTGAGCAGCTGCCACCGAAAAGCCGCGTTTCAAGTTGGCCACTCCATTAGTGCAGCAACGCGTTTCGTAAGTATAACGGTTCCACTAATATGCGAGACTTGACAATCGCCGTTTCATTCCCGCAGCTGCAGACGAACTCGAAGCACGCAGAGTTTTGGCAGTCACAATAACGCACTTCGTTTCCACGATTACGTAACCGTGGCTTTCGCCACAACGATGCATCACTCCGACTACAGCGGTGGCGCCAGCAAAGCTTTATACGACCAACCGCTAACAGCGAGGAAAATCGTAAATCTTGAATGGCTTTCCGCGCTTCAGTAATGCGGCGGGAACCGCTATATACTATTATGAGCGTGGGCGAATTCTGTTTGCACAAACTGCCAGATTTTTGCATCATAATTTCATGGATCTTAGCCCATTATTTCCAACAGATTCTACTCTACAACCCGCGACGTATTCATATGCATTTTTTTAGTAGCAGATGAGGCATGGAGATACAAACGTTATATTTGTATTTGTGTTAGTTAACCGCAAGAAGAGTACACGCTTCCCAACTGACTTTCCCAATATTGCTCATGAGGCAACACGCATCAGAGAACACTTACGGGGCGTGCCGAACTTTGCATTGTTCGAGTGAAACTTCTCTCACCACCGTTGTCGTTAAAATGGCAGAACCTGAGACAGCTGAGTTGGTCAAGCATCATTGCGAGTTCTCAACCTGTTTACTTTGCACTTAAGCTGATTCAAATCATTCGTTTTTTGTTAGCTCTCTTTCTTGATATACTGCCCCCCTCAAGCTGTCTGTGCCTGTGCGACAACTTTGCCAATGTACGCGCGAAGAAACCTGTACGCATTATCGTGCATTTTGTCAGTTGAACTGTGGCGGCATGCTAACTTGTCTGGTTCATAATTGCACCAACCAATTAACTCCCATTAACGAACGAACCAACAAACGAATCAAGAAGTAAATAAGAAAGAAAGATAACGGTGCTACGTAGTTGAAGGCAGGAAGCACACAAGACGTAACTGTTGGTATTGATTCATTGTCATAAAAGAAAAAAAAACGCGGTGGTGACTGCACATAGTAAAAATATAGTCGTTAATTTTTTGTTTATCTTCCGAGTTGTCATTGCGCATTGCATGCAAGCTGACTATGTCCTTTCTGTGGGAGTCACGTGCGCGCATTTCGGAACCGTTATGTAAGTTCTCCTGCGTAGCAGGGTCACTTCAATAGATGTTGACGTCTTTGTACCATGAGCGCACCTGGCATAATGCGACGAGCCTGCGTCATGGGGACCGTTACAGAAGAACAGCGTCTTCTTCTGGAGTTTTTTTCGTTTCTCAACGTGTTTTGTCTTTTTACCGGTCAATAGATTTCAGCTCTGTGTTAGCGCTTTCCCAGATATCTGCATATGACACCAAAGGAACCGACGAATCGGTTCGATTAGCTTTTCAAACGCTTATACAACATGTGTGCCGCGATTCCCTTACATAATGACAGTTCTTCTGGACATGGTCCCATTTCTCATACAGCGCATATGTCGATGTCAATCTTGAGCATAGAAAACTGAAACGTGATCGTAAAGGCAAAATTTGAGGGAGTTGATCGAAAGGAATATCGTATTTTCCTTCCTGCTTCTTTCCCACACCTGCATCATATTTCCTTTGTGCCGTCCATGAAGGTGCTCTCGCTAGTTACTTTCTGTAGCATACGTTGTCGGGACTATCATAAGAGCGACAAGCGAGAACAATGAAGTTGATAGTGCTTTCTGCAATTTTGGTTTTCTTTTTCGTTTGATTTTTTTCCCTTCATAATGCTGCATACGCAAAACGCCATCTAAAGCTGAGATTTTCAGGTCTTGGCCAATCCCCCGACGTGGGTATACGCCATTTATGAAGGATCATCATCATCACAATCATCATCATCATCATCCTGCAATGTGAAATAAAGCTTTAAACTGTAATTGCGATTTAAATGGAAAGCAGCGTCACTGACATTACGCCGTGAAGACTTGCCACAATGGCCACCAGCTTCTTCTTCATATTTTTACTTTAGCTGTACGTTCACTATGACTCATTGTACCACTACCACGACATCACGATATTACTGCCACGTAACACTATCATTATCCCTATTACATATCATGTAGCAGCGGGCTGAGGACAAGGGTGTAGGTAGTGCGTTGAGGGCGAGAGCGGGTCCGCTTGTTCCTTCTGGGAAACCCAAGCCATTTCTTTTAAATAACATATATTTTTTTTCGAAATGACCCGCAACGCATCCAGTAATACTTCCAAGCTGCTTTATATTTACAGATTTTATCAGTAGATCGACTTGGACAAGAGAAACCCGGTAATACTTGAAAATCGTCTATACACATCGTGCACTTCCGCACTCATGAAGGAGGCAGTAACAATTGTGCAATGTAACGCCGAAACGCCACGCAACGGTAAAGCAGTCATGGTGGTGCCGTCTTCATTGAATCGCACAAGTTTAAAATTTTTCCTCGCTGCATATGACAATCATAAGATGGAACGTCGATGCTAGTGCTTCATGCTTACCTGAACTACCCAACCAACGAGCGGCGTTGGCACTGCTCCGAAACAAGCCCGGATACCTCACCACTAGGTTTGCCTTCGGAAATAACTCATGAGTGTCACATGTCACGTGTCATTGCCATGTCGTCGCATGTCATTCCCGAAGTTCTAGTGTTGTCAGCATGCCAATGCAGCATTGGCAGCGACTGTGAGGGTGCTGCCAGCAACATTAGAAGCGATCGGCCTCTGTGTGGAATGTTTGTGGCGCACTGACGAAGAGAGCGATATGATAGGTATTCTGATAATAATGTTATCACATATTAGGATAGTAAGACTTAAACTGCGAGGCAGTGTATTGTGATAATCGGCTTCGGCCTTGTCATTGCCATGTACTCGTAAATGTAATTAAGAACAACCGGAACTAAAAATTTGATTATCGACCATCACAAAAGTCATCACAATAAATTTTCTTTGGGAGCAGAATAATAGCAGCGTTTAGCAGAATAACTAAGCGTATTGGTAACGCACAAGAGGGGAAAATTTAAGCTATAAGTGGGAAAAGCCAAGCTACTAGATCAGTTGACTGAAATATAAAACGTAGCATGGAAGGGCTAGATATTCGACATTATTATAATCCAGAAACAACTGTAACACAACCTCATAAGCTTAGACATCTTGCGATCGGTCATCGTGCAGGTAGTCGTACGAAACAGCCTTTGATAAATCATACTCATCAGTCTTCTCCTGTTTCTCAGCACTTATTACATGAGAATTTTTCTCGAACACGTATAAAAAAGATTACACCAAGCCCGAACGTCTAAACACTCTCCATTGTGCCTCCGCGCAAGAGTTGATGCAACTATGATCTTCTGCTCTTGGCTGATTAATAGAAATGCACTTCGCGTGATACATACGTCTCAGGTCGGTCTGATTGCTTGTGATTATACCCTGATCAACATACCTTAAAAAACATGTATATTTCCATTCAGACGTCTAGAATATTGCTACGGCACATACGCGAATACAAGCTGTTTCGTGATTGGGCCAGAGAAGACGACGACGAAGTGACAACCTAACGCGGGCTGTTCTTGTTGTGCACAGTTACTGCAGTGCTTGTAAATACAGTTTTACATAGCCTTGCTTGTGCGTAACATTGTGGTGGGGGTGTGCGATCCTTGACCTCGCCACGGAGCTTCGCAGCGGCCGCTTTCTTGAAGCTCCCAAGATGGCTTCTGACGAAACGGTACCACCACCCGCCAATCCATCTTCGACAGCCTTTGTCACCGTTACAACACCGCGAGATCCCGGCGTGTTCTCAGGCCACGACGATGCAGACGTGGAGGACTGGCTTACGCGGTGCGAACGTGTAAGCACCACTAACAGGTGGGATCCCACTCTCCAGCTTGCAAATGCACTGTTCTTCCTCGACGGACCACCGCGAGCGTGGTTCGAAACTCACGTTTCCGACGATCATCGCGACTGGGACGTCGTGCTTCCTAACATCACATTTGCGTACAACTCCTCTCGTCATGACACTGCTGAGATTTTCGCCGTTTTACCTGTTGTACGGACAAGAGCCGGCGTTACCTCTGGATATTATGCTCCCTCCGTCAGCCGCTGCTACCACTGAATATGCCCGTGAAGCCATTGCACGCGCAGATCATGCTCGCCAGCTTGCCCGTGTTCGGCTCGTGGCGTCACAAAGCAGTCAGCAGAGTCGCTACGATGTTCGACATCGCGAGCTACATTTTTCGCGTGGTCAACTTGTGCTCCTCTGGACTTCATGCTGCCGTGTGGGACTATCCGAAAAGCTTTTTTCTCGATATGCTGGACCGTACCGCGTATTGCGCCAAGTGACTCCTGTCACGTACGAAATTGCTCCCGTCTCGTCCACGCAGGCCGATCCCAACTCATCCAGAGACGTCGTTCATGTCTCCCGGCTAAAGCCTAACCACTATACTTCTGACGACACCTTTTAGCCGCTCCGAGATGGAGCTTCTACCGCCGGGAGTCATGCCACGGCACATACGCGAATATAAGCTGTTTCGTCGTTGGGCCAGAGAAGACGACGACGAAGTGGCAACCTAACGCGGGCTGTTCTTGTTGTGCACAGTTACGGCAATGCTTGTAAATACAGCTGTACATAGCCTAGCTTGTGCGTAACAATATGGCTACGTGTCTGTGCTAGCACTTGTGCACCTTCGAGCGACCACCCGGAGCACTAAGCGGCTACGCCGTACTCTGGAGTGGACCTGTAAGTGCAAAGGAATACACGCATACACAGCACGGTTAACAACAGTTCGTCGCTTACTCTGAAAGGCAGTGCGTGTGTGGCGGCGCTCCTTCTCTCTTTTTCTTTTTTTTTTTTTTCTTTGAAAATAAGGTTCGTTTTAAGGCTTCACTTGTGCTGTCAGTAGTCTAAGCTCAACAGAGGCGTAAAAATTTCGCTTGTACTTGTAAGGCAAATTGAGTCCAACATTCACAGTATTACTCTGTCTTTCTTTTAGGCCAGAACACATGAAGATTTTCTTGAGTCTACTATAACAACACTGCTTAGTAGGAAAAACGTAGCAAAGCAATTGCTCCTTTAAATATTCGTTGTTCGTGCAAACCTTTCTCAGCGTCCGAATTGAGGTCTACGTATGTTATGCTAAGAAAAGTAGGATTGTCTCTGCAGTGTATTCGCGCATATCTTTGCTGCCTTTGATGTGCAAAAAAACTTGCTCGGTTTCATGGCACCGCTCTCAAACCACATTTCATAAACTAAGCTGTGTGTGTAGCGACGTTTGCAAATTTTTCCAGAATAAAAGAACACTATGAAAAACTAAATAATACGAATATGTCGCAACTTTCTGCGAGCGCACTGCTTCCATTGCAGTAGGTGAGGAATTGTTCGTGCTTACAGACTCGAGAAGAATTTGCATATTTCGAAATCTTATGCCACAATGAGAGGATCCCTTGCCAGGAATCCATGATGTGCTGCTGTTTCAGCATTGTAGTGCAAGACGTGGTGAAAAATATTGTTCAGGATCATTTCACTCAAAGTGACGCACGTACTCGCGGACGTAGCGCACGAACACACACACACATACATACACACGCACGCGCGCACAAAACAGCGACAGCCACGTCAAAACTGCATTAGTGCATTCGAAATCTTCTTAGAAACGAAACTCTGCTTCTTTCTATGGTCAGTAATTTTGTCAGCACTTTTTTTTTCTTCAAGACTTCATGCCGCTATAATTAACAGGAGCTCCTCGTTTGAGAAGGTGTTCGTTGGTTCAAGGCGGTTGGACAAGAACCAAGGGTTCGATTAGCATTCCCTGGAAGAAGTTGCGACGAATATCTTAGGATTATGAAAACATTGAAGTGCCTAGTAGGCGGTTCTTCAGCCAAACCCGTAATCTGGCTGGTTGTATTCAAATAATATGGTGAATTCTTTATAGCACGAAAATAAAGCGATGGACGTGTGGTACGTTGTGAACTCTATGTTCTGGAAAGCTTGCTACCTAATTACTGGCCTAAGAATCGATGCTCCTTATTTGCGCCTTAGATTGCGCATGTAAGAACGTATACGACATTTTAATGTGACCTGAATTAGAAAGAAGCAAAGCTCAAGCTCCTAAGGTTGAAGAATAAGAGAAATATTGCTTGAAAAGTTCGTACTCGGCGCCCATGCAGCAAGTTCAGATATTTCTAGCTGATTACCTAACTCACAACACGCGAGGCCGCCAAGTAAAACTGTCTTTAGTGACATTAAGACACACAGCAGCGTTTACTTTAAGGAAATTGTTGAGCCTGTGACCAACAGGAGCAACTAAAGTGTGACCTGTAGTGGCATTAGGATATTTTCTTGACTACCGCTGGCTACGAATTTGTTTGCGCCTGGGAAGCATCATCAGTAACTACAAAATCACGGAAATAGCGCAAATTTGTAGGAAGCCATCAGTAATACTTTTCTGTTTAATACAGTGCATCGGGAATGCCAAGCGCGAACATTAGTAGACAAAGGATGAAACGTGAGACGTGAGCATTCCTTTTGTTGTGCCTCGAAAGAAAGATTATTGCTCAATGGTATGATTCTGACACCTCTAAGAGTA
The DNA here is from genome assembly GCA_013339685.2 of Hyalomma asiaticum. Taxonomy (NCBI): domain Eukaryota; kingdom Metazoa; phylum Arthropoda; class Arachnida; order Ixodida; family Ixodidae; genus Hyalomma; species Hyalomma asiaticum. The sequence goes on from CM023483.1 coordinate 67,007,777, forward strand.
CGGCTTGCATATGAGTAATTGCCCCTAAGCAAAGTTTATCGAGCTACAATGGCACCAATAAAATACAGGATGAAATTATATAGACCGTTTATTGACCGGTAAAGTTATAGGTACTGTTTAAGAAGTCAAAACTCCACCAAAACTAAGAGACTGCGCTGGTGTCATTATTAATGCAGTGCTTTCAATAACATTCTCCCTCTCTAAGAAGTGCACAGAACCGACTTTGACTGACTGGCCTTTCCACTATCTTTATAGTTGAGGCGTACTGTAGCGCCTGTACCGTGAACACAATACTGCTCTACGCTAACGTTCTCGCGTTCTTCTGGCGTGTGGTACTGCGAGACGGTGTCGAAACTGAGACGGCAAGACAGATTCTCCCGTCTGGCCAGTGTGGGATAATACTAAGCGTAAGAAGAAATCATTAACAACCGCCAGCTAGCCCAATTCATCGCTATCCTAAATCTACGCCAACAAGAGAGAGAGAGAGAGAGAGTGGCGTCAAAGAAAGAGAGGCCTTGAAGCGTTGCTCGAGGGCGTTTTCTGACATGCCAAACTGACGTTCCTGAACAAAGTGAAGAATGAAATGTTGGTGATGGTGGTAGGTGCATAGACGGTAGTATAACAGGGGACCAAAATTACCTTTAGGGGAGGAAGGACAGATGCTCAACAGAAACGTCATGTAGTCATTTTCCGCATAATCAATATGCCATTGCTTCCGATACTAGCCAACAGATCGTGTTAGTACTTCGGCTATTGGTCAAGCCACCGTTGGTCAGTGCGACCGCTGAATAACTTAAAGCCTAAATGATGTATAAGCGCCGCTCTTTCATGTACTAACCTAGAGGTTAGTCATCTCGTCGACAGTTGCCGCACAAATAGTAGCCCTTCATCCTCATCCTGCGGAACGAGGACAACCGACAGTGCAATTGAAGTAGGAAGACTTTCTTTGTGTGAAGAAGCAATTTTTGGCGAGCAACGCTGTCAATGGGGCGAAGGCACTCTGAAGTACGAAAAGACACCCCCTTTTGAAATGTACACGAGATCAGAAGCAGCTACTAAACAATGCCCTATATAGATTAATTGAAATGACCTTTATTGGTTCCGTCGGCCAAAACGACGATATCACAGCGTAGTGGGGGACCTCGGAATTCCCCTAATCGCCTGGTGTTCTTTAACGTTCAGGGAAATAAAAGTTGACGGGTTTTCTTACATATCGCTCCACCGAAACATGGCCGCATGGCCGGCAATCGAACTCGCTTCTTCGAGCTTAGCAGGGCGACGCCCTGCCCTCTAAGCTACCACGACGTGCTGTGTGTTGCAACTACCAGACAATTCTTAATCAACAATAGAAAGATAATGGATCGAGGGTTGCATTTTCTGTCAGGCGTAGCCACATGAAGCCAACCGAAGCTTTAGCTCATGACTTAGAAGTTCTAAAGCCTATCTGGCGTGCACGATATTCATCGCCCTCTAATTTCGTGCTTGCTACCTAATATTTTTTTTCAGTGTTCCAAAAAAAAAATTCCGCGAAATATATCGAAATAAAAATGGGTCTTGCCGTCTGGCGTGCAGTGGCCAAAGCTTCACACGGCGCAATTATCCTAGCATGCGCAAGCACGCGGCCTGACCTGTTTTCCGCTATCATGAACCACTGCACGTAACAACCATAAATCGTGCAGCCAGCAGATGCTGCTTCTGTTGCTTTGCTACTTTATAAACGGCAGCACACCAGGCTAAGTTCGCGGTTCGCTTACGCACTGCACATCGGACAGCACTGCATAGCGGCGCGCCAGTCAGCACGGCACGTGCATCGAAAATGCGCGTAGCATTTGTATAGCCACCTTACCGCTTTTGAAGTTGACCGAAAGAGCGTGTATCTAATACCTACGTGATCCGATACACTGCCTCATAAACCATGCAGCTTGACGTAAGCTGCATGCGGTGTAATAAATGCGCTGTCGTATTAACACCATAGCTCTGTCTCTCTCTCTCTCCCTCCCACATTCAGTTCCTTGCTTAGGCGCTCAGCGGGAAGCCGTTAGGGTTTTCTTTAATATGCTTAGTTCCGAAACGGTGCCATGGGCAGCGAGAAAGCCAGCTACTCCGACGATGGGATCTCAAAAGACCTGAAGGAGTTTAAATATGCTTCCCACGTCCGCTGCCACCATCACACGCTTACCGTCACGGTCACAACAAATTTACCGTGTTTTTAATGCGGTCGAAACCTTGTGCCTTGCGTGTGATGTCGTTCCAGAAAATGAACTCGTATATTTGGCGCCACCGCGAGCGCGTGTGTGTGTGTGTGTGCGTGTGTGTGTGTGTGTGTGTGTGTTGCTCTAATGTTAAGCTAACAAGTTTGTACAGTCAGGGTTAAATTGCTTCCATTTTACTTGTCATGAAAACGCATATATTCTGTAGGCTCATGAATGTTATGTAGTATTCTGTGCGATATCCTTGTCAAATATTCTGCGCGAGAGTTAGAATATTAAATGCGAAGCATTTCTTTGCGAGCTGAAGCCACGGTTCCCGCATCGATCTACCTAGCTGCCTACTTCGCCGTGCTCCCCTGGTCGCCTCGTTCGCTTGGTATATACTAAAAGTGGCTTGACAAGGGTGTGGATGTATGACGAGCATGACCGATAAACGCTGACACCAAAAACGTCCCCTGTTTGCCATGTACGTCTAGATTAACGATAGCACGATCACGTGTGTCTCATACGTGCATCCTCATCCCGCAGTATGCGGGTATGCGCCATGGGCGATTGAATGTTAGCCTTTACATCTTGTGTCTATCAAGGGCCACTCAAAAGAGGCACTGAAAATTTTACGAGAACACACTTTGCATTTGTCAACAAAATCAATACATACCGTTTGTCTCAACTTGTAATCAAAATGAACACCTTACGAGAAGACATGAATGCGCTGTCAAACAGACTCTAATTAGCGAAGGCAGCAAACTACGCCGTAGCGGGATAGGAATCGAACCAGAATCAACGACGTGCCAAGCGAGCTGGCTACCGCGACAGCTCTTCCACGCGGTAGATATCGTAAATAAACGTGCTGGCATTTGTGGTGATAGTATTGTAACAGGATTCGTGGTGTTGGTGCTTGTCTAATGTCAATTCTGATTTTAGTGCGTGTTAACTGCTCTGGTAGCAACGTCATAAAAAATACGTACGTACCACTATGACTGCGCAAGCTTTTATTCAGGGTTGCTCGATTCGGCAGGAACATGTCAACGCCACGCTTATGATACGCACATCAGCGCACGGCAGCGTGCGTTTCTCTCTCGATGAAACAGACGTATGTGCAGTAACGCGAGTTTCGACGTTAGGTCGCACCTTAACCTTCGCTCTCCGCACTGCTGTCGGCCTACTTAATCACGAACGCAAATACGAGATTTTCACCAGGACATTGATTCTAACCTCAGTGCCAAACAATTCGTCATAGGCAAGCTCCTCGTTGACTGCTTAGCATGGCATCGACTCCCACAATGCATGGGATCTGCCGAATATTTCGAACTTTGTAACGATCCTCAAAAGCTCATGTAATGAAACATAATACTAAAAACACGTAACATGGCTATATCTCTCACACCTACGATAGCTAGCAACGCCGATTTGGTGACTACAGTCATACCGTCATACCAAGGGTATACTACAAGACATCCAGGAAGGAAGATGCGTGTTCTTACCATCTAACAGCGTGATATTTTAGTTAGTTTCTCTTAATACCCAGCGCCAGTGTAATTGCTTACGGGCATTTTCGGTATTGCAAATCTCATCCTTCCTCTGTAATAATTATTCACACATTATGTTGACGAGAGCTCTTATCTTCGTGCCCCGAACCTGCAGCTTCTTCTTTACAAAACGAAAAGCTTTGTAGTACTATGTACTCTGTACTGTGCGGGTTATTTTCTACAATGACGACAGTAGGCCATCATCCCGGAATCCGCGACTTTTCCATCAGCGCTGGCACCGGCTTTTATCGCCTTTGGTATTTGTTTGAATGAATTTCTTGAATATAGGTGCCCCGCCACGGTGGTCTAGTGGCTATGGTACTCGGCTGCTGATCGGAAGGTCGCGGGATCGAATCAAGACCGCGGCGGCTGCATTTCGATGGAGGCGAAATGTTGAGGCCCGTGTGCTGTGGAATGTCAGTGCACGTTAAAGAACCCCAGGTGGTCGAAATTTCCGGAGACCTCCACTACGGCGCCTCTCATAATCACAGCTGGTTTTGGGACGTTAAACCCCGCAACTGAATTATCGATTGAATATATAAGTATAAATTACTTTCCACTTCATAGCGCACGGACTTTTCAAGGGCCATGTACTGTGAGTTTTCAGTGAACTTTAAAGGGCAACTCCGGCAGTTTTTTCACCATGCTCTGATATCAATGTTTTCCAATGGTACTGACAGTCCTTTAACGGCCATGGTGGTTCAGTTCGCTCAGAAATGCACCAATAATTTTAAATAAGCAGCTGAAAGTCGTATTTAAACTGAAACCGAAACGGGTAGATGCTTCGTGGAGCGTGTGCGGTGACGTCACAACCTTCCCTTTACCGGAAATATGGAACTGGCGCCAAATAAATGCCAGCGGCGAGGTCATCCGACGATAGATTCAGTTACGCCAGCTTTTCTGATCTTGACAGCGACGTTTTTTGCGCTGGAGTATCGCCGTTTTGCTTTTGAAGGTCCGCTGACTCGGGTGGGCAGTGCGGATGCGATGACGTCAAAAACACAGGGTGGCCCGCGTGGGAATCCGCTAAAAAATTTTTAAATTCATTTATAGGAAAACTAAATGGCCTGCATCCGCCTGACTTGGCATATATTATTACAGTACCGAGGAGATTATATAATGAGAATTTTATTGAGATCAGTGGACACTGAAAAATCGCCGGAGTTGCCTTTTACAGAACCTCGGCTTGTCTCAATTCCCGGAGCCCTCCACTACAGCATGTCTCATAATCATGCCGTGGTTTTGGCCCGTAAAACTTCAGCAATTATTAAACTTTTGAAAAGTGGTTTCTTGCGCTGACGCCACTGCTGAGTACGGGAGCTTAGAACCAGTATACCTTCTCTTTTGCTCAGTGCGCTGCAAATGTTCCTCCGTGCACGTTTAGAACAACGAGTGCGAGAGAAAAGTTTATTCAATTGTTTCCCAGAGTGCGCAGGGTGCTTTGATGGTCCTCGCCTTAAATGTCGACTGTAAACAGCTTGTGCGTCTGAATGCGATCCAAGCATAATCCTTGCATTCCAACTAGAAACGCGTTACCTTCGAATGGAGTTTGCGTCTACAACAGGTGAACCATTGTGACCAGAAACACCACAAGGAAGGATTGTGTAGTATGAAAATTATGTGGACTGAGGACGGGAAAGGGATACAGGAGCGTTGAGCGCTAACACCGGTCCCGGGTGATAGCGTTACTGTGTCGTTATACTGAATTTTTTATGCATAATACTTTCCGCGCTAGAGCTACAATCTCAGTAGAAAGCACGCGTCAGAAGGAAAGCCAGAACAATTTTGTCTAGTTCGGGCTGTTTCAAAAGCGCTTAAGTGGAAATGCACAAGCGGGCTTTCTTTTTTCTCTTCCTTTATTTTTATTTTTTTTAGGGTGGGGGGGGGGGGGGGGGGGACCTACTATCAAAATTGGCTGCTGCAGCCAAGATCCGATCCCTAGCTCAGTTTTGTAAAGCCTTTGTCGCGAACCTAATGCAGCGGCAGTTTCAGACAGTCTTTGGTGACCTTAGTAAGACGTTTCAGTAAGACGTTTCAGTAAGAAAGATTCTTGATCGATTCAGGTCTACGATATTTACTACTTTTTATTTTAGTTCACATAGCACCCTCCTAAAATGAACAATGACGAATATGACTGAGCGAGCTTTGGGGGCTTTGATTCATGATACGGTTCTGCCTATGACATCTACGAAAAAGAAAAAAAGTGAACAGCAAGTGGTGCTAACCTCCTACATTGCCTCCTCTTGAAAAGCCTAGAATCGATAAGCCGGCTTACTCCACCTGAGGTAATGTGGGCACATTTTCGCCAGACCTGCTGCATTACGCCCTAAGCGCATATTGTAGTTAGTGAAGTATTCTCTGGTCTCGGAGCGTTGACCCAGCGTTAAATGCACTATGAAATGAAAAGACAAGTGACGTGCTCTCTGCAACGCACCTTGCGGGCGCCTGTCAAACTCAGACTCGAGAGATCGTCGCATGGAGAAAGTCGTTTAGCAAAAATCAAAAGATGAGTGCGGGTATCACGCACAAGTGCTTTTCTGCTCGGTACAGGAGGAGGTGGAAAGAAATCGTTTGACGAAAAAAAAAGAAACAAAGAAAACACAGCAGTTTAGTGCTTTACGGTCAGTGAGCTTGCTTTTCTGGGATGATAGAGATGAAAAAAAAAAAAAAGCTTGGCACCACACTAGATGCCAGTTTCTGATTCACCTCCGTGCCTACCTTTCTCACCTGTTTCTCCCTCCCTCTGAGACCACAAAAATGTAACATATGCGCGCAAGCTCAAGCACGCACGCACGCACGCACGCACACACACACACACACACACACACACACACACACACACACACACACACACACACACGCAAGTATCACAGAATAAAGACGCGCGAGCACTCACACGCCACTTGATATTCTCAAGACAATGTACTTGCTGGCAGGAATAGCTGCCGGTCATTCGCTCAGCACTTTAACATTTTATACCGGCAATTTATTTCTCAGTGGCGACGCTACATGGTCAGCTAAAACATAGATATAAGCTATTTTCTAGGAGGCTCGATCCACGTAAAGACGCCTCGCTTACAATACCAGCTTATATTGTGCGACATCCATTTATCTTACGCAAGAAGTCTGAAAAGCATGAACTTACGCTGCATATTTTAAGAGCTGCAATAGCAGGCTTTACTAGGCTTTCCATCGCGAGTGCCGATAAAACTTAGGGACAGCTGGAAGGCCACAAATCGTACTGTGCGTGCTGTATAAGAAATAACTCAAAGTGCGAAAGCAGTTCGTTCGCTTTGATAAAACGTCTACTTAATTCTGTCTCCGATGCATATGTGAATAATACAAAAAAACGTCGGGTCTACGGGATCTGACAGCAGCACACTGCAAAGAAGCACATTGCAAGCATATCGTGGAGACGCGTTCTATAATTCATCCACCTCTTTTCAAATGCCAAAGCCATTCATTTCATTCTGGCTGAGTTAGTTCCCATTGTTACTCAATCGGCGGGCACTTTCTCATCGCTATCCTCTCGCTGTCCTTGTTTCTTGACTTAGGGCTTCGCGCTTGAGAAAACGAGCGAACCCCCTTTATGCCACATGTATTGGGAGAAAAAGAGACGGCGCTGATACATTTGACCATTTGCTTTTCGTGCTACTTCAGTCGTAGCGTCTACTCGCTCAAATCTTTAATTTTTAGGTTGCTCCTTTTTCGGTGTCATAAAGGGTGATGTTCCCCAAACCTACGTTTAGGCAATTTATTAGCTGTAAAAAAAAAAAGGAAATGACAAATGCAAAGCATACGACCTTACGATATGTAAAACCAAATATGATCTTGCAGTTCTCAGCTAGTTAGAGCGACCAATTCTTTCGCATGCGACATTTGACCATGATGAAAACGTGCCATCTCATGTGGAAACACGTTGTTGACGTAAAGTGTGGCAAAGCCGCAGATTTTTATGTGTTGTAGACTTCACGGTGTCTTCATGATGCGTGTACCAAGCTGATCATCTACACGGTCACTCTACCAATTTTCTTTTTTACTTACGAAAAAAAAAAGTGACGCAGCCTGCCACGTGCTGCACTCGTTGAAATATGACTGCACACAGAGCAGTTACCAAACCACGTCACTACAAGAGCCGGTGTCCAGGTCGGCCATTTATTTCCGTGAGGAATAGTAAACTGAACATTATGGCAAGTTGGTGATGCAGAATGAACTGCAGCGCAAGCGGAGACAGGGGCACGGGAATAAGAAGACGAACACAGCGCTGTGTTCATTTTCTTATTCCCGTGTCCCTGTCTGCACTTGCTCTGTTGTTGATTGATCGATTTGTGGGATTTAACGTCCCAGAACCAGCTATGATTATGAGAGACGCCGTAGTGGAGATCTCCGGAAATTTCGAACCCCTGGGGTTCCTTAACGTGCACTGACATCGCACAGCACACGGGCCTCAACATTTCGCCTCCATCGAAATGCAGCCGCCGTGACCGGGATTCGATCCCGCGACCCTTAGATCAACTTGCGCTGCAGTCGATTATCCGCGTAATTGGGTGCAACGCATTAACTTGCGCAACAAAACACAGAGCAGAGTGGGTGAGTTTCTTCAAATATCTTTATCGGCGTAAGCAGGCTATACAAGGGAAATTTATCATTGCTACTTCTAGCTGTCCCGAAAGGGCGATATTTTCTATACAAAGAGGGCAGACTCTCAGAACCACAAAGCACTTATTGCAAATACATGCAAACGATGCAATTACTCGATCCCTTAATTATTCGCAGGCGTGCCCTTGCATTTAAGTTGGTGTCGATGAGACGCCTACCTCTTGTTCGCTTTCTGGCTTCCTATTACGGTATTTGCCTGAATCTTTTGCATGGCTTGTCGTAAGCATGTTTTCTCGTCGTAAACATATTTTCTTCGAACCACAAGCGAGCTTGCTCGAAGACGCGATGAGGCACGAGGTTTTACCACGCGACGCGAGAATGATGACAGCAAGTGCGCGGAAGTAAAAAGAAAGAAATGCGGGTCCTCCCAAAGTAGTTCCTCTGGAGATGCGAGGATGGCCTTGACTTTGATGTTCCTCATCGAGCGTCGTCCGCCATAAAGGAAACGGGCCTCGCGCAATGCATTACGCACGCACTACCGGCCTATGATCACGACCTCATTCGTGAGGACCCCGCTGTGTCGTCGCAACGTTACGGAACGCCTCGAGGCTTGGACATCCGCCGATCGCTGTATACGTAAGCATGTGCTTGAAGATGCTCCTTCCCCCACGAAAGCCTGTGGTCCGCAGCACTTCACCGGCTTTCTCACTTCTCAGTGTCCCAGTGTCTCTTATCTCGACAGTTTCGTCCGCGATTCGGAAACGCGAAGAATCCGCTGACGCATCATGGCAATTGCGATGTACAGGTAGGCATTGAGTGCCGGGCGCATAAATATGTTTTTGTATTTCACGCGGACATGAATGCACAGACACAGCACGAAACGTCATTTGTAAACATTGGAGTGCAACAGCTGGCATCCGCAACTGGTTGGGAGAGTGACGTGATCGTCGCTGTAGATCTGGTCACTAAAGGAGATGTGCACTCTGATGTGAGAGTACAAGTTCATACACCTAAGTAGCATGAACTGAAGACGGTGAAAGCGAAAGCGCGTGTATTAACCCCAAATTGTTTTAACTGTTCCGCGTGCACCATGTACTTAGCTGATAGCAGCCGTTGGTTTTCCATTATGCGAGAGAGAGAGAGAGAGAGAAAAGATTTAAGTGACATAATGCAAATGTTTGCCTGGCAATGAGCCTGACATACTACTGCAGGTTCTCGGTGATGATAATGATATAATCATCATCTTTATGCGTTGCCTAAGGAGGCATATAAAGGTGAAATCTTTTGACATTGCATATTAAAAACACCTTTGAAAATCTGCTTTCGGACGTCTCATCCCGTTTAGCGCATACCAGCATAAAGAAATTCGCTTAATGTTATTATTTATCAATAAACAATTAGTAATTACCATCGTAATCACTTTGTAAATTATTAATTAGGTCTTATAATATACCTAGTCATTATATTGGTCACTTATAGTGGTCCTATGTGGCGTTATGGTTCGAGTAGGAATCGTGTGTTTCATAGAATCGCATGTTTCTGTACACTCCGCAGCCTCATTTTTTTTTTCAAGGCCACATTCCAATGCCACACATAAGGCTTTTGCCTTAATAAGTAATGGAATAGAAATCCAAATGAAAAACGCTGACGACCACAGTCCGTCCGCATCAGATAAAAGTGCAGGGATGAATATTTATTTATTTATTTATTTATTTATTTATTTATTTATTTATTTATTTATTTATATTGAAAACGGTTGCGATAGCCAGTCCTGACTCAAGCCACCCCTGTGCTCTTGGTTGTGCAACACCGGACCACAAATGCTGGCTCTGCAATGTTGACTACAGCAAGATACGGGTATAAATGCGCTGAGCTCAGAGAGCCATTCATTTGCGGCTGAACGTGTGGTCGGGTGTTTGGTCGGACGACATTCGAAGGTAAACTGCGTTGATTTCGCGCATCGCAAAAGCACCGCTGCTGCTTAGCGCATTTCGTCCTTCCTTAGTAAACCACTTCCAGTTGTACGCTTTTGTTTGTGTTGAGCGTTACTAGTACGGTTGTGTGTAGTGGCTGCGGGGGAACATGCCAGCCTGTCACTAACGCCATGACACTCAGAGTGGAAGAGTCCACAGCAGGACTGTTCGCGCTGCATTGATATCGGCACGTGACAAGCCGGCTGCATCCTTCATCGTCACGACCACGTGACAATATAAACATGTTGCATAACATTTTCCGTGGATGTTGTGTAACGCAAACGTGAGAGGCTTTGAATTGTGGGCCAATATTCAGAAACATTCTCTTACGGAAGAGGCGTTATTTATTGGTCATATTGGGGGCATAAGGCGCTCATGGCAGTGTCTGACGTGATAACGAAAAAAAAAAAAAATCTGTGCGACAACGGCTAATGTCGCAAGACGCTTACAACGCTATGCTAGCCTGATTGGAACCAAATGCCCCTTTAACTATTGGCTTCCCTGCGCCGAGCGCTGATGTGAACCAATCATGATAAAAAATTCGATCCTTATTGGTCTCGATCACATGCAAAAATGGGGCTGTGTGAAATGGGTCTTTGAGTAATATAATATCAAGGTCATAAACCAACCAGTTAATCAATCAATCAATCAATCAATCAATCAATCAATCAGCTAAATCCAATGAAACGTAATAATATGAACGGAAGCAATCGATCGATCAATCAATCAACCCGAATAATGCTGCTGTTCCTGTTTGAGAGATATCGAAGAAAGACTTCACGTTGACACGTGTGATGGTACGATGGTCTGGGAATCTCGTTTTTTTTTTTTTTTTAGTGAAGGAATTTGCCCCAGGTCACAACATCAAACTGCAGGAGAACAAAAAATAACATAAATATAGCTCGTTCTGTCGCGGGAGGGGAATTTGCATGTAAAGGTATTTACACAGAGCTTTGCGGGTGGGGGGTTTTTGTCGGGGTGAAACGCGCCGTTGCATTTTTCGCGCGAAAGAGCATTGATTTCGCCACTCGAAGAAGTTTCCACAAGCCGCATCTTTTACCGCAGTCGTTCACAGAAAGGGCTTAGCGCCGGCGACGGCGCCCTCTTGCTTTGTTGAATTATTATATTTTGCTTTTATTTTCTTAACCTTTATCCGCGCACGGGTGCGTTCCCAATATAGAGATCTAATCAAACTGAACGCCAAGTTCACGTTATTTTTTTTTTACTGGACGTGGTTAAAACTCAGCAGGAATATCCTCTTCTAGAAATGCAGCTACAGAAAAATAAAATAACCTAAAAAAACGAGTCGAGTGAAAAGAATATACCAGGTATGTCAGGGTGTGCTTTATCCTCTTCCTTTACGAAAATATAAGTACCGAGCTGTCCGTATTACCTTCATATGAACTTTCCTGTTCACTGGATTGGCGAGTGCATAAGGGAAACCATCATTAATGAAATTCGCTGCCCTGGAATGTATCTTGGATACAGACATTTTCTCTAGATTACGTCAGGGTTTCGCCGACGGGCATTAAAAAAAACAAAAAAACAAGATGTTTCAAGTCTACATCCATGCGGGTACCGTGAGCTTTTTATTTTTTTTTTCCCTTTTTTAAACGAGGGCGTGTGCCAAATCAAGTCATTATTTTTACTAACGTAATGTAGAGTGAATGTTCCTAACTGAGGGAAGCTAATAAAGTGTGTGTGTGTTTCTGTTTTTCAATTCTCACTCCGGTCACTATAGGGTAACTATGCACCCCCGCCAACCCCGCATACTGATGCGTACGCTTTGCCTAAATGAGTGGTTAATGCGCACGAAACGAAGCAGTTATAAAGTGAGAGTCAGGAAGCTAGAAAATATAATGCGCAAAATTCTCTAAGCCATCATGCTAATGGATACGAAAGGCCGATACTTATCACACAATAAGATGTCGCAAATAAAAAAAAATGTTCGTGAACGGACATTAGTCGAACTTCTTGTCTTACACACTCCAACACAGCATATAAGCGCCATAGGCGTTCATTTTTCATTCGTGATGGTTTAACACGCGCCTAGTACACTATCGCAATAGCAGGTGGGCAGCGGCTGCTTACTATCTATAACGTTTTTTGACCATGGTATTTATAGGAGTCTCCATGAATGATGAGTGTGCGCTCACCATTAGGAAACGAGCCATGTTACGTGCAGGATGTGAAAAATGCTAGTAGATCATTGCATAACGGTTATGAATTATGTCGAGCTTAACCAAACAGAAAGAAAGAAAGAAAGAAAGAAAGAAAGAAAGAAAGAAAGAAAGAAAGAAAGAAAGAAAGAAAGAAAGAAAGAAAGAAAGAAAGAAAGAAAGAAAGAAAGAAATTCGTGATTGTGCCGAGGGGTGTGGGGGGTGGCGGGAACTCACAAAAATCATAGAAAATCTCAAGAGGGACACAGGAGAACCGAAGCTCAGCAGTTTCGGCAGATTTCACACTTTTCAGAAATGGTTTCTAGATTATTTTGTCAAGATTCCTAGAAAATGATGCGAAAGGTATATGAAATGCGTCACTGTGTTAAGTTTCTTGTCTCTCTTTCTCTCGCTGCTCTTCTTCTTCTTTTTTTTTTTTTGCTTAGTTGCGCTGCTCATTGTACATGTGCTCATTTTACATGATTGTATACTTCATGCCCACAATGAGACCCATTGCACTTGGGTTTGTCATACTTTTCTTCACTGGCATTATCACTTTTTGCGCAAGTCCATCAAAGCAGTGGCAACGAAAGTTAAGTTTACCCGACCTAACCTGCACGCCAGACACTAACCACGAGGCAGTCACGCGCAAGTAATTATTCTATCCTGCGGCAGGCACTCGGCGAGGCTCCCTATAGGCGCCAGCAGGAGGAAGAGAGATACGGTGTGAGCCAACTTTCGCTCTAACCCTCTTTTTTTTTTTTTTTGTCTAAACTGAATGATGCGCGTATCTTTGAGCACGTGTGGACTCTTCGCAGGTCATTAATCGTTTCGCTTTTCCCTTTTTTTTTTTTTTCAAGTTAATGTGTAGGTGTCCTCCTACAGCAGTTGAGGCGTAAACAGATTCAATATTCCAACAAAACCAAAGTATGCGCTAGTTAAAATTCCAATATTACATAAAGACATGCGCCAACTTTCGCCCTAACCCTCTTTTTTTTTTGTCTAAACTGAATGATGCGCGTATCTTTGAGCACGTGTGGACTCTTCACAGGTCATTAATCGTTTCGCTTTTCCCTTTTTTTTTCCATGTTAATGTGTATGTGTCCTCCTACAGCAGTTGAGGCGTAAACAGATTCAATATTCCAACAAAACCAAAGTATGCGCTAGTTAAAATTCCAATATTACATAAAGACATGCTCCAGGGAGAAAAGTATGTTTGACTTCAGGTGTTATATAGTGCCGTGAGTGTCCTGTTACCATTGAGGGCGATAGAAATGACCCCTTTTTGTGTTAGTGTGTGTGGGTGTGCTTAAGTGCGCTGATCAGGCCTGCGGCTTACTTAAGCACACACACGCACTTCTCTGATACTTAATAAATGAACAGGCAGACCGAAGGCAGGAACGTAGTGAACGCGTCATCGCACGCTCATGTCCGAAGCCTGACCTAACCCAACCCATGGCTATATCGCTATACTGCACTGGAGACGTGACGCGTCCTGCGAAATTGCGTGTGCCTGGCCTCTTCCTGCAGTCATATTATGCCTAGCATAACAGGCCCATGAGAGTCGTTCAACTGTCACTAGAATCGGTAACACGACAAGCTAAAGGACCGAAAAACGAAATAAAGAAGGAAGACGGAGAATTTTTATGGCTTGGACTAACAAATTCGACTACTGTATAAGAGATTGACATTGGAATTCAGAAAAAATTGTCAACTTATCGTTAAAGTCACCGGACTGTGACCGGCAACGTATTAGCGAAATTCCATGTCGCGGATAGAAAGTGCTGTCAGTTTAGCTATAAATTTCACAGAAATGCGTTAGCATTATGTCTAGGGGCTCTCGCACCGATGGTATCGACCGTACATGCAGTTTTGTTGCATGCTGCAGTGCCGCCAGTGGTGATACAGGTCCCGCGCCTTGTTGGTTGTACGTACGAGATGCGACCGACGGCAAAAAGCCAGCGTTGTGCAAACACGTGAAGAGTCCTTAAGCGCTTGCTTGTAGTGCGCCAATGAATAAACATGCTTATTGTGAAACAGCAACGGGAAGAAGTCTTCTGTACGAGGCGCCTTGAGCTGTTGCTGCTTCTACAGCCTTCAATAACGACGGGCGCTGATCATTGAAGTTAAAGCTGGTCACTGCCCCCTTCCAAATCTAATCAGAAGGATAGACATGATTAGGCGAGCGTGACATTTTAATCGCCTGCGGTGATCCTTCTTATCTCCTTTCATATTTTTGCTCCCCTTCACCCTCCCCTAGCGCAGAGTATGCAACCGGGCTCAGTGTAATCTAATCTCCCTGCTTTTATTGTGCTCTCTTTCTCCCTGCTCTGTATATTGTAGGGCGCCCTCCGCTATTTACATTACAGGGCGTTCCTGACTCCAGAATATCTTTAAATATTTGCTTTAACTGAGCCCTAGTGCCCGCGTACGCGCTCTCGTGTGCAAACTAACCCTCCACTTTTGAAAAATGTGCGCACAATTTACAAAAATGTCGGCTGCATTGTTCTAATTGTGGTCCCAAGCCTCCAAGCTGTTGAATTTATTACACTGCGTACGCATTACACGTTACAGACGCCTATAATTAGGCTGTCACATTTTTCAGTAGCTTCAGGTTGAGGCAGCTAGGGCAGTCATATGCGCGGTACCGTAAATTAGAAACCTGCGTATTGTCGGCCTCCCTGAGTTTCTAGCAATTTGCCTCTGTCGTCTCATCTAAGGCGCGAGAAGTCTCGACAGCTGCGGCAGGGCTCGGCTGACGGGTGGGTGCACCGACCTTCTCGATCAGAACAGTGTCGCCACCTGTCAGCGACATCTGGAGCTTTAAAGGGAGCGATCTTTCCGGCCATCGACCGCTTACTTACTGCTTCCAGCTGCTTGCGTCGTTTGCGTGTAAAGGGACATCCTCGGCAATGTTTCTTGGCAGAGACAGAGAGGTTATGAGTGCGCGTGCTTTAAACAGGTGTTCTAACACAAATATATTTTGTTGCACTTTCTGCTGAGCTGCTTATTTTCAGAAACTTCAGAATGGTCAGTTCAAATAAACGGTTTCAGTTAAACGTTATTCCCTATTCCGGAATAGTTTCTGGAATAGAGAATACAGAGAAAGAGGGGGCAGCAGAGTGACAATTACAAAAACGTGCCATCATGGTACTGATAGATATTGAATAGTGTAAATTGAATATAGATGAGTCAGGATCATCGTAAGGCAACGTTACAAATCATTAGATCCACCTACAATAAACGCCGATGTATGCAATTTTTCCACAGTGTCGTTACGTGTAAGGAGCTGACTAAATTATTGTCACATCTTATTCACTTTCTTGAGCTTCAGGACATATGCTCTATGCCCTCCGATTGAGAGGAATCTCTCGGTGACAAAAGTGAACGAAACGTTTAATCGGTGGTAGCTTACATAGGCACAATGTTCTCATTTCTCTGACCCCCCGAAAAATACATGCTGTGCAAAGGAAGCATTCGCAACGGGGATGCTTCGATGATGAATCTTCATTACTGCTAATAATAATTACTGGAGTTTTACTTGTGAGAACCACGCTATGATTGTGAGGCATGCCATATTGGAGCGCCCCTATATGTTCAACCACCTGGAGTTTAATGTGCCCTGAAAGCACATAGTACGCGAGCCTATGTCGCTTTCGCCTCCATCGAAAATGCGACCGCCGCGTCCTTCAGGTCGGCAGCCAAGGAACACAACCATTAGATCAAACACTTTCGAACACTTCAAGGAAATATAATTCTGACCTTACCATAGATACTATAGAACAACATTAAGGGGCAACGACGTTGCTGAAATTTGGCATCAGAATTTAAGGGCGAATTTAAGAACGTGGCAATTTCGGAATCAAGTTATGAATGTATACTACGTATAGGGTAGATTGCTAAAGTCTTAAGTTGTACTCAAATATGCGCGGGGGGTAGATGGCGGCTTTGAACTAGCTGCTATACATGTAGCGCGAATCTTCTTGAGAAGAGACCAGCTGCCTGTTATGCTCCCACAGGTCCGGAACGTATTGCGTGGACGCAAATGAATGACTCTCTCTACGATGCTAATTTCTCAAAAGTAAGAGCGCGGGTCCTACTTATCCTAATTACGTCCATTCACAGTGCCACATTTCTTTGAAGTAGCGTTTCTGTAAGCAACATAACAAGTAACGGCCAAAAACGGTACGTGACTCTAACGTGCGGCAGGTGGAGGGCATTGGCTAGACCGAGCAAGTATTTTTCTCACGCATTACATTCCGATTCCTTAAGGGGAAGGGGTCAAGGACTCGCTTTCTTGTTAGAAACAACTTAATGAACGAACAAAAAATGAAGCCCAGGAAAGCATAGGGGAAGTTATTGAGGTTCTAATTGTAATATCGTAGTTGTGGAGTAAGTTGAAAGGAATTAAATGGACGAAGAGACAAGCCTGGTCTTCGATGGGAACCGAACCCACGACCTTCGGATAACGCGTCCGATGCTCTACCGCTGAGCTACGAAGGCGGTCTTTCCCACCGTCCTCTTTATTGGGTATTTATGTATGTAATGATGGGAGTGTTAGCCAGTGCCTCTCGTAGTCATGGCGGCGAGTGTGGCGCACACTGTACTGCCGGGAGGCGTCACGTAGAACGTAACGCCTCCCGGCAGTAAAATGAATTACGAAGTTGAAGTATTGAATTACTTTACTACAATTAAGAACCTCAATAACTTCCCCTATGATTTCCTAGGCTTCATTGTTCGTTCACTAAATTATGATACCTTGCTCGCTCACCACGACGTGTTTCGAACTAATAAATGTTCTGGACGTTAATGCTAAAGCAGAGTGCAGCGGTATCGATGTCAAAACAAAAAGGAGGCCAATGAGCTTGTGAAGACAGGATGTAATGTTAGCAGCAACAGCAATATAGCAATCCGACTTATAGGCAAAGTTGTCGTCATCGTTTTAATGCAAATTGTACACGGTATGCTCACCCTTTCGAAGCCTTAATTAATCCAACTATTTTTTTAATTCCTAATGCATATAAAGTAGTGCTTATGAAGGAAAATAAAACTCAGAACCAGAAAAGAGCGAACATGACAGTGAGACAAACGAGAAAGCAAGACACTGGAATAGCATTAGGCGCATTTCCACTGCTTCGGAAGCTGCAGGCTGTCGTCTATCTTTGGTTGCCCTCGTAGGAATTCACCCACGAACGACTAAGGAAATAAACGTTCCGTAGCGTGCATTTCCCTCCGACAAAACAGACACTGCAGGGCACCACAGTGCACCGTAGTGCACCGTAGTGCACCGTAGTGAACCGTAGTGCATCACAGTGCACCACAGTGTACCGCAGTGCTGTCGGCGAGCCAGGCATATATAATCAATTATGCAAGAAGACGTTGATGCTAGTAGTAACGCTTGGCTGCATGTCCAAAAATTCGGCACACGGAATTTGCTCGCCGACTGCTTCGCGTGTCGTAGATTCCCACGATGCGTGCAATCTGTCGCTTTTTTTTTACCGGATGAGCCACGTGGCTTGTAGTAATTGTGGTTATGTTCGTGTTTTCTTCTTTTTTCTTTTTTGGTTGGTTGGGGGGGGGGGGAAGGGGGGGGGACAGGAAGAGTGGCAACTTGAATAGATTCTAGTACTCTAGCAAGGAGTCACAAAACGAGTTGACGATCGGCCACTTTCCGAACAGGTGCTGCTCGAGCACCGCCCTCATCGCTCGCCGGCCCACAAGGTACTAAATGCACTTTTGCGCTTTTTGAAGATGAGTGGTTTGCGCGAACGCCTTGGACAGTTGGACTTGTCCTACAACGTCTTTTTCATTATTCCCCTTCTTCCTCTCTCTCCCATCTTTCTATTCCGCCTTCCCATTCCCCCAGCGTAGGGTAGCCAACCGGACGCCTTTCTGATTAACCTCCCCGCCTTTCTGTTTTCCCCTTCCTTCCTTCCTTCCTTCCTTCCTTCCTTCCTTCAGAACAGAACACTATAACTTTCGTTTCTTTCAGTTAACCAGATGATGTTCAGAGTGCAGTGCAATACCTTTGTGGCCATTTTAACGTCGTCCTCCTAACATTACGCCTATCCCCCGAAGATCACCTGGCAAGAGTCTTTGTTTGTCGTAAACTAAACCAATCAGTGTAATCAGTGGGCGTTAAAAATCAGTCATTCTTTCTCATTGTTTGCACTACTTCATCATCCTCTATTTAACGTAACATTCTCAAGGGCGCCCCAACCTAACGTACTTTCATCGCCCTCACGTCTTAAGGCTTATAGTACTTCACGCGTCACATCTTATTGCATTAGCCGACTTAAGCGGGGACGTTTACTGCTCCAGCGCCAGCGGGGAAGCATGATGAATACGGCGGTGGCATTTTTGTGCCTCTACTGGCCGTATAAGTACAACTGGAAATAAGGTAACGCTGCACATAGTGTTGAGTTCCGCTCCCAGGGTGTTCGGCTCCACGACTTCTAAATGAAGCTTCGGGATCAGTGAAACGACAAAGCACAACTTCGCAAGAGCCGCTTAAAGCAACAAAGTTTGGAGGACTTGTGTAGGAAGGACTACGCGTCTGCCAGACTGAGAGCTAATAAAGCAGAGAATGGCTTGAGGCAGTGCTATGTTTTGCAATGCAAACAGCTCTGCTTTCATAAGTGATGGAGGGGATCCAGTTTCTCACGGCTCCTTTATTAACATTGAGAGAGTGCCGGGCAGAGCGGGATTGTAATCCGCCGTGCTTTTACCCAATTGTTGTCGAATACATTGATTGAGCAGTGAATCCATCTTCAACGTGAATTACAGGATTGTCTATTCAGAACTCTGCGGAACAGAGGCTTGGGCCACAATAATGTTACCTGCTAAGAGGATCTAGAAGTCAGTGCCCCGTACGAGGGAAACTGGTTTGAACCCAATAGACAACCCACGATTGCAGTTTGATAACGAATTGCTGCGACCGCCTAAAGCTCTGCAGGATTCGCAGCGGTTCCGCTGTTTACGTTTGGACTCGGCGCTGGAAAAGCACAGCCTCGGGATCGCGTGCTACCCCGGTCCGACCCCTTAACCAGCTTCGCGCCACGAGGTAAAACTTTAATGAAAGGCACCGCTGTCGCTGCGTTTCGAGCCTTTATATGCAATTCTAAAATATGGGGATCATTTCAGCGTTGTCGCCGTGAGGATCTTTACTACTCTGAAACAGAAAAAAGTTCGACAATCCCTAAGCATATTCTTATGAGATGAGAACGCGAAAGCGTTTCTTTTGGCTAGATTGTCGTTGCGAAGGGATGCTGCAAACTGGTATTGCCGAGTTGTGTTGTAAAGAATGAGGCAATGTGGGAGGCCGGATTTTGTTTATTTACATGATTTGATGCCATCAAAGTGGTGTCGACACTTCACATGTCCCCTTCTATTTCGTCGTCCAGGCAGCATATGCAGATATGCCCGGGCAGGTCTCGGGAATATTGAAGTAGTACGACTGCCGCGGCGTCGTGGGTGGCGTCATTAAACAGGCACCGGAGTCGTCACCCTCTTATTGTTCCGGTGAAGGCGTACCTGGGCCGGGGTACATAGACAAAACCATGGCCTTGTGATCCAAGTAGGTGGAGGTAAATCTCTCCACAATGTATAGGTCGTTGGTGAATGCGAGATCGACGCACGCACATCTAGGCGTCGTGATGGCCTCAGTGGGCGTCTTCAATTCGAGATTGAACTCGGCACGCATGGCGGCGAGGAGTGATGGGCTACCTGGGGCGTTCGTGCACCGAGTGTTCCTACGGCCACGGTACGCAGCTGGGCGCGCGCTTTCGCCAACACAGCGAACGCGGCGACGCGGCCGCAAGCTGCAGGTAGCTTCAGTGGCGCGGAGCGCGTGCCAACTGCCTCTGCGGCGAGTGTTGGCGCCGGCGTCACTTCCGGTGGGAGAGGTCACGTGCTTTCCGGGCACGGCTTTTGCGGACGCTTTTTGCGGAAGGGAGCTGGACGCGCGCCATCGCCAACCTAGCCAAGAAACGCTTTCGCGTTAAAGCAGGCAGGATTGTTGAACCCTTGCATGTGTTTTTTAGACGGGCGTATGTGCGCGCAATCTTGTTATTGGAGAAGGGCTGAAATCTGCACCATTTCTCTAATAATAGGGGTTAAAACAATTTAAGAAGACGTTGAATGCAGAAACCCTTAAGTCAATACACTCTACTGTAAACGTTTCTCTGCACTTTATCGCTACTCCCGAGCCATCGCTATGAGTTCAGTTTTGAAGTAGAAGTTGAATAATGGAAATCATTCTATGGAAGCCCTACTCAAAATTTTGCCATGGCAGGACAAGTTTGGGGAAAAAAAAAGAAAAGAGAAATCGCCTAAAAATACTTTAATGCCCATGGAACTGTACCCTTGTCTCAAGGACGCCGTAGCGGAGGTCTACGAAGAAGTTTGACCGTCTGAGTTCTTTAACGTTTGGGAAGCTTTGCAGTTTCTCGTTGTGCCTCCTAAAACCTTGTTCTTGCGTCAGAGTTCGCCATTCTAATTGTGTAGTTTTGAACTTGACCATGCAGCGTGTCGGTAGGCGGAACATTTTCAAGATATATTCAACAATTAATCAAATATGATAACATAATTACAACTTATAAGCGGCCTCGTCAGAGCGAGGATCAATGATATGCTGACTGATGCTCTGTCCTGCGCGTGACAACACGATAGAACGACAAACCGGGCCAGAAGATTATGTGAAGAACAGATATACTTGACTAAGAGCGCCTTTCTTTTTCTTTCTTTTTCTTTCTTTCTTTTCGCAAGGCTCAGTACGGGGGCTTTCCTGAGGCTTGTACATTACTGCGTTTCTTTGGTCGATCTCCCAAGAGCAAAATACCGTTCAGTATTGGCAAATGGATTTTGTGGAATTGGGCAAAATGCAGTAACAACTGTTAAGGAGAAAATTAGCTTCCACATGTTTGTAGCACATAACTGCAAAGAAATCCACGCGAGTTTCTCCGAAACCAAAGCCTTTTAGTTGACGAAACTTTCGTCCTGGTGCGGGGTTCGAACCTGGGACCGACGCCTGTCCGGGGTGGTCGCTCTATCACTTGAGCTAACTATGGAGGCTACATTTCGGCAGCGCGAAGAATATTTTAACAAATTCGAACCTGGGTTCGAATCTGGTTCGAATCTTGGAGGCAGCCGTGTTGGTATTGGTGGCGAAGTAACAGTTGCGCGCATGTAAATGGGGAATCTTTACTCCACTTAAAGACGAACATAGCAGTAATTGCCATTTTTTGCTTAAAGAAGCAAGTGTGACCCCCCTTCTTATTAGGAGTTTGTGCGTTTGCGACCATTTTGTGAGAGTTTCACATGCATTGGGATGACAAATCTTGCTGTTTTGAGGATTTTAGATGCGGAGCATCTCTTGCTCGCGGGTATGTCACGCGTCAACCAGCGTCCGCACTCACACTACGCATGCGCGACTCTTCTCTCCCTTCCCTCTCTCCAACAGCTGCTGCAATAAATAAAGCGGGTAGAGAGCGCGCGCGCGCTTCGCTTCAGTAGTATCTCCTCCTTCTCCGATGAAAGAAGTTGGTGGTGTTGTGTGATGGAAGCAACAGTTCCGTCAGTGAGTGGGTTGACGCAAGTACGCATCAGCATCGACCCACACTCTGACAACGGTCACGCGATGCGTGGTAACGAACCAAGTTAACAACGTAATAACACGCAATGTTCACCTCAAGGTTCACCGCAAAGGTAACACCGAAAACACTGCAAACCTGTAACCACCGCCGTTAAATACACCGTTGAAACTCCCAGCGATGCTCCGCATCACACCATGGTCCCCTTCGGGGAGATGGTGTAATTTTTTTATTATTTTACACATTCTATATTCATCATATATTTTGAATAACGCTCTAGTTGAAAAGCTCTGTTAGTCTGACTCATAACCTTTTTCTTGGGCCACGTCTTTTATGGACTAAACAATATCAGTCAGTTTTATGGAAAACAGTATCGCCTAATTATTATCCTTGTAGCTTAAGGAGGTCTCAACGTAGTGTTCACTTTCAATTTATTTATTTATTTATTTATTGTTTAAATGTAGAAGCTTTCACTACTGCTGAACTAACATCAGAAAATTTCGTTCATATAAAGATTGACATCATCTCTTTCACAACATGACAACACTGATTGGCTAATGGTAATCACATAATGAAAAATAAGCGCATTAAAATGTTAGCAAACGTGAGCGTTCTAGTGGATGCATCGCCGAGATAAGTGCTTTAATTGCCTATTCTCTCAATACCTTTGTGGTCATTTTAACATCGTCCCCCTCACATTACGGCCATCCCACCAAGATCACCTGTCGAGAGTCTTTGTCGTAAGTTAAACCAATCAGTGCAATCAGTGGGCGTTAAAATTCAGTCATTCTTTCTCATTGTTTGCACTACTTCATCATCCTCTGTTTGACGTAACATTCTCAAGGGCGCACCAGCTTAACGTAGTTTCATCATCCTCGCGTCTTAAGACTTACAGTACTTCGCTCGTCATATTTTATTGCATTAGTTGTCTTAAACGGGGACGTTTACTGCTCCTGCACCAGCGGGGAAGCATGATGAATACGGCGGTGGAATTTTTGTGCCACCACTGACCATATGAGTACAACTGCAAATAAGGTAACGGTGTACACAGTGTTGAGTTCCGCTCCCAGGGTGTTCGGCTCCACGACTTGTAAATGAAGCTTCGGGAACAGTGAAACGACAGTGCACAACTTCGCAAGACCCGCTTAAAGAAACAAACTTTGGAGGACTTGTGCAAGAAGGACAATGCGTCTGCCAGAGTGAGAGCTAATTAAGCAGAAAATGGCTTGAGGCAGTCCTATGTTTGGCAATGCAAACAGCTCTGCTTTCATAAGTGATGGAGGGGATAGGGTTTCTTACGCCTCCTTTATTAACATTGAGAGAGTGCTGGGCAGAACGGGATTGTAATCTGCAGTGCGTTTACTCAATGGTTGTCGAATACATTGATTGAGCAGTGAATCCATCTTCAAGGTGACTTACAGGCTTGTCTATTCAGAAGTCTGGGGAACAGAGGCTTGGGCCACAATAACGTTACCTGCTAAGAGGATCTAGAAGTCAGTGTCCCGTACGAGGGAAACTGATTTGAACCTAACAGACAACCCACGATTGCAGTTTGATAACGAATTGCTGCGGCCCCCTAAAGCTCTGCAGGATTCGCAGCGGTTCCGGTGTTTACGTTTGGACTCGGTGCTGGAAAGGTACAGCCTCGGGCTCGCATGCTACGCCGGTCCAACCCCTTAACCAGCTTCGCGCCACGAGGTAAAACTTTAATGAAAGACACCGCTGTCGCTGCGTTTCGAGATATTATGTGCAGTTCTAAAATATGGATCTCATTTGAGCGCTGTCGCCTTGAGGATCTTTACTACTCTGAAAAAAAAACAGAAAACAGTCAGGTTTGGTAAACCCTTGCATGTATTTTAGGGGCGAAGCTCCTTAGGGCGTGGGTCTGTACATCCCATGGTGTTCGTTGGTGATGTACGTAGCCACGTCTACTTTTATAAAAAAAAATTCCGAAAGTTGTGTCCTCTGCCTGGATTCGAACCCAGGCTCTCGGCGTGGCAGTCGAGCGTTCTACCACTGAGCTACGCCTGTGGTTGAAAAACTATCGCTAAAAGACCTAAACAGGTATAATGTCTCCCGCGGAATCGCATTAACAAACGTAATGTTACGTTGCAAAATAGTAATACACCGCTACACGACGCGAAAATGGATTGTATAACGACGTCGAGGCATCATTTGAAAGAACACAGAGCTGCGTGCTTTGTAGCTTTGAACCCATTACGGAGGCACTGGTAATTATGGCGTAGTGGGTACTTCCCTACTTGGCAAAATGATAAGTTATGGCGCAGGAGATACGTACCACTTCTACTTGCACTAGTTTCCTCAAGCGTTTAAAGTGGCCTCTAAGAAAGTAGCTCCTCCTGCTTACGCTGTCACTGTCCTGCAGTTCCGCGCAGGCCTGGCTCTAGCACAGCATATCCCCCTTAAACGCGAGATCCCAGCGTACGAATACAGTGTTTCTCACGCCTTTACATGATGATCGACTGGGCGATTTACGCGAAAGATTCACGGTTTACCGATGATTCCCTCCGGAGCTTCGCCCACTCATCATCATTCACCCCGTGGATATGCTGTGATTTTTTTTTAAACGGGCGCATACGCGCGATATCTTGTTTGATTTGATTTTGATTTATTAATATATATTTTCTTAATACAATGCATCCTAAAACAGTATTGTGCGACAAGTGAACAATTGGAGGTCCCGAAGTGAGAACTGTCAGGGAGACCTCCTAACAAAACTTAAACAAAGGATAAGAACATAACTTAGCAGAAGCAGTGGTAGATTAGCAGCAAAATATATACAAAAAGAGGTACGGGGAAAGGGCTGAAATCTGCACCATTTCTGTCATAATCGTGGTTAAAGCAATTTAAGAAGACGTTGAATACAAATATATTGCCCCATTTCAATATAATTTATACCTGATGATTTAGTAATGAAGCATACTCATTGAATTCCGCAAATTGAAGTCGGGGTCGATGAAGTGAATTAGGACCGACAATTGCGCTCGATGTCGAGTTCCAAATGGGAGGGTGCACGAACACTGTGAGATGCCTGGGTGCTGCCATGGCGCTGTTTTTTTTTTCTTCTGCTGCAGAAGTAGGTGCTTGGCGTGCTGCCTTATACCAGTTGTAACAGAACATCGTCCGAGGAGGCCAAGAGCCATTCTAAGTCTTGCTGTCACGGTCAACGGTTAACATTTCAAGAAAGCTTCTTCTCAAGAAAGTTGGTGCTTAAACTTCTCATGTATGCTAGGGAATGGTTACTAGCGTAACAGACGGGGACAAAGGTAGAACACGGAACTAGTCTGTTACGATAGCAATCAGTCCCTGTCTTTTCATGTAATGATGTCTTATCATACTCGTTCCAAACTAGCCCTTCTTTCTGCCTCGACTTTATAGTTACACCTCCTGATGGCTCGAAATACGTTTTCCTTTTTTTTAAGAGGCAGAAAAGGTTCATTTTCGAAGTGTGTTCTTGAACCACGCTAACATTTTACAGCGGCAGCTATTATGCTTGTCGGTTTACCGTGCAGAGCCGACAAGAAATGATCATCCCGTCACGCGTGCTGACATTGGTGCGTGTAAACTTCTGTGCAGTTCTCAATGTACGTCTTTCTGGTTAACCTCCCTGCCTTTCTGTTTTCCCCTTCCTTCTTTCCTTTCTCCCAATGTGCGCCATTATGCGGCGCAAAAAGCGAGTATGTGTTAAGCAGCTCCTAACATAGCATAGCCATGCCTAGTATAGTATAGCAAAAAGGTGAAAAGTGAAAGTGAAACAGAAAATTAAGAAGGGAGACAGTAAAGCATGGCAAAGCCTGGCCAAGCTCTCCTTCCGCTCGCGTCGCCTAGCAACCACCTGGCATAGCCGCTCCCTCTTAGCCTAGCTTGGTTACAACTAGCGTGACCACGTAAGATGACGTCACATGCAATCACGTCCCCACAAACGCGTAACGTGACGACACAGGTTGTCGCGTGACATGTTCCCGCGAAAACCATGCAACGCCTGGCCACGTGACAAATCACACGGCTTAATCGAACTTGTAGGCGCACGAAGAAGCTAGTTCGACCCACAAGCTCCGATTTGTACCAATAGTGCAAGCTACCCAAAATGTTTTTTCTACGTTTCCCGACAACGCTCACGCTAATCACGCTTCTACTACTGACGGCATTCTCTGGTGGTTTCGGCCCCTTTACTTCTCTTTTTGGTTGGCCGTATGAATTCCCTCGTTTATCACTTCGTATATTTTGCGAACATAACAACGGCACTGCAAATTAACACGCAGTTTTTACAGGGGTAGTTATAAATATTAACGAATTCCGACTGCATACGCAAAACCAGAGTGCAAGGACTACTACTCCATGACACAGTATGTTTACGAAGTTGTAATACCATTTAAGACATTTGACACAACGCTTATAACGTGGTTGTGTCAAATGTCTTAAATGGTATACAGCTTCGTGCAATGCCCGCGCTTTGTACACATCGTGCAATAGTGCATTCCTTGACGCGTTAGGAGTAACCCACTAACTAAGTTGTCAGTGCTAGCTGAAATGGACCAGACAGAATGGCCCAGTCAGGAACTACAAGGTCGCGTACTCTGCACAACGTTTGTTCTGGACAACGTTTCTCATCGTTAACTCTCCCGCCAGGAGAGTAAACGAGTTAGCTACTTGACAGCTGTCCAGAATGTGGAGCTGACCTGGGAGGGAGAAAACGCAGCGCGGGCCTCGCGCCTCACTGCCACTCAATGACACAGTCTATCCAGCCAGTACGACGGTCATCCGTATTACCAACCAGCTCCGCTCGTTCGCTCTACCAGCGTAATGCTCATGCGCCCGTGAACGAGTGCAAATTGATCAAAGCGAGGCGTCAGTGGATGTAGCTATTCTTGTCGCATTGTTGTATCACAACGTTGCGAAAGGTTGCGTTGATCGTGTTTCAGCTCAAGCAGGCCGACGTTCAAGGCCTTTCCACTTATGAAACATGAGCGGCTGGCGGCGGGCCGTTGTTGGGTTAATAATGCATTTAACTCTTATTGATTCATTGATTATTGATAATAGTTTAACGCTTATAACGATAATGCATTTAACGATTAACGAGACCCCTTCACTAAATGGATAAGTAAGGGCGACGAGCTCCGGCGGTTGTTCGCATGCGTAAAAGAGCAGGTGTTTCCTGTCAATTTGCAAATGAGGGGAATACAAGAAAACGCTCTCTGTTTAATATAATTAACAGCTCTTTATTTAACTATGTACCTGGTAACGGGAGCCCAGTCATGCATATGCAAGCTGTTTCTGTTATGGTTGCGTCTGAGGCTGGGCATTCTTTGCTGTTTCCTAAGCTCGATCGAAAGCAACAAGCTGTGCAGGCATTACAAGAAGAAAGCATACGCAACTGTAAACAACGACTATATAAACAAGAAATAAATAAGGGAATAAGTAGACCGATAAGCAATAAATAATAGTACTTTATTTGTTAGTTTACCGACACGGTATCTGCAAAAAGGGTAATTTACTACCTATGGCACATCAGTCACTACGGAGCCTAAGCGCGTTACCTGGAGCTGAGCAATTTTGTATGGGGTAGTGTTGTTAGCCTACAAAGTAGTTCACCAAATTAAAAGCCGCCGTTTATAACAAAATAGGAATTCTCATTTGTCCTGGAACCCTGGTGCTCAAAAAAAAATGCTTTGCCCCAGTGCAGTCAGTCCAGCTTCACACTTTACTGGGCAACTCAAAACGAGGAAAAAAAGAAAAAAAACTTGACCCGAGTAGCACATCGTTGTTCTTACTTGTTTTTCTTACGTAAAGCAGCCCGTTACGAAGACTGCAACCGGATCATCAGCGATGTAGCGAGGTACTCGACAACCAAGTTTATCGCATTAAGAGATCCTTGCGACTCTTTCAGTGTTGCAGGCGTAATGTCCCTGCTGAGTGTGGCCATGCATAAGCTGCTTCTGAAAGTGAATAAAAAAATGCTGTTACTGTCGCGCGAAACTCGTGGATACTTCACGCGGGCCTGTTACGAAAACTCTCATGGCCATGGAATGGTGTAAGTGTGATTATTACGCTTTGAACGTGACTTTGGAATCTGAAAGAAGAAATAATCTCCTCTTACCAAACGTGTTTTATAACTACAAGCTAGAGTGTGTTAATTAGGTGACCGAGCTAAAGCGAAAAGAAAAAGAAGCTTTACTTGCGTTCTCGTGGTTAACTGGACAAGAGAAGAACCATGCTCAAGTGGAGAGGAAAACACCACATATGTTAATATACTTGTTGAGTAGGACGGCGGAGAATGTCGGTATAGTTATCAGTGATTGCGTACAGCGTTATGACGCTCCGAGCGTCTGAACGCATTCGCTTCCTGAAAGAAAATTGTCTTGGAAACTGACAGCGTTATGACAAACGACAAATGCATGATCACGTTTGCTGGTGATGGAGGCAAATAATGTACCCACATTATCAAGTAAATACGTTATTTGGACACTTAATAGCATGCATTGCAACTTCACCATTGAACACATTGCGCTTAAAGCAACCGCATAAACTGGCTAATTATCTATTGCTAATAATTACACGAGGTAATGTTATAAATGGTCAGAGATGCTAAAAGTGCTGTGAATAATACTAAGTTAGTTGCATTCCCGTAAGGCGCGCATCGCTTTTTTTTTTTACAGGGTGGCGCAAGTTAGCTGAAGCACCCTGTACATACATTTAAAAGATTCGCCAGATTCTATTTCCTTGCATAGACTCACCGTGAGACGGGCCAAAGAGGCCCGTCCTGCACCGCAAGTGTATCGCAGCATGCACAGAGGTCCACCATAACTTGTGCATCCAGATTACAACAAGCAACTAATGTTTTATGCGCCTCTATCGCGAAAGACATGTCAGCATTCTATTTGTTGCGAACACAATCATGCTCACAAACTACCATGTTTCTTTCTCACTCCAATCGGTTTCCTTCCCGTCACACGACATTGAGTTTATCCAAAACCTGCGCACAATTCAAGCAACCAGATGTATTTGCCGTAGAACGTCAAACACTACTCGGACAGTCCAACGACTCGACAATGGGCCGCTTTCGGTACAGACGCTACTGGAACATCGTCCCCATCGCTCGTCGGCCCACGAGGCAGTGAAAGCACTGTTTTGTTGCTTGAGTACGACGGGCTTGTGTGAACGAATTTGACTGTGTACCATTGTAATACCCTACGCGTCAGTGCATTATCTGCCATACCCGGCCACTTTTTTTTTCTTTCGCTCTTCTCTCTTTCATCTTCCTATTTCACTGTCCCAATTCCCCAGTGCAGGGTAGCCAACCGGACGTTTTCTGGTTAGCCTTCCCCCCTTTCTCTTACCTTCCTCTTCCTTTTTTTCTAAGTCCCAAAAAGGTCTTGACCACCCAGCTATATTTAACCAAACCATTGTTTGTTTTACATTTTCTCGCAGACAAATTCGTCGTCGTTTTAAAAGGTATAAGTAATCGGGCCTGTAAAGCGTGCACCACCGCAAATAGTATAATGCTGTGAGAAAGCCGCCTAACTCAAAAATATGGCAGGATTTATAAGCGAAGCATCTCTTGGCAAAGCTTTCTCCCTCCGTCCGTCCGTCCGTCCGTCCTTCCGTCTGTCTGTCTGTCCACCGCTCACTGCTTAGCGACAAAATTGGGGCAGTTGGGTATGAATATAGGCGAACAAAAGTGATTCATCTTGCCATCACTAATATGACATACTCGCCATGAACGTTACGATTAACGATGACAGCACCATAAATGGCTCATAAGCGCTGTTTTGCGTTGGTGGTATGCTCGTAGGCGGCGCAAGCCAGTGAGCTTTAACATTAAAGCCCGTATAATATGTACACAGGCTTGATATGCACACACGTCATTTTGGACTGAGAGATAAAATTATTATTATTATTATTATTATTATTATTATTATTATTATTATTATTATTATTATTATTATTATTATTATTATTATTATTATTATTGCCCCGCCACGGTGGTCTAGTGGCTACGGTACTCGGCTGCTGATCCAAGGGTCGCGGGATCGAATCCCGGCCGCGGCGGCTGCATTTCGATGGAGGCGAAATGTTGAGGCCTGTGTGCTGTGCGATGTCAGTGCACGTTAAAGAACCCCAGGTGGTCGAAATTTCCGGAGACCTCCGCTACGGCGTCTCTCATAATCAGAGCTGGTTTTGGGACGTTAAACCCCACAAATCAAATCAATTATTATTATTATTATTATTATTATTATTATTATTATTATTATTATTATTATTATTATTATTATTATTATTATTATTATTATTATTATTATTATTATTATTAAACCATCCTTTTCAACTGGCCCAGATCCCCTGCCATACTAAAAGGCTATGGCAGTATACTTGTACCAGTATTGACTACAATATTTCATAAGTGTCTACATGCATCAACTTTTCCTAGCATGTGGAAAACTGCTCGTGTTTTCCCAGTATTTAAGCCTGGCTGTAAAACTGACATCTCGTATCACCGCCCGATTTCCCTTCTTTGTGCCGCATCAAAGATCTTTGAGCTTGCTTTTCACAAAATATTGTCTTCTGATGTAAAAAGTTCATTGAATGCGAATCAGCATGGGTTTCTTGCTGGTCACTCAGCTGTCACTAATCTTGCCAGTTTCATGATGCAAATCTCCACGCCTATATCGCACAGAGGACAGGTTGACGCTATTTACTGTGACCTTAGCAAAGCTTTTGACATTGTCAGCCATTCGCTGCTTGTGGATAAACTTGCGCACTTCGATGTTGATTCGTCAATTGTGAATCTCCTGCATAGCTATCTTATTGATAGATCATGTTATGTTGCCGTAAATGGCCAAACGTCTTCTTTGTACAAAGCTACCAGTGGGGTTCCTCAGGGGTCGGTATTGGTCCCACTCCTCTTTTTATTTATATTAATGAGGTTTCTTCTGCCATTCGGAATTTCTCTTTCCTTTTGTATGCCGATGACATAAAGATATTTAAGGAAATTCATACAGTTATCGATTGTCGCTCGCTGCAATCCGATTTGTGTTCTTTTTCTGAATGGTGCAGGAGCAATAAGCTCTCCCTAAATATTTCGAAAACAAAGGTCATGAGTTTCACTCGAAAAACATCTAGAGTGCCATTTTCATATTCTGTCTATTCTGTGTCGTTGTGTAATGTTTGTGAGATCAATGATGTAGGTGTTCTTTTTATAGCACCTTTCACATTTCCGCTCACGCTAAGCGCGTTCCTTCTCGGAGTCTTCGTACTCTAGGCTGCGTTTGCAGAATGTTTAGAGAATTCCGTTCTCCTATGCCCTTCCGCAAATTGTACACCGTGATATGTCTTCCTCAACTTGAGTATGCATCTGCGATCTGGAGTGGCATTTTTAATTCCAGCAGCAACGCTATTGAGTGAGTTCAGAGAAGATTACTAAACATCTATAACCATCGGTTCGCTATAAATGGCCCTGATTCTTGCACTGACACTTGGATCACTATCCCTGCCGTCACTACACTGCCGGACAAAAAAAAAGCGCTGATATGTTAATTCTTTCCAAGCTTGTGCATGGTATCATATGCTGCCCTGTACTGCTCAACTGTCTTCATTTTCGAATTCCACGTAAGCTGACCAGAGAGAATATACCTTTCCAGATAACAGCCTGCCTCTACGAACATTCGACCGTTGAGAGGATGCAACGCCTTTACAATGCTTACATTTTAGACCTTGATGTTTTTCACAGCTCCAAGTCGCTGTTATGCTCCGAGCTTCGCACTGTATTAACATAGTGTCGTACATCGATGAAATTTTTTTCTTCTTCAAGCTGCCTTGCGCATAGTTGGATGTGTGAAATTTTATAGCGTTTTCGTATTTTTCACTGCCTCGCTGATACCTTATTATGAATGTTGGCTTTTGTTGTTGAGTATTAGCATTTTCTTCTGTAGGAGTGTCCGTATTGTATTGTTGTGATCAAAAAAAAAAAAAAACGCAACACTTTCGTGTGAACAGAAGTAAAGCATATTAAATGCACCGTGCCAACATGTAGGTGAACTAAAGTTTGCAGTCAAAATCACATCTCTGAACATTAAGCCTGCTTTTACCAGCTGTTGGCCACCTGCCTCAGAACTATTAAACTGACATTTGAGTCTGTGCTGGTGCTCTTGTATAATTCAACAAAATCTGCGGGGCGGAGAGCTTGCAGCAAGTGATTTTTTTCTACTTTTTCTTTTCTCAAAAGTTCAGACGAGTTGCTACAGCGGCAGCAGGTGCAACAGGAAGTAGTTCAGGTTAAATAACCAGCGTCGGCGAAAAAAAAAAAAACTTAGAACTTAGAAAGTTGTAACTTATGGAGAAAGAAATTAGAAACGTTAAGGAGGTAACCGCCAGTAAGGAACAGCTAAATTCTGGCCAAAAGAAGACACAAATACGGTAATGTCAGGATTAAGAGATGTTATCGTTACCTTGAACTCCCTAAACACCGCTCCAAAACTAATTACTTTCATGACGGGCATTGAAGAAAAGAAGCTTACGAGACCATCCCGGTGCTCAAAAAAGACATAAGTAAAGCAAACGACGCTAAACAACCGAATAATTTGGAACGCAAATGTTTCTTGGCGTACAGGGGGCACTTAGCGTGGCAGTGCCATCATTAATATAAACGGTCACACTATCCCCGTTCCTTCTTCTGTGCTCTTTTTAGTCGTACTACATTTACGCGTGAAGTTGCTTCGCTGATCTTCATAAGTGCTTTCGGTGCCTTGACCTCATGCCACTGCCCGGGCGTTCATTATGTATGAACCTTTTGTTTTGGGTGAGCTAAAGCTCTCGCAAAAGGCTACTTAATGAACGTCCTTAAATGAAGTGCATGTCATTGCGATGGACACGTCTGAGCAGACGTGCCAACCATAGCGACCGTTACCGGCAGCCCTTCACTCTTGCTGGACTGTTTTATTTTTTTTTTTACCGCTGTTCGAGTCGATGTTGCCGAGAAAAACTCTGACGACCATTTCCAACAGATGAGACAGCTGTCGCGTCTTCGACAGAAGCTCTCGCGTAACTAGACCCGGCTAGTGCATTCTGGATGAAGGGTACCTCGTCTCGTCGCTGCGTTGTTTTCTCGTGTGGTGACAAGGGCTCCTAATTACGGTAAATGCCGTGTTTGTTCACGTTCCTTTTTTCTTAATTCTTTTTTTACCGAACGTAAGAGTGCGTTCTTCTACTACAAGCTTGTTGCAACTCGCATGAATGGCATCTCGCGGGGCGCACAGAAAACAAACAGAAAAGTGCAGCTCCTCCGAACGATTCTTTCAACGTGGTACTTGTACCTTGTGGATCCGGTTAGTTCACCTCGTTATTTCGGGTAAGGTCATGTCAATCGAAAGTTGTTAGTCGTGATAATAAAGATGACTGGGTCTTTGTCGCATTTAACGGACGTGCCTAGATGCGAACTATAATTTTTCGCGAGCGTTACAAGTAATATTTGAATAGATAAAGCAGGAGAGTCATGTCGTTAGGTCCACGCCGGTCGTGTCTCGCAAGATATTGCGATGGTTACGCCACCTGGCCGTGCGCTTGCAGAGCATATTTTGAAAACTTGAGCTTGATTTAATATGGTTGTAAATACAGATGAGCAAGAAGGCGTACAGATTGCGGCGGAATACTGCGTAAGCTGTCAGTGTTCTAAGTACCAGCTGTCCGGGTTGGTGCCGCCATAAATTGGCGGGGCCAAAAGTAAATATAACAAGCTGCTTTACTTCTGAGCGTTTTACACGCACCACCAACGCAACGGTTGCGAAAGCTGTTGAGATATATGGAATATGAGAGCTTAGAAACATGCTTGAAGCGTTTGATAACACAAAGAAAAAGAGAAGTGGTGCTCCCGTTAGTCGCTACTGGACGTTCGTTGTTAGTTATACGGCGTTCCTGTATATTAGTTTGCAAACTTTGTCACCGAACCCGTGCTGTAAAGTACGGGACGCAATCACCGGAAATTATTCCAAGAACCAATGCTTAGGTTCCCCGAAAAATATCCCACGAAGGCTTGGACAATAAGATTTTTGGTCCCCTTCAGCACACTAGCAAAACGCCAGCAGTGGTTCAAAGACCGAGTCAGAGCCAAGGGTTATCAAACAAAACAAATATATTCTCATCGAATACGCAGTTACAGAAAATGTACACAAACACGGCTTTTACAAACTCAAACACAGATGGGTTACAAAGTTACACAAAGCCAACCAACACGAACACGCTCATGCACCGCAACAAAGAACAAAACACAAAAGAGTCCTATTCGCCAAGTCACTCTGGCGTCTTCTCAGTTCTAAGCTTGCAGGTGGCTTGTTAGCTGGCTCGTGGAACGGCGACTGAGTCACGCACAACTTCTTGCTTCTTCTTTTACTTGCAACTCTTCTACTCAGCCATCGCGGCCCGTGTCCGACTGCTTATATAGCCCTGATTGATTGATTTGTGGGGTTTAACGTCCCAAAACCAGTTCTGATTATGAGAGACGCCGTAGTGGAGGGCTCCGGAAATTTCGACCACCTGGGGTTCTTTAACGTGCACTGACATCGCACAGCACACGGGCCTCAACATTTCGCCTCCATCGAAATGCAGCCGCCGCGGCCGGGATTCGATCCCGCGACCTTCGGATCTGCAGCCGAGTGCCATAACCACTAGACCACCGTGGCGGGGCACTTATATAGCCCTGGGAAGGCGCGTTAGAAAGTTCTGCGCGGCCCACGTGACTCAAAGCACACACAAAGTTGGGAACCTTCTCGCCCATTCTAGGTCCTTCTCCGTAGGGGCGGCGCCTCTTTCTCTCTCTCACTGCGCGAGGAGCGTCGGTGTGTACTCTCCGCCTCCTCTCTCTCCTTACGTCTGTCTCGCGCGCGCTCGCCGCGATAATAAATTTTCTACAATGTTCTCCCCTTTTGGAGACGCGGCGTGACCTTGGGCGCCTCCTCCGGCCGCCGCTTTTCTTGTTGTTTTGTTGTCTTGTTGTTTTGTTGTCTTGTTGTTTTCTTGTTGTTTCGACGCCAGGTTTCTCTTTGAAATAGGCACTATTCTGTGACAAACTTAGTGCAAGACTTGTTTTATTAATCTTGCTAGGTGCAGCTTTTCTTCTATCACACCTAACTACGTGCATGTGTACTGCTTCTCTCATGTGATTGAATAAACAGAAATGCAAACTCAAAGTGTTCCGGCTCGCAGTTAGTGCCGTGGGCACTCATAATTCAGCATTTTCTTTTGCGAGCGAAGCCTCTTTCAGAAGGCTACTTGCCTGATGAACTAAACTACACCGCTTGCCACTTAGAGCGACAGGTATGGCGCCGATGTGCCCATCACGCTGGGAATTACCTATGGACCAGTGTTCACGCTTACGCGCCGTTTCCGTCTTGTGCAAGCCATCAGAAGGCGAAGATAAATACGAAAGCAAGCATTACTAGGGCTAAGATAGTCAGCGTTACGGAAACGGGGCTGTTGCAAGGTTACTACGCGGTCTGACATAACCGTAACAACGCTAAGACACGTCGCGTCCTGTTATTCCACGCCAAACATGCGGCAACGCAAGACGTATTTATGACCTGTCCCGACAGAATTGATGTCTCACGTGACGTGCAAGAGTAGCCCATAATGTTCTTTTTTTCTTTTTCTTGCCTCTGCCTTCTCTGCATGAAGGAAGCTCAGGCTTTCGATACAAGGTCGCCCACATAGGATCGAGGTAAGTTACAAACACATGGTGTCGCGCGTGCGAGGGTGCAGCCGTATTGCCGTTTGTCATGCGCTGCATACGAGACGAGGCCCGTCATGTATGGAGCCTGCAGACCTCCCCCCGATCGCTCGTTATTCTTTGTCAGTCCCCTCCTTCCGGACAAGCGTATTATATATTACACGTGTGCTGCCTGCATGTCTCACTGCTTTATTCTTGTCCTGCTACTTATCCTCGCATAACGAAAGAGAAGGGGTCGAGGGTTCGTTTATTTGTTAGAAACAACTTAATGAGCAAACAGACAATGAAGCCTAGGAAAGCATAGGGGAAGTTACTTGTGGTATTGTAATTGTGGAGAAAGTAGAAAGGAATTAAAGTGGACGAAAAGACAAACCTGCCTTCGGTGGGAACCGAACCCACGACCTTCGGATGTCGGGTCCTGATGCTCTACCAACTGAGCTACGAAGGCGGTCTCCCCCCCCCCCCACCCCCCTCGTCCACATTAGTGGGTATTTATGTATGTAATCCGGGGAGTGTTGAGCACCACTCGTAGACATGGCGGCGAGTGCGGCACACTCTTTTATGCCGGGGGAGGGGGGGGGGGGGCTTCACGTAGAGCGTGATGTTATGGCGAAATGGCTGCTGCCCAATAGAACTTCAATAAATTCCTCTATGATTTCTTAGCTTCATTGTTTGTTGGTTCATTAAGATATCCTCGCATAGTTATTCGTATTCTAAACAAACGCGCACACTCACTGAAATGAACGTTCTAAAACGCGTGCACGTAGATGTAAACAAAACGAACAGAAGCTCTCATATCGATAATGTAGTTGAAATCTAACGTGTTATTCGTGGAGCTGTGGGATACTGCGCTAACGAGAAAAGATACGAATCGTGCGTCCTCTTTTTTTGTAAAACATATGAACAAAGAATTCAAAGCCTCGGGTGAACCAATATCCCGGTTCTTTGGCAGAACACAAACAACGTTACCAGCGCGTGAAACATTTAAATTACGATGCACTGCGCATAAAACAGACACCTGTTTCATGCGCAGTGGCACCGACACCTGCGTCACCTGCGCCAATCTATTGCCACCTCCTGCTTTCCATCGCTCTTTTGCGTTGAAATCCTCCTCTACAAAGATCTGCGAGCTGTTCGGAAAGGGGTCGTCTTTGTTCGCTTCATTTATCCACATCAGCACCTTGAACATGTTTGAACACGTGGTTTGAACATGTGATATTACACGTACATCGTCTTTTTTTTAATACGGCAGGCTTCTGAACTATCTGGTACGGATACGTAGTAAAAGAAGATAAGATGCGCAACAACTGACACAAACGAAGCTTGGAACGACAGGAGGCTAAGTTAAAAGAAGTAGACAACACAAACCGCGTGCAAACTATCTCCGTTTTCTGTCGTTCTGTGCCTCATTCTGTGTGCGTGTTTTCCCACTTTACCTTCTTTATCTCATTTCGTAAGAAATTTTGGGGATCACAGGAAGAAATTGCACAGGACGGCGCTCGCGCTATGTCCTTTATTTCTGTGTGTCTTCAGCTGCCTCCCCATGATCAATAAGTACACATTATTTCCAGCTCGCCCAGCTCCCTACCTTACCGGAATTTTGAGGAGGCTACACAAGAGCAGCGTGCAATGTTTGCACGATGCAAAATGCATAAATGATTATAATTTTTTCTGGCTTTGAGATATTGTAACGCATTTCTATATCACTCATGCGAAAAGTAGTAGTCAGCACCAGCTGTTGGCCTCAACGTCTTATTTACTCACGTCAAAAAAAAAAAAGCATAATGGAGAACAACTTCCGCGTAGATAGTCAACCTGTTACCTCCACTGCGAACGCACTGAAGGAGAAGAGACAGGGCTGTCAGAACCCGACGTCTTCGACAGATACGCAAGCACGACGGGGTCTGAAGAGAAGCATAAGAAAAGCAATTTACTCGGTAGCTTCCCGCAAGCAGCACAGTTGCCCCTCCGTCTTTTTTCATCAACTAAATTACCCTCCGACTTGGTCATGTGCATTTAGTTACTTGCTCTTGCCTCTATCGCCTTTCTTTCTTTCTTTCTTTCTTTCTTTCTTTCTTTCTTTCTTTCTTTCTTTCTTTCTTTCTTTCTTTCTTTCTCGTACAGCGTATCGGGCCTTCATAGTAGATGACGTAAATTTATTTTACGGACTTCTGAAGAATTTCGCAAAGTCCTGCACGATATTTCTTTATATGACCATGCCTTCCTGTGAGACTACTTTCCGTATTTTTTCAAGTCTTCATTTCATTCGATGCTCAAAGAGTTACGCAAGCACTCAACGATGAAATTCCGTGTTTGCTAGCTTTATCTGGCGTAATCTTACACTCTGTTGCTAGACGTGACACGTGGTGCACCGATTTTCAATTTGCCGCTACGTCAGCAAAGTTTTGATTCTGGTCCTTGAACCTTCGCTATTTCCACTTTCACGGAGAGAAAACGTTCTGAAAAATGCTAAATTATGAGACACGTAACATGTATTCGTATTTCAGGCTAATAATGTATTTGCAATATCAAACAAACAGCGCATAAGAAGGGAATCATACCTGGCTGACTTTGTTGGGCGTTTGTCGGGCGTTTTCTTAAGCAAACATTCACATAGCTTACACGTGTCGCTTCGCAGATTCTTTTTGTGTGCTTTGACATGTTTACACAAATATGTGGACCCTTTCAGTGCCTGTCTACACCTCTGCCCAAATTACTGTGTTTTTTTTTTTTTGGATATGTGCCTGCATGCTGCGTTTCAATGCTTCAATTTTTTGTGCTTTTACTTATCTATCTATCTATCTATCTATCTATCTATCTATCTATCTATCTATCTATCTATCTATCTATCTATCTATCTATCTATCTATCTATCTATCTATCTATCTCGCCGCCAACGTTTCAGTGCTCTCCTGGTCGTCTCGTTCACTTGGTATGCTCCAAAATTTGCGACGTAGGGCATAAATGTATGACGAACGTGAGCGATGGATCTTCACTAACATTACCCCTATCACCTCCCCTGCCATAACCTTACTCAAACCGAGACGAACAGGATGGACGCCCTCCTTCGCACTGCACTAAAGGCGGCTCTGGGACTGCCCCAACACGCTTCAACGCAGCTCCTAGTGCGACTTGGGGTCCACAACACCTTCCGAGAACTGGTGGAAGGCCACCTTAACAGTCAAATTCAACTCCTCCAACGGACAAGACAAGGTACTGATATTCTATCCCGGTTGGGATACACCATGCCGAACAAAGCGCTACAAGAACGCTAGAACCTTGGACTTGAGATTCGAAGGAAAATTCAGGTGGCCCCGATTCCACAAAATATGCATCCTGACCGTCATAAAGGCCGGATACGTGCAAGGGTTCAGGTTTTAATGCGCGTTCTAGGCGATGGCACATCTGATACGCCGGTTCTCTATACGGACGTGGCACGGTACCCACAAAGACTGGCCATGTGTCTTGTCGTAGTAGACAACACTGACACTGTAAGCGTTTCGGCCACGCTTAACACTAACGACAGTGCCATGGCGGAAGAGGCAGCTGTCGCCCTGGCTATTGTACATGCTTCTCTCCTACCAGCAAGGGACGAACCTACGACAGTGGTCACTGACTCGCAAACTGCCTGCAGGAACATAGCAGAAGGAATGGTGACACCGTACACACACCGTATTCTGACATCTTTACACCCCTCATTACTACACAGGATGCGTATTGTTTGGACACCTGGACACGCCTCTCTCCACGGCAATGAACACGCTGATGCGGTAGCCCGAGAGCTCACAAACCGGGCGGCACCAGAAGTGCTGTCCAATCCAGACGACGCACAAACAGAACCATTGAACTACGCCGACACTCTAGAACATTACAGACTAAACCGACGTTATTTCCCCCCACCACACCATTCCCTTGCCCGGAAGGAAGCTGTCGCGTGGTGGCAGCTACAGACTAATTCCTTCTCATGTCTTTTCACCCTACACCTCTTTCATCCCTCACAATATCCCTCATACTCTCCCTACTGTGGAGCGTTGCCCACAGTATATCACTGCACGTGGGAATTTCCATGTCCACCGGGCTGTTCCCCTATCCCATCACCATCACATTCCTCCTGGGAGACTGCGCTGACCAGTTCAGCGCCGCAGGAGCAGCGTCGGCTGATCCAGCGGGCACGTGGAGTGGCGCGAGCCAACGGGGCCCTGACCTAAGGGCTCCACCCTACGAGGAAGATCCCTCATTCCGTTTTAAATAAATGTTTACTCTCTCTCACTAACATGACATACTCGTCAGATACGTCGCGATTACCGATACAGGAATCACGCGTGACTCTGCCCGTAATGTTCCGCCCATGCTATGCGGGTATGTGCCACCAAGTGTTCGAAAATTTTATACAGCGAATGTCACTATCAAGGACCAACTAAACTGACATATGAAACCCGCAACTTCTAGAGACGTCTGAAGTCTTCTGCACCTCCCACAGCGTAGACCAAAATGCGGGCCTCTAGAATCAGCCCGCATATTTTTGTTCGCGGTTGCCATCGGACGGCCGGCTTGAAGAGCTCCGCTCTTAAAACAAGAAAGGGACACCACTTGTCCTCGCCTGCGATTGAAATTTAGACACAGCAAGCGCACAGACGCACATGCAACTTACCAAGCGGTAGGTAAAAAAAAAAAGGGGGGGGGGGGGTGAGGTGTACCGAACATGGGCCCTTGAGGTTCCACGCAAGACACCCTACCCCTTGGCTACAGCGGCTTCTCCCACACAGATATGTAAAGTAAATAAGCCTATTGTACAAGCAGTTTTAATAATGGTGCTTATGTAACGTGAACTGCGCTTCTGATGTATGATAATCACTATCATAGCAATGCATATGCTCTGCTACCATTCGGTGTGCTTTTCTGTAACTTTGTTCGATCCCGTCGGAATACTTCAATGAACAACGCTTATGATAGCACGTCAACGCACCTTATAGTGCGTTTTTTTCTTGGACAAGAGACGTCCGTGGTTTGGACTAACGTGAGTGCCATCGTGAAGTCGTACCATGAGCTACCATTCAGTCGCCACGGTGCTGTCGACGTTCCTGTTTAGCCCACGCTAGGCATACTCATAAGCGGGTACTTATGTGCCTTGAATCCTTGATGCTACTCGTAACATTTGGCTGAATGTCAAACAATTCATCATAGGCAATTTCCTCGCTGACTGGATCGCGTGACACCGATTCCCACAATGCGTGGGATCTGTAGTCCTTTTGGTTACGCGGATGCCCTCGTTTCTCCTTGAATTATATGTTACGCATTCCACACAGCTACAAGGGCGCACAGTCGTCAGCGGTAGTCAGTTATCGATAGTCTACATATAAGGCGAAGCCCTCCCGCTCAAAACACAAAACACAAGCAGTAGGCCCGCAGCGTTCCCACCGCTGTTCTTACAATAGCGGATATCAAGCCAGCAACGACCACCTCGCCACATATGGAAGGGGGTTATTGATGTGACCACTGCTGCACAACTGCGCAAGAGCAATTACCCTCCTTCCCATCGCGAATTTTTCGTCATAGGCGTTTACCAAGAAGAAAGCCCTGAGCGTCTGTTGGATTGGTGACCTTGACAGTGAAACGCGTCGGCGACGGGAGTGAAGCTTTCCAAACGAAATCTAAAAAGGCAGTTCCACGCCTCTGAAATGTGAGTAAACATCTGAGTGTCAAGTTCGCTGTAAGTGAACTGAGCACTATTATGATCGCGATAGCGCAACGTGATAGTGCGCTATCACATAGCGCTATAATTGTTATCACCATCATGTATCAGTGGGCTGAGAACAGGGATGCGGCTAGTGGGTCAAGGGGATGCTTTTACATGGAGCCCGAAATCCAGGCGCACATTCGGCAATGCATCAAAAAGTCACAAGTTCTTGAATATGTCGTTCAGTATGTAAATGTAAATGCCAACACGTGCACTTCGAGGCTCACGGGGTCCCGTAACATTGAGGCTCACGAGGTCTCGCAAACGTCTTGCAACGCAATGTGTATTGCAGATGTATGACTCAACGTATATACCTCAGCACATTACCAAATGCGCCGCTCTCTACTGCATTCAAGTGTTACAGAGTAGTAGCTCAAGCCGGATTTTCTTTTGTCATGGCGTTTTAGATGTGTTGATCGGTGGGCATTCCATTATTCTGAAGCCAAATTCCACATCTTGACGCTGCGGACATTACGTAAAACATGCAGAGGTCATATTGCCCTATCGAAGACGTAAGGGTTTACGGCTTCGTCACTAAGAAATCTGATCAATTTGGTAAATAGAACCATCTGGAAAATGGACGAAAGCTATTAAGTGTTTCGCAAAGCGACTGTTTCTCTGTCTCTCTCTCCAACAGGGAACCGAAAGGATGAAAGTGATCTGAGGCGCGGCTGCAGAAGCGTTGCGTGCTCTAGCGACCTTGACTTTGACATTTGTCCTTCGGAACGCGTCGGAAACCGCCGTCAAAGGAAAACGGGAGCACTCTCAATTCGTTATGCGTTGGCGGGAGACAGTATACTTGCATCTTTAATGAAAGGATACCAGAACTTGCTTGGAGTTAGGCAATGCGTCACGTCTTGATGGATTCTGATGGATGTATCCTTCAGTACTCGCCAAAGGAGAGCGAACCCTTCGCACTGCATACACAAAGTCTCTGGCTTAGATCTTGTCCTCCTCGGCACTATCGCTGC
The DNA here is from genome assembly GCA_013339685.2 of Hyalomma asiaticum. NCBI lineage: Eukaryota > Metazoa > Arthropoda > Arachnida > Ixodida > Ixodidae > Hyalomma > Hyalomma asiaticum. The sequence continues at coordinate 67,050,280 of CM023483.1, forward strand.
GGCCACAGCACATTGATTGCGCGAAACTTTCCCATTAGCATGTTTGCCTTGAAAGACACGCGTTTGAAACTATTGTAAATTTTCTTTCTGGTACACTACCATGTTCTGAAACGCGGGGAACAACGCTGTAGTTTCGAGTGTCGAAAACTCGATGTTATTACGAGGCGTAAAATATTGGAGCGCCTCCGCAATAATTTCGACCACTCGTGAGTTGTTGTAGCGCATCTAAATCTTATTACACGACTGCTACTTCGTGTAATTCCCGTCGAAACTCAGCTCTCTAGGCTGGTAATCTCAAAAAAGATACATATTTAAGGAAAAATTCCGATCGGAGAACTGACATTTCAATAGCAAGAGTTTCATGAAAGCAAAACGCCGGAAGCTTTTTGGGAAGTGTCTTAAGATCCAGATCCTCAGTCTCTTCTCTTATTACTTTGACGCGAAAATACGGCAATATGTGTCCCCTACTTCAGTTTTCACCGTTGACATCGCTCGAAGTAATATGAGAACGGGAGGAGGGGGTCAAGTGTCACCATGGACTTGGAAGAAATTCTCTTCACTGCAGTCTGTCGATTGCGTGTCATGGCTGCTCTCCATATATTGAAGCGCGCATTCGATTATCACAGCCGAGATCATCACCTCGACGATATTTTCCCCTTCTTGGAACTCATCTCCCTACCACTATGATTAAATATTGCGAAGGCGTTGAACTACCATACCGAGCACAATAACTATTCGCTCTTCGCAATGGCTTTATACGTTGCCATTTTCACCAAGAAACATAACAGACACTGCGCGCTCATAAGCTGAAAAAGACGAAAGGCTCACTGCGGCACCGACACCGCGGCATAGAACTCCATTGATTAAAACACTTTTTCGACTCTTCAACACCGCAGATAAGAAAGCAAGGCTGTCAGGATTCGACTGCTTCGAATAAATTATAACAGCCCGTGACGACAGCGTCAGTTTGGCGAGAAATGCCGCTTCATAAGGTTCCTTGACGGAACTGTCTGCTAAGGCGAAATGTTTGCTCATTTTCCCTATGGGCACCTAAAGAGGATCAGTGATCGCGTTTGCTGTAAATGGCAGTTCAATTTAAGGGAATCTTCCTAGATTTGACAGCACTCTTTAAATTTTAAGGATTTATTGCGCACTCATGGCACATTTATAGTTAAGACGGCGTAAGGATGGAAGGCGTGATCTGAAGTGCACGCATCTGGGTATTCGCCAGCGTAGTGTCAAGTGGAGATGCCTGTAGCAGAGCATCCTAGGAGGCGCTGCCTGTTGCAACGAGCGCACGTGCGTCGGGACGCCGGCTCAGTTGCTTCAGACTGCAGAGCCTATTAGGATTTTACACCCCGAGGCAATGAAGCATCGGGACGCGCTCTGTTACGTCATCCGAAGACCCGCTTTGCGACGGAGCTTACAGATGGGAGTCATCGCTAAAAGGATTTTTCCGCCCAGAAAGACTCCCGAGTAATGCTGAGTGCTAATTAAGTGTCTGCAGTGCCGACAGCGTATATATTTCGGAGTGGATGGGACGTAATGCGTCCGAGTCCTGTTCCATTTCGTCATATTTGCACTTCTTTCTTTTAATGTCCGCTTTCGCTTGCGCCTATGCGAATGTTGTGTAGAGCAAGCTAGAAGGGGGGAGGGGAGTCAACCTAAAGACTCCGAGTACCAAGCTCCTACGGCAGGAGTAGTCGCAGCAGGCGATAATCACCTTTGAGGAAATTACCACCAATGTACTTCTATCTGCCATGTAGTACGCGGGCCCTCAATCACTTTCAGAAAATTTAGAACCGCCTTTCACCTGAAGCACGCCCATCTGTTGTTGTGAATGAAGATTTGATTGATTGATTGATTGATTGATTGATTGATTGATTGATTGATTGATTGATTGATTGATTGATTGGAGCTGCGCCACGATGCCCGTTGTCCAAATAACCTCGAGATCTTACGCAGGCTGCGACATACGTACGATGTATCGGTTTATTAACTACCGATAAGTGGAATGATGGCTAGTTCTAAAATTTTGTAGTACACTTTAAAGTCACTAACAAGAGAGAGAGAGAGAGAGAGATAAAGTAAGCCGTGATGGTCGTAGCTTGAGATACTGTTCATATTTTTCTTCTGGTTCCAGGGCAACAAAGATATATCATGTAACGATGCCCATTGTCCAAGTAACTTCGAGATCTTACACAGGCTACGACGTACGATATATCGGTTTATTAAGTACCGGTAAGTGGAAAGACGCCGAGTTCGAAAATATTTCGTGTGTCCTTTAAATTCACTAACAAATAGAGAGAGAAAAAGATAAAGTAAGCCATGATTCAAGAAGCACTTGTTTTTCGGCTAGTTGGTGACTTAGCTTATTAAACATGTTCAGGCGCAAAAAGAAACGAGGAAGAGAAGAGAACAAAGGAAAGATGCAGATACAGACTGGCGCTCGTCTGTATCTTTCCTTTGTTCTATTCTCTTCCTCGTTTTTTTTTTTTTTTGCGCCTGAACATGTTTAATAAGCTAAGCCATGATTGTTGTGGTACGGCTTGAGAGACTTTTGAAGTTTCTCTTCAGGTTCTAGAGCAACAAAAATATCGCATCTTACGTGTCAGAACCCCAATATTATCAGAGGCACGTCGTAAGGGGAGACTTCTGAAGAATTTCGACATCGTTGTTTTTCTTGACGTGCGCCTTGACCTGGGTATACACTGGTATTTCTCCATTCCGCCTCGATCGAAATGCGAAATCCGTATGCTTAGCAGCTCAACATCTTAGCCAATAAGCCGTTACCGCAGGAGCACGTTCAAGAGATATCCACCAACAGGCACGTTTTTTTTTTTGGTAGCTCGCTTTATGACATGAAAATGTGTTGCCCGTATGATTCCGCAATTCAGTTGCCCGCCTGAAAGTCTAAGTGCGAAAAGTGGTGCACGCCATAGATCCACCCCTCTAGATCGGTAGGGCTGTGGGCGTATCCAGTATGTTTGGAAAAGCATCGCGAAGCATATGACGGAGAGTGAATGCTGCGGCGTTGTTTTTGGAAGTAGGTTTACCTTTTATGGGATCGCCGAGAACACGTAAGCGGGAGCCACTATGTCGAAATTTGTAAGAACGTTTTCTTTTTTTTTTTTAGGCTGGCGCTAGAGGATAGAGCGCGTGCTCAAATATGCTTTTCAGCCTTCGGTTTTGTGCAAGTGGCCTCACGTGGGCGATTCAAGCCGCGGACGAAGCTGTTGCTGTAGCAGGGTGCATGTGCCTGGCGTTTCTTCCCTCTACCAAGGCTTGAGGACCAAAATACAGTAACAAAAAAAAACGAAAGCAAGAGATGGTTGACGTAGCCGGCCCTTGACACGGTCCCTTGAGAAGGTGATTGCACCCGCAGTTGCCGGGACAACCGGTCAGCACCATAAACGTACAAAGCCAGGGTCCTCAGCCACGTGTCACTACTTTCTTGGAAATTGATTCATTTCGTCAATTTTTCGATAGTGGTTTGTACGCTGCCGCTACTAAGGCGAAGTTGACAGCGATGCCACGAATGGGATAATCATAACCATAACACGGCCCCCTATGTTGCAAAAGGGAACGGTAGTATGTAGAGAGAACAGTGGAGTGCGTGATACCTTCCTGATCTGTCTCTTTGGTCTCTATACTAGAAGAAAGGACCACAAGTGGAATTTATAAAGGAAAGATTTCACAACGATTGTGAAACCTATCGTGTGTGTGTGGACATCCTGTCCTGATTAAACGCGCGTCCTTTCTTGTTGCTATCGAATGTAGCTCTCACACACTTCGCCTCACCCACTACAAGCGCGCAATAATAAAACGTTGCACTGTGCAATATATCCTTTATGAGCTGAACGCAATAAATCTTTTGTCCTCTCTTCTGCCGATTATTGCCTTATCAGTGTGAACACCGAAAGACCGAACAAACGAGACTTCTAAAAAGATGTGTCTGTGTCAATATCTGGCACTGCGAAAATGTTTGTATGTGAGGATTCGATAGAAAGGAGAAAGAGAGAAAGTTGGCAACTGCGAACTGCCTAGCCGCGGGCTAAGCAGCCTAGCTGCGGATACAAGGCTGTTTCCTCTCATCACGGAATATGACGCAAGGGATGCGTCGAAGTGACATGTACTCTAGGTACTCTTTAACAGGCTGCTTCTTCAGGTCTCTTAAAGGCTGCGAAGAAAAATCGAGAAGATTGGCTCCCATCGTATCCCCATATTGATCTTATCCTGGCTCTGTAAACAAGTTTCTGCGCCTCTTCAACAAACAGTGAAGCTGACTGTAAAACCTCCAGTACACTCGGCTCTCATGAGTTTAGTATTACCTTGTTTCCATTGTCTAGGAATTGATCGCGACAAAACATAACGAATGAAAAAAAAAATAATTCTGTTTCACTAAGGACGTCGTGTATCATGAAAGCGCTCAAAGCTACATGAAACCTGCTCATTAGATTTGGAAACCTCTCGCAAAGAACTTTCCGTAAGGACTCCGTGGATCGGCTTCAGCCCAGCTTTCCGAAGATGATAGGGCCGTTAATAATGCTCAGTGATCCCGCGCCGAATTGCTGCAGACGTCGGAGTTCTGCTATATCTAGCAACTTCAGCGTAAAACGGCAGTATCAAAAAAAAAAAAATCGAAGAACCAGCGATGCTAACTTTCGAGAGCAACACAAGAAGCTCGCCTCAGATTGCCGCTGGCTGAGCTTGCTACCAAATCCTTGATTCACCAAGTTAGGTTGGCGTCGGTAGATCATAATTACTTCGAAGCGATGACCGGAAGATCGCTTGAGCTTCTTGCTGGTTAAGAATTGTCCTTTCATAGCCTTTGCGTGGCTCAGTAGAACCGCGGCGTCGCTACAATCATGGTTACATCCATCTCGTCTCCCGTAGTGTACGCAACAGGGATTGCATCAGGACTCCACTTAGTCTGTCTAGCTTTCACCATATATACTTGATTCTAATGCTTAGAGAGGTTTTTTCGGACACTGTGTATCTCGGTTACGGCTAAATGAATATGGCTAGCCGTATCCGCTTCAGGGTCGCGCTTTCCCTTTCTACTCTTTTTTTTCTTTCAGTAATAAAATACAATGCGTCTATGCAGGACACCAGCGTCTGTATGTACTGCTTAAATCAATATGACTACAACATAGCTAGACTTCTTTTTTTATTCCGGTCCTTCGCAGTTTGAACGGCGGGTTCAAAGGGAGAACAATGCTAGCTGGAAACGAGGTTATCTATGCAAGATAGTATCTAGATAGATATTTTCTGAGGTCACCTAGAAAGAAACGTGTTGGTCAGCACGAAGAAGGCGTAGCAAACAGATGCAAGTGGCGTTCACATGCGCCTAATGCATCAGGAATTTTCAGCTACCAGTGGTATTCAAGGACAAAAAACACCCTGTAATTATGAGCCACAATGAATTATGGGCAGCTGCAAGGAACACAGATATTGAAGTAATGGAAACAAAAACTGCAGTCTAACTTCACGGACGCAAGTGGAAAGGCAACCACCACGGCTACTTTCGGTCGAGCGTGACCGTCAACAGAGTTGAGCCGACAAGTCAGATGCCCTCGGGGCCTCGAAGCATCACGCGGACGACGAATTCGCTCGGGAGAAAATATTTCATTAGCGCCGGTGCGGCCTCAAGGACCACGCAAAACTAATTACCCTGAGTGATGCAGGGGTATATTCCAGCGGTCTGCGCATGACATCATCATCGTGGTCGTGCTAAAGAGGACCGAGTAAGTCAGCTGTTCGAGTTGGATTCCCCACAGTATAGTAATTTGCTAGCACACGAAAACAGCTTGCATTCAGGCACCAGGACCGTGGATCGGGTGGTACTGAATGGGTGGTCGTATGTAAGAGTTTTAAGCACTGTGCGCTCTATATAAAGGCGAAAGAGTTGTGCCTCTCATGCGTCGAAAGATCCGCGGCGTTAATGCGAATTGTACCAAATTACTTTTGACCGGCTGATTACGGCATGACGTGACGTCGTGGTTATTTCACATCGTAAAATTACGCGATGACTTCACAGTGAAGTCAGCGCTTGACGTCACTGACCACATCGAGTAAGAACAGCCATGAAGCTGATTGCAAACGCTTTAGCATTACAACACGTGGGAAGTCATACCTGCCCTTATCGACCTATATGTGCCTCCGTCGACCTTTTTTTTTTCTTTTTAAGCGCATTTCTACGAAATGACCGTTCTGCATGCAGTACCGACAAAAATTCATGATGCGTGACTTATGCACTTAAACATACGTTATTCTTCAGTACCTTGTATTGATTGCCTTCTACATAGCCTAGCAGCGTATTTACTGTTGACATATTGGATAAAAGCTTTTATAAGTCAGCGGGCCAACACCTCACAGGAACTTCTACGGCTGATCGACACAGTTACTATGTTCATAAAGTCTTGCCCCTTTGTGGTAATACCCCTAATGCAGTAATTACCTAAGAACATCATACCTTGCACATACAAACTACAAGCGTCCACAATAGCTTGGATCGTCCAGGAGGCCCGCGAAACAGCAAAAAAATTACAGCATATCCATGGAGTGAATGATGATGAGTGGGCGAAGCTCGGGAGGTTCATCGTAGATCGTGCCGAGTTCCGGATTAATTTAGTTAACGCGCACGCTATGAATCCTCATGGTTCAACTATGCACAAGTGAAATCTCCCACCGGCACTTCATTGCAAGTCAAGATCCAGTGCATATATATATATATATATATATATATATATATATATATATATATATATATATATATATATATATATATATATAACGTGAGCAGTCGGTATTTCTCAATCAAGAAACTCGCTAGGAGACGCACGCTGCCTGCGCCAACGTTGTCTCTCGCTGGTGAGGGCGCGTTCTCCTTCTTTGCGAGCTGGTACAGCGTTCCTCTAAGAAAGAGCGTTTCCATAGCCAACGCGCGCCTTTCGCTCTCTCTCTCAGTCTCTCTCTCTCTCTCTCACAAGACAGCAGAGGCACGCGCCGAGGGCGAACGCCGAGGGCGAACGCGTGCCTCCCGGCTACGGTACTCGGCTGTCACCCAAAATTCGCGGGTTCGATCCCGGCCGCGGCGGTCGCATTCCGGCATGCGGGTTTACGCCTGACGCCTGACGACTGACGACTGACGCCTGACGCCTGACGCGTGACAAGGTTAGACTAAGAGGAGCTTCGCCCCTAAAAGCGAGACCTCACCTCAAGCACCCTGGTGGACTAGGCCCGGCCCCCAATCTGCAGGTTTAAAATAAAGTCGTGTCCAGTGCGACCCAGTCCACATTAGCTTCTAGCACTCCCCGGAAAGTCTTTCGCTTAATGTCTGCAATACATATACCACGCATAGTGACGCCACTCGTGTGGATCGCGAATTGAGGTCCGTGGTAACCGCTAACACGATTTTTGCGAACGAAATGAAAAATTCCTTGCAAATTTTTTGGAACAGGAACCAGACCTCCAAATTTCCGTAAACGAGATTCTTGTGCAGTTTCCCCAACGTTTGTGCCAAAACGCAAGCACCGCACACCCTGGTAGCTCGGTGTTTTTTAGTTTCGGACCACATATAGGACCACGTACGTGCACGTCGCATGTACGTTTTGCGTTTTATGCAGTAGTGGCGGAGCAACCACCTAGTTCTGCTCATGCATCTCTACATCTCAAGAGTGAGCCTTAATGTTCCTAGAAAGCCACTTCGTTAGTGCTTCGCCACTACAGATTTCTTTTTTTGCTGATTGTCACCATGGAGCCAAAAGAGTGTGAGGCTCTCTTTACTCCCGCAGTGGGTTTCCTATTGCGTCGTAATCGTGTTAGCCGACCAGGATCTGTCCTAAGTGCTAAGCTCTACCGACATGTACTGCGACCAGGCAGTAAGAGCTCGCTGGTTTCTGCGGCTTTTTTCCTAAACACGTTATGTTGAAACCGTTGCTTAGATCACTCTGCAGAGAAAATCTCCGTTCCCGGAAGTGCAGCAAGCCCACTAGGTGAGCGCTGCATTTAATCACGCTCGCAGTGATTTCTGCGGGTAGCGAAATGCTGGATAATGTACAAGAACTCAAACTCTGAAGTTCGGGATATGTTGCGAGAGATAGTTGCTAGAGCGAAAAAGACAGTGTATTCCCAACTGAAACAGGAAGCAAATAAGACCCCATACCTAGAGCGGCAGGATAACCTTACATTCATTTCCATCGCAACACTAAGTACGCGATGTCCTTTGTTGTCATTTACTTGTTGTGGAACGAAGCTTCAGAGGAATTCCATACGGGTATGTTAGAAAGTTTGTAAAAAAACACTCTTCCCAGTCCATGGAATTATTTACCGGTTCCTTTCTCCTGTACTGGGCAACTCTCTTCGTGAGACTCTGCCCGCATCGTATTCGGTTGCACTTCGCGCTACAAACAAACGCTCATTTCATTACCTTTTTTATATGTTAACATTTTTCAACCTTGCAACGTTACGCAGGACTGATTTGCACTTAAGAGTTCTGTACTTCCTGAAACGCAAAGTTAGAGGCGAATTCTGAAGGATTGCACCACATTTGAAACAAACATAGCGCTACATTTGTCCGCTACCACGTTACACCCTTAAAGTTTAACTCCCCCCCCCCCCCCTCGCCAAACTTTTCCCCTTTTTCGTGTATATCTTCTATTTTTAGTTTGATCTTGTTGGCCCTGACAGCTACATCTAGCAGGTGGACAAAAGCCTTGGCCTGCAGAATGCGGGGAGGTTTTTCATCATTAGCGTCGTTAAAAACTGTAGAAATGCTTAGGCTTCACCTTTAAGAGTAAAACCCGATAGCGTTATTGTGCGCACTTCGCTTGCCATGCTCTTGAGCCATATAACTGCGTAGCTATCATGGCACAACATTTCTTTGTTAGTTCACACTCTGTCTCCGTCTCGCGTGGCCTCCCTGGCGGTCGGGTACAAGTTGACGTTGCAAGTTACTCGTCCACGCAGCCGCACTACCACTTTTTCTGCATCTTTCTTTCGTCGATCATCAGCGGACTGGAACGGCCTCCCCCGCCATATCGTCGAAACCACCTGCTCATTATCATTCTTTTGCCTAAAACTAAAATCTGCCGTGATTCAATAAATGTATGTAGCCATTATTTGATATAAAATTGTGTAAACGCCACCCCTTATGTAATACCTCCAGTGTGAGGTCTTTAAGGAAAATAAAGTGAAGTGAAGTGAAGACGTGTAGGTTCCCCATCAGTAATCTCTGATGAGGAAAGCTCTGCAGTGCTCCCGGAGTCAGAATACGGTACCGAATCTATCACACGGGTGTGAAAAGCGAGCGCGTGCTGCGGCGCATTTTGCGCTATAGCGCTAACGTGAAGGATTATTCCGTCGGCATCCGCGAGCAGTGGAAGATTTGCACGCGTACGCAAATGTCTCGCGCACAGGCGCCGCGTTGGCGCTTCCTCTATAAAGGGCTGGAATTGTTTCAGTTTTGTTGTAACATAATTCGGTTGCTCGCAACAGAAGTAACAGTTTTCTAGTTACAGAACTACATTCCGAGCTATCATTCGTACAGGTGTTAGTGAAATCGCAGTTTAAGTTTTTTTGTCGGATTTTGCTTGAAGAAATTGAATTTTGTTCACTGAAGTGCCTGCGCGATTGCGGAGAGCTTGCGTGTTGTGCTCCGGATTGCTGCGGCGGTAGCAGTAGCTAGAGGTGATTATGTCCGCCGTACGCCGACGCCGAAGCCAACGCCGACGTTGAATTTTCTGCGGTGCGAGCTCCTTTACGCTGCCGCATTAAAAGGGCAGAATGAAGTCAACGCTACTACCACGAAGACATATGCGCCAGCGGTTGCTCCGCGCGGGCTCACGCCCGACACTTTCAACACGCACCGCTGCGGCTCCCCTTACTAGTCATGGCTTAGCGCCCCTACATTTCGCGCCTTTTCCATTTATTTTTTTTTTTGCCAGAGACTGGCAGAGGTAGGCGCGATGCTAGAGGCCCATCGATTTTCCAGGATAGTTGCTTCGGCAGGTGAGTTGCTAGACACCCCTTAGAGGATTCCGACTTCCACGGCTACCAACACTCCGCTCGAGTGACTTTGCGCCGCAATCACATCAGTCTCCCTACCGTTAGCGAAGGGCGCTCGCATTCCATATACAGCCACATGGTATTCCTGAAGCGCTGTCGCGCAGTTCACGCACCAATCTGAGTGTAAGAGACAGTAAACATTATATTCTAGCAAAGCCAATGGGTAGCGCTCACAACGACCAAGACCGCGCGATAAGTGGTGGCTCGTAACAGAGAATTCTTTGTGCAGTACAAGGTAATGTAAAAGGATAAACTCGGACGTGCTTGAGAGGTTTTGCTGGCGTTACGCCTGTCATTCTACTTAAAATGCGCGTGATGAAGAACGAAGTGACAAGCACAGCTACACATAAAAAACATACATAAAACATACCACAACACCACACAAACACAAATGTTGTTCCATAGGACCAGCGTCGGAAAGTTCGAAAGTGTTCTTGCAGCATGTAATGCTGGGACAGAGCTTGTTTATAATTATGGCCCATGAACATCTCAGCTAGCGTGTTCCCTATCTCCGATGAATTCGCAATCACACGAGCTGTTCTCGTGGCTTCGACGGGTGGTTAAGACATTTACAGCGACAGAGATCGCTATCTTTGTGAATTAGTAGATGCACTTTGCACAGCTTCACCTGATTGTTTGAAGCTACAGCAAGACTTAGGTATATAGGTTTGCCTTTCTGCCGCCGTGACAGTGTTCTAACTATACACGGTTGCAGCCCATTGGCGCGACGCAGCACGCAAACAAACTTCTGCTAAAGAGAAGCAACAATGTCATGGCAGCTATGAGACTCCTCATAACGCTTTCATGGCGAACACTACCAATCGAGTCATAGGCGCAAAGATTAGATGGTGCATAATAAGGTACTAATGTCAAATATCTTGCGGTATGGTCAGCAACCTGTAAAATATCGCACATTACTGCTGATACCAGAGCGCGTGTATTGCGTGATCTATAATGTACTTATAATAGCTATGCATATACTTATAAATGTACTTATAATAACTATGCTTATATAACTATGCATGCAGCAGAAATCAGAATGGTGCCTTTTCTCGACCAACCGAGGCCACTGAGCACAGTGTTGTCCTAGCGTAAACAAATGCACCTCTGCCTGTGCCTGTAGACTTTCGTAATCTAATTCTCTATTATACACTTGGGAACGAAAATGAAAGGCAAAGACGCATAACAGCATATGCGGTTACACATACAACAACGTTCACCGTCCATTCAGAAAGAAACTGCAGAGAATAATAATATTACGACGGTGCGGCCGGAATTTGCTGGATCATTCATTCAAATTGCAGACGGGTGAGTCGATTCTTCCAAGCGCTCAACAGAACAAACCGGTCTACCAAATTGTCTATAGACGAGTGACAGAAACTATTTTTGTAAGGATATTTCGTGCCTGTAACTAAGCTACACTGCATAACAATTCTAACAGTTTTTTTTTTTAGTTTATAGTGTCCCCAGATACTGCTCTTTAATGTAGTACGCATCACAGCAAGAACGCACTGTAAAATAAAACACTATTACCCTCACGGGATTGAAAATTCACCTCCTCCAGTATACAAGTACCATCAACGAGTGGGAGCTGCAATAATGGAAAAACGCAGTTTGTGTCAAAATGTATTCAGCCCTAAGTTTATGCAGCTCTTGGAGCACATACGGGAAGTATATATAGACGACGAGAAATACGAGAGGCCGCATAGAAAATGGGGACTGTCCCATTCTTTGGCCGCATAATTTGATATTCTGTGCACTTTATACCACTGGTGCATCGCCGGTCAGTGCACTCACTACCTGTAGCCGAATATATTATAGATGTTTCTCTCTGTTCAGGGTAGAACAGCCGTGGCTGCTGTAGCACTGTTTTTTTTCTGTTTCATGAATCGGGCTTCTCCATGGAAATATATGTAAGGAAATCAATTTTTATCAGAAGGTCTTCATATTGCGTGTCATAAGCCGAGCGCAATATCGATAACCGCGACATTTCATGCTGGGAAAACGGTCACTGTCGTAAAGGCCAACCCTGCAAGCGGGATCATACGATATGACAGTACAGGTTGTACGCCACTTCACTGGCTTTGTATGATCTCTTTTAGTAAAAGAAGAAAAATCAAACCGCCCCTTCTGGAAAAAGACAATCATTGCTCACAACAGCGCGCTCGTGCTCTCTTGCACTGAAGAGTCCATTGGGTGCATGTGCATGCTAAAATAAATCTAACACGAGAGAAAGCTTTTACTAACGTCACCACAAACCAGCTTGCTGCGTACGTGCTCACACGTGGCGAGGTCAGAAACCTTCTTACTGGAGTTTCAAATATTAGCGAGGCAGAACAGCCCCGATATATCGCACGCGTTCTAGCGGCGCGTCAGGTGAACCTTCTAAAACGACAGAAATTCGGGAGGAATGCGAACTGGACAAGGGCACCTTGGTCAATTGCCGTCAAAAAGCTTCGAGCTCTAGGCGGGAGAAAGCGTGTCCAGTTGTCAGAATGAACGAAAGAAAGTGAACAGAAACGTAACAAAGGAATTCTTTAAAACACAACGTAAGCGCTGAAACATTACGTAATATCGAAGGGCAACATACCTGAAGCACGCGGTAAAGGCCAATGAGGAACACGTGAAGGGGGCAATATTTCGAAGACACTACAAGGTAGTTGCTTCTTACTCCAGACTCCATACCTCAGTATTCCCCTTTCCCCTTCCCCAGAACAGGGTAGCCAACCGGAGGTCTCCTCCCTGTCCTTCCTCTCTCTCTCTCTCTCTCTCTCTCTATCTCTCTCTCTCTTTCTCTCTCTCTCTCTCTATCTCTCTCTCCATACCTCAGGCGTTCAAGCTGCAGAAAGTTTCCATGGAACACGAAATACTAAAATGTCGAGAAAACGGACAGCAAAGGAACTGCCAAGTTCTTACTGAATCAGCACGAACCACACTTTCAATACTTCTGGACAGTGTGTCGGACACGAGATACCTCTTATCTTATTTGTAGCAATCGGCATGCTACACATACAGGCTTTTCTGTCATTGCGCAAAGCTTCATTGGTAAGCATCCTGCGAGGTTGTCACATAAAACCCTTCCCCGTGTCCACACGGGAACACATCAAATTGCAAAGTGAATCCGACCGTGTTTCTTCATCCACCCTTATTGAATAAAAAAAAAAAGTTGCCTCAACTTCACTTACTTGCCTACGTACTACTATTCCGAGGGCACCGCGCTCGCTTTGAAAGCTAAATGTCTTGTAAAAGAAAAAAAAAAAAGGCTAGCAGTGGCATCATTCTGCGACGATTCGATTCATTATCAATTCGGGACGTCTTCGTTGCTTGGGACGTCGCCATGCTGCCATTCCCTTCGAGGCCGGGAACTCAGAGCGATGAACATTATGGCGTATTTTTCGAGCAGGTCAAGTGCACAGAAAGCACGGACAGCGGGAAAAAAAAAGACATACAGGGGGCGCTACGGATGTCTTTGCTCACTATCTCTGTTTTTGTGCACTCGATCTGTCCTAAAAAGACATTGCCATAAACCAACTGCAGCTCGAGTAGAGACCGTTGTTTAGGTGATGACAATTACAAAGTAGTAGAAAAAATAGAATTGTGAAGCAAGATTCTGCGAAATGGAGGTCGTGATCTTCTGTAATGCAAGAACCATCGAACTTCTCTAAGGCAGTCCACGTGTCAGAAAAGTACCGTATATATACTCGACGTCGTTCCGCTAAATTCGCGCATCGGTGTTCACCTCGCGTGGATACTACGCGCAGCTGCAACAGGCTTGGGCGATTCTTCGACTTGATAAGTGAGTCACGTCGAGTTCCTGAAAGTGGCAGGCCTAGCTTTCTCGCCTATTTATTATGCAAGGGAGTAATTAGGTTCCGGGTGTTTTAGTAAGCCCGCCCGGGCGCTAGTTCGCGTGAGAGAGGTGTGAGTGGGTATTAGACCTGTCTCGGAGCCCGTTCATTGGCGGCCGCTTGACCATCCGAGTGCTTCGGTGAAGCCAGCGGTAAGGTGGAGTGGCAATTATAGCGCGCGTCCGCATAGCGTCGCCATCTGACGGAGTTGCCTCGAGTCTGGGTGACCACCCGTTTGGCGAGCATCGATTCGCTTGGAAAAGCCGCGGGCAGCTGTCGCTGTGTTTCGCGAAAAAACGTCAGCTTTCAAATTGGCGTTGTCCGCGTTGATCGAGCGCGTCAACAAGTTGTAGGTTGAATTGTGTGGAATACATATGAAATTGAATAGATGTTCGCCGAAAAAGAAATTGTGATGCAATTAACTATTTATGTAAATTGAAGTTCGAACTAGACATTTTAGCTTCCTTGCAATTTTTTGTAGTGGTGTGTGTACTGCGTCTTACAACATTTTATGGAGCCAAGTACGAAGCCAAATCTCGCGAGAGAAGCACTTTAATTCTACGGCTTTCCGGTGCTATACATAAAAAACAATCAGATAGGTTGAACTTAAAGTCATTTTCAAAAATAGGACAACAAATTCCATATTCTGCATAAATTGCATCTAACTGGTTTCATTAATAACAAAATATCTGCGAAGAACATCTCGAAAAGTTATTTCCGAATAATGGAGTCTAAAGCAATAGGACACCAACGTATTTCTTTATGTATTTAAATGCGAGGTTTGCCTCGCAGTGTGTACAGGCCTCGTATTCAAACTTTAGCTGCAACACGAGATAGGATATTGGTTTTAGAGACGAGAACAGGTCCTCCCGACACAGGTTTCTGTAGGAACGAATTCTGGGGCTTCCGTGGTATTCGGACTCTTATTCCATCACTAAGATTAGCTTGTTAATCCCTCACGGAATACAGTTGTTGCGAATGCGTCCAAGAAGTCGCTGTACCATTGCACAGTCTAGAGGGTTCCTCTCTTTAAATCTTTGAAATGTCCCATAAAAAAAAAGAGGAAGAAGAAGAAAGGGGGTTTGTTAGGGGGGGGGGGGGGGGGTGTAATAAGAAACTTGTGTACGCGACACATTCCGCGCATTGGCATATGATACTACGATTTCTCCTTTGTGAGTGACTGAGTGGCATATGTTTTTAATTGGCCGATGAGTAAAGATACAGAAACCTCATAAAAGTGTTACCACACGACCTCATTCTCTTGTGTGACTACCAGAAAACAGAGTTGTGTGAGCATACACTGGGCTTATTCCTAAGCTTCATGCAAGATAAATCTCTTTGTTTTTCTAGAAGCACGGAACTCGTCCCCTTCAATAGAGCTACAGCGCATCGAGAACGGCTCCCGCATAAGCCCATCTCAAAACAGTGCTTGATCAGGAGCTTACAGATCCTGATAACGCTGGGTTATCCCTGCAACGCTCTCCCCAAGTCTTTCGATGGAACGCCGTCCGACTAAGGGCTCTATGTCCTACTGCCTTTATTTTGATACGATAATCATGTCTCGCTTCTTCTTCTTCTTCTTCTTCTTCTTCAAGAAAAATGATGAGCAAATACTTTCGAACTTCACTTTCGCACCAACATTGACACCAGCCAAACAGATACTACTCTTACTCGGCCACGCTTACCTGCTTCTGCATCCCGTGCAGTTTAGAACTAGAGGCGGATAAAGAGAAAACACGCTAAGGCTCTAGAGCGAATAGCATTGCCTTGTATGCTGCATCCATGACTGAATAGTGATCGCTACCGTTGTTAAGGGTTACCATGGCCTAGCTACAGCTTGGAAAGTACAATCCTGTGTAGCCTCAATACTCTATGCGTGAACGCATAGGTCTGTACGGATCAGCCTGGTTCAAGCATCGTTAGCTTCGAGGGCAGTGCTGCGCACATGTCAGAATGCAGGTTACGGATGAAGTGAGCGGACACGATTGGTTGCTTCCGTTATAAAGGTGCAAGCTGCGTGCGTACTCGGAGCACATTCGATGGCACAACGTTGGCGACCCGCCTGCCTGTTAGCGATAAGCTGCCGCTTCAGTGAAGGCACCGATCGCGCCGCTTATACAGTATATTTTCAACGTTACCGAAAGCCTGGCTGCGGCCAAAACGGGTCAGTGCGCTCCCTGAGCTGGTTTGTCCCTACACGAAGTGACGGATTGGACTTTACGCATTCATAATATTTTTCTTTCACAAGCCGCAAACACAGTCACGATACACGTACTGATTATAATGCTACGCGTTTCAAACCATTAGGCTTAACCGTACAAAGCTCGGTCACGTAGTATGGTCATATAAGATAAACGAATGGTGAGACTGTTGAAGACTCTGAGGGTTTGCCGACGGACATGTCCGCGTGTGTGTATGGAACACGTCGGTGTTATCTACGTGCTCTCTTTTCTTCTCCATTATTGCCTGGAGCAACAAACGTGCGGTTTTTTGTTTTTCGGATACCAGTTGGAACGGAGCGCCCCATCACGTTTTTGACACGATACAAAAGCATCTCATTTGCACAGATATAACGGAGAATGACGGGGACAAAAGCTGTCCGTAAAAGCGGCCTGACGTGAAGCCACGGATTCTTCTGTACTATGCAATCAGCGATAACAATGACGCGTGCGACACTGTTCTACATATATATGTATGGGATAGAAACAGAAGGGGGGCGACTTAACGAAATCCGTATTCGAACGAAACATCGAGCCAATCAGAAATGAACCAAGTGAACGCAAGAATATCAGGCAGAAGTTTCATTGCGGGGAATTCAAACGAAGAAGACAGATGATACGGACTTGCCCCTTTGTCGAGACGTCGGTTTCAGCAACAACCCCTGTTTGAAGATTTCTCAGTGATTGGGAATCGTCATATGGTCGTTACAGGTTTTTGAGTATTGGGACTTATATAGTGATGATATCCTAAAAGACTCTTTTTAAACCCATCGCGATTGCGCGCCTGCAAGGTAGAAGCAATCACTCCAAGCACCTTAACTGTGTCAAGCGTCATAATGTCTCCAGGATATATCAATTTGTATTTGACATCCGTATGATCGGCGTACAGCGCGGACCGGTTCTGAAAATAGTGCCTTATTGATCGCAAATGTCTATACGTTTTCGCCGATAAACACCGACTTGATGCTGGAGGTAAACTTAACTTGATCTCACTTAAACTCAACTTGATCGGTAAGAGATCGATCAACATTAGAAAAAGAAATTTCTAAGTCGTGCGCTTTACGGAATTCTCTGCGTCATGGACATTCTTAATTAAATATATTGTTTGAATACAGTATGCGTCAGAGGCACCTTGTCGATTTAAATGTTCTTTGGTCTGAAGTGAACCCGGCACTCACCACAAGTGCACGTGTGCTCGTGCACGTGTCTTCTAGTGCCTTTGTCCAGTGCGAAAAGCATAATTACATCGAGCCTCGTCACACCAAGCAACGTGGCAACACGCGTGGCTGTAGTGGGAAGGCACCGACAGCAATGCAGGTAGCCTCGTCACAGCAAGAAAATTATACACATCGCTGCACAGACGTATAGCACTCATTGCGACTTTGAGCACTTGTTCCTTGAACGGCACCATTGACTCCCGTAACGATGGTCCCGATAGGTGGAACGAGACATTCGCTCTCAGCACTTGGCCCTCTGGGATTTGCCATCACCGGCGTCACTTACTTAAGGGACTCCGTTTCGTCGTCTCATTAGGGGCGCCTTTGCCGCTCAGTTTGTCTGTGTTTGCTGGGTGCACACAAGCCACAGCAAAAACCCTGCGCTGCCGAATGGCTGCGTTTCTGTCTTCATTCCATTTATGTGGAGAAACCATCGCGACCGAGAAGTGTCACCTGCGTGCCAGCGATGGGATGCATGCATCGTGGCGTTGTTTTATTTCTGTCTGCCTCGTGCCGACCATCGGCGTGCCGGAGAGGCAGGCGGAATGTCCCTTTTCTCTATTCTTGCCTGTTTCTAACGTAGTACTTACATTGCTAGCGCCTTGCACAGGCCCTGACTATTTCTTTTTGCCCCGGGACCTTTAGACGCGTACAGGTTGTACTTCACTTTCCCTGAAAGTTGCTTCTTGGTTCTTTAAGATGCGGCAGAGCTGTAATGCTAATCACAATTGTTTTGTTCCAGCGCCTCAATAGGCGTAGCTAGGGCTATAGAGTGTTGGAAGTGAAAAACCCTCCCCTTCAAAATTTCCACGCTATATATATATATATATATATATATATATATATAGGCGGGCCGCTCTCCCCTTCAGCCCCTATGAATAAAATTCTGGTTATTCTCCTAAAGGCCACAGTGAATGTTTGCAGAACGACGAGGAAGAGTTGTCAAAGTTTTTCTTTCTTTCTTTAAAGCTACTTCCTCGGTCTTTTCATGCTCCGTGTCAGGTTTCAAGCTGAAATCACGTGCCGCTTCTATGGAGCATTTTTTTTTTATTTATAGCAACAGCCTGCACGGAACTAGAGCAATGTGCAAGCGCAGAAAATTTATCACCTTGAACGAAATAAATGTACTCAACGTGCATTTACTACTTTCCAAGGGCCTTTGGCGATACTTTTCTCGGATAGGGCTTGTGCCTGGAACTGACAAGCTCCGAACAGCGCATGTTGTTAGGGCCCTTCAATCTTCGGGGCTTTTGAGCAACGAAAGTCGCACGGGGGCCTCGACTAAAACGTTCAATATTCCGCAGCTCATAATCATGTCGTGGCTTTGGGGTGTAAAACCACAGAAATCAATCAATTATTAAACAGCTTCTCTGTTAAGATTTAAATCCTTTAGGTATTAGCGGAGTTACAGTGTCAAGTTTGAGGCGAATTCCACCGTTCGAGCGCGTTCACTCTCATTTCATCCCTACGAACGCGCTGGAAGCTACGCAGAGAGGGGTGAGAAAGTGCAAAGAAGCCACGCTAGCTCGCGTCATATCCTTGGAACATTTTTTTTTTTTTACTTCTCACTGTCTTTGAAAGTATTCGCAATTCTGCAGTGACGACAAGCTTGTGGCCAGAGTCACTGCCGGGACGTAGCGCCGCCCCATGGCATCCGTGGCAACTGCACACGGGAATTTGCCAGTAGTATTCCTCCATCACATTTCGTAGCTCGCGGAAATGATTATGTGTATTATTGGAAGTAGAGCATGCGCTATCGAAATGTATTTTGAAACCAAATTACAAATCCGCTGCTGCATGCGTGTAGTACAATAATATTCGGTTGACATGTTCACAGCAGCCTCCTCGATTGTTCGGTGATGCTTTTTCGTTATGTTCAAAAATTGTTGCATGACCCCTTTAAAAATGAAGGGATCACCATACATTTCCTTGAAAAAGAAATGTACTTACTCTTGTCTATCCCTGCCGATGCTCGTCGAGAGATATGCGTTTGCGAGTGCACAGTAATGACTACGTCTCTCGTGCGTAATATCGGATGTATTTTATTTTCGACGAACAAGTGCTTGACACATGACGTATGCGCGATTTGCTGTATAGGTTTGGCTCGGGTGCTAAACACAGTGCAAAAGGCGTCAAGTAGACGTATAAGTAAACACATAAAGCAGCACCTGCCACCCTGCTTTCACCCTAGCGCGTGTATGTGCTGTGTTTCTTGGTATGGACAAGGGCAATAATGTTAATATGCCGCTCCACAACTTTAGTCGTGCTGTCTATTTATTGATTCTTTTACGATGTGTAACAATTTACAGTGGGCGCAGAGTAAGAGACGATAATTTTACCAAGAAGATACAGCTCTTTACGTAGATCACTTACTCCTAGTCCATACGTAGGTTCAATAGGGCGGTACCTTCCACAGTGAGGTCCCAACAAATACGTTCACTTATTTAGAAGCTGTTTATCATACATCGTCGATGTGTTGCAACCTTGTACAACATATTTTGCAATTGAAATGGGAACATATTTGCAGCGTTAAATGCCAATCACGAGGTCGCCACGGCCATCAATACTGTCGACGTCTTCACTGCTTTTGCACCACATTTAAGAGGGAGTGCGAAACAGAAATGCGGTGTTTAAGGCAACCGTCAATCGGGCTCTATTTCGCATCTCCACAAGGCCAAATTTCTTAAAAATAATTCACATATGACCAAGTACTACACGAAACAAGTGTTATAATGAGTGGGCGAGATAGGGAGGGACATAAGCAAAAGCCAGGAAGGTTCCCCGTGCATGCCTAGATCAATAGGCTTTCCTATGATCGTGAAAGGGAAGGAGAGATGGAGCATAAAGAGGGGTAGAGAAGTTCGCACTCGTTGAATCAAGGGGTCATAGGCGAGAGGCGGCTACTGTAGGCAGCCAGGGGCCCTCGGGCAGTGAAGCCCGGTGGGTGACCCGAACGTGGCTGTCTTGGTCAGAGATGAGCAAAGCTGCCTTCTGCCCTCAGGATGTCACATTGTGATCACCAACGCCACATACGTGATTTTCACAAAAGGCCTTGAGTAGCTGTCAACATCTCTTGCAGCCATCTGTATAGAGAGTGAGCGCTGGCCTCAAATGAGATAAATCTGAGTATGGCACGGTTGGCTGCCTGTTAATGCATTCTTGTGATATACAACACGATCAAAGTGATGTTACGCGATCAAATGACAGTCATGTGGCCAATGCTGTATGCAAAATAGCTATGTTCAGAAACGGGCTGGCGCTGCTCATGTAGTTGTGCAATAGCTTCGGAAGTAATGAATTTGCTCCCGCGTGTCACTACGGCGGGTCTTATGTCACAACCAACTGGCGAAAACTTGTGCGGATGTTCACGTTGACATAGAATGAAGGTGCATAAAGGTCCCTGAAGCGCATCGCTCTATGAAAAGGAAAACATTCAGTGCTTGAACTTGGTGCACAAGTGGCGGGTGCACCTGCAAAGCTGTAGGTGCGAACAAGTCAGGTATACAAGCAGGACACATCCATCATCGGCACTCAGTCGATAACAAATAGATCTCTTAAAAACACACATGAAAATACATTAGTAACGGTCAAATTTAGGGGTGCTGTGGGAGAGTACAACCATTTTTTTCTTATGGAACTGCTACTGTCCAACGGAAGAGCGCCATAAAGCTGGCGCAGTTGTTTTCTGCAGGCACTTGTTGCTGGATCCTGATTATGTTATATATGACTCTCACGAGTTCTGGTCACAAAGATGTTGAGTTGTTATCTGCGAATATCTGCAGAAGTTGGGTGGGAGGCTTTAACGAGGTGCGAGGTATCATTAAGCGGAAAAACGAAGCTCAACACTGTCAGATGCTCGAGCCACTTTGTCTGGATAAATGAAATACATACACAGACACACACAGACACAAACTCGCGTTTTCGCCAAGGAAGCGTCAATCTGCTGTCGCGATCGATGTGTTGGACGCAGGTGTTTCTCAACGACGGAATTAAACTTTCTCCTCTTCCCCGACGTTGAGTGCGTGGTGAGAGGAAACGCCCACTGCGCCGGACGTTGTGATGTTGGTTTTCGTGGAAACTCGAAGAGGTCACTCGGTAGTTAAAGTCTGCAAGTCAGGAAGAAAAAGAGAGGTTATTGTGATAAGTTCAGAAAGAGAAAAGGACGCACAATCATTACTGCACTCATGAATGCTCTTTGCTTATTGTGATACGATCGCAAACACTTCCATCATTGTAAAGTAACAAAGGGCTCACTTTATTTGATTTCACGATGCGCACGTTTTGCGGCCTCTCCACCTTAGCGGGCAAAGCGAAGGCTACTGGAAAGCACACGTAAATGTGTGAAGAGCAAGTCCTTGGATTAGCTCGTTTTCAGAAGGAATGGAAATAATCTACACATACGTGTTTCCTTGCTTTTCTCGCGTGACATTGCCTCACGGTATTATCTTGAATGGAAAGCAATGCTTACAGCTATAGCCATGGATGTGCTAAGAGTTCTTTCCTTATCCTGATACTTCTTGTCTTTTTTTCTTCACATCAAACACACAGTAAGCGTTACGAACTCATCATGTGCGTTTACATCGTCGACAGCAGCAGATGGCATCGCAATGTAACCAAACCTGTACGTAATCGGCTTTGTGGAAAATTGCGGACATATATGCTGTCTGCTGCGCATAAGCATCGTGCCCCAAGTGTCATTCCTTGCGTGACGCCATTACGAAGATGCGTAGCTCCTTATGGCAAACAGCGGGTGACTATCGAAAGCATCCGGACATTCACCGGTTTCTTAGACATGTAATCCGAATGACAAAATGGTATAAGCGACACCATCGCGAGCAGGAAGTTGTGTTACGTCCTGTAAGCTCGCGCCTGTCACTCAAGAGGAAGCCGCACCGGACAGCGAAATTGCATTACGCGAACTCGTAATCAAGTGCGGGAGACGTGCCCGGCTTTGAGGCTGTGCAAGTAGGTTATACGGGAATTGCGCGCACATTGACACAGCGCTCGGATCGCGGCTTCATTCCCTGCAGGCAGCGACGGTGCGTGACCGCACGTCACACGTGGCTCGCTCAATAAGAGCCCCGCACGTAATATGGAAAGTGGCTCGCTGCCAATAGCGAGGCGAAGAAGATTCAATTAAGTGACCGCCGGTATATCGCATTCCCGCAGCTGGATGTTTGCCGCGCCCCGCGCTCCGCCGCAGTACCGCGAAACGCTGCCTCCGCAGCTCTGCACGAACCACGGGCTCCCGCGTTCAGCGCTCAAGGTCACGTTTGCGGAAGCGCAAAAAGCGAGTTTGCATCGAATGTTCGCGATGCTAGAAACACGTAGGCGCTGCTTCTCGGAACTTTTGGCTGGTATGCGTTCTGTGCGTGTAAAGATTTTTCGTGTTTCTGCACTGTTTTCTCCATGTTCAACAGGGAAGAAAAAAAAAATCAGTCAAGAGAAAAATTGAGTTCGGCGAGAGCGTACAACGTACAAACATAAGATATCACGTAATAAGCCTATGCCCACCCACGCCCGTTGTAGTATCGCACACTGGTGAGTTACAAGAAGTAAGACAAATGTAAAAGGATGTAGCTTCCAAGATTAAATGTTAGAGGTCCATTCCAGCGCCAATGGAACGAGCATCAGCGCGCATTCAATTAGTGATCAGGATGTTTGTGGTGGTCAAAGGCCACCTTGTAAAACCAAAACCATTGATTGGTTTTGGTGATTGATTGGACACCTGGTGACGGATCACCTGATGACGTAACCTGACGCCACCAGATGTCGTTATTTCATTGGCAGTAAACAAAACAGACGACCAAGCTAGAAAGCCGCGTAGAATGCGATGTCAGTGCCCGTTAAAAGAATTTTCGGGGTCGAAATTTCCAGAGCCACCCTCTACGGCGTGCCTCATAATTATGTGATGGTTTTGACACATAAAAGCTTCAGAAATTTTTATTACAACACATGATCGACCGCTGCCTTAGACCAGGGATTGAGCGAGTGACTAGATGCTCTTCGTGTTTTTGAAATCGCACATATGTTTGGGCTCACTGAATGTTTCGCGCCATATTCTTCTCCTTCTCTACCTGTAGCCATCCTTTTTCTTTGCTCCTTTGTCTGAGCGTGGTAGCAAATAAGGTATTGCTATCCTGCTAATTTAGCACCATTTCTCTTGCTCTGCCTGTTCCTCGATTGTCCGACTAAACCACTCGCTTCCTGCAAAGTTTTCAGTCGACTG
The DNA here is from genome assembly GCA_013339685.2 of Hyalomma asiaticum. Classification (NCBI taxonomy): domain Eukaryota; kingdom Metazoa; phylum Arthropoda; class Arachnida; order Ixodida; family Ixodidae; genus Hyalomma; species Hyalomma asiaticum. The sequence continues at coordinate 67,073,861 of CM023483.1, forward strand.
CAAGACATAGCTCTGTTTTTAATGTCGTAGGCTCTCAGCGAGTTAATGCTCACGAGAAGCTTCCATTGCTCGGTAGTGCGGGCACTTCGATTATGATTTTTTTTATGCGGTAGAATAAATAAGCATATAGAGTACGCCGAGTCGTAATCGGTTTAAGTCTGGCTAGCGCGCGCTTGGTCTTTTGTATGAAATACAGGCATTGGCGAGGGTCAATGTTATATATCATATCTTTTGCTTACTTGTACGACTAAACACGCGCATTCCTCATTAAAATGTGTATACTGTCAACAGAAACCACTGCACCACAAAGTTCATGGCGCTCCGTGCAGAGGAGTGGGCTGCGGGAGACGTGCGTACAAAGGTTGTTCTCTGTGCAGCGAGATACTATCCCGACTCAATCTAGCTCGTAGCATGTCTCTCATCTGACGCCACTTACCAAATAGAGAATGTTTCCGGCACCTCGGACGCATCTGCAGCCGAATGCTGCAGCGACGCCTCAGCCGTGGAGAGGTGCAGAGCGCTTGATGTGTCATCGACGCCACAGTCGCACTCCATCGGATGTTCCGCCGTCAGCGAGTTTTCCCGCGCAGGGTTGCTAGCGTCTTCCGTGGTCTTGCCTGAATACGGAGACAAGGAAATGAAGGGTTGTGATACCGAAAGTAGGCAGAATGTTATTGTTTTCGAGAGTTTCTGTGTGCCCGAGCTTGTAACCTAATCAGCGCAGAGTTTACGCACGTAACATTGTTAAAAGTTCAACAAATAAAATCGCCCACGTGGAACAGTGTGTAAAAAGCTTCACGATCACGAGGAAACAAACATTTATTAAACTAATGCAAAGCATAAGGTTAACCGCTTTCATAAACATAAAAGAAAAACGAAGGGTAATATATACGTGCTGAGAGGAAATACGAGCTAAGACAAGCACCGAGAAAGGGCAAATTATAAGGTCGTCACCGGGAACGTCTTGTACAGCTCGCCGCCCACTCAGATTATAGGGTGTCGGACAAGAGTGAGCACAGCTGCTGTGGCGTAGTGACTACGAAGTCATGTTAAGAAAGTTCGCTCAATATAACATCTTCGCTAGGGCAAGTCCTCCCTCTGAACAAAATTTGGTGACTCAACCATGGGAAAGAGAGAACAGATGTAAAAAGGCACCGAACTCATACTAATGACGTTTGTGAAAAAGAAACGCACCGCTGTTACTTTCTGTCTCAAGAAAACCGTGCATTGCTGTACATATGGTGCAATATTTTCTTTCTTCCTTTCTTTCTTTCTTTTCAGAGTTAGCGTTGACCGGCCCTTTGTCCGTAATGTAAGTAGTAGATTGTTTATTGGTGAAGAATGTGTATTGCTGGCGCGCATCAATAGTTAACGTCAAAAAAAAAAGGAAATAATTTGAACAGACGGATCATAAACGTTAAATGCTGTAGAGATTACACAATTGGCCTAAACATATACGCTATGTGAGAACACCGTCCAGCCAAAGGCACAGTTGAGAACACCATCCAGCCAAAGGCACCAGTTTAGGAATACTGCTCTCAATGGCGCCCGTAAAACGATATAGTTGATCATTCTCGGCTGGGCATGAACGCTATGCTCGAGTAAGTTCAGCTTCTTGGAGTGTAATGCCGGTTAAGTATGTACCGCTCCGTCTTTCTTATTATAATTTGCTAACACATCTGGAAGCCTGAATTGTCTGCAAGGTCAACATGTGACCAGGAAGTCTATATATTTGTCGCTTGCGCACAACTTGCAGCGTTTCAGTTACTGTCGACTAGAGGCATTGGTCGTTGGTGAGGAACGCACTAAATAACAATGTACGCGTGTAAATCAGTATACGTTATTTCAAGGGGGTATATGTTTCCTTGCTCCCACCAACATTTTGTAAAGGGCTACAACGTCGTGCGATTCCTTTCAGGAACGTATGTGCCGGCCCCCAAAGCATCGCAGTCCAACAAAGTGTTGCAACAAATAACGCATTAGCACTGGCTAATGTTGGCTCAATTATGGTTGCACTTGGTTAGTGCTCGTTAATGCTTCCTAAATATGGGTAGATGTTTGCTGGTTACATGCTGTCGCAAACCCAACATCGTCTTTCTTCAAGCTCAGTCTAACAACAGAGCTGTTCGCTACGTTCGCAAAATTGGAGATGGCGCAAATCAGTCACGAATCGATCTGGCAAAGCTAACGCTATAGTCAAGATGAGTTCAGGTAGAACTCATTTTCTGTAGAAAATTTATAAGCAATGGAAAAGAAGAAAACGTGAAGCAATCATCGGCTTATATTAAAGGCTAAACCCGCCTCCTATAAAACTCTTGAGGCAGCCGATCGACAAACGAATAAATTCCTGATTGCTCAGCGACTATAGAGAAACAAAGAGAGAAATTTATCGCAGGTGAAGAATAGAAAATTATTCCATCCTATACTAAGCGATCATAATAAAAGAAATGGACGTCACGAAAAAAGACAGAGAGGAGATGTCAGAAGAAAAAGGTTCTGATAAAATTTTAGTTCAATCCCTAATTATCCTGAATGGCTAAAACTCATTGATTAATTTCGAATTTGTTTTGAAAAACAATTACTTTTGTTTATCCACCCCATGCTGGCTGACATTGAAGTGGGACATACTTCTTAGTGCGCGGTTTGAAACATTGCAGTGGCGCATGATTTAGCGAAAAGAGAGAGAGCAGCCAGGAAACTTCCATCGAGAAAGCTTGCATCAGAAGCGAGTCACGCAGTTTTTCCGGTTTCGCCAGCGTTCTTCCAGCAAAACATGTTATTACCGATTCTGCAGGGACAGTTCATATATATATATATATATATATATATATATATATATATTGTGGAAACACAAATTAAGCAGGGATCCGCTACGGAGATAATTTGAACTGGGCTGGTTCTTTCTTGTTTTGTTCGTTCTCCTTATTCTTTATTTCCCTCAAACGCTTGCTTCCGCAAATTTTTAATGCCAGCTATAAATCCTCCAGTCGCAAGCGCTTGATGGAAGCTTTGAGGCCAGCTGTTCCGCCTTACAATCTGCAAGCCAGCGAAAAGTGCACATACACCATATGTGAGCATAGCTAAATAAGAAACTTTTCCTTGCGCTGCTTTGCATCCTTTATTGCGCGAACAAAGAAATATGCCGCAAGCCCGTTTATCTCTTCTTTTTTTTTTTTTTTTGGGGGGGGGGGGGGGGGGGGAATGCTTATTGTGATTATTTACAGGATTATAACGGCGTTCCGCTGCGCTATCGATACTTCCTTCAGAAAGAAGAAATGTGCGTCACGCAGTGTTATATGCGTCACACAGCATTATTTCACTGTTTATACATTGCTATCGGTATTCTCATGGATTACCATTGTGTTGCATAAAAATGCTCGATATAGTTATTCTCAGTGAAATATCTTTGTCTAGCTTTCTCGACAATTAAGCATGTAAACGTTAAGCTCGGGCGAGTTGGTGATTCATACTTGGGTGCAGACTTGTCCTGTTTACTCGTCTGTGTCTCGTTTTTTTTTTCTTCTTCTTCTTTTTCTTGCTGAAACCAAGAATAAGCAGATGTCTCATCACCCTGGGACATAGAGCAAACGTCATAAGCGTTAAATTAACCGGATTCAAGGCCGTTAGTTTGTGAATGGTAATAAGCTTGGAATACGACTTTACATTCAGATGCCGCAGTAACGAACATGAGCATGCATTGATATCGCGCAAGTTAGTGTTTGGTTCTGTACGACAAATCACGGAGTTTAGTGCTACAGCTCTACATGTGCGTGCTCATCATCATCATCATCAGCCTGTTTAGGTCCACTGCAGGACGAAGGCCTCTCCCAACGATTTCCAATCCGCCCTATCCTGAGCGAGTTGGTTCCACTTTATGCTCGCAAACTTTTTAATTTCATCGCTCCATCTAACCTTTTGCCTACCTCTGTTGCGTTTTCCCTCTCGTGGTATCCATTCCGTCGCTCTTACCGTCCACCTATTATCCTTCCTCCTCATGACATGTCCTGCCCAGGTCCACTTCTTTCCTTTAATTGATAAGATAATATCGGCTACTCCTGCCTGTTCTCTGATCCATTCCGCTCGTTTTTTATCTCTTAGCGTTACCCCTATCATTTTTTCTTTCCATTGCACGTTGCGTGCTCCTTAGTTTCATCTCTAGTTTTTTCGTTATTCTCCATGTTTCTGCACCGTACGTTAGTACTGGGAGAATGCAGTGATTGAATACTTTTCGCTTTAATGAGAGCGGTAAGTTTCCGGTCATGATTTCGTAATGCCTTCCGAATGCGCTCCAGCCCAGCCTTATTCTACGGAGAATTTCGTTTTCCTGGGTAGAAGTTCCTGATATTAACTGTCCCAGATATACATATTCGTTTACACATTGTAAGAGTTCATTGTTGATTTTAAATTCCTGTTCCTTAGCTAAGCTATTGAGCATAACTTTGGTCTTCTGCCTATTCATTTTTAATCCAATTTTAATGCTTTCCCTGTTTAGGTCATCAATCATGTTTTGTAATTCGTCACCATCATTGCTAACGCTTCTCTAGTGCGGGGTAGAATAGATATTGTGCGTCTGTTAATGGCCTAGTTCTTCCTTTATGTTCTTTCTCTCTCTCTCTAGCCCTTTATCTGAGTATGACGATAAGCAAATCCGAGAAGATGCGGCGTTTGTGTGCGACACTTACTGCTCAAGATTCGCGCGCGCCGGCAGTAGACAGTTATAACCCTATACAGTGCGGTCTTCACCATGGTGGTATTTCAGTCACCCGTTCGTCAGGCGCTATTCATGCGCACAGAGCCTTCCCACGCGGTGTGCGGCATTTTGCTCAAGCGCGCATTTCCTTCCAGGCAAACTCGGGCCTGGGAACGTACGCGTCCAAGCGTTCACCCAGAGTTGCTTAGGTGTACCGGAGGACGAAGTCGAGAGAGAAAACAGCTTATACAGAAGAGCGAAACTCATCGGGGAGCAGGCCAAATCCCATGGCAAAAGCGCTGCCAGTTCTACGAGAAGCGGGTCTAACGAGCCTTGCGGGAGAGTCCAACGTCCTCCTCTGACACTTATAGCGTTCCCACATAGCGCACAAGTGGAAGCCTAACGAGCTGTCTTCCCAAAAGAAAACGAATCGGCCGTCAGCAGAGCTCTTTCACACGGCGATGACTCCTGAGATCTTCCCTGGGGATGGAGTGGGGGAGGAGAAAGGGAGGTTGCCCTGTAAGTAATGGGTGCCACGTAAAAGCATCATTGCCTTTCGCAGCTGTAAACGCAGAACTTATCGTAGCGACTGTTCTCGTAGTTCGCGCGGCGTTACGAGAGCTCTTTTTACGGGTTCGGTTGCGTGGGCGCTGCAGCTGTGTACTTCGCTCCCTGTGCCCGAAACTTTCGCACTTGTGTTAGCAAGTCCCGGTCCATGCGTTTAACGCACGCAGAGTTGCACGCGTCGCGGCCCACTATTCGCTGAAATGTTTAGGCGATAAGTGTTTGTGGAGACGACGCTAACCATTTCTGACTAGCGGAGCAATATTGCCACTGGCAAACAGCACGCACGTACGAAAACGTTTGGGAATTCAAGGTCCGTGGGACAACGTCCACGAAATAGTTCTTGCATACGCACTTATTAACAGTGCGCCTGCATTGCTAATAAGCGCAGGTGCCAAGCTGTCACATTTTTCAGTTTGCATGTGTTGCCTGCTAAAGATTTTTTGGGAAGCGTGTGCGCTCTACGCGTTTGAATTAACTTCCTTGGCGGCGACGTATTGTGTAGAAGTGTGTAGCCGAATCCCACACACGAGGTGATTTTTGTGTGGAGTACGCCGACAGCAGCTGCCTTGTCTGCATTCTGAACAGTCAGAGCCGCACGCTGTCACTCTGATTGTGACTACCACCGAGGATGTCTCGTTAGACGGAGTGCCGAAGAATTTCCGCATGTTGGCTAAGTTCCTGGAGAGCGCACTAACTGGCAAGCACTTCCCAGTTACGGAACAGAACGACGGAAACTTCTTCTGCGTAAAAATCCGTGTAAATCACGAACGTGTGCGCGAAATCACGATTACCTGCACGGTATCACTTTTATCATAAGTAATAGGAAACCTTCGTAACGCATTCTATTGTTACATAAACAAAGACACACTTCCACGAGCTGTTTATTCAGGTAAAAACATTATATGTGCTATGCGAAGGTTACCTTGAGAAACAGTTGACAGAAAAATAAGGTGCGGAAAATGCTGCACAAAAAAAAAACGCGTTTCGTTCTCGATGGCATACGGTCACACGCCTTTACAACGAACGCCCTTACAGCAAAATGACACATATAACGAAGACATGTTCACGTATTTCCCTCCCCGCAAGCGCTACGGTAGGCTAACTTTATACTGAAGTGACCTATCCAACGAAGAGTGTACGATGGCTCAAGCTCTTCGTTATAAATGTGTTTGACCCAAACTGGCATAGAAGGGTACTAATATAGGACTGACATGGGCGATAGTGCTATGACATCAATAAGACAATCAAGTGTCACTCATGCCCGCGTCGGGTATGCGGCCATAAGCCACACGTGTCTGAATGTTTGCCTTTAAAGCCTACTCCCCATTAAGACTTGTACACGTTACAGAAAGAAAGTAACCGATTACAATTACAATTCCATCCTCCAAGGCGTAATCGAAAAATTAATTTTAGAGTAATGGATTGCTTCTTTTCGTTACTTTTCACAAAACGTTATTTATTACGGTGGCGTTTATATATAACAAGGTACGAATCGCGAGACCACCGGTAAAAGACCGAGTCGGGAAGATCGGTGCCTGCACGAACGTTCTTCAAATTTTCGTGAGAGGTAACACGAGCACCGAATGACAATGTTTCTGCGCGCCACTTTCGCTTCACCTACGGCGTCGGTTCTCAACAGCTGTAACCGTTAAATCTGGGGAAAAGCATAATGTATGGTTGCAGCTTATTTTCACGAATAATATGATATCAGAGCATAAGAGAAGCATTTAGCTATCAAGGTAACAATGAAAGATAATTATTCCAAAATAAAGTCACATATGGCCCATATCCTCATTGACTACGTGGTTATGAGAAAGGATAAGCGGGTGTGACCTACACGTAAGAAAGAAAATCTCGCACAGCTAATTGGATACGTGGGTAGTGAACATAATGTGACACAAATTTCACGACACCACGAAAATGCGAGTGTCACTAACACACACCTAAGTCCAGGATTACGGTCACGTGCAAGTTATTTTTAGCGTTGCATGCTATATTGTGTCAAAGTTGAAAGCGAAGCATAATACTTCACACAAAACTGGGATGTGCGCATTCTGGTACCGATTTTTCCGGATCGATATTACCGGTGGCTACGAGACACCTTAAATCCGCATATGTCCCGCATTTATATACTTCATTTTTTTTTTTTGTCCTCTACAACTTGTTCAGTATCAGCAGAAATTGTCTATCGAAATTTACGCCGGTCATTTTCCCGCGCTTCCTTGCGATAACGTCCGCTGTAACGCTGTAGACCCTCTCCGGAGGCGCACTAGAGAAAAGTGCGGTGTTGCACCGAACGAACACCTTGCGCATCAGTTTGCGATCCCGCAGCGCATCGATGCATGCCCCTGAGTAAACTGTAATTTGTAATTTTGTAATCAAAACATATCAAGGGCCATTACTCTTTCAAAGAAGGAACGGAAGCGCTACAGTATTACAGTAAAACGTAATCTTTTACAAGTAATCAATTACTCAGAACTCGTTACGTACAAGTCTAGTCAAATTACATTCACGTATTGTTCAACAGCCAAAGGTTGCGGGTTCGACTACCAGGGGTCTTGGCTTTCGCCCTCACGTCTCTTAATGGGCTCCTAGTCATTTTCATTTTAGGGGCGAAGCTCCTTAGGGCGTGGGTCTGTACATCCCATGGTGTTCGTTGGTGATGTACGTAGCCACGTCTACATTTATGAAAAAAAAAAATTCTGAAAGTTGTGTCCTCTGCCTGGATTGGAACCCAGGCTCTCGGCGTGGCAGTCGAGCGTTCTACCACTGAGCTACGCCTGTGGTTGAAAAATTATCGCTAAAAGACCTAAACAGGTATAATGTCTCCCGCGGAATCGCATTAACAAACGTAATGTTACGTTGAAAAATAGTAATACACCGCTACACGACGCGAAAATGGATTGTATAACGAGGTCGAGGCATCATTTGAAAGAACACAGAGCTGCGTGCTTTGTAGCTTTGAACCCATTACGGAGGCACTGGTAATTATGGCGTAGTGGGTACTTCCCTACTTGGCAAAATGATAAGTTATGGCGCAGGAGATACCTACCAGTTCTACTTGCACTAGTTTCCTCAAGCGTTTAAAGTGGCCTCTAAGAAAGTAGCTCCTCCTGCTTACGCTGTCACTGTCCTGCAGTTCCGCGCAGGCCTGGCTCTAGCACAGCATATCCCCCTTAAACGCGAGATCCCAGCGTACGAATACAGTGTTTCTCACGCCTTTACATGATGATCGACTGGGCGATTTACGCGAAAGATTCACGGTTTACCGATGATTCCCTCCGGAGCTTTGCCCACTCATCATCATTCACCCCGTGGATATGCTGTGATTTTTTTTTTTTTTTTGCATGCAACAATGTAGTAGAATAAAGAGCACCATTACCAGTCGCTGTAGTGGTCACCGTGGCAGGAGGGATGGTCAGGGCCACGAAACTGCAAGGTGAGACACGTGCCCCGTTCTGTGGGAATGCCGCCTTGCGCGAGATCCGGCGGCTGGGCCACGACGCTATTCGGCTGAAGGTGCACCGACCGTTGCCGTGGTTGCTGCCGCTCGTCTGAATGGCAGCCATTGCCGAGGTACTGTGAGGTCGTCTAGGTGCGGTGTCCTTTGGCTTGCGCGTGCAAAGAAGATATCGCGAACATAGCGTGAAAAATCGCATCCACTGCAACAAGCGGAAGTAGTTCGACACGAAAGGTTAAAGAAGTCGGCCGTTTGGCGCACTGCGAAGAGAATGAACGGCGCAAAGAGGCAGCGCAGGTAATGTGGCAAGAACAGCTAGAACTAACAACATACCGCCGTTGTTGGCCAGTGTTGTTTCTGCCGTCTTTACTTTAAGGGTAACAGCGACGCCATTTTTCACTGCATTCTCGTATCATTATTTTCCAGTGGTATTGAGAGTCTTATACCAGTTAAGGTGGTTCAATTTGCCTAGAAATTCACCAATAATTTTGAAGTACCAAATGAACGATGTCTTCAAAACCGAAACGGGTCGTCGTTTTGTTCAGCGTATGCCATGACGTCACAGCCTTGATGTATCGAGATGTGCCAGCTTTTCTGAACTTGACAGCGACGATTTCAGCACTGGCCTTTGACCGCCTGCCTGCTTGGGGCAGGAAGCGACCTAGGCAATGACGTCAAAAACGCGGGGTCGCCCGCATTCGAAGCCAGGGGAACCAGCGAAATATTTTAAAAATTCCTTTTAACCAAAACTGAATCACCTGCAACCGCCGTCCTTAGCATATATTATTACAGTATCAAGGATAATTTATATGAAATATTCCATTTATATCAGTGGGTATCTCAAAACCGCCAAAACTGCCCTTCTGGTCGCATTGTTGCCCTGTGCAGCTTTGCAGAGAAAAAAATTCGTTGTATATACATATTGTGAGAGAGGTGTGCCATCCTACCTACAACTACCTCAATGAGCAAAAAAATAAATAACAATAAGCAACATCAGACAAATGATAATCAACATTAGTTATTGGTTGATTTCTGGGGGTCTACCTCCCAACATTAGTTATAGTTAATGGCGAGCAAGTGTGGTATGTTTCGGACACAGCGGGCCCATGACAAACTCGGACACTTCTCTTTCCCCGCCTGTTGCAGGCACATAGGAAAACGCAGACTCCGTGGCAGCTGGTTAATTACTATATTAAGCAGCTCCCCCTGCGATATATTGATCCCTTGACGTGAGCTACCTACTGCAACCATACAGTCTATTGAACGTTCCACGTTATGAAGAGCGATGCTCCAGATTGGTCTCCGATTCGCCGCCGCCGCCGTTCACTGCTCAGTTAGTGACCGCACTACGACGTCCAGCGAGTGAATGAACTGGTCCTAAGTGACAGTTTCGGTTATTGATGGTAACGTGACATTCGTGGCTCTCCAGGGCGTCACATGAACGAGCTAGGAAGAACTGCTCCAAAGATGTGCATCACAGCAATACAACACATACAAAGCACTGGTTCAGCTCTAGTAGTTCCTCTTCTTTTTTCTGGGGATATCACAGCTTTATATATTGCTAGTGTATCTCACGCGGCATGTTAAAAGCAGCTACAAGATGGAGCATGCAGGCAACATTTAACATAGAGCCGTGACATTACAGGCTTCATACGAAATGAACAAACAATGCAAGCACAGACAACACAAAGTAGGGTTATAACAAAGAAAGCGTGTAAACTGGAGGCCATGTTAGTCTGCTGCTGCTGCTTCTTTGCGAGAAGGTTATCAGGGGTTGTCGGGCCTGGTCGCGTCAATCAGAACACCATCTTGGAAACGGCCAATCTTCAAGGGCGACAACGCTTTAGACCAGTGAGCCTCAACTTTTTAATTACTGATGCCCGCTGCGTAAAAAATCCGGGGCATTGCAAGACTTTCAAAAGTATCACCGGAGCCAGAAGGTGCACTCGACGGACGCCCCGCATGTCCTTCGCGGTAAATAGCATTCTCAGGCTTCCAGCAAAAACACACCGCGCCAGCAGCGTCGCAATGGCGTTGCGGTGCGGAGCACGAGGTCGCGGGTTCGATTCTTCGCTCTAACGCGAGGTAATCGAACCTGGAACCTCGTGCTCATCAGCACAACACCATATCGACTCGGCTACCGCGGTGCGTTCGATCGATGGTCCCGATGCACTGCATTTGGATTCACGCAGCTCAAGTGACGCCCGTCCACCGAGATTCGGGAGTCCTTTATCAAAGAATGTCAGGACAGTCTTATATAAGTCTTAGTTTTCGTCCCACCGACCCTACGTCATTGCTTGGGCCATTGGTTGGCGTCACACTTGGTCGTGCATGACGCCAAGCGTCTGCCCCCACTGTGGCCGCATCGGTTACTTTTTGAGATAGGTGACAAGTGCTACGATGAGCAAAAGCAATCGCGGTAGCTGGCAGCTAACCGCGTTATGACGCCACACTACCCACCGCGATGCTTTTTTTTTTTTTATTGTCTGCATTTGTTGTCCCGTCACGAGTTGCACATGACGTTGCGCTGTTGAGCATGAACGCCGCAAGTCCGTTTGCAGCGAAACAAAAAAAAAAAAAAAAAAAAGAAAGAGTCCGCGTTCTTTGCGTTAGCGTTTAGACCGCTTAAAGTTAGGTTCCGCCTCTGGTGGTCAAGTTCAACCTATAATCCCTACCACTAGGGCTGTGTGTCATAATGATATTGAATTTTATCTTATTTTCATTACCGGAGACAGAGAAAACAACAAGAGAGCAGAGATACACATGACCTAGCGGTGACTACTAACAAAGGACACAACGAAAGTTACGGTCGCCCCGCCACGGTGGTCTAGTGGCTATGGTATTCGGCTGCTGATCCGAGGGTCGCGGGATCGAATCCCGGCTGCGGCGGCTGCATTTCGATGTAGGCAAAATGTTGAGGCCCGTGTGCTGTGCGATGTCAGTGCACGTTGAAGAACCCCAGGTGGTCGAAATTTCCGGAGACCTCCACTACGGCGTCTCTCATAATCAGAGCTGGTTTTAGGGGCGAAGCTCCTTAAAGCGGCACCCGTTCGTCCCTCGTAGTCGTAGTGCGTAGCCAGTCTTACGCTTTGACCTCCAAGGTGGTGCCGGTGGGAGATTTCTCCTGTGCGTTGTTGAACAATAAAAAAAATTCGCAGCGTGCGCGTTAACTAAAAGCCAAATTCTTCTGTCTCTCATTCCCCATTAGCAGCCATTGGCATGTTCCAGTAGGAAACGTTAGTAGAAGTAGAAGTGTTAAAAGCCGACTCCTGCTGTCTCTCATTCCCAGTAGCAGCCATTGTTTACCTCCAAGGTAGTGCCTGGTGAGATTTCTCCTGTGCGTGATTAAACAATAAAAATTTTGTTCAAAACGCCGTTGATTGACGAAATAAACCAACGAAAGACGCCAGATGTTTTGTAAAAGCAAAACGAAAAGACGCCAGATGTTCCTAAAGCAAAACGAAAAGACGCCAGCTGCTTAACGAAAGACGCCAGATGTTTCTAAAGCAAAACGAAAAGACGCCAGCTGCTTAACGAAAGACGCCAGGTAAAGCAATGGTGTAAGCAGTGCAAGAACCACTTAGCTTACATTTCACCGACCACAAAGCTGTCATAATGAAAGGACAACGGAAACCAGCAATAAAAGTTTGATAAAACATTTAATCAGTCGTTTCACGTCATTTTTATCGGGCGAATTAACGGAAGAAATTTCACGGTTTAACCGATGATTACTTCCAGGAGCTTCGCCCAATCTCATCATCATTCACCTCGTGGATCTGCCGTCAATTTTTTTGGGACGTTAAACCCCACAAAACAACGACAATGTTACGGTCATCAAAGTTACGAAGCGTCAAACTGTGTGCGTGTGCGCGCGCGCACGTGGAGGCAGAAGGCGGTAGGTGTAGCGAAATGTGCCTCGAAGAATTGCAGCTGCTGTCGATTTTTGATTCGTTGAAAATGCATAAGACCGCTGAAGGTATGCAGAACAGAACCGAGAGGAGACTTGTTCAGTAAACATTGACGTTACTGCTGGAGCATTAGTCGAGGGTCTCAACGGCCTTAGTCCGACACAAGGTGGTATTTAAGCCTCGTTGTCTCAACCATCCATTCTTGTCGTTTAGCGAATGCTCGTAGGCTAGGTCAGTCATGAACACTTGCGCCTCCCGCTACTCCGGCGTGCCTGTTGAGGCCCACCTTACGTTATTCAGGTATTGAGGCAACATTACATTTCGTGCTTCGGTTTTTTAAACCACACAATTTAAGCTCTTTAGCTTTTCTAACGCTCCAGGAGCGTCGCTCTCAAATACATTCTTTTTCTATTCACTGTGAAAAAAACTCACCGATGGGCGGCTCCCTTGGCCCAGGGTTCTTCTTTCGATGGCGTACATTTGGTACTGGGAAAGCACGCACAGTATACAGTAGACCTGCAAGAATGATCGGGGATGTCATGCGCTGCATACCCGCGTCCTTAAATAAAAGAATTTCGATTCGCAACGTGCTACCGACACCCTACCGATATTCGTTGCTCACTGAGTCGTACAACAGGTTCCATGACACCTTCGTTTCTTCTTTCTGTTACTAAGACGCGCATGATAAAACGTCATAACGTGTCTAAGAATGCCCTGATTATTTTTTTTTCCGATTACAGGTGTTGGACAACGCATAATTCACGACATTGATTTCAGGACGCTTACTTGTATAGTATGGCCCCGCCACGGTGGTCTAGTGGCTAAGGTACTCGGCTGCAGTTCCGAGGGTCGTGGGATCGAATCCCGGCTGCGGCGGCTGCATTTCGATGTAGGCAAAATGTTGAGGCCCGTGTGCTGTGCGATGTCAGTGCACGTTAAAGAACCCCAGGTGGTCGAAATTTCCGGAGACCTCCACTACGGCGTCTCTCATAATCAGAACTGGTTTTGGGACGTTAAACCCCACAAATCAATACTTCTATAGTATGGATGCTTGGAGATAAACGCCCTTAGATACGTAGTCATTATACCACGAATATTAACTTGCAGAATTATACTCGGTTATTGCGGTCTAACAATCGCAATCGTTCCCGCTCGCTCTTCTCGTTGATAGTCATGCACAGCTATTAACGGCAAGCCTCGGCGAGGGGTTATCTGTGGGTCAAAAAAGCAACCGATTGCTCTTCATTTTGTTGTTGGCGCGCAAAAACAAAAAAAAAGAAAAAAAGAAAAGAACCCCGAACACTTTACGACGCCGGCCTAAAGAATACTTGATTCGCTAACGAATCAATAACGTGAGCCACACGGTGGACGGCTTGGGTGTCGGCCCCACGTTATGGGAATTTGCGAAGTGAAACTACATTCTTCTATATTGAGCTCTCAAGAAGACTCCTCAGCTGTGCAATGTTGAACTTTAGTAGGGCTGTGTTGGCCTTGATTTGGTAGTACACATACCAATGTATGCACGCGTGTAGTCCGGCACTCGCGCCCCTTGATTTGACTGGAGAACCTCGAACTGTTTTTTTATTTGTTCTTTATCACTTTATTTCTTCACAACAATGATGAAGAGTGATATGAAACAATGCAATAATAGAGGCTGAACAAAATTATTGTTTTCAAAGGAGGCGTGAGCTGATGAAAGAGGGACCCCTTATAAGATGCTGCAGTTCAACGGAACGGAAAAGTTTCGACAAAGTGTTGTAGCGGCTGGTAAAATGAAGCGCACAAGGCTATATAGTTCACAAGAAAATCGACGCGGGATGCCAATTGAATATAACGTGACGAACACAGAGAAGTTCAAGCAATATCCTTGCCTCACTTCCCCGCTGTGTGTAGGCGTCCCAATGACCATTTACATCATAAGTTGCAAAACATTGTAAGATCCCAAAAAGTACTCTGCAAGAAACGGCACCGAAGCTTTTAGAGTGCCCGCCGCAGAAATGGCGCGGTTAGATCTCCGTGGACATTGGATAAATTGGGACGATATATCTGAGTTCTGGCAAGAGATCAAAGGGTAACTTCTCTTGGAGATAACGGACAATTCGGGAGTTCTTTTGATCCCCAATGAAAACTTCAGAGCGACCTCTAAGCAGTCAATTACGTTGAACCAGTCATCGAACCGGAATTGCACGATTGAAGGACCTGAAAGCACGGCCATCTCCATGTGCTGAGAAAGGGCCTGAGAAGAAAAAATGAAGCCCTCCAACGCACCAACTCATCGGGACGTTATCGAAATGAAAAATGCATTCCTACTGTTTTGTTATGAAAGGCTAAATTAGATGATTTCGCAAAGGGCCTCCTACGGTATTGATTGAGGACACGTGTGGGCCCTTCTCGCCAAAGCGAAACGGACGATCTTTAAGAGATTCGGAATGAAAGCCAGGCTTGTATCAAGGCTGTGCAGGTGTTCATCGTATATTTTCCTCTATTATACACCTCTGGGTGTTTCGAATTCCGACAATCGTGCTTGAAATAGTTCATTAAACTTTCGTAGCCTACTCGCCCTACGCAATTCGGAGACTGCGAAAGACACGTGCGATGGCTCCGAACTCCCTCTCTCTCTCTCTCTCTCGCTCTTTTCAAGGGCGCGAATTTTGTTGGCACAAACTCCTCACAGGTCCAAAGAGAAAAGCAATAACTGTACGCAAAGAGAGCGTTGGCCGGCCAGAAGAAATATAAGATAATGAAAGGCGCCATCATTTCCACTGTGTTTGTTCTACGTTAATTCGAGAGTTCCCCAGTCCCGCTGCTCCTGTTCCCTGTACGTGGAGCACACTCTTCGTTGACTATAAAAGATATTCATTTTTGACACACAGCTCTTTCATACAAACTGGTAAAATTCGTGAGCCACACTTGATGCGGCACCTCCGATCAAATTTAGGTAAAATTAATTCGAGTTCCTGGAACACCGCTTGGCTCTTTTTACACATATTTTGCTTGGCACAATATTCCCCTGAATTTATTTGGTGCTGGAAAGAGCTTCATGTATTTCGTGTGGAAACAATGTATGACTTTATATAGCGCGAGTTTACGCGAAAGCCGAGAAAAAAAAAGGGGGGGGGGAGGGGGAGGAGGGAGTACAACTGAGCTTCTCTTTATTTAGCTCTTCAGGATTTCTGCAAAATTTACAATAATAATACTAATTATGGTTCGCTTATAGGTGACGGACAACCCACACTGACATTCTAGTGGCTATGGCACTTGGCTGCTGATTCGAAGGTCGCGGAATTGAATCTCGGCCACGGCGGCTGCATTTTGATGGAGGCGAAATGTTGAGGTCCGTGCACTGTGCGATGCCAGTGCACGTTAAGGAACCCCAGGTAGTCGAAATTTCCGGATTCCTCCACTACGGCGTCTCTCATAATCAGAGCTGGTTTTGGGACGTAAAACACCATTAACTATAGGCGATCGACACTATTTTCTGCAGCCGTTGTCAACAGCGTGTCTGAGCGTCCGTGAAGGAACGGAAACGAAAGAGTAGAAAGGAGAAGAACGGCATAGCGGAAAGCTCCGGAAATCTGAAGAGATGAGATACGTGGCATGCACTGTATTCTTGATTTGCATTGTTTTTCCGCTTCACGCCCCTTTCAGCTTTGAATAGTCAGTTTCCTCAAACTTACTGCATCTGTTTAGATTTCTGACGCAAAAGTATTTCAATAGGGATTTCGCGTTTAGATTACTTGCTCTACCGTGATTGATTGATTGATTGATTGATTGATTGATTGATTGATTGATTGATTGATTGATTGATTGATTGATTGATTGATTGATTGATTGATTGATTGATTCGTAGTCAGTGCTATAACGGTTAGCCACTAGCGCAGGTGGGAGGATAACAAGCACAACGGTTATGAGAGAGAAGAAAAACGTACTGCGTCGCTAAAGCAATGTATGGCAAGCGGAACACCGGTAACGCCACCCTTCTGATGCTTCGTCCAACTACACTTTGTTTTAACCTTGTATTACGTTGGTGTTTTCCTCAATGCAAGGACATGTGTACAGTATGGATGCTCAAGGATGGGTCACTATGAAAACACACTGTGACCGGATTAAATCAGAATTGGTTGTACAGTTTAAAGTAAATGGTGGTTGTACAGTTTAACGCTAGCGTAAAACGTAGCGTTAACCAACAGTGAACTATCTTCTACTAAGCACAGGAAGACAAGCTACTTCTTGCGATGATTCAATAACTGAAGCGCCGCCGCAGACTGTGTCAGAAACTACTTGCACACTTTCTTTAACAAAGAGCATTACGGAAAGAGCGCAGCGTCGACAGTTCTTAAGTTTGGATTGTTCATAGATGGCGCAGTAGAAGGCCTTAGCATGCTGCAGAGCTAAAAGTTAGCTTTCTTTCTTTCTTTTTTTTTGCGTGGTCTGTGGCATAACTGCACTCTCACAGTCTACCGATGCCATCACACTATCTATGAGTTGTCGTGTTCACTGTCCGCGCACGTGCGTCACGTCATTTGAACGGCAGACGGTATTGCTGGCCGTCTTATCTCTTTTGAACAGATGATCAGTCGTGGTTTTCAAAGAAACGGGAAAGTACGATTAGGATATGGACTGCCGAAAGCGTTACTGCACTCTCGAAGAAGTTGCTATTCTTCGGTATTTCCCATACAGCGATTTTCCATTACTCTGAGCATAAGACTCTCATTGGTGTGAAGTTTCGGTTCTGCAGCATCCCGCTATGATCATAGTACTCGCTTTTGGAGGACACGAAACTACGAATATCCCCAGCATTGGCTCCTCTGTTGACTTTGGCGCGGTCTCTTCGTAAGGTGGAAATGAATCTATAGAGGTGAGTCCTTTTTTTTTTTCGTTCATTTTGACATTCGTGTTATACCTACTATACATCAGCTTTGATTGCTCGGCTAGGTACTATTCTAAAGCCGTTAATTATACATCATGACAGTACTCCCCCGGCACCACAGAGGAACTTGTTATTTTTTCTGTAGCACGACACTTTCGATTTTCGGCACTACGTTGACGTCTTACGAATGAGTAATGACGAGTAAAGATGCAACCTAAGTATTCTTGCTGTAGATACGTGCGCTGTTTGTTGGAATTCTGGCCTAACAAATATTTGCTGTATTCGTTTGAATTATTTATCTCATTAGCTGGTGTATATACGTACCCTCTATAACCGAATAAATTGGGTTGCAAGCAGAATCTCTGGCTAATTGTACGTGTGCCTGCTACCTACGCTGCAGCTTTATAATGAATCGTGACTAACTCTCGCAGCTCTCAGTGTTATGGCAGCATGCTAAACCTGGGAAGTGTGCCTTAACTTGATATACCTGGTACGTCATACTGCTAACCCGTGTGCCAACTGAGCATGCGGTGATGACTTACGTTGATGGAACACAGTGAGTAGTCCACAATGTACATGACGATCACAAAAGCGTCGACTCTCTGAAAAGAGACAATGATTAAAATTTGTGGTGAATCAGTACGCAGAGGATGAAACACATAACCCCAGCGTACCTCAACCATGTATGAGTCACTAAGTTCGCGTTCCAAAACCGAAACACGAGTTCATACTTCTACATGACGTACATTCGCGACGCATAAAACTGCGCAGCTACGTAATAATTACTATCGTCTGCACTTGAATAACTATGCATTTTCCTTACGTAAATTCTTGTATCTTGAGTATAATTTGGCTGTTAACCAAGTACGTCGCACGGACCAACTATATCGGAAAGAATTATATAGTTATGAACGTTACGAGAAAGAAAGTATAAAGGTTTTTAACAATATTCTAAGCAAACTATACATTGCTTACTTCAAAGTGAGGATCAATAGCCTGGAGTTGGGACATGTACCGTGTACTATGTAAGTTTGCTTCTATGTTTACAATGCCCACTAGGACTACTCGTGAGCTGCTAGCGCTCCCGATTATCCTCGCATACGTGCTTTTATATTCCGCCACACAGTCCGCACCACGTGTGCGAAGTACAAGCTAGGGGCAACTCTTTGGACATTGATAACGAGAGCGAGATGATAAGAAATGGAGCTGAATTAACAAATGCAAGTTAATTTAAATGAAACACACAAGACACAAAGTTCCCTTTATAAAACACTCTGAGCATTCATACCGTGAAGCGCCCCACATGTGTAACATGGACAAAAAAGTGCGGCGATGGGCCAGGCCAGGTGCACATTACTGAAGAAATACAATAATGAAACTATGACTTATCCCGTTTACATAGTCTCTTTCAGTTATTCCTTTTTCTTCACTGCTGTGTTCTTTACTACAGGTATGTCAATAGATACCTTTGCCCTATCAATCCTTCCTCCGTATAGGCCCTCGCTTAGGCCCACTTCGCCGAAAGGCAGCTATGAAGGAACTGTAGTACATTCTAGGAAACTTATGTAAGAGCAGACGCATACTTACAAGGTCCTTGATGAAATACAGCGACAATGCGACGTCCAAAGCAGTTGTGATGGGCACGATTATTAACCAAGGCAGTAGCAAAAGGCGGTTGTCCTGCAATGATAGGAATAATGCTATATTTATGGTGGTCAATTAAGTTGGAAGTGGTAACGCTAGCTATATGAAAATATTTGTGTCGAGAACATGCATGCTGTCCCGTCGTATTAATATCGTGCCGCATATCGTGCCGACAGTCGCATTTCGATGCAGGCGAAATGCTATAGAGACCCGCGTATTTAGATTTAAGAGCGAGTTAAAGAACTGCAGATCATCAAACGTCCCGAAGCCGTCCACTACGGCGTTCATCCTCTTTCCCCTCGCCCCACGGATACTAAGCCGTGCTCTCTTCAAGGGTTGAGGAAAATTTCACTCCCTTTCCCCCACCCCCACGGACGCTTAGCCGTGCTCCCTACATGGGCTGCAGAAATTAGCGTCCTTTCCTAACCGAACCCCAATCATCATCATCAAATAGTGTCCTTTCTATAAACTCAGTCACCTTAGCCCATTGGTGGCTATCAAATCTGGAGTATTTGGTGCCAAATATGTATAAAGAAGTCCCACAATACTGCGAAATAGCGGACTCATTTTTGACGCTCTGGGACACCTTAACGCGCACCAAAATCTATGTACATGGCTTTTTTCTTTAACATACGGAGCTATCAAAATGCGGCCGCTGCGACCGGCGATCGAGTCTTCGTTTTAAACGGCGTTTTAAAATTTAGCTAACCGTTAAGCGACCATAGCGGCTTTTCCTGGGCAAAACCAAAGCGACAGCTCGTGCCCTTCGCTCGTTCTCATCGTGCACAATGCCTTGCATCTGCTTTTATTAATGATCTTCAACGAGATAAACTCTCACCATGACACATGAGTTTGAACTGGAGAGTATATTATAGAAATAATGTTGGAAATACTAAAAAACAATAAAAAATGTCACGCAACCACGGCGAGATATATAAATTCTGCAAAATAAATGTTTATGCATATTCGGCGGGCTAAATGACAGAAAAGTCTATGGTTATCAAAAAAGTTCATAAACATGCGCCTTCTACCATATGACAGAGGACACAGACGTGAGTGTATCTCTTGGTGGTTAAGACACGAGGAATCTAAGCGTGTGTCTCTGGGTTCGAAACCCACAAACGTCAGAGGACGCGCATCTCTCAAGGGACCAAAAGACATTTTGTGCATTAAATGGAACGCTGTTACGTTTCAAGCAAGAACATGAGAGTATTCGCTCCAATTATGAATCAGACGTGTCCGTGGTTACTTTTCTAACAGAGAGGATTACGTTCTCTGCAATCTAACCGAGGAATTATTAAATGATATAATAAATTCTTTGTAACTATTCACTTATTATTGTTTCTGGCCAGCTCACATTATATCGCATGAGATTCCATAAGGCGTTCAGCGCATTACATTCGTTATCGCGTTGGAAAATTCATCTTTTCAGTTGCGCCTTTGGAAAGGATAGTACGAGCCTAATGGCGAACCACTCAACAACTACTAACAACGACGCACAGGTACTGGAGTTTGCTGCGTTACTTACGACAACCAAGGCCAGGAGAAGTACCACTGAAACTATGACGCACAGTCCAGAGAAACTCAACAGCACAAGGATCAGTGAGAAGCCCACTGCAACAGAATAAACAAAGTCTCGAGATTAGTCACGGCTGTTCAAAGAAAAGAAAGCAGCTGCGTCATTTGTTGTAAAGTTGTGCAAATGTATTACAATTTTTCCCGCAGTGGAAAAAGAGTGAATGAAAGAAATGTAGGGAGCTTAGCCAGCTTATACATCGGCTTGCATTGGACACGGGTGTAGGAAATAAAAACTGGTGGATGGGAAAAGTGTAAACAGCTAGGAAAGACACACACACACACACACACACACACACACACACACACACACACACCACACGGTGCACTGTGTTGTCACACTCGCAGTCCGGCGTACAACACCTAAGTCTTTAAATATTGTAGCAATTCGTTTTAATTCCCGAATCCTTCATCAAGCCTCGGGAGATTATCCCTAGTGTTAATTATTCAAAATAGCTGCACACAATTTGAGGAAGAAAAATTTGCGAAACGGTTCTCTCTTTCTCTTTTTCTGTCGTGAGTGTGTTAGGCAATGATACGTTCGTGTTTTATTACGTGCTTACGTTTGTAGTTTTCCGTTGATTACTTAATGCGTCATTGCCTTCAATTTCCTTTTCTTTCTTTTCTTTCTTTTTTTTAGTGCCTGAAAAGCTACCGGGATGTGCATACTCTATAGGGCTATGCATATATATAAATATATAAGGCTTACTCCAGTGCGAACTGCATTTGTTGACAATACCACTGCAGAAAGTCTTTCTTCTTTAAAACGCAAAGGAAAAACAACTGTTCCGCTTACCCGGCGAGTAGAACATTGAACTGACGTGGGATCCTCCCGTAGCGACCAGCATTGTGTAGAATATCTGCAATGATTAACGTAAATATTACAACAACATTACTGCAGATACCGAGCATGTTTACAGACCACCAGTCTATAGTTTGATGGAAGCCCAAACGTCCACTTTTATTCTGTATACGCAGTGCTCGCTACATGACACGGGTTCCTTAAATCGCAATGAACAAAGTACAACGATAAAGCTAACTCTGTTTAGTCAAACCACGATCCGTAACAAAGACCACGCCGCAAAACTCATGACTCCAGACTAGCCTTTATGAAGCATGAAAGTGACCTTTCCTCCGACTGTGTTTCTCCTTTTTGCTAGAGCGCTCTGGGAAATCACTTGGAGCGTGTTTTCCATCGTAAACCAAAGGAAGCCTTCCGTGCTGATGCGAGTTTGAAGACTAGAACTGAGAACGCGGGAACAAAAAGGGAGAGGCAACGACAAGCAACGCCCTTTTGTCTCAGATGTTCAAGCTCGCATTACACATTAACCAACTAGCTTAGATGAATACATGTTCTTTGCTGCTAACCAACCGCTCTCTTACGCCTAATTTTAATGCTTGACAAAGGCAGCCTTTGCTTAAACATTTTGATATCGCCTGCGACACATATTTTAATAGCATCCTTTTGTTTGTTTGTTTTTAATTCTTTGTGAGAGAAGACATTCGTCGCATAATATAAAAAGAAAACCACGCCTGACTCACTTTTAACAGGGAAATGTCAATCTAATTGCATGATTGATGGCTTGATTTTTGATGCTTTACGTCCCGAAAACGGCAATATGATTATGAGAGACGCCGTAGTGGAAAGCACCGGAAATTTGGACTGCCTGAGTCTATTTGACGTGCACTGACATCGCACAGTACACGGACCTCATCATATCGCCTCCATCAAAATTCATCAGCAGCCGCCGTTGGTATTTCATCCCGCAACCTTCCGATCAGCGGCGGAGTGTCATTGCCACTAGACCACCGCGGCGGGTCCAAGCTGATTGCTTCAGGAAACATATTGTGATTTACAAGAGCCAGTGAATTGACTAGTATTTCTAGTCAAGGGAATAAATACACGCCTGGTATGTTTCATCGTATATACGTCAGCGAATACCTTATTTTCTGCATAGGTACCGACACCAAGCTTCCCACGCCCGTGCTCACCGGGATTGCTTTTACAAAAAAAAAATTGTGCGCAATCCTCGAAAGAACACAAATTTGCTGCTAATTTTCCAGCCACGCCACATCGCAGGCCGTTATCGCGTCATATTAATTTTTACAAATCAATTAAAAGTTCTTTGTCTGTCTGTCTATATAAGACCTCCTTGAATTTTAACACTCAGTGTAATCCCTTCAACTTCACAGTTTTACATACAAAAAAAAAGTTTTATGTTACCAAATTATGATCTCATAGTAGATCGCGTGCGAGGGGGATGGGGAGGTGAGGGGACGAGATTCTCCTGTGGAGTTCGTTGACTACGAGACCTACTTCTGTAGGTTTGTATGATCCCCTTTCCTAACTCGCGTAATATGTAACAAACTGTAACTTCAACTTCAAGTCAACAAGGAACCCTGTATTAACTTTGTAAGGTGGGAGCCCAAATTCTACGACAAAATTCGAGAATGAATTCGAGCTCACTTCAACCTGCGCTATATCCGAAAGCATCGCCAACGAAGTAGATGAGAGAAAGAAAAGGTGACCTAGGCAACAACGCACTTCGATGTTAGTTCACCAACTTTTATCTATCTTAAAGCTAAGGGTAGCTGAGAATTGGCTTCAAGTAGGAGCGTTTTTGAGAACTTGCCAAATTTGATTCATCTATATCAACGTTCGCGGTACCGGAACTCATTATCTAAAATTGTGCAATAATATTTATTTTCTTATTAGGCAACTTTTTAGTGCAAATTTTTGTGCAGTTGCGGTTAGTCTTCTTGTAAAATCTACAACAGGCAGCATAATATGCTGCGCCTACTAAAAGTGACTTGTTAGAAATCCTGCTTAAAAGTGGACAAGAATTTTACACCTAGTTAATTTAGGTTCTCTGAAGCCTGAATTCACTAGAATGGTTGTGCCTTCTCTAGGTAAAGAGAACAAGAAAAGTGGTCGACATAGTTTACTTAACTGATATTCTCGAAGCGCACTTTGGGGAATTTGTGAGCAAAATAGAGCAAGTCTGGCAGATTATAGAGTGTTTACGTGCGACGCTTTGTAGCGAGATTTACTGCCTGACGTGCTGACGTGCTGATTTACTGCCTTGCGTGCTGAACGTGTATAGGTCAAAGCGCGATACCAAAACTGGGAAGTAATTACATGGCACGCTAAAGGGTCAGCGAGTGCGTAAAATCGCTCGATAGCTGCTGCAGAAAGATTCAATAAGTACACACTGGTGTATTCACCCCAACCCCTCCCCCCTTTTTTCTCATCCAATGGTGCCTGTGGTCTAAATCTACCCTACAAAAAAAGCAGTGCGAAAGTACTTATTGCCGCAGCTATAGACAGACTCTCGCACACTCATCTCGGACAATGGGCTTCCAAGTGCAATTTCTTATTCCTTTGCTTCACCGCCCAGACGTCCGAGATAATCAAAAGCCATTGGGAGCTGCGCGATTCACGAAACATCGAGCTCTTGTTGGCCTTTAGTGAGCTAATTGAAACCACCAAGGTTCTTTTTACTGCACAGACGAGGCAGTCGTACAGAAGAACACGCAAGGACAAAACTACATGTACGCATGAACTCACACATATACGCGCGACCACATTTGCCCACGTACGCACACCCAGGCAGGCAATTACTGCTTTTGTCTGACCCACGCCGTTCAAAATTCAGCAGGAACAGCTCGTCCAAGAAGATTCACGTGTGATTGAAGTCACTTTGTAAACGCGTGGGCACGTGTTACCTAGTGCGTGCCTCGGCTATGCCCTACGTCTCTCGTGTACAGTGAAGCTCCCTTAATTTATTTGTGTCATTAAACACTCGGAATCGGTGTAACTCTAATTTTGCGCGTTTCACACATTAGGCCGGCAAGGCGTAGTAGGCGTTAGTCGTGATGCGCGCGAATATTTGTGTGCACGTTTCGTCAGTGCTGTTTTCTAACCATCGGAGTGCATAGCTGGGACTCCCCAAGAGCAGCGTGAACGCAATGGTAGTGCTCCTAAATGTACAACTATCAGTTATTTTGCGTAATGTATTCATCTGTCGTTCAACGCTACGTAACACGGGCATATCTGATAAGGTGGCACTACAACTGCAGTTTCTACCCGCCTTTACATTGCGGAACGAATTCGTTTTCTTTTGTTTAGAAACACTGGCCTCAACTGCCGATATCAGCCCTTCCGTGAGCCTTTCTGTAGGTCCCTCGGTACGCGTGAAACGCGTTCACTCCTCTTGCCCTTCTTTTCTTTCTGGTCCCTTTTTCCTTGCGCTAAATATAAGGTAGCAAACCGGAATCTTGTCTGGTCTACCTCCTTGCCTTTCTCCACATTTCCCTTTCCCACTCCTGTCGAGGTAAAAGCGGCGATAAGAGCTGTATGCTGAGAGAATACGATACATATATGAACGCGTTTGTATATCTTTTGTAACAATATAACATAACGACTCTCAGGCTTTGCCTAACAAAAAGCACAATGTGCGTGACCCGATCCAAGTTGAACTTGGCGTCAGTCAAGATGTATTAAAGTATATTATGGCAAATGTATTGTCCCACTTTCTTTCTACGCCGATTGTATGTTATGGCTATTTGTTGTGCCGACTGTACGAAATAGTTACTTGTTGGAGCAACTGTAGAGGCCCATCTTATTTCGGTGCCAGCTGTATTTTCATGACAGACGCGCGTGCACGCACGCACGCACGACGCACGAACGCACGCACACACACGCACAGCACGCACACACACACGCACACACACACGCACACACACACACCAAATCCTGCCCCGCCACGGCACGGTGGTCTAGTGGTTATGGCGCTCGGCTGCTGATCCGAAGGTCGCGGGATTGGATCCCGGCCGCGGCGCCTGCATTTCGATGGAGGCGAAATGTTTATGCCCGTGTACTGTGCGACGTCTGTGCACGTTGGAGAACCCCAGGCGGTCGAAATTTTGGAGCGCTCCACTACGATGTCTCTCATAATCACATCGTGGTTTTGAGACGAAACTCCCCAGAAATCATTAACATCACACAAAATGCCCTTGCAACAGCTTTGACGGACCTTGGCCTAGCACTCAAATTCGAAGTTGTATATCCATCCGGCGTCCTCCTCTCACGCGTGACAGCTATACAAAACATCGGCTACGAAAGCCGCAGCAAGGCAGCGCAACAGAAGTTAGATACGCATTTTGTTAGCCGACCAAAACAGTACCAACCTTTTATGTTGGCGGTCTGTTTCCCATACAGCAACACTCTTTGATCGACGTGATTTGATCGACGTGACAGTATAATTTGTCTGCGGTGCATTTTGTAGCGGACTCCTCGAAAGAATAATGTAAATTTTCTTTTCTAGTACTCGCAGCGTTCGCGTTCTGCACACGTCATGATGTTATTGTTATTATTTCCTAGGAAGCTTTGTTATCTACCGAGTTGCCATGCGGCATAATCAGAGTAATAATTTGTCAATCATTTATTTAGAAGTGAAGATGTGTGCAAGTTGTATTCTATCAGCAGCACCCGAAAGAACAAGAACGACAGAAAAGACGACAATAGCCTTGGTCATTCAAATTAAGTTTATATTAGGACACGCTAGATACACACTTTACAAAAGTAAAGAAGGAATAATTGACTAAAAGCAATCTACGTCATTTGATTAGGAAGGTAAAGCCTGATTGAAAGAAAGACGAATACTTTTCTGAACCTCTTTGTATTGTCCGTGCGCGTTGCTTAAAAAAATGCGTTTGCTAGTCGTGCCCAGGAAAAAAATGCATAAAAGTGTGAGTGCTGTAGCACATAGTCGAATGAAGTCAACGTCAAACGTTCCGTATGGAATGAAGACAATTTTCTGTGTTACAGATGCTGATGACCAAAGTTGGCAAGCATTCAGCCATCTTTAGCGTACGTTAACCATTGCAAGCCTGCATTAGACAGCACTACACGATGTTAGCCATCAATTCTCAGCATCAGCCAATATTATACATTGCCAATGGAGTTCCGGCATTGTGCACGTAAATACGGTAACTTAAGTCACGTTATTTAGTGAGATGCTTTGTCGTAATGCACCACCTTCGGTATCTGTCCATATTTTTCGGTCACAGATTTGACATCGCCACACCCCGAAACAAGATCTCGCGGAAGAGGCAATTGACCGTTATTTGGCCAAAATGAGGCATCACTATCGCTCAACGACATTATCAATAATCCACGTGCAGCCAAGATTAGCTAAAAATAAATATTAGCCAATAATACTAACAATAATAGATTAGCTAATAATAATAATAATAATAATAATAATAATAATAATAATAATAATAATAATAATAATAATAATAATAGATTAGCAGTAATCAATATTAGCCAATAATAGCGAAAATTAGCTATAATTTAGCAAGAATTTGTCAACGCTGACATACACTGGTAAATACGGTAGTTGGAGTAAAGTGAAGGCGCTGACCTTGAGACCGGCCATTATTTTCAGTCGTAAATTATATATGATGGTAACCTTTTATAAGATTAGATTGGAAGAGGTCATCGTCTTAGCAATGGGGCACTGTGGGCATGTTGGTAAACCACGTTGAAGAAACGTAAAAGCGCGCGGAACATACGAACAAATAGAGGCACAGCAAATGTGTCTACCTTTTCTATGCTTCTCGTTTGTCCGTGTGTTCCACGCACTTTTCCGTTTCTTAGAAAACCAATTTATAATAAATTTAAAAGAGAACGCGTGATTGGAGTCTCGGGAATGGAACTCACAAGCGTGTAGACACCGCAGGCGAAGCTTCCTTTGCGCACCGACAGCCAGCAGCAGCAGGACCTGAGTAGTGCCATGACTCGCGCAATACGTGCGACACGGGTCTCGGAGGGCAGCAGCGACTCCCTTCGCGCAGCATGACGCGCCTCCGTCGGCCTCGCACACAAACGCACGCGTCCAACTCTCCGGCCACTGCGCAGACACACGAGTGGGAGTAGCTGTGCGCGCGCGAGTGCACGACCGAGTCTCCGGAGCCCTAACGCCACTCTGCGCCGGTCCGAACACTCGGAGAACGAGCGAAAGAGGATGGAGAAGAGGTGAGAGAGAGAGAGAGAAAACAAATTAAGAAAGGCCGAATGCTTGCCGCGCTTAGCCGTGTCGTCCCTTACTGGTGGCGCTGCGCTGGTCGAATTCCCGCCGTCCTCTTCACACTAAACGCGTTTCCTTAAAATTTTTTGCTGGTTCATTTCGTTTTTATGGCTCTATCCACGGGTGCACCGTGGAGACGTTTGCTTCTCAAAACCATGGCTCGAGAATTCAGAAGGCCCCGCCACGGTGGTCTAGTGGCTATGGTACTCGGCCGCTGATCCGAGGGTCGCGGGATCGAATCCCGGCCGCGGCGGCTGCATTTGATGGAGGTGAAATGTTGAGGCCCGTGTGCTGTGCGATGTCAGTGGATGGATGGATGGATGGAAAACTTTATTGTGCGATGTCAGTGCGCGTTAAAGAACCCCAGATGGTCCAAATTTCCGGAGCCCTCCACTACGGCGTCTTTCATAACCAGAGCTGGTGTTGGGACGTTAAATCCCACAAAACCACAATTCCGATGAGTCCGCAATTAAATGCAGCCATGATAAACCGTGCAATTAGGGTCGAGGTGATGGTTGCACGCAATTGAGGTGGCCAGGTGTAGCTTAAGAAAGTTTAGAATTTGACACAACGGTAATAATTTAAAATAATCAAAAGGACTATTATACGCTGGAGCACGACAAAAGTGGCCACAAATGTAGCTGTTGCTCCGCTGTAAACAGAGAGAGTAAGACGCCGTTTCGGGTTTAGGTAAATGCTATGTTTGGACGTAAGAGTTCATAACCAGTATGACTTGAAGATGCGGAGTATCTAAACTATCGTAGGCAGTGAAAAATTGGTATATCTCAGCCTTAAAACGAGCTAGGGGAGCGCCGTTTGGAACGTAGGATCTTAATGTTGATAGAAACTGGAGCCGCAACATTGAGGAAGTTGAATCCGACACTTTAGACTGATGTATAGTAAAGTGCTTCTGGGTACATAACTTAGCCGGAGGCCTGAGGTCCCGCAGGTTAGCGCCGAAACGTTACCCCAACAGCCACACGTCAGCTATTCTTCCTAAAGAGGTCCCTGGGGTCCGCTCCCAGCCATGTCAAACTGCTGTGTTATAAAACCTTTGTGAGGCCAGTACTAGAGTACGCTAACTAGGTCTGGTTTCCTGACACGAAGGTTAACATAACCGAATTTTAAAAAGTTCAAAGAAAAGCGATACTGTTATTCACAGCAAATACAGAAGCACTGAGTCGCCAACAGAACTTTTGGCGTCATCTGAAATAGACACACTGGCAATCTGAGCAAGGCAAGTCCGTTTAAATTTGATACGTAAGCTGCTACACAACCGCTTAACCATAGACTCTACAAAACATATTACTTGCTCTATGTACCGGATTTCACAACAAAAGAATAACAAAGCATTAGTTGAGTACTTTTTCAAAACGGACATTTAGGTATTCATTTTTCCCTACTGCTATTAGGGAGTGGAACCACTTGAACTCATCAATAACGGATCTGGAATCATCGTCAGCTTTTTGTGAGATGATAGAAAGCAGTAAGGAATAAATGCTAAAACAATTTCTTATGTTTACCTAGGCTTGTTCTTACATCTTATTTTTTAACCAATCTCTTGTGTTATACACTTGTAGGTTGTAAATACTTGCATTCCAGTACAGCTCACGTTTTTTTCTCTTCCTTCTTGTTGTGCTTTTCAGAGTGTACTGAGGAGATACAGCAGCGTTTTGCCTCTTTCACGTTTTTATATGTACATGTTCTATAATATATGTTGTGTGTACGCTTTCATTGTAACTATATGCTCACCTTCTATGGTCTCGACATAGCGACTGGCAGTATTAAAAATCAATAAATAAAATTAGGGAGGCCTACACTTTTACAGCGTAAGCTGTTATGAGATCACAACAACGGCGCCGTAGTTGTCCGCCGCCGCCGGTGTCCGCCCGTGTCCGTAACCAATATCGCTCCTCGTGAAGAACAGGACAACTTCTGCCATCTATTGGCGCTGATTTCCTCCGCATAGCCTTCGCAATGTGTTTTTACGAAGCGCTGCCTCGTGAAGCAGTTTTGTCGTATCGCTCCATGCATCACGCGACAGGCGACGTGCGCAGCCCCGACAGCAACCTGACATGGCTCTTCGATATACCTGATGGCGCCTCGTCGCAAGATGCGGACCGCTGCTGAAGAAGTGAATCGCAGAGTTACGCGCGCGGCTGCAGTAGGGCGACGTCGGGCACAGCAGACCGCTGTGCAGAGAGAAGCCCAAACCGCAGAGTTATGGCGCAGGGGATACCCACCGCCTGTACTTGCACTAGTTTCCCCAAGCGTTTACAATGGCCTCTAGGAAGGTCGCTCCTTCAGCTTACGCTGTCACTGTCCTGCGATTCCGCGCAGGCCTGGCTCTTTTTTTCTTTATTATCATACACTTCACCTCTTCAGCCTCAAAGTCAGCTCGAGCAGTTTCGACTCTCGTAGAGCTCACTCCTTCCAACGAAAGACCTTCGCTTTATTTCGCTCAATTCGCTGGCCTTGCAAAAACAAGATAACGTGCGCAGTTGGCGTAATGCTTAACGCGAACACACACACAAAAAACGAGCTTTGCACTAAAGTGTTCATTTAGCTGTGAGCGTTGCTGAGGTCTGCAGCATCAATGGGGCGGCTTAGCTTTAATACAAATGAATCTGAGACGGGGCGTACACTTATCTATTGAAAATGCGTTGAAACGGTACGAGTAATACAGAACGAGTTAGACGCGTAGTAAATGACATGGGAATGACTTTACAGAAATTAATTCTCATTTACCCGCTTTCACAGCAGAAACAAAAATGGCATAGTTAAATTAAGCATGGGACAATGCATCTTTAGGAAGAAAATGATCTTGGCTAGACTTGTTTTCATAGCACAGCCGTTAGCATAGAGGCGAGCGTTGGTAGTTACATCTTCGATTAAGTCCTTCATGTAAAGCAAAATAAAAATAAATAGAGGGCAGTACACTCGCGTGTATCGTAAGAGATATCAGCACATTCCTTTATAAGTCATACGATGTACAGCAAAAATCAGAGAGAAAACAGTGCCTTACGAATAGCCAGCTTTTTCTCTGAAACATCATAGCCGATAAGGCGTTGGTACGCAAGAACGTTCCAGATACCATAACCATCGCTTTACAAGAACCTCGTTGTACAGTTGTTGATATTGCATATATAAATGAACGGTTAGCAATGTATTATCCTTACTGCGGAGAGGAATGGTATTTTGTTGCAACAGTTGGCGTACAAAATTTTTTTAGAAATACGGAAGTCTGCATGCCGTTAGTCTCAAAAACTATTTACAGCGTGCACACAGAGATCTCCCGAGCAGAAAGGTCAGTATACAGCGTAATATCTACAAGGCGCGTTGCCCGAAGGCCGCGCGTGCTATACAGCGGTAAAGACGAGCTTGTTCAATTCTGAAAAAAAAAAAAAGAAAAATTCACGACAGGTGCGTCACGGTAACGCCTTTGATCACTCACTGTAAACTTAGTTACCATTGCTTACGCCGCTCTTACCCGTGTCATAACCGTGAATCATCCCCTTCCTTTAGTACTTGACAAATCCTTTATTTTCTTTATCTTGAATTTAAAAAAAATCAAGAAAGAATCATGCCGTGTAAACCATGGAAACAGTATTCTTGGGTGATAAGCTGCGCCGAAACATCTGCGAACATTCAGACAGGCCATCTCATACTTGCAAAA
This sequence comes from Hyalomma asiaticum, assembly GCA_013339685.2. Classification (NCBI taxonomy): domain Eukaryota; kingdom Metazoa; phylum Arthropoda; class Arachnida; order Ixodida; family Ixodidae; genus Hyalomma; species Hyalomma asiaticum. Next base: position 67,105,345 of record CM023483.1, read on the forward strand.
CCTTCTTTGCGGCATTGGTGCTCAACAGGGTCACATAGGACCGCATTAGTGCATCGTTGTTTGTGTATAATGTTGTTGACGTCTCAAACCCTAGCAAACACGTCTATAAACATCTTCCAGATCTCTCCCGTGGAACTTCTAACATCCGCTAATTAACGAACATCTTCCCAGTTAAATAAATGGAAAGAAAGTCTTCAGCGAATAACCTGCTTGCAACACTTCGCTTGTAGGACATAGTTATACCTGTCGTGCTTTGGATATTTGAACTCACGAATTTCATCCACGAAACAAGCCAGGGCGATGTGTATGAACAGGAGCAAAGTGACTCGTGAATCGTTTTCCCAGACAGGGCGAAATTTCGAATGAACTTCCCGAACCGACCTTGGTACCCTGAGTGTCCTTGGAACCGCCGCTTGTTTACGCAATATCGCCGGGAAAACTTGACAAAGCTGGTCGCGGGATATTGAGTAAGGAGTTATGTCGGCGGGGAGAGTCCTTTGTGCTTGACCCCAAAAAATATTGCACATCGTAGGAATACTAGCATGGCCACCACAGCGCGGGCGCAGTAGGCGTTGTTCCCAGAGGCTTCTCCCCTTCGGTTCCTTTGGGTCCCTCTTTGGGCATTGCCATGGCGGTTGTTTGTGGTAGAGGCGAGAAAAAGTCTTGTGCCGTTGTACGTCACCCGCACGGGCAAAGATATATAAGGGAAGTACACGACAGAGAACAAATATTGAACTTCCCTGGGAACGGTCGTGGTCTTTGAGAGTGCTTAGCAAAGTATACGGTTCCCCTTGGGTCAACAGGCCAGCCTACACAAGGGGCAGCTCTGAGCGCATGATTCCCCGCGTGCATTTTTTTTTTGACAGTGTTGTTTACGCACCAGGTAAAGGTGAATAACGAGCTCTACGTCAGGGATAGAGGATACGTTTGAGAAGTTTCTTCTTGCTTGATTGAGTGGTACGCCTTGTGCAATGCAATAACACGGGGAACGGGAACTTTCCGGAAATTGGTTAGGAGGTACGTTTGTCCAGGTTAAGGGGCTCAGCGCGCTTTGTTCTTCCCACGTCGTGTTTCTCTATATTATTCATTGTATTCATCATCATCATCATCATCATCATCATCATCAGCCTGTTTAGGTCCACTGCAGGACGAAGGCCTCTCCCAATGATTTCCACTCCACCCTATCCTGAGCGAGTTGGTTCCACTTTATGCCCGCAAACTTTTTAATTTCTTCGCTCCATCTAACCTTTTACCTGCCTCTGTTGCGTTTTCCCTCTCTTGGTATCCATTCCGTCGCTCTTACAGTCCATCTGTTATCTTTCCTCCTCATGATATGTCCTGCCCAGGTCCACTTCTTTCTTTTAATTGATATAATAATATCGGCTACTCCTGTCTGTTCTCTTATCCATTCTGCTAGTTTTTTATCTCTTAGCGTTACCCCTATCATTTTTTCTTTCCATTGCACGTTGCGCGCTCCTTAGTTTCATCTCTAGTTTTTTCGTTATCCTCCACGTTTCTGCACAGTACGTTAGTACTGGGAGAATGCAGTGATTGAATACTTTTCGCTTTAGTGAGAGCGGTAAGTTTCCAGTCATGATTTCGTAATGCCTTCCGAATGCGCTCCAGCCCAACCTTATTCTACGGAGAATTTCTTTTTCATGGTTAGGAGTTCCTGTTATTAACTGTCCCAGGTATACGTACTCGCTTACACATTGTAAGGGTTCATTGTCGATTTTAAATTCCTGTTCCTTAGCTAGGCTATTGAGCATAACCTTGGTCTTTTGCCTATTCATTTTTAACCCAATTTTAATACTTTCCTTGTTTAGGTCATCAATCATGTTTTGTAGTTCGTCTCCATCATTGCTAAAGAGTACAAGGTCGTCTGCAAATCTTAAATTGTTGAGATATTCTCCATCTATTCGAATTCCCTTGTCTTCCCAGTCTAGACGTTTAATCATTTCCTCTAAACATGCAGTGAATAGCATCGGGGATATCGTATCTCCCTGTCTCCCTGGTATCGTATCTCCCTGGTATAACAGCCGACTTGATCAAAGACGGAGGAGATGTTTTACTTGAAAAACTTGCATCGCTCTTCACGAAATGTGTCAAGACATGTAGTGTACCGCGCAGTTGGAAAAATGCTAATATAATCCTTATCCACAAGAAAGGTGACATAAAGGAGTTAAAGAATTACAGACCAATTAGCCTACTCCCAGTAATATACAAGCTATTTACAAAAGTAATTTCTACGAGGATAAGAGAAACCCTCGACTTTAACCAACCGAGAGAACAAGCTGGTTTTAGGAAAGGTTACTCGACAATGGACCACAGCCACGCTATCAACCTAGTAATTGAGAAGTACGCCGAATATAACAAACCTCTTTATATGGCGTTTATCGACTACGAGAAAGCATTTGACTCCATAGAAATACAAGCAGTTCTAGAAGCTCTACGACGACAAGGGGTACCTGGCGTATACGTGAAAACCATAAACAACATATACAAAGATTGCACAGCCACACTACTCCTACATGAGAAAAGCAGAGAAATCCCGATCGGGAGAGCTGTGAGACAGGGAGATACGATTCATTGTATTGCAAGAGTTTAAAACTCTGGCGGCCTTTTTTGCCTTAAAGTCGCATTCGAACGTTCCTTAGCAAGTTACGTGTAGTGAAGTTCCTTTGTACTGAACGTAGCTGCAAACACTGACGTTTAAAAATATATAACTCGCACCCGCCATCACAGCTGCGAGAAGCATCAGCTAACCCAAGGCAGCTAACTCGAGGCAGTAGCAGAGAAACTCGCATAACTCAGAAAATCTAGGATCGCATACGCCGTGTATAGTGTGTGAGCTTTGGCGTTATGGATAACGGAGTTAGTTTCAACTTTGTCGTTTTCTCTCTTCTCTCTCTCTTTGCTCTTGCAATACGTGTGCTGCATTTCCCCAGTTTCATACTTCTTCTATTTACTTTCCCCAGCTCCCTCTCTCTTGCTTATGAGCCTCATACGCTCATTACTAGCTAGAAAGAACTTACCCTGAGCTCCCCAATTCCTTATCGCTTTCATGCATATCAAGCACTTCCCCTGCACTTCACCAAAATTTACTCTAATTCTAATAGAAAGTCAGTATCTGCTCATACGTTACTGCACAGATTGATCCGCTTTACGCGCTTTGCTATGCCGATTTTAGCCGGCTATTTGCTGGTGACGCAGGTGTTTGGCGTACAAGATAAAAATGGATTGAGAAAGGGGTGCGTTATATTGAGAATTTAAGCCAGCCAAAAGACGAAGAACTTGTGCTTCGCCCACCGTCTTCGTCTTCCGATTGATTTGCATTGTGGAGCATATGTACCTACTTCAGTGTGAATCCTAGTGCGGTGTGAATAATAACAGCGCTTGAAGGTTAGTCACGATTGTTCGCACTCAGTTGCAAGTCGCAATCAGGTGTCACAAAGGTCAACTTTTTCTGCATCTACAAGCAGAATCGCGTACAAAATGCATTATCACATCACAGGCGACTGAAAAGACAAGCTTGGGTCATAAATTTTCATCTGCATTAAAGATCCCTAAAAGCCATTATAAATAACAACCCTTATTGTAGAATGTTGCGGAACTCTACATTTCAATGTTGTCGATTATAAACCCCCCGGCGAAATATTAACTTCATGTCTACCAGCTTAGGCGCAAGATACTGCTTTCGAAGTAAGAAGACACATCCACATGTGCGCATAGTCTGAATGATGTTTTAATCACATGTAACAGTAAATTATTTCATGGAAATATCCCATAAGCTTTTAAATGATGTAGCCTTCTTTTTTTGCCATTACGGACACTTTCCATTTGTCCTTGAGCGTTTCAGCCTGCGTAGGCACTTCGTTTAACTTTGATATTAAGACGGCGACCTCGCAACTTAGCTGTTGTTCATTTAGAAATGTCGTAAGCTGTGTGTGTGTGTGTGTGCGTGTGTGCGTGTGTGTGTGTGTGTGTGTGTGTGTGTGTGTGTGTGTGTGTGTGTGTGTGTGTGTGTGTGTGTGTGTGTGTGTGTGTGTGTGTGTGTGTGTGTGTGTGTGTGTGTGTGTGTGTGTGTGTGTGTGTGTGTGTGTGTGTGTGTGTGCTCGTTTCTTTTTCTGCGTAATTTACCAAGGAAACGAGAACGGAGTTGTTTATTTTCTTAGCGATATCTCAGTGCGTCTTGGTCGAGGTTCCCAAGCCTAGAGGCTCAGAAAAAGTAACGTTATGCGATACACTCACCATGATCACATCCTCTGCCGGAAACATCAACTGAAGGGTGCTAGGCATTACGTCTCCACTTTATACGAATAAACATTCCTTTCCCCGGTGAAGGCTCGACCACGCAGGAGTACTTCCGCTGTTATGGGCTTGATTTTTCGTCATATTAATTAAGCTGTAAGATTTAACGTTCATATAATGCGCTGTTGTGTGTGAGAAATTCAAAAAGGGAGCACGCCAGATGAAGTTGGATTATCGGCGGTCTTCAGCGTTCGCTCAGTGCACCGTACACTGGCCTTCTTTTCATTATGTCCCCGGGATCGAACCCACGAACTTGTGCTTCTAAGCGCGGCGCTATCGTCAGTAAGCTCCCATTAGCCAAGATGTAATGTGGTCTTCGCAGAGCGTTATGCAGCCCTGCTTGCAAGCCGCGTCCGCTTTTACAGCACTCTGACGTCAGCGTAAAAATGTTAGGAACTGAGCATGACAGTTTCCCTAAAGGGCTGATGGGCCAACGTCAAGAGGTCGACAACGTCTCGGCTGACGAAGAAGGAAGAGGACAAAGGACGGGCAGGGCGGTCACCTAGACGCACGTCCGGCTTGCTAGCCCACTATGGGGGAGAAGGATTTAGGGATCAAAAGAAAGAAGAGGGGAAAGAAAGGTGCGACTGTCAGCGTGCTTGTCCATTCCTACGAGCGGTCGCTACGGCCAGTCGAGTATAAAAGCTGCAGTAATGCTCGCATGGCTTTGCTAGCTTGCGATGCTTAATACCATAGCCCCGGGATGTTTTCCTCTGAAATGGTCTCTAGATGAGTACAACGCAAGGGATAAAACGAGTGATGCTTGCTGCCAACCTAGACCACAGATACCACCAGTGGCACCCTCTCAAGCGGTTCGCACCCACGCCGCCTCCCTGAGCTATTACAACAGAGTTTCGAGGGCCAGGTGATAATGAACATATACATATATGTAGGCTACGTTAGTTCTCGCTAAGCATGCTCTTATTTTAGCTTATAGGGGCCTTTTTGTACGACGATGGAGTGGAGTGAGTTTAGGGCAGAGGAATTCAGCTTCTACTGAATAGTGCTGACCTATTTGTGCCGTCTATTACTGATGACAAATATGTTATATCGGGCGTGACGTGGTTTCTTTAACGCTCTAATGAATAATGACACGGGAAAATAGGCCACCCTAATTCCGGTTATCTGAGTCATAACAAACAGCTTCCAACAACTAAGAAATGCTCATAGAAATCAAACGCACAACTGAAACATAACAGAAATAAAGTATACAGATAAGAAACGTAGCTTCACATAACCAACGCATATCTCCCAACAGGCTATGCTAGCCAGCGCACTTTATACTTGAACAGTCACACACTGCAAAAAGAAGAAATCAAACACAAAGCAAAAGAAACCTCCGCTGCCCTCCATGCTTCTCAAATTTCTGCCTTTAATTCAATGGCTAAAGTATTTATTTTTTATTTATGCTGGAAAGTAGTTATCATTCCGCCCCCATCAAAAATCAGCCGCCAGTTCCCGGCTTGTCCACGTCTGAGGCCACGAGCCGCTCTGCGCTGCTGTACGGAGAAAATAGTGGCAGATGTAAACCGTTTCTTAGACAAGCGTATTCTGAAAACTTATAAAGTTATAGTGTTTCATTGACTATATATACTATGTCTATACCAGGGTTCTCCCCACGGTGGGCGGCGTTCCCACCGTGGCCTACCATTCTGATTGACCCTTATAATGCCCGCTTTAGGAGCCAAAAATGGTAACTGTGCGGGCAAATCCAGAGGGCCGCGCTGCCCGCCACCTGGTCACGTAGAGTGGAGTCTTACAGGTGGTCTTGTGGCGTCAAAGATCACCAACTTCAACGCGAGTGCTAAAACACAAGCACTATTGCTTGTGCGGACCTCGGAGCCAATGATTATGCACTGCAGGCGAGCATTGTGCGTAATAGCTACCAGGAGCGCGCGACGACAAATGCTTGGAACTTTCGGTTATCCTTTTAAGAGTTTTCATATTCCACCGCGTGACATAACATCTGTGTATGAAGCAAAACGGCATTCAGCGTTGCTGTAAACCTGAAACAAATACAAAATTTACCGCTGGGTTTAACAATCGTACTCGATATAGCATAAGCCCGAACCGTAATCCGGTAAATTTTGCGTTAAGCTGCTCGTGAAAACAATATTGAACTCCCCGGCTGTTATTTTCACTGGTTCGGTAGGCATTCGACATGCCAATTCCGAAATCTCTCGGCGCAATACTCATTCTACATTTAATAACGCCCATTTGAAATCCTAAGTGTCTGGTGCTCCCGAAACGACCATGCGACGCCACGGGCCGGCATAGGCCGGCATAGGCACTATTCAGTAGCGTCACCGTAAGGCGTTAAAAAATTTAAACAAATCGCTAACGTTCGTTCGCTTTAAAATAACAGATTTATATGAAAACCTGGTAAGTGAGAAAATAGTTCGACCCCGCGTGGTGCCGCCGTACGGTAGCAAGGCTGGTGGACGATTTGTTTTTCCATGGCCTCCGAGAGAGCTCGATCCTCGGAGGCCGTGGCGGCGACTAACCTGACGTCACCTTCACAGATGAGGGGAGCGCGCGCTGGTGAAATCGAAACCACGATTTTATCGCTGTAAATCAACGTAGACGGTGCAGCGAAACAATTTAATTTCTACTTTGGCAGGGCCAGGATTTCGATTACACTATTCGTAAAAAAAATTGCAGAAAACATTTCACGAAACCTGTAACCTAATTTCTTCAGTGGTTATCTCCCAGGCCTCCGTACGACTGCAACCATAACTCAGGCAGACACAAAACTTCAAATGCAGGATCCAAGGAAATAACTCTCTCGATACTAAAAAGATGAGATAAAAAGCTGGAAGCACAACTTTCTCAAGACAAATGAATAGCAGCATAGACTGAAATCTTCATTCCAGCAGACGTTCGCGAGACGTAACAAACTTCACGCCTGTCGAGTTTACCTCCTTTGAGTCGCTCCGCCGTGCGAGTGTCAGGCTCTGTCGACGGAGCTCCTCCACCTGTCACCTGTCACCGGCTGGAATATATATATATATATATATATATATATATATATATATATATATATATATATATATATATATATATATATATATATATATATATATATATATATATATATATATCTCAGAAAGCCGCTGCCACCTTGGTGCTCTACGGTAGACTGAAAGTCGAGACTGTGCTCTTATTAAGTTAAAGGGGGGCCTGCATCTGACTATGCCGAGTGTTTCCCTACACGAGATGTTTCCTTGAAAACGGCCGCACATTATAAAAAATAAAGTTCCCGAAGCAAAATCAGTTCCAGTGTAAACTGCCAGGTGCGGTTGACGTCAATGAAGTAATGCTAATAAATACCTAATACACTAAAGTTTATTCGTCACCAGTATAAACACTGACTTTACGGCTACAAACTGTAATCCTGAAATTGTAGCCGGCAAGTTGACGAGACGTGTGCTCAATGGGCGAATTTTCTGGGTCACAGCAGTTTCGAATGTTCATTCTATGGCTCACAGTGCACTTGCACGAAACAGGACTCGGGCCATGAAAATTTGTTGAACTCACAGAAATATTGGACACATGCTAATCATGCTGAGCTAATATGATATTTCCTTTAGGAGCGAAGCACCTCAGGGCCGAGCTTACGGCGTACACCCGGCGTAGCCATCTAATTACAGTTGTGCCCGTTATGCGGCGCAATGTCTCGTGAGAGAGAGCGAACGGCGCGCGTTGACTATGGAAACGCTCTGAATGCGATGAACACTTTACCAGCTCGAAGGAACGCGAACGCGCCCTCGCCCGTGAGAGACAACGCTGACGCAGGCACCGTCTGCTAGTGAGTTCCTTGTCTGAAAAAAAAAAAAAAAACCGACTGATCGCGCTGCACAACCGTTCGCCGGCCACCCCGTATATATAGGCACTGGATATTGACTTGCAATGTAGTTCCGGTGGGAGATTTCTCTCGTGTGTAGTTAAACCATGAGGATTCGCAGCCTGCGGGTTAACCAAAAGTAATCCGGAACTCGGCACGATCTACGATCTGGGAGCGCAGGAACCTCATAAAGACCAGGAGCATAAATTATAACGCGTGTGTAGACATACACACGCGTTGTCACTTATTTATATGCATGAGTGGGCAATGTCACAGGTGATCTGTGGTAACACCGAACGATCCCCAGTGCTTTGCCCCATCGTCATGGTTCACTTCGTGGAGATGCGTGGATTTTTTTTCTTGCCGTGTAGAATTGTACGCGCAAAATGAGTGACGGGTAATTTTGTTCCTTTGTGCTCATATGTTTCATTACTCGGATATCGAAAAGGCGTTCGTAAGGATGCCGCTTGTTTTGTGAGTGTATCTTCTTTACACACCTTTATGAGTCACTTGAGCATTTTTATTTAAGTGTGTGCCGAACCTCCTGTCAAATGTCGTGTGCGGAATATCAAACCTTGTGCCTTTTCTAGGGGCGAAGCTCCTTAGGGTGTGGGTCGTTCCATCCTCTGTAGTAGTAGTCGTAATAGTAGTAGTAGTACTAGTCGTCGTATGTATGCAGTCACCTCGCGCCGCCGGCTCGCGCCACCGGGAGGCTCGCGCTCGAGAGCTCGCGCGCCTGGAGGCTCGCGCTCGCGCTCGGCGCGTGCCTCCCTGCGCGCTACCTCTCTCACTCTTCCATCTGCTGTCTTGCGAGATAGAGAGAGAGAGAGAGAGAGAGAGAGAGACAGAGAGAGAGAGAGAGAGAGCGAAAGGCGTGCGTTGACTATGGAAACGCTCTTTCTTCGATGAACGCTCCACCAGCTCGCAAAGAAGGAGAACGCGCCCTCACCCGCGACAGACAAGCTTGACGCAGGCAGCGTCTTCTAGCGAGTTTCTTGATTGAAAAATACCGACTGCTCGCGCTGGGGAACCGTTCACCGGCCACCAATATATATTGTCTCGACGCAGAATAAACTGGCACTGGAGCACAATGCGACAAGGCAGAACTATATCTGTATTCCACAGAGAATACTACAGAGACTACTCGAGCAGCCGCAGCAACTTCATCTTCATCCAAATGCCGGTGGGTGCAGCTCGTGCTTCTCAGTTGGTGGTCTGAGGATGCCTTATTGCATAGTAAAGCCGTAGCAATATATATAGGCACTGGATCTTGCAATGAAGTGCAGGAGGGAGATTTCACTTGTGCGTAGTTGAACCGTAAGGATTCGTAGCGTGCGCGTTAACTAAATTAATCCGGAACTCGGCACGATCTACGGTGAACCTCCGGAGCTTCACCCACTCATCATCATTCACTCCGTGGATATGCTGCGAATTTTTTTTAAAATACATGTACAAGTTATTATTACCATTTGGTTATGTTTACCCCACGAAAAACGTCGTGAGGGGGAATAACGAGACCGAAACGTCCTATGGACCGTATCAGTAAATAAGTTAAAGAGTACATTTATTTTCATACACCATGCACATGGCGGCAAGCGTGACTCCTTTCTAAATTATACTGCTATAGCAAAAAGAAAGAAAGAAGAAACAAATTGTTTGCTGTAGAATTAGGCACACCATAAATCGACCACGCATTTCGCATTTCGCTAGCGGCCTGAGACGGCACAAGCAGCGAAACTTACAATGCCAGAACGTTCTATTGAACCATTTTCCGAAAATCTAGCTCTGCGGGGCCGCTGACTATTATTATTCTCTGGATTTATGCTAGAACGACGACGCGACGACCCACAGTGGTGATCTCTTTTCGAGAGTAATGTACCAAGCTAAATCGCAACGATTTGCTCCTCTGTGTACAATGAAAAAAAAAAAAAAGAAAAAGCTAACAGAACACTAAGAAAGGCAACGTTGCTGCAGGCGTCTGACTACTGGTAAAAGGCTGTTGAGTGATTCCAAAGAGTTCGCATTGACGTCTGCATTAAGTAGGCACAATTTCGTCGGGAGCAGACTGCAGATGAAGAACTAAAAGCGAAGCAGCAGACAGAGTCGTCGAGATAAGTATCCTTGTGCAACTTGAAGCTGTTTTGCTTTGTTGCCGAATAACTTCGTGGAATAGGTTTTGGGTTAATGTGGGGTGGTTCTTCAAACCCCTAGCCTTTATTTATCGTATGATAATCGGGATATCTTGGTGCCATTGCATGTCGGTGATTTTTTGTCAGCGATCACACGTAATAAAAAAAAATTCGCATACAAACGCGCTGAAGGTTGCCAGACCACACACAAACAGCCACACACAAAAGTGAGTGAGTGAGTGAGTGAGTGAGTGAGTGAGTGAGTGAGTGAGTGAGTGAGTGAGTGAGTGAGTGAGTGAGTGAGTGAGTGAGTGAGTGAGTGTGCGTGCGTGTGTGCGTGTGTGCGTGTGTGTGTGTGTGTGTGTGTGTGTGAGTGAGTGAGTGAGTGAGTGAGTGAGTGAGTGAGTGAGTGAGTGAGTGAGTGAGTGAGTGAGTGAGTGTTTCCTTGCTAATAATGGTGGGTCCATTTTAAGCATCTCGTTGCTTTGTCGGAAGCTCTTCATTAAGCTTCATTTAGGAAAGACCATTCTCAACAGGTATGCCCAGTCTCGAAACTTAACTCCGGGAGCTCTAGTGATTATTTGACTTCCCGTAGCATATTTTAATATCATTTTCGGCTCTCACTGCTTCGCAGCGGATTACTTGCTAAATAGAGTATCGTTAATCCGTGCGGCGTCTTGTTTCAAGGTTCAGCATGTACGCCCCAGTGAAAGAAATATGCATGCGTGTGTGCGTTTCATAATACCGTCATTCAAAAGCACGTGCGATGTAGAGCTTCTGATATATTCTCAGAACGGAGAAGTGAAACAACATATTTTCCTCCCTCCTTCCTTGTGATCGTCCATTTCTTATTTTCTTCTGGAGAATATGTAAACTCGTAGACGCCGTTCTAATCTAGAAGATGGACATTCTTTAGTAACGAGTGTTGTGAGAATGTCGCGATATATTAGCGTGCTCAAGAAATACGGTATTACACATGCAGACGACTTTTGACTTAATCTGTCTTTCTTTTTTGCTTTTTTTACAACAGACCTAATTAACGAGATTTCTAATTTTTCGCCGAAATTGGATCATATGTACTAAGAAAGCCGTCTTCAATGTTCACCATTATATATACGGAAGCTCATGTGAAACAAGCGGAAGAGGAATGTGAAATAAGCGGAAGTGAAAGAGGAATGCGTCGTCGCTACGCAGTTTTGTAGCCTTCTTGTTCTGTTGTCATGCGGACCACTTGGCCCCAGGTACGATAACCAGAGCAGGAATGCATTTTTTTCTTTAATTCGAGGACTGTTTAGCATTGGTTATGTCTTCTTCCTCTGCAACTTTTGTTTCCCGCTATTCATTTGTACGTAGATATTTCCTCTTGGAGATGTCAACTTGTTATTCTTTTATTATGTAATTTCAGCGCTAAACTGTGCCTAAATTAATGCCGCTTGGGAGAGCTTGCCATTCAGAAATAGCAGACGGCTTCGTCCCGCCGTCTAACTCAGCAGCGAGTAAGTGCGCACGGAACGTTTTCCGAGAAAGGGAACGTCCTACAAATACGTTTCCTCGAAGCATCTTTGAGACGCCTTCGCTGACTTACATTATGATGCGTCATGAGTAATCAAGTTTCACCACATCGCAGTCTTCACACTGAACGTTCGCTACGTCGACGCTTTCATGTTTGAGTGCCTCAGTTGTCAAATAATATGTAAATGTTGTGTTTGCATTGCAAGACTACATTGGCCCTTCATTTGTGAGCGTCAAACAACATCCATATTATTTTTATACCTATGTTCTCAAGTCTTCTTACAACTCACTTGTTTATTTAGTCAGCGTCATGAGAAGGACTATCATGTGGTAGAATAAGAGTAGAAAACGTCGCGTATACTTCTTAAATGTCTGTTGCAAAAAGAACCTAAGCGTTTTGATGTTGGAGTGAATTACCTAAACGTAGCGTTTATCATTTATTCTTTTATCTAAGCGTCGCATATTTCCCCGTAATCTTTAATGTTATATAAAACCACACTCACAAGCAGGCAACAGGCACTCGCTAGCATAATATATATCGAGGATCGACTGTGTCAAAGTGTCACTCTTTGTCGTTCCATTTCCTCGAAGGTTGGAAAATATAATAAACGCAGATTATTGCCAGTTTGAACCAAGCGTGCGACTCCACAGAAGCGAAGCTAAACTTTATTTAACCTTGATTGGCTAGTTAAACATAACAATTAAACGTAGCTAAAAAAAGCACTAGCACAAATTAGCACATCTACTAACCTATGGAATCGTGATGTCTATTATTCGTCCTCTAACAATGGATTCGAACAACGCCAGCCTTTTACTTGATCTAACCAGACGTATGAGTTCACTACATATGCTCGCTGATAAAAACTTACATGCTTATGGAAGCAAGTGCATGACCAAGCATTTCAGATCATAATAAATTGTCGTAGTGAAATTTTTTCAGTAGATAGCAGTAATCTGCATCACGGTGAGGTTAGCTAATACACCCCAGTCCTACTACACTTATTCCTAACTTTGTATGTGTTTATAGTACGAAAGTTAATGGGCACTCCTGTCGCTAGCTATGTAAAAAAATTTGCAGCATTTTCAGTTTGCGTGTGGAGGAGAGATAGCTGGAATAAGCTGTCCTTAAAGTAATGGAAAACGACGGTTTCAATGAGAAAACATATGTTTTATTTTCTACATAGTAAATATGAAATAGTTTAAAGTGTAATACACAATGTAGAGGATTAACCCAAATGAACGTTATGACAAAAGAAAAAGCAATCAGAAATCATGCTATCTGTCCTTAGTGTAGAAATTGGGAAAGGAAACGTCATATGTTCTTGCGGTAGCAAAAAGTGCCAAACAATTAGGAAAACGAGCGCGCAGGAATGGACATCTTTCCTGTCTGGTAGATCGCTGGACCGTTTTCTCGCCCTTTTTCTAACAGTAAGCATGAAAAATCCGGTCCTGCTACAAGTAGCAACACGTGCCTTAATGTAAAAAAAAAAAAGAAAATAGCATTAAATCTGACCGTTCCAAGTTCCCTTTAGACTTGTTCTGGTTGCATAATGATTTTCGGTGCTTCGGCGCACACGCCGTCCGCAGTTGCCTGCATAACTTTCAGGGGCCCTGGTCGCCGCCAAAAAATTCAATTTGTTCTCTGCCTCAAGCTTGCAGTGAGGAATCAAGGCAAAAGCCTGCAAAAGCTTGCGTCGACAGCGCCTATACGTGCTATCTCCTTCAGTTACTGCCTGTCCACTCAGGCAAAAGAAAAAAAATCATTTTTGGACGTTGACATTGTCGTTATTGTGGTTATCGTCGTGGTCGTTGTTCTTGTTACTGTAGTTGTTGTTGTAAATGATCATGATGATGATGATAATAATAATAATAATAATAATAATAATAATAATAATAATAATAATAATAATAATAATAAACAGTAGGTGGACAACCACGAATCGAAGGTAAAACTAAACGATAAAGAACGGACGGAGTAAAAAGTTTATCTGAAGTCCCCTGCTATGGTGCGTCTAAAAAGTACATCGTGTTTCACACGGCCAAACTCCAGAATATCAGAATTTATATCTTCACGATGCCTATTTTTTTTTTGGAATCGAAGTTTACCTTTTTAGACTTAAAATATCTGTCAGCCGGATCAAAGAGGAAAAAGTAATTCCTTGAAAGGAGTGCATTTCATCGTAAGTTCCGTGCAAGTGTCTCTATCCAATCCTACACTGAACAGAAACGAAGCCTGCTTGATGAAAACGGAAGGCGATAACAAATGTGATTCTGTAATGAAAGAACGCGGCAGAAAGGATGACACATCGTAGTTCAGTTCGTTTTGTCACTCCGCCTCGGCGAACATTTTCGGCTCTAGAAGCCGTAATATAAACGCATCTAGAGAGCATTCTGAGCACAAACTTATTAGAACGAGACCCCCAAAATATATACAGAGAAAACGTACGCGTAAATTTCGCACCGCTTTCAATCAAGGCAAGTGCTTCCAATTTCCAAATAGCTTCTGTTCTATGAGAAGAGAATTGCAGCAGGAGGTAATGATAATGATAAGTTTTGGTGCGATATTGTTTCTCCGAGCGGTCTCCTGCGCAGGAATGTCTGCAGTTCTGTTACAATGAGATAAAGTCTTCGCTTTTTTATTGATACTAATGTGTGTAGTTAACATAGTGATCAATGACGAAAAAAAAATTTTTTCCCAGTCGCGACCCTCTCGAAATATAATCCCATCACGTCTTGAGCGCTCTTTCCGACTTCAATAGAACCCTGACCTCTGTACGCACAGTATAAAGTGTAAAAAAAATAAGAGCTTGGACTCAGTATAGTGTTCTCCTCCATTGCTCTAAGATAAATAACCTTTAGTATCGACTGTTACATTTCACGAGAACACCCACTTGAAAATGTTTTTTTTTATATAATACAGCGGCAGTGTGCCTTGTGTGACGTATAAGCGAAAAAATAACGCAATCCTAAGATTGTGTAAAGATTTTTCGTGTTGAAGATTGGTCACATCAGATAGAGAAAAAGTGAAGTATCGAAACCCATATTTTTAGGACATTGAGCTGTATCCAGACTACAAAAAACAAAAGTAAGAACAATAGTTTGGCAAGTGCACCTGAAAGGAAGTACCCGAGAATCTTTTTAAAGACCTGTTTCGAGTTCGCTCTCAGAAGCTTATGAAAACCAGTAACGCGCAAGTTCCTGTGCAGTGATACATTGTGTTCCGTGTACACTACGGACGCAACTCGAACAACAACTTAACGGTGAGCAAGCGGTTTCATTCTTGACGTGGCTAGTTCAGCGTAAAAATAATTGGGGATAGGAACGAGATTTCTTCACCCGTACATCGTTGTTATCCCCAATTATTTTCGCCTTGTACATGCCACATCAGCTTGAGCGGAAAGAATCTTGTAACCTCTACAGTAAACAGTAAGCTTTCCGTATCTCCAAGTGAGGTGTCCTTCACTTAAATCTCTCGACAGTAACTAGGGTACAAAAGTAACTAGTGTATCAGAGTGATACGTCTAGGCGGCTAGCAAAGCGTAAGACGCCATTCTTTCGGAGTATTAATTCTAAATATAGTAACATTGTTTATTGGTTCTTGCGTTTACTTTCTACGCGATAGCAAAAGAGTTCTGCGGAAACCCGCAAGGTGGAGTAACGTTTATGAAAGGGAAAATTAGCATCCACCCGTTTTGTAGCACAAGGCTACAAGGAAATCCATATGGATTTCTCAGAATGGATTTCCGTATGGATTTCCTTGTAGCCTTGTGCTACAAAACAGGTGGATGCTAATTTTTCCTTTTATCTACGCGATAGCTTTAGAAAATTTGTGTCCCTCCCCTTCCCTTTCCCCCAGTCAAAAAAAAAAAAAAAGAAAATGCGGTGTCAGCGTAGGCGTCCTCGGCGGAAGCAAATAATCGTTTCGAATTCGACCACAATTTCCCCTATTACCCGACCACGCAGCCCCCCGCCACGATGCAAGCACTCCAGTGACCGAAATCGAAATTTCTCAAAATAAAATCCGACAGAAAAATTGTTAACTGCGACTTGACTGAAACCTGTACAAATGACAGCTCGTAATGCATTTTGAATTTGCTAGTAAACATAAACCTCTCGCGACGGAAATCAAACAGTTCCAGCATTTCATAGAGAAGGTGCTAATTTTAGTGAACGCTGTATGCCAAGGTGATGCGGAGGGGCCCCAATGGCGATATTGCGTTTTACTCTTAATAGCGAAGCTTGAGCTTTCTCAAACTTTTTATTCGCTACGCGGACCCTTGGCTCGTCTCAAGGTTTAAATGCTGTCTCCAACGCTTGAGAAGGAAAGCCGCTAGCGCTGGCCCTTTTTTCTTATGGCAGCTGCTATAGAGAAAGTGCATCAACGAAACCAACAAATTTCGACAGCCAGATGCAACGCCTACGTGTCGAGCTGCCATGCTCGTCTCGCAAACAACTCCATCTTTACAACTCAACGATAAAACGGCTAGTTACCTACGGAATCGGGTCATATAAAACGAGCGAGCGGTACCGGAATATGTGTACTACCATAAATCTTTGTGTTCGGGCACCTCAGTTTAAATAGAAAAAGCCCGTCACCTCAGTGCCCCGAGGTAAGAAGCAAGGCGCATGTGGTACGAAGAATGGAGGCAGCCAACGCTAACAACGCAACCGCATCATCTTACTTACCGTGCAATGTCATGATTGCTTGTCGTTATTCTACACATTCCTCTTTTAGTTGGTTGTGCCTTCGTATGTGAATGTCAGGCACCTTAGTGCATGCGAGCACGTATACAGAAGTCGCCGAAGCAATGCGGCAAATGGTGCTTTCCTACCGGCTCTTACAGCGTTTAAGTGCGCGAAGAGGGCCGTCGAGACGACTCGCAATGTCGTCCTCCTTGGCGATGGCGCAGAGAACTGAGGTATCCCGCGAGAGCACTTCGTGGGTAGTTTGAAGCGCGGCCATTCGCCCAAATGGAGAAGCATCGCTATAAAGGAGGCAAACAGGCCCGCAACGCTTTTTTTTATCTTATGGAGCTGAAAGTTCCGCCCCGAAGTAGCCCCTGTTCCTGTATATGGGCTCAGGTACAACGTAAATATTTGAGCACGTGCTTCACCTAGTTACTGAACAAAATACTTGGGAGAATCAACCACTTAGAAGCAACAATCTGTATGGTTTGGTGCAGTGACGCTAAATTCATTAGAAATGTCAACAGGGGACAAATATAACGTATGAAAGAAAATCGGTCGTTTGGCTACCTCAGGTGTGGGACCGTCATATGCCGGTACAGCTCATCTAACTTCCTCTGCAGCGTAATCAAGGTATTACTGTCGTCCGACCATTTAAAAGGCTAGGCTTCTAGAGTCTCGTTTTACGGATACCAAATATATTTGCGAAAATGCACGTGGTCATGTCACTATATATGTCCGTATTCCCAAATGTGCTTCTGAAACACGTGCTGTCCCTGCAATTGTATGGAGGTCCGCGCACTTGGCGATTTATCAGCTCAGTGTGAGCGAAAAACGGCATAGGTTAGTGTCTGTATAGTCAACGGGTTTCTGATGAGTACTGTGAATGGCCCCACTTAATCCATCTCGTGTCCATGCATGAGCAATGTGTGCGTTAGCTTGGCCTCAGCGGGTCAAGTGACTCGACGGCGTCAACAAGCATTCTGGGTTCAATGAGTCTGGGCTCACTGAACCAGTAAACATACCTCTCGCAGACCACTCCTCATCTCATTCCGATACCCGCAATTTGCTTGTATACAGTTCATCAATACCACTCATCCTAGCCATACGCTATGCACATCTTCACATCGATCAGGTGAAGGCCGCAAGAAACACGCATTTTTTTCTCATAAATTTAACTATATAAACACTCGCTCATTTCTTTATGGAGATGTTCGTATGTCGTGTACTAACCGTCCTTTCACATTAGTTTTACTTGAACTCTTTTAAAACCAGCGCCTACACTTATTTCTTTCAAACAGGGCTGTCGTTTTGGCTCCGCTCTATGCGTTTCTTTTTTGTACTTGATCTATAGAGCCAACTGTTGGGTATCAGCATTCTCCTATATAGGGGCACGCAGGGTTTTGACATCACAACAACTAACTAGGCATTATCCTTCACTGTTGATTATAATCACGCCGTTGTCTGCACCGACTAGCCAATCATTCGTGTGATCGAATAAACAGTTCGGTATGGTTGTTGGTGCCCACACGAGCTACCTAAACGCTTAGACGTCTGATCTGTTTCTTAGGGTTCACTGGAATTTGTTAAGGTGGTATTCTGTTGGCATGGAGGGAAGGGGGTGTTGCGGGGACGGCGTGTCATATCCAAATAACTTGGTGTTCCTTCAAACACAAAAGAGCTACAGGGTATGGAGTACTGCTATTTTCATATGTCCGGTATCTTAGAACAGATTAAGAACATCGAGGAACAACGCGCCGCTTGTGAAATCTGCCCCGACATCTCTCGCAGCATTCCATACCCCCCTTCTCCCCCAACTTTTCTTGCGCCAGACAATGTTTACGCTATTATGCTACCATAAGACAACAACAACAACAACACCACCACCATCACCGCCAACAACAACAACAACAACAACAACAACAACAACAACAACAACAACAACAACAACACCGTGATGAGGAAAAGAAAGTTCGTTCCGAAATGGACTTATCGGAGCGAGAGAAAGGAAATAAAACCGGAACAGAAGCGTCTTTCACGATGCCCTCCATCGATATGCAATTTGCGGACGTGGTCAGCCGAATGGCCTGTCAATAAAAGCGCACAAGAGAAGCAGAGTATCCCACGAGGCTCCAGGTTTTCTAGCAGATTGTTTCTCCATCAGGAGCCCCCACATGTACGTCGCGTCAACTTTTGTTGCGTAATGCTTCTAATGAGCGGTATATCTATAGTATCGTTATTATAAAATTTGTATAACGCAGCACAGTGAGTTAGAATTGGTAGAGGAGGATCTCTGACTAAAAATTAACGGCATGAACTGCCCAGAGCATAAATAAAAACACGTGAGGGCAGCACTATCCTCAAGAAAATGTTCCCAACATTTGGTTCGTCACTCAGGGGTGTCACACGTACGAAGGCGATCAATCAAGCTCATCGAAGGAAGATAACCGAAGCTGTATTTATGTATTATGCTTCTTCTGTCACAGTGAAACATAACTTTTATTGGTTTAGAAAAGGGAAAATTAGCATCCACTCGTTTTGTAGCACAAGGCTACAAGGAAGTTTTGTAGCCTTGTGCTACAAAACGGGTGGATGCTAATTTTCCCTTTTCTAAACGTTACTCCACCTTGCGGGTTTCCGCAGAACTTATTTACCAACTTTTATTGGTGTTTGAATGTGTAACCTATGGCATCAAAAACTTGTGACGCATGCATGAGCATGAGGCTCTAACATAAAGATTAACAGAACCATACACACACACACACACACACACACACACACACACACACACACACACACACACACACAGACAGAAATAGCGAGAGAGAGGAATATATACACGAAACGCGAGATACACCACGAGTGCCTATAGCAAAACACCGTTGTTTACTTTTTGTTTCAGACAGCGTGTTGCCATACGTTTGGTAAAAACGACACACACACACACACGCGCGCGCGCGTTCCCACACGTTTGATAAACACGCCTTTGCTGCATGCAGACACTGTCTACCGCCATTTTTATTTCCGCATGCTCAGAAATTTCGAAAGTATTTCCCGTTATTTTTCATTTTTCCAGAAAATAAATTACGTTTATTATTCTGCTTGCCCTGCAATGTTTCCAGAACATTCCATCTTACGCTCTCTAAAAGGTGTGATGGAGAAAAAGAAGGCACGCAGACAGAAAACTTTGCAGGAACAATAACACTGCGTTTTTTTTTTGTTTTGTCTTTTTTTTGTCAGAACACGTTCAGGAGTTCTCGCACACTTCACCGTACGGGCTAACGTTCATCTTGCAAAGCAAACACGTCCAAGCACATTGCATAAGGCGCACACGTGCCAGGGCATGTTGCATTAATAACTGCGGCGGTTGTCCCCTCTGCATCGTTTCGCAAGGGCTTCAGGTAAACACCACCGCTCGCGGCTTCACGAAGCAGTATCTCGAGCAGCAGTTGCACTTACAGTTTAAAATGTTTCGGGCCAGTTGCGCTTTAGCGCAGTTAGCAAATGACTCCTGATAAGCGGATCAGAGGGAACGCAAGAACAAATCGATACCTTCAAACCACACGTGCGGAGCGGTCCCTCATTTACGCGTTGTTAGAGTCGAATAAGGTATTCATTTGAATTTTCTGAAATGGGTGTAAGTGCCAAGTTTTGCCACTTGGATACGCGTGAAACGATCTCGCATTATGACGGAAATTTTCCATGTCCGCATGCATGTGCATACCACGCTGAAGTGGACGTGCTTACAGATGCACTGCACATGTGACTACTATCCGCTACACCGGGCGAACAGCTTAAAAGCATCATAATCTCCCAGCTCGTTGATGGAGGCTTCGTCGTGCTTCGAGGAAGTCCCTTGTGAACATTGCATCACGTAGTTTCGACAGGTATTTTGCTGCAACATGCCAGGTGCTTAGCCCGGGCAGGCATTTTCACGTGTCAGTTACACTTGTGCGTCTCGCATTTACTTTTTCGCGCGCTCTTCGTTCGTCTGTTCGAGATCAGCTTAAGAGTTCGCAGAATCCGGAAATTAATATCAGGCTTCCGGAATCGTTGATGTTTCTGTGTCATTACGTCATGGTCTTCGCAGTTTTGATGAAGCTTAGCGGGATTATGCTTATGCGTCGCAACATTTCGACCCACTGATGGAAGAGAGTTTTCGTCAACGAGTTCTATGAACTTCATCATTAGCTGTTCCGAGAGTTCGGGTGGTTTGGAGAACAGGAAGCGTGGTTCGTCAAGCAAATGGCGGAGCAGGTTATACGTGTCTCCGTCTCCGCAGTCACGAAATGAAAGAATGTGAAGAGTAGAATACATAACGTGCTACTAGTGTTATGTACTTACGTATTATTTAAAGGCGCAAATGCAGAATTTTTTCTTCCCTTTCGCCACTCAGAATTACCTTTGTCTGAGATATCGGCGACGTGACTACATGCAAACCAATGAAAATAGCGTTATGTGTACTTAGTTCTTTGTCAGGGACATAGGGGGGGGGGGGGGGGGGGTGATGAAATATCAGCACACTAGCTGTGTCGAGTTTGCACGTAGACCTGAACCGTTTCGTGGCCGGTGGAGGCAGTTGATGTGTCCGGCCAAATAGCGCGGAGGAGTGACGTGTGGTGGTTTAGGTAAATAGGGTCCGTATTTTGTAGCAGGGTGTCATTTATTTTTGTTGCTTATATGCATGACATTGAGCGAATGATTTCATCCGTAATGGTGGTAGGGCAACGAGTAGGGAAGATGTGCGACCAAGGACAGCGCATGGGTAGGCAGCATTACAACGTGCGGTTTTCATAAGAAATGCGTTTGATAAGAATTAGAATGCACGGTATGGAAGAAGCGAAGCGGTGCGCTAAACGATTCCTCCACTGAGGTCAATCTCGGTCACAGTTCCAGGATCCTTTCTTCTGACAGAGGGGGGATTGTTGAATGTGTCTAACGCATTTGAAGGCTTTTTCGCGAGTTCATTACTAAGGTGACACCCACAAGACAAGATGGACAAGTCTCTCTTCGCAGTTAGATTTTTGTAGTCGGAGTGATTGGCCATTCTGATTCAAATAGCCCTTGAGAATAAGTTTCACGCGCTAGACCATATTGATGTGACGTACGGATTTCTCTTTCCTTTTTTTTTTCTTTTGTATTTTCTTTTCCTCCTTTTCATTGTGACTCCTTCTATACTGTTTTATTCCCTTTGTCCCCTATCATCAACACAGGGCGGCCAGCCGGTGTAAGAGCCCGCTAATTTTCTTGACTTTCCATTTATTTCGCCCCCTTCCACTCCTTTTTCCTGACCTTTGCAAGTCGTCTGTCGGCATCGTAGTTTGGACCATGCGGAACGGTCGCATGTACAGATGCTTGTTACCAGCAGGACCTTTTACGCCAGCACGATATTGTCAAATGGCTTCTCTCCTCGTTTCTTTTTTTTTTCTCGTTTAATCTGTTTATCTATTTTTGTGTGCCACTCACTATGAAAGGCAGACGACACTATCGTCCTCAGCGACCTAGAAATTTAGAACTACTCCCATAATCGAGTCACAACTGTACTCTGCAGAGTACCGGAACTCCATGCAACAGTCGTAAGCGGGCTTAGATTACTCTCGTTAGGCAAGGTCGGCCGACCAGCCAATTTGCGCGCTGCCACAGTTGGCATCCAACCCGCATACCCTCCTCCTAGTTACAACAGCGGGGATGCGAGGCAACACGATTCCCAAGTCCACTGTTCTGCGACTGCAGTGTTTTCGAATACTGCAAGTGCTCTCTCTCTCTCTCTCTCTGAGTCGAGGCTGCAGACGTTGCACGTGGACAGCGTCGGCGGAACAGACACAACAGCAAACTCTCGCTAGCGGGGTCTCCATTGCGGAACAGCGTAATCCAATATAGAATTGCACACGCTTTTCCTTTATTAAAGTGAGTACACATGCAGCGAGAGAGCCTACGCGCACTATCCGATGTCTGCTTCATGTCGTGACTTTTAGTGTCTTTCTTCATTGCTGTAGGAATTGCGTGCATATTGTAACGCTAAGCGAATTTGTGTTCTCAACGACCTTGCTTTCGGCGTAGCCTTGGTGGTTCTCTTGGAAGCTGCGGTATGCCAGGCAGACGCTATTGTTATTGAAATGTCACAACTGCTCAAGCAAAACATTATGGTACTAAGTGGCATATTGTTGAGTATTTTCGACATGTCTGCATGTGGCTAAGAACAGTCATAAAACGTCTCATCTTCAGTAAATATCAGACATTGTAGCAGAACTGAAGTTTTCATGATGATATTGAGGCTTGAAAGCCGTATGTGATGCAGTTTCGCAGGATACGGTACTATTGCGTTTAAGACTCAGTACTCAATATGATTTGATGTCATTGGTGGTTGTGCAGGACGCCTAAAAGCCCTCAACGTTGGTACAAGCTCTTGAGACAACACTTTGTGTACGTAAGTGTCGGAGTCGCCTTCATACTGTGAACTCGGAATTTTAAAGAATACAACACACGAAAACTTTCATGAGTCCTCACTCTAATCGGCCTTGTTTGCGAAGGCAGCACCATGTGTGGACTCGCAGCAAGTATCTCCGAGAATATATATAACATACCTTACATACAGTGTGAGGGAATTCATAAAGAGTAGAACACGTAAGCAGTGCGAACAGATCGAGTATACAAAACACTCCTTCTATGCCCGGCCCGGCCGGCCAGCGCTTTTTCTTTATAACTTTGTAACTGACTGTAATTAGTACAAGTGTGCTATACCTCACTTGCAGCTGCTGCGCTTATACCACTCAAAATATACGGCACTTTGTCGTGATAGTTGAAGCGGTTGTAAATAGGAACGCTACAATAGTACAGTTCAATCAATCAATCAATCAGTCAAACTTACTTTTTTTCCATATCAAATATAGACAAAGAGGTGGCGGATAGACCCTGTCTTCTCACAGCTTGGCGAGCCCGCTGCCCCCGTTACAAGTGTTCACGGCAGTCACGTGTTTTATTTTTGAAATTTTTCAAGAAGGAGAAGGAGAAGCAAAGGAAAGGTGCATCATTTTGAAAGCTTAAATCGATCTAAAATTGGTAGAGCGACAAGTTGGGGAATAGAATGACAGCGCACAAATATGTTGGTGAGTTATTCTCTCGCGTTTACAAATTTCAAGCGTAATAATTTGCTTGATGTACGAGAAAACAGATCGAAATTAGTAGATGTATAACGACTGAGAAGGCATGGCAAAGTATGGCGCAGGCGTTGTATTGAAAAATTTAGAAGCGCGGCTGGCACCAACCATGTTTAAGTTTAAAGTTATCTCATCATTGACAGAGGACGGGGCAGGACAGGGGTTACCCCCTTCATCATTGCCTCACCACGAAGGAAACTGCTGAACCAGTTCTTAAAGTTTATCCCCCCCCCCTCTCTCTCTCTCTCGCTCTCTTATTTTTGGGATGAAATCGTCATATTGCATATGCATTTACCGCAGAGAAACTTTCCTGGGATCGATCTCTGCAGAGAAGCGCTGTGCACTCCGCAGGGCTCCACTGATGCCTTATGCAGCCTTTTCTAAATACCCCTTTTTTTTATTTCTTACATCGTCATCTTTCGCCTACGCGAGACATAAAGGGGAACATAAGCAGCCGCTCCTTCGAAGCGTGCTATGCGCTAGTTCTCAGAAGAATCTGTCGGGTGTGGAAGGAATTCAAGTAAAAAAAAGAAAAGAATTTTCCGCGTTTTAGCGCGAGTTTCCACAGCACTCGCTGAAGTTGCAAATTTTAATACGTGCTTCTTTAAAGCTCTGAGATGTATGTGCTATGGTTTGATGGCTCCTGTAAGCTCGGGCTTTCGGAGAGTACAAGCGACGAAAAATTTCCTAACAGCGTGGTCATAGCCGTCCTTCTTAGTGGTGGTAGTGCTGTGGAGCGGTGGAGCGAGCTCCAGAGCTCCTCGTGACGCAATGTGATATATCCGCTTAAGCTTTTTAAGGATGCGTGAACGCGCCCGCTCGACAACCTTTAAAATATAAACGATAATTTAGAAATTACACGAATATCCGGAGCGGGTGTCCCCTATTATATATATAAAAAAATATGTTAGGCTGATTTACTGTAGTCCTTCTTTTCGACACTTGTTCTCTGTGACTGGCGTTGTAAAAAGTGTTAGATGAACTTTTGTGCTTTGTTAAAGCAAAAGAAGACAAAAGAAAGAATCGTGTGAAGACAACATATAAAGGTCATGCACCCACGCTCCCGATGACGTAGGAAGGGCGATGGACGTATGCAAGCATATGAAGACACCTGGAGAAAAAGAAAAAATATAAACGTGCTGCTTCTGGTAATCTAGCTGGTGTGAAGAAATAGATAATACAGTGATATACGCAATGCAATGTTTAGGCGTGTCAGGAAAATAACTTCTCAAGAAAGTAAACTTCAGAGGGGATTCCGGAGAATTAGATAGACAAATATAATGTTAAATGCGCCAGCACATGATCGCAAGAGTAAAGCTCCATGATACGTTGCTTAGAGGTCTAACAGCATGGCTTTGAAATTCAACAGCCACGGAGAATGAGGACCACGTTCGCACGAATGCGGAGGACTGAATTGGGTGTAGAATGAAAATTAGACACGGTCCAAGAAATGGTGGGATCGATTAAAATTTTGCTTATACACGAAAGAGCACGATTTTGTTATAAGAGACACTCTATGGGAGGTCTCGGCATTATAATTTGAGGCAAAAATGGTGGAGGCTCCCCCGCGGCGTGCCTCATAATCATATTATCGTTTCGGTACGACAAACCACTGCATTTATTATCGACATTCGCGTTGGCCGTCTTGCGTTCTTTAGTATGCATCAGTGCTCAATTAAGGTTACGCTGATTCAAGCGATTAGTTGATTCCGTTACGATTAGTTAATTCCGAAGATTACGTTGACTCGAGCGAACCTCACAATGAAGGCTGGATGCGTGCACTGATATGTACTGCGGTTTATCGAGTGCGGCCGTAATAAGAACCCTCATTGACTCGTAAACGTTACGCGGCATCTAATTAGCGTACTCACATAATCCTTGTATGATTAGCGCGTACGGCTCTTGCCAAGCCTGATTGATTTCAGTCACCTTCGACTTATTCGCAGCTGAAGTTGCAGCATGCGCCGTTCGAGCGAACGCATGGCAACCAACACTGAAACCCTTTTAAGGCATGATCTGGGAAAACCGCAATGCCGACAATTTCGCGCTCGCATAAAACGTCTTCAGCATCAGGCAACTCGCTTTCCCTCTTTCTGAGCGGCACTGTGGCACGGTCGGTTGACAACCTCTCTAGCTTTGACGCGGCGCCTGCAAACTTCTTTATAGGATTTGTGCCATTGATGGCGTAGCACTTAACGCTATGTAACTCTATATAGCCACGGGATAAAGATCATAAGTGCCACGAAGGAAGGTTCCGAAGAGTTGGCGAGGGTGCGAGCGAACGCGACAAACTGCCAACACTTTTTGCAGCTCCAAGAAGCAGCGAATATCAAGCGACAGGAAAATGCACTTAATGCGTCGTAAAGTTCTTCGCGATCGTCGCCGCAGGAGCGCAAGTCATGTGGGCAGCTGGAGGCCCAGTGTTTGCACGCGAGTCTGCACCGTTTTTGCAATGGCATTTGCGCATCCGATAATATGTGTCACCTTTATTACAACTATATATAGAAACATTTCAAGACAACGTTGGAGTATAACCTGTAGCGAAGCCAATCATTGATTGTTTATTGTAATTATTCATGGTTGGTGAACTCCCGTCGCATCTCAAAAAAGCAGAAATCAATATTACCGCTCATAATGAAACAAAAATGCCTGCAAGACACGAACACAAGGTAATACGCGTGGACAATACGAACTCCCGGCTATAAAGGTGATAGTCGGCATTCGTATTGCCCTCTCCTCCTACCTTGTTTCCGTGTCATGCAGCCCCCCCCCCCTTTTTTTTTTTTTTGCATCATGAACTATTACCAACTCACTCAGCTTTCCGCCGTTTTAATATTACCGCTCGTCGTTCCACTTTCAGTCTTAATATATGCGATCATATGAAGCTCATTCATGGGTAATCGCGGAAAATTATACTGGGCTTTCTTTGCAGTTTTGCTTCAATGGCGCAGAAGGCATCGATGGCTTTACTATAGCCTACCTGAAATCGGCAGGTCACGATCATCTGCAAGCAAGTGTGTACCTGCAAGTGTACGCGACTGGCGCTTTCTCTTCCATTCCATTCCACTCCATATCTCTTTCCCAGTGCAAGGTAGCATGGTCAAGCTTCGTGCCTTTCTTTGCTTCTCTCTCTTTTATTCATTTCTTCAATGTACCTCAAAGGTCCCACAAGCGACATTACATGAGGGGTGGGCAAACAAACTGCGGGTCAGGTTAGTTTTAATGACTTGAAAGATTGTCATTAATGGCAGCCTTGATATGAGTTATGTCGGTGATGAGTGCGATTTCTGAAGGCAGGGCATTCCATTCTCCGGCAGTATGCAAAAAAAAAAAATGAAAGTCGGTAGGTGGTCGAATGGGCACGTGATGGATACACAGCATTACGGTGCGAGTTTTCGCTCTCTCGCTCTCGCTAGATTGAAGTGTATGTGCAACTTACGAGGCAAAGAGAAGCGAACACGAGCTGAAAAAGCAGTCAGCCGCTGCTGGGAACTACAACCACAAATTCCGCATCGCACGTGCCAGTTGTGCAACGGCCCGCGGTTCTTGCCCACGTGCACTTTCGCCGATATTCATAACTGCGTGTAACGCTGAGAGCATTAGCCAACGCGACTCGTGGTGGCCACTTGTGACCATGGCAACTCTCGGTGACGAAAGTCGCTCGCTACTGAGATCACGCTGTTTCGACGGCTATATCATGGTGGTAAGCGCGATAGTCGTAGCATATGTGGTTGTAACCTATTTGGGGGATCTGTATCGCATGAACTGTGTACGCATTTATGTGCTCTCGCGTGTGATGTTCTCTTGTTGTGTTGTCGCTGACGCTTCGTCAGAGTAAGAAGGTGCTACGTATGTCTTCGGGCAAGGCTGCACGCTTACATGTATACCGTCTGCACCGAGCAGCACGTGGCGGCGCGCCGTGCTTCAAGGTATATCGACAAGCAAATGTATCGCTCTCTAGGCGCCTCAGCTCTGCTCGCACTCAATATACCATAGCTTGTGTTTTGCACACGCACGCATTCGCGAGGTAATTTGGAGCACTCAGCTGACGGCGCTCTTCCAGATGACGCAAGACTTGGCTACTCGTATCGATTGCCAATATATATATATATATATATATATATATATATATATATATATATATATATATATATATATATATATATATATATAAAAGAAAGGGGGGGGGGGGATTGCTTCTCTTCGAAGAGTCTGCGCGATGCTGCTACAAATTGCTCTGCCAGATGTGCTATTTCTATCGATCTATGTAACGTCGGTCCTTTCGAGCCGTCGACGCTTGCTGTATGAAGAGACATGATGGTTCTCGGCGCAATCATGCAGAAATTAGCGGAGAACTTGGGAGGAGGCGTGGCATTCGGAATGTCTCCGGTTTTATTACCATTTCAAATCTGGCGCACGTGCCTACATGACGCAAGTTCTTCGTGCGTTTCGCTGCAGTTATGGCGTGCATCACCGTTCCATTACCGCAATACATCTCCGCGTGCACAACCCTTTCTGTGGTAACGAAGCGATGGCTAAGACGGCGGTGCTTTTGCGCTTGCATCGATACGCCCAAGTATTTTCGGCAGATACCTTCACTGCGCCTTTGGTCCCTTGAAACATGCAGTGATGCAGTAGTGCTCTGCTGTACGACGATTTGGCATGAAGACGTCCAAATGAAAGGCGAGTCAGATTTAGCGCGCTTAGATCTGTTTTGTGTTATTTTGCTGTCTTAAATACGGCGCTTATGCATTGTTCTTCTTGTTCTTGATAAGGCGGAATGAAAAGTGATACTTTCTCTTTTCTGAAGCGATCAGATACCCTCGCAGTATGTGGGATTCTTGAGGGTATTATGAAATGCGAAATAAAGTGAAACACCGAAGAAATTTAGGCGGGTACGTTACTACCTCCATCGCCGTTAATTTCGCTATTTTACCTGTAACATTAGAGGAGAAAGTGGATGAAAAGGTCTGATCTCTTTTTAAAAAGTTCGCTTTGTAACTTTGAGCAGATGACCGCACAAACTCTACCCCTTGTTTATTATTATTATTATTATTATTATTATTATTATTATTATTATTATTATTATTATTATTATTATTATTATTATTATTATTATTATTATTATTATATTATTATTATTATTATACAACGTCTTTACAATGCTTACTTTTTAGAGCTCGATGTTTTTCACAGCTCCCAGTCGCTGTTCTGCTCCGAGCTTTGCACTGTACTAGCATAGTGTCGAACAGTGCGGATACTTTTTATTTTTTTTTATTTTTTTTTTCTTAATTTTTTTTTCCTGTTTTGTCTGCGCATAGTTGTATATGTGCAATTTTATAGCGTTTTGATCCCTAATATCTTATTATGAATGTTGGCCTTTGTTGTTTTTTATTAGTATTTTTTTCTGTAGAGTCCTTATTGTATTGTTTCTTTGTTATTTATTTTTCCGTGCACCAGTACAAAGACCTTACGGTTGTTCCTGGGCACGTTAAATAAACTTTTGATTGATTGATTGATTGATTGATTATTATTATTATTGTTGTTGTTGTTGTTGTTGTTGTTGTTGTTGTTGTTGTTGTTGTTGTTGTTGTTGTTGTTGTTGTTGTTGTTGTTGTTGTTGTTGTTAAGACCCTGGCCGATTACAGTTCTCTGAAACAAGACGTGTACTAAGTATCTGGCTTTCTTGTAACACAATGAACTTCGATTTGATTAGCAGATAATTACGCAAGCATAGTCAACATGCAAATTCTGTGACGTCACGCCAGGGTTTTACCTGAAATTTCTAAACGGTGGGCATATCTGAAACAAAAGGTGGGAGGGGGCGAGGGGGTGGGCAAGTTTTGCAGTTGAATAATTTTAGTCTTTCATTGCAAAACATTTATTTCATCAGAAAAACTTTCTGGTCGGATGTGCTGTCATGCGGCGTCGCGACGTCACGATATTGTGGAAGCTCATAAACAAAATAAAAGAGCAGTGAGAATTTCTGTATGTGCATTTGTAGCTGCTGCGATGCGGATCCGCCGCTTGCACTGGCTTAGCATCGATTCTGAGACGGGGTTCACAGAATGGAAACAAATGGCGCGTTTGTTAAAGCGCTCGCACTGGTGTTGGCCATCACTGAAGACACAAAGGCCACCTACATTATATCCTCGTTGGCGTTGCACGAGCTCAGTTACTATTTTTAGTTCCCCAGGCGTGCGTATAAAATTTAAATATGGTCGGTAGACGTGGTGGGCGGCCACTCGAAAGCGGTTTGCTGTAAACCAGAGCTGTGGGCGGCGAAGAGGAACGGTGGGCGGTGTTTCGACCGCCGCCCTCTATAGGGAGAACACTGCGACAGGAGTATTACTGCGGCAACCTCATGAAGGGGTCGCCTCCTTTATCCTATTTGCAGCGAAGCTGCTTAAGTTAGCTAAAACTCGCGCTGTCACGATATACGTGTGTCCCGTCACGAAATATAACCTTGAAGTGACCTTGCATATAGCAACCAAGCCACTCTACATCTACCAGCATAACCTTGTATGGCCTCGACATCATGCTACATCACGTAATATGACGTAACAACGACACGTGGACTGGGAGAGCAACAAGATGATGAAGTTGAGCATGAGAATGATGGTGATGATGATGAAGCTACTGAAGATGAGGATGATGATGGTGATGATTAAGATTATGATGATGATAATCACGATGACGAAGAACACGATGGTGGTGATGATGAATATGGTGGTGTGGTGATGATGATGATGACAATGACGACGACGATGACGATGAAGGTGAGGATGGAGATGATTACGAAGAAGAAGAAGAATATGATTAATATGTGATCTGGCCTAGCGCGACCTGTCAGAAGATGCGTACAGTTTTTCTTGCACGTTTTCTGGCTTACAAAGCGTCTCTTCCTCGCATCAGTGGTGCTTTCGGTATTGTGAGATGTTACTCTACCAACACAAAAAAAAAGCGTTTTTCTTTTTTGTGTCTTTTTAATGGAATAAGCTTCTCTAAAGTTTGAATGAGAGAAAATAACTATAATAAAGGTCTGCTTGAACATCATGTTCCCCTTGTTCTTCAGCTTGCCAATGTGATGTGTTTTTGCACTTTACCGCTCGTTGAAATTCCTTGTCATGGTCGGTGAGAGATTAATTTGTTACTGTCTGACTTTGCTTTTAAATGTTTCGGCTTTTACTATGATGTCAATCAAAAACGGTTTCTAAAAGCTGGCGTTATTTCTTTTAATATATTGATGCATGCTTAATTGCAACTGCTTCCGCATTGATTTTTGATTTACTGTTATTTTATATCTTTAGGCGAGTACCTTGTTCTCGCCGCCATAAATAACATGTAAATCTGAATACCCTGCACGCGTTTTTGGTATTATAGTGAGTGTGTAAGTGTTCGTTCTCGATGATCAGCTTTTAAGTTCAGCGAGAACTGACTAATTTATATCGAGATGTCTTTGTCCAGAGGGTAGTTGATGAAGCTGTTTCTCCTAGGCTAAGCTTACCCAAAGCTCCTTTGTTTCTTCTTTCTTTTTTTTCCGTGTTTGAACGTTCGCGCAAACATAGTCACGGAAGTTCGCTGTGTATTACGCGTCCATCGTTTGGCGTATTGTATCTGTTGTAGTCACTTCCTACGTCCACGGCTATGATGTCAAACAGTGTAAGGTAAAGCCGGTAACAGAATTTCGTTTCATGCGCGCCCTTCTGATGTGCAAGAAAAACAGGGCTAATTACCCTGCCTAAGACAATTATTCTTCCTAATATAAAAAGCCTTAGGAGCGTACTAGTGGATAACTACTTTGTCTGGAATGTCTCAACGTATCTCTTTAATGAAGCAATTAGCTTAGCTCAGTAGGGCTTTTCCAGGGGCGTCCCTTACGTCTTGGAAGGACAATCTTATACATGCAAAGGTTAAATCTCAAAGTTCTGCTTGTATATATTTTGTGCTCCGCGACAATTTCGTAGGTTCACATACCTGATGTCGAGCGAAACAGTATTCTATCTCCTAAGACGCTTATAGGTGTTTACGTCGTCAATATGTAAAGCGGCGCTGTATTGCCCACGAGTAAGAAAATTCCTGGGAGTCGTTAGCTGTCGTCTAAAAGTCGTACAGGCGAAAATCAAGTCCTTCAGTAGTTGATCCAAGGGCTTAAGCGTTCGATTCGATTGCGGGAATTCAGGTAGTCGAAGACCACGCGGGTGTAATTTGGGATAGGCTGTATAGATGTGGCGTTCTGTCCGCCTTGATGCCAAGGGATCGAAGTCGCTGCCGGTGCCAACTAGTAAAAATAACGTTTATTACAGCAAGAACCCGGAACATTTAATCGCACAATAGGCAATTAACGTGAAACATTTGAGCACCCTCACGGGCCAAGGCACTAACGCTGTTCTCTGCGGGGCAGACACTGCCCACTACCACGCACAGCACACCGCCGCCATTACTCCGTCGCCGAGATTCTGGGCTATGCCACCCCTGTCGCTTTTGATGGCAATAAATATGGGCCTAGCGCACTGTTTCTGCGAAGCACGTGACCGACGTGGCGTTAGCGCGGGGAGGAGGCGGGGGTGGGGGGCGTGGTTACCACTGGGTTAATATTAAGTCACGTGTTTATTACGAGATTTTATGATACGTGGTTTTATTGTCGTTAATCGTAACGTAAATGGCAGGTAGTTTGTCAAGTTATTGATGCCACGACCTGTCAGTCTTATTAGCCATACGTCCTTACCCTCCCATGCCAATTTTTAACATATAGCAAGCGAACGAGACGCGAGTTTTTGCTTTCTTGTACCATACTTCTTATAGGATATTTTTTGTGTCATATTTTTGCCATCGTTGATTTTCAAGGTCACCTTCTCAAGAGACATATAAGGCTTTCACCTTAATAATGCCAAAAATTTGGTAAATACGGCCAGGTCATGACCGTCGAAGTAATGAGATATCATCCCAGCTGACGTTCTGAGATTAAATACGGTGGGCGCTTATTGCGTAACTATGGAAGGCATGTAGGTGTTGTGTTATGACGCTGTCATTGAGATGCTAATATATTACTTCACATCTGAAGTTACTCGGCGAAATAACTTCACTTTAAGATTTAGAAATTCGCTAATTAGCTTATCTCCGCGTTAGTGTGCCTGCGCCTCGCCTAGGTTCACCTAATCTTACTTTTAACATTAATTTATGTTTTTATGAACATGACCCAATAAATGATGTTGGTGTTCTTAAGTGGCACCAGCTACTGTTCGTTGCTTTGCGAAAAACGTCGCAAAACTTGTCCCAGAGATAAAAGAGAGCGAAAGAGCAATGCAAATGATAGGCGAAAAGGGAGCAAGCTAATCAGAATATACATATCAACTCTGCTGTCCGGCACTGTTACTAAGGAAATAGGAAAGAGAAAAGCAACAAACAGTGCGGTACACACGTATACTGAAATTTTGTCAGCATGGACGCAAAGTTCCGCACAGCAGTTCCGAAACCGGGAGGAGATAAACGTGCATATAGGCGCATCCTTTAGACCCTTCCAGTCAAAAATTCCACAGCATATCCACGGAGTAAATGATGATGAGTGGGCGAAGCTCCGGAGGTTCATCGTAGATCGTGCCGAGTTCCGGATTAATTTAGTTAACGCGCACGCTACGAATCCTTATGGTTCAACTCACGGGTGAGGGCGCGTTCTCCATCTTTGCGAGCTGGTACAGCGTTCATCGAAGAAAGAGCGTTTCCATAGTCAACGCGCGCCTTTCGCTCTCTCTCTCTCTCTCTCTCACAAGACAGCAGATGGAACAGTGAGAGAGCTCGCGCGCCGGGAGGCACGCGCCGAGGGCGAGCGCGAGCCTCCCGGCGGCGTGAGGTGGCTACATACATACATACATACTACTACTACTACTACTACTACTACTACAGAGGAGAGAACGACCCACACCCTAAGGAGCTTCGCCCCTAAAAAAGAAAGATAAAGTATACAACTGCTGTGGTGTCACGTGCAAAAACCACGATATGATTGTAACGCATGCTGTAGGGGAGGACTCCTGAAATTTTTACTAGCTGGAGCTCTTTAGCGTGCACCGAAAACGCACAGTACATGTACCATTAGCATATCCCCCAGTGTAGGGTACCAAACCGGACTCCTGACTGTTTAACATCCCTGCCTTCCCTTCCTTATTTCTCTCTCTCTCTCTCTTTCTCTCTCTCTTCGCCCCCATAGAAAACTCGACGGCCATAGCCGGGAACGAACCCACTTCCTGAAAGAAAAAGCAACTAAGTGGGAAGGATACGTGAATTAATAAACATGCACGTTTGTCTTTCTATTTTACCTCGGTACATGGCAAGGAAAGGGGTGAGGACGGGAAGAAAAGAGCTCTGGATAAAAGGCAAGCATCTGATAAAACATGAAGGTGTCATACTTGTTTAGATTGGTTACTCCAATGTAGACGCCGAGCTTACAGCTGCGTATTTGGTAAATACTGGTTACCCGATACTACACGTCGTTAATTAAAATGTAACATAGGGCGGGTTTCCACAGTTTCATTGCGACTGCACTGTTGGTACCGCTAAAACCAATGGAAAGCAACAGAACAACAGCGCTGGCTGTCAGCTGATGTTTTATAGAAGAAACGACACATAATATGGTACAAAGCAGCCACCACGTGACCAAAGCCCCGGCCTTAGGCTTACGCAAATATGTGCTTCAAGGTGCGAAACATAAGTACAAAAGCACAACGCGCACGTTTACAAAGCGACACGTTTGACACAGTAAACACGCATGAAAAATAGAGAAGAAAACAAATCAAACGCCCTGGAAACCGTCCTTAGTTTATATTAATAGAGCAACAGTCTGACGTGCGAACGCATGGACGAGCGAACGGGTGTCTGAGGTGCAGTGGGAAGCTCTCGCAATTATTTGCATGTTTTTGCATTCGCTTCACGCTCACCATCTCACAGCATAGCATCACGGGCAGCACAGTCCATCTTCGTCTTGCCAGTCGATCACGAAGTAGTTTCTGCATCGCATTTTGTGCCTACAGCCGGGCATGCACAACCGCCTCCTGCAGGTGCTCGCCTGGATTCTCCTAACGCAATAACATTGCTCTGGGCAAGAACACCCTAAATATGTTGCGAAGTGGGCGACGCCCATCCATCGATGTACATACTTAAAAGATGGAGAAAATAAGTGTCACCTTGTCCCGCAGTATCAGCGTGGCAAAGAAATGCAGCCACAAACAGCTTCGTTATGGCTTGTTCTCGGCGAATATGCAGCGACCAAGGTCGTAGCTTATCGATCCAACTTGGGCAAACAACGTGGCCCCACTTGCCTTCACCCATGCATTGTTCTCACACGGGGAAGGCGGCGTAGAGCAAATATTTGGCCAACTTACTCGTCTTGTTCTCCAGCGCTGTTCCCACATGCCCCGTTATCCGGCGTTATTCAGCCAAACTCAATTTTCCTGCAGGTTCTGGGCGAAACCTCTGCACTCGTTCTGTATTCCGTTGCGGCGATGTATGCGCCGAATCAGGCATAATGTTGTGCTCTTGATCAGTGTTGTATAATCTTGCATTCTGTGCACAGGAGAAATTGACGGACGTTCGGAATTCGCTTATTGTCTTCCCGATAGGCGATCAGGAATCGCTATCTGATATGCACAAAAATGAAGTTATGAAAACCAAAGGTATTTCACGATAATTTCTTGTTTGCCAAATAACGGAGTTAGAATGTTTAGACAAACGCTATGGGCCAAATGGACACCGCCGGCACTTGTCTTTTGGCCACTGTTAATGATTTGGGCGACTGGTTCAGCAATTTACATCAAATGAAGCGGGAAATCGGCGCACGTTTGCTGTTCTATGGGGAATCGGATATGCTGCGGTCTGCGAATGGTCAAGCGGAGCATTAATGTTTCCTTAAAGAAAAAGAAAAACAGATTATTCTGCGTGTAGTAAGTAGATTAACTTCCGTGCAGAGACCTAAGGTAGAGCCATAGCAACTGAATGTTCCGCCAACTGTTACTTCCGGTTTCCCAATTCCATCAATTCCCGCGACGTGAGAACAAGACAAAGACGTGCAGGCGCTATTTCATCTCACCCTGTTACGTGTTTCCGCTTTGCTCGTCGGACTGCTTGTCAGAGAAATATCTAATTTACGATGCTGACGTGGGCGAAAAGTTGGTTTCATTTTATCTAAACACTTTTCGCGACTTCTCTGCCGGCCCTGTTCGTTCAGCGTTACCCTTTCGAGACAGCATCAAACTGACTCAACTGAAAGGAATTTTCTTATTGCGAAGATGCTTCAGAACGTGCTTCTCTCACATCACTGACGCAAGAAGCAACGAGAGTTTCGCAACAGTTTCTCAAGCCAGCAGTACGCTTCGTCCCTTTATATCGACACGATGTTGGTGCTACTACAGCAATTTTTTTTCTAACATATATATACCTTTTCTTTGTGTCTGTATCGCATTCCCCCAGCGCTGCAAAGCACATTCGACGTGGCTGTAAAACCAATGCGGCGTTAGAAGGCGATAATGCCGCTCGATCAGCTCTTGACGCCACAAAGGAAGAGAGCATGCCAGTTTTAAAGTTCAGTGCTGCTAGCTAACTCCAAGCTCTCGCACAGCAGGTCACGTCCTCTATCTAGCCCACGATGTAGCCAATCAGTTGGCAACACCACCTGCGCTCTTTGCTTCATAATCGTATATATCCCGCTATGTATACGAGGCCATATCAGGAAATGGACATCGATTGATTCCTGAGGTTTTACGTCTTAAAACCACGATATAATTATGAGAGACGCCGCAGGGCAGGGCTTCGGAAATTTTCGACCACCCGGGGTTCTTTAACGTGCTCTGGGATCGCACAGTACACTGGCATCAACGTTTCACATCCATCGAAATGCAGCCGCCGCTGCCGGGATTCTACCCCGTGACCTTCGGATCAGCAGCCGACTGCCATATCCACTTCATCACCGTGGCGGGGCAGGAATTTGACTCATCGGCCTGAATATTGCACGTGTCCGTATGTGGTAATGTTTGCCCAATTCGTGGTGTGGCACTACAAGACCTATACCAGCATTACCATCTAGGGCTCCACCACGAATATCACGAATGGGCGAATATTACCATTCACAGAGGCGTGCCATATATAGTCGGATATGCCCGATTCCTCATACGACCATATATGACATTTTTGTAAGGTAGACACAATGCACGTATAATAATTAATGATATTTATATATGCCCTATAATTCAAGCGGAAACTATATAACTACTGCATTTTGCCAGTACTGACGTACGAGGCAGAAACTTGGAGAATTACGAAGAAGCTCGAGAGGAAGTTAAGAACCGCACAGTGGGCGATGGAACGAGAAATGATAGGCCTTACATTAAGAGATAGAAAGACAGCCCGCCCCGCCACGGTGGTCTAGTGGCTACGGTACTCGGCTGCTGATCCGAGGGTCGCGGGATCGAATCCCGGCCGCGGCGGCTGCATTTCGATGGAGGCGAAATGTTGAGGCCCGTGTGCTGTGCGGTGTCAGTGCACGCTAAAGAACCCCAGGTGGTCGAAATTTCCGGAGCCCTCCACTACGGCGTCTCTCATAATCAGAGCTGGTTTTGGGACGTTAAACCCCACAAATCAAATCAGAAAGACAGCCGACTGGGTCAGAGAACAGACGGGAGTCGCCGACATAACAACCGACGTTAAGAAGAAAAAATGTACATGGCAGGCCACGTGGTGAGAAGGATAGATAACCGATGGACAGTTAGAACGACGGAATGGATACCAAAGAGAGGGCAGGCGTAGCCGCAGACGACATAGAGTAAGATGGGGGGGCGAAATCAAGAAAATCGCAGGCGTAAAATGGAATCAGCTGGCGCAGGACAGGCAAGTATGGAGAGGATTTGGGGAGGCCTTTGTCCTGCAGTGGGCATAACGTGGTATTATTATTATTATTATTATTATTATTATTATTATTATTATTATTATTATTATTATTATTATTATTATTATTATTTATGCCCCTGACGCATCAATAGAAGAAGATCCTGTGTTCGCAACATCTTACGCCGTAATTCTTTCTCAGAGCCAAATTACAACCAGTCACGACACTGGACGTATTATTAGCAAAGGCGGCCGGCCATTGGTAAAGTACACTTTCGAAAACCTTAAACTTCGTGAGTAAAGAGCCAGTACCGTAATTTGGGCCCACCATAATAGCACTTTTTTTTTTCGCTTTCGCTAAGCGAGGATCGAACTGAGCCTGCGCCGCACAGGCGATAGCTGCGCCGCTGATACACGAGAGCGCAGAGACGCATTATTACCCGCACGGCGCCCGTTTGCTGAGATTGAGAAACGTTTCGGTCCACGTGCGAGCTAAAGATGAAGTGAAATGAATATTTAATAAATGTACGTTGTCTGTAAAGTGCCCAAGCCACGCTTGATTTACTTAATTTAAAAGAGCTACTTGCACAACGCAACGGAATGGCGTGCTGACATGCATGTATGTTGCAAACAAGGAAAGCGCACAAGCATTATTTACGCACGAGCGCACATCCAACGTCGTACCCAAATCAGAAACAAAAAATAAAGGTCG
The DNA here is from genome assembly GCA_013339685.2 of Hyalomma asiaticum. Lineage (NCBI taxonomy): Eukaryota > Metazoa > Arthropoda > Arachnida > Ixodida > Ixodidae > Hyalomma > Hyalomma asiaticum. The sequence goes on from CM023483.1 coordinate 67,143,565, forward strand.
TTCGCGCATTGCATTGCTTTGACAGCGAAGTCTTCCTTTTTATTGTGTGTGTGTGTGTGTGTTTTCATGCCATAATGCCCTCGTCGTTATACGGCTTCACTTACTCGACTGATGTGACTGCCAAAATTTGCGAAGGTGCCCCTCTGAATGTAATTTGGGGTACTTTATGGCCGTAGTTTATCATCTGGCGCAAGGGATGCGGGAGCTACAGATGCGGACGCCCCCAAAACCAGAAGCAACTTCCTTTTATTTTTCTCAGTTATCGGCCTTCGGCGGCGTGAGTGTCCTTGCAGATACGACAGCGCCGATGCAAATGTGTAATGGCCTTTCGCACAGTCCAATTTCAACAGACATTCGTTGCTAAACACGAATTACAATTTGAGACTTGCGAGATGTCACCTTGGACTTTTCAGGCATCTTATCATTCAGATCCGGGACCATCGGTGATCACTGAACCCGCGGTTCTTAATCTGTGGCGGTCTCTGTGGTGGCGGTGTATCACGTTTCACTACCGACCTCGGCTGCTGCTTTCGTCAGGACGCCGTCACCATGTCTGCTGGCGCCATTCCATCGTTGTCGCATCCCAGCCGCAGTGTCTTGTTCAAGCTTATCATTTCATCAATGAAAACGTGTAGACGATAATTTTTCTCATCCTTATTGCGAACCATCTTTATAAGTATCAGTGGCATGAACTATAAGTTTACCGCTACGACAGCAAGCTTACTTTTGGTGGCCGTGCAATCGTATAACGTACACTAACGATGACTTTCAGTGGTTTCTGTGACAACTCGTTCAAACAGAATAAAACTTGTTGCCACCGCATCTACGATAACTGCAAGCATGGCGTTTTGGCCAGAATTGCTTAACTATGAATACGCATCGATGTGCCTCAGTTTCTTGTACTATGGCTTCGAACGACCTTACAGTCCCCAGGTGAAGCAGTGAGTGAGAAGGGCATGGCGGAAATTGCATCTGTATAAACACACCGAATAGGAAACAAAAGGGAAAGAAAACTTTGAAAAAAAAAACTATGTAAATTGAAAATAAATTAAAAACAATACAGTCCAATAAGCCCGAAAAATGCGAGTAACGGAAGTATAAAGAAAACGGCGCGTTTCTTGCTCACGAGGAAACGAACGGCAAGGAAAGCACATACCTCGCGCATATAATAATAATAATTATAATAAACGCAGCCAAGTTATGAAAATATGCTCGCGATACTGTTCTAAAATTTTCGGAAATGAACCAATAGAAGTATAGCAACCTCCCCACAATTATATAAGAGACGTGGTCGCTTATTTAATTCCGTCCTTTTTTCTGTGTGACCCGAACCGGTTGGTCGGTACCGTCCTGTATTCATAGCTTTTCTTGTTACGTGTTTTGGATGTCATATTCATGAGCTACGCATCACTGACCAGTCTACCAACAAACGTTACTTCGATCCGTAGGTATTCTCAATAAAGATTATCTTAAACGCACTATCGGAAGCGTAAAAGAATACTTCCCCATATTTCTTGTGCATGCCCTCTTGAAACATAAAAGAAGCAACCGATGAAAGATCTTTTCAATTTCTAAAGAATTTCTCAGATGCTTGTGGCACGCCCTCATAAGCAGGGCCGTAGCCGGACGGCTGAGCACAGTTCACAAGCTTCACAACAGAGCCGGCAGCGTAAATCTTCCTCGTGCGTGACAGTCTCTCCTTTAAGAGAATTTATTCCGCCGAGGGCGCCCGTCTCTTGACAGACACAGTAAGTTTGGGACACCATTTGATCCTGGCCATGCGTCAAGTAGTGGGCTCCCTCTTTCTTTTTTTCTTTTTTGATGTTTGCATTGTATTCGGGAACATTGCAACAGCCCAAGTGTGCGCCACAGCACAAATACATCGCGAGACGACACTTGGGCGAAAAATTTACACAAGAATCTTCCCACGAGCGCACACCAAGAACACTTCTCCAACCCGCTACGTTCCGCTTTGAAATTGTGGACGTTGAAGTTTCTCGTCTTCCGCTATTCGCAAACGGTAGCCGTTGGATAACCGTGCGCGTCCGTCACGTGGCACAACACTCGAGGCTTCGGTGTTTCCTGCAGCAGCGGCCACCTACGCCTCTTGTTTCCATGCCCCACTATGTCTTCTTGCGCCACAAGATGCTTTGCCTTATCATTAGGAATCGTGGCCTCAAATTAGTTGACGAAACAGACGAGAAGCTTCTAGAGCGCTTTGACTCTCTCTCTCTCTCTCTCTCTCTCTCTCTCTCTCTCTCTCTCTCTCTCTCTCTCTCTCTCTCTCTCTCACCCCCCCGCCCTCTTTTCCCATACCCTAGCAAGTTTCGTCGTTATATCCTCTCCAGAGCAATCGCCCGACCATAAGCACTAACTGCACTTTGACTAACGTGCTTGCAATGTGAATACGTGTATTCACAAGGAGAGAATTCAGCAGATGCACGTAAGACTTGTGGATTTTGGCCTGGCTGCGTCACGATCGTAGTTAAGCAATGCACCACAAAACAAGGACGAACAATTTATTTGCAATGACCAAGCCCTTTACTCGAGCCGAACGGCCGAAACAACGGCGACTGTGACCGGTACGCTAACACCGCGGCGAAGCTACGGAGCCCCGGCGGAAATAGAGCGGCAGATACGGTAGCGTCCCGAGAGTATAGTGCCATATTTCTAGGCACTGTACCGAGAGTCAGCCAGCAAGACAGAAACTGAATCCGCCGCGGCCTCCCCTTCACCCCCTACCCGAGAGAGCTGGGAGGCTGCCCTGCTCGGCTGCTCCACCTTGAAGGACCAAAAGGCCCTCGTGGCCAGGGCGCGTGCCGCCGCGGCAGCCACAGGGGTCCCGGGCTAGGGACCCCTCCTAGAGGTTGTACTGGGTCGGCCATTAAGGCCGCCCCTATCTCTCTCTGTAAACACTATCAATAAATGTTTTCCACCTCCACCACCACCACCGGGCATCACGCAGGCTGCCTACACAAGTGGGCCGCACGCGTCGCCAGTGGGTAGCACGTGGAGCTATTCTTCGGATAGCTGTTGCGCGTGGCTCCCGCAGACTGCTCGCGCCTCGGAGTGCCATCGCAACTTTGTTTTTAATCCAGTGGCGACTGCGATCGCGCACGCGCTACGTACACCAATAGTTAACCCGCACCAAAAAGCCGCCATGACGTCAGGGAAACGTGCTGATTTGGCACCTCAGGTAGAGTGTATTTTTTCTAGTACACTGTACCTCAGGGGCCCGCGTTCGTTTTCCACCTAGACCACAAATATTTCTCTTTTTTTTTCCAAAACCATTAAATGGTTTTGTCTGTGCAAACCTAGTTAGAAGTTTGACGTCAATCCCAGGCGCTTCTTTCGTGAACACAGCGTCATAACTGACGTCAACACTTAGTCATTTTATTTAATTGTTATTATTTTTTGCACACATGTTCACAATGGGACGCGGCAAGCTGTATTTTCCTAATTATGGACCATATAATGCTTCTCAATTTAAAAAAAATGTGCAGCCTAGACAAGTACGACAAGTCGACGTGCCGCAAGACATAACTTTCAACTAACCTATTCATCGTTTTTAACGATGATATAAGCAAATAGTCACACATGCGCCTCAAGGGAGCGCATTATCTATGCATGAAAACAGCACGCCACGCAAAAAAGAGAGAAAAAGAAACGCGGTTCTCGCTATCCAGCAAGTTAATCGAAGTATTGCTCCGACATGCACTATCTCCTGAGAATATATAGAACGCTTCGATCAATTCCCTAGTAGTGTCATTCTTGTTTGTACCCGAGATCTCCACGTGACACAAATTAATTCATAGGGTTTTACGCATAGCGGGATTCAGGCCCGCTATATACGTTGATATAGTGGCTACAGCACACGGCTGCTGATCCAAAGTTCGCGGTATGGAATCCCGGACACGGCGGCTGCATTTTTAATGAAGGCGAAATGCTGACCCCCGTGCAGCGTGCGATGTCAGTGCACATTAAAGAACTCAGGGTGGTCGAGATTTCCGGAGTCCTCCACAAGGGCGCCTCTCATAATCATATCGTGGTTTTGAAACGCAACACACCAGAAGTGATTAATCACCGGAATCACGGAAATTCCGCCACGAAGGTGAGGTCGGAAATTGAGCATGCAAGTTATCTGGCATAGCTTATAGTTTGTTGTTTTGTGGGGTTTTACGTCCCAAAACCAGTTCTGATTATGAGAGACGCCGTAGTGGAGGGCTCCGGAAATTTCGACCACCTGGGGTTCTTTAACGTGCACTGACATCGCAATAGCTTATAGTTTAGGAAGACGCTTAGACAAGCCCGTAAGCGGTGATCGTCCACACCGGGAACATCTGTCCCCTTCCCGGAAACTGCCTTGGAAATACTCAGGAAGATACGCCTCGTCATTCTCACTGGGGCACTTGACGAAAACCAAAGATGTGAAGGGACGTCGCTAAACGTAAATTCCATTACGGCTCGTTCGATTTGCTGCTATATTTTGAAGTAGTCACTGCGCAAATGTATGCCGCTGTATTTCTCAACGCCCTACAAATCTGTAACTATACCTTCTATGAAAGGGTATTTCCCTTTCATATCATGGCCGCTTCCTGTGAAGCATGGTTCAACTCTTTATGCTATCATTCAAGACCTGAAGAAAAAAGCGAATACCCTGATTACGACTGCTCCTTTCACCTTTGTAGCGTAGTAAAGACATTTAACGAAATATACACATTCTACGCAGCACTATTAACGAGGCTTGACGCGCCCATGTGTGCGAGTTTGTATGTTTTCTTTTTCTTTGTTTTTTTTTTCTTACAGTGACCAGGTTTCGCTGACGAAAGCTGCTAGGCATATCGCGTGGCACAAGTCGCGTCCTTGTGTATCGAAACATCCTCTAATACCAGCGAGTCTCAGTACAGCGTACGTTTACTAAGACTCGCTAACGGCGTTCCTTACGTAAGAACGCCGCCTTTCACATAAGGTGCGTACGTAGAACTGCGCATAAGGGCAGACGCGCCGCCCTTACGTAGGCAGCACCGAAGCTTACTTTTCTTTACACATGGCGACCCAACACCTCGTCCACAGCCATTTTTTTTAGGGGCGAAGCTCCTCTTAGTCTAACCTTGTCACGCGTCAGGCGTCAGTCGTCAGGCGTCAGGCGTAACCCGCGTGCCTCCCGGCGCGTGCTTCTCACTCTCTCTCTCCCAGAGCGTGCCTCTGCTGTCTTGTGTGAGAGAGAGAGAGACAGAGGGAGAGCGAAAGGCGCGCGTTGGCTATGGAAACGCTCTTTCTTAGAGGAACGCTGTACCAGCTCGCAAAGAAGGAGAACGCGCCCTCACCCGCGAGAGACAACGTTGGCGCAGGCGTCTCCTAGCGAGTTTCTTGATTGAGAAATACCGACTGCTCGCGTTGGAGAAGCGTTCACCGGCAACCCATATATATATATATATATATATATATATATATATATATATATATATATATATATATATATATATATATATATATATATATATATATATATATGCACTGGATCTTGCAATGATGTGCCGGTGGGAGATTTCACTTGTGCATAGTTGAACCATGAGGATTCGTAGCGTGCGCGTTAACTAAATTAATCCGGAACTCGGCACGATCTACGATGAACCTCCCGAGCTTCGCCCACTCATCATCATTCACTCCGTGGATATGCTGTAATTTTTTTTGTTTTGTTTAACATCCAAGTCCATAACGCTTTAAAGGGCGGAGCGGTAAGACGTCCAACAGTTTCAGCCGGTGAAGCCCAGTCTCTAAGGAACATGTGGACGCGTTAATGCTTTTTCATAATAATAATAATAATTCATACAAAGGAGCTTAAACGGTTTTAAGCTATACTTTTATTTGTTAGGGCTTCGATGCAGCATATAAACCTAATGTAAACCAAACCCTCTTCGTTATTATAAATTGCGGGAAACGAAGTCGTGGTTCGACGGTATTATTCGAAGGCTAAAACGTTGGCTGTGCATCCATGCGTGCTCGCGAGGTGTCGTGGAAGAAGGCCAGTCAGATTTAATAATACGCGTTCAGCCACCTTTGCCTTTCGTGCGTATCCTGTCGTGTAAGTTGTAAGGTTTATATGTAATCACGCTGCGTCTCGCCAAACGTAACTGTCGAATAACCGTCAAGCTTCATCACTTCGCTCGTGTCGCGCTCTATAGGATAAAGCTGTCACACGCACTCATTCGCAAAGTTTGCCGCATACACTGGCAAATTGTATCCAGATCCGGCGGCAGTCTTCCGTACTTGTCTGTAAAGCGCATAATGTCAAGCGGATATAGCAGAGGCAAGGCGCTCCGTTCAGGTTTCAAAAAACACGCCCACGTTCCCAGGAAGTTGAGTTTTTTTTTATTGAAAGTTCGAGAATGTCGAAAGCCAGCCGAAAAAGTTGCGATAACCCGGACAGCAGTGTATTGCATCATCGTTCTTTTTTTTCTCTCTCTCTGTCTCTCTCAGATGCAAATTGACGCTAATAACGGCCAACGGAACGGACACTTCGGGGATTGACTCGAATTAGCTCTGAAAATTCAGAGTGCAATGGGCGTGTCAGGCAGAAGTGGAGCTTTCCAGGCTCATGATAGCGACATAAATGTCAAGAGCCAGCTTATAACTTCCGGGAAGCGCTGTCTGAGAGGTAGCTTCCGCGTTCGGCTTTTGTCGCTAAAATGCTTTCTGAATGTAGGTTTAATATAACATGAAATAATGCTACACTCTGCGTAAAAATATCCTTCGACGAGGTTCGAAAGAGTCAAGCCGTTAGATCAAGCCGCCGCGGCGGCTGCATTTCGATGGAGGCGAAATGTTGAGGCCCGTGTGCTGGGCGATGACAGTGCACATTAAAAAAGCCCAGATGGTCAAAATTTCCGGAGCCCTACACTACGGCGCTTCTCATAATCAAATCGTTTGTTTGGGACGTAAAATCCCAGAAATCAATCATCATAGAGAGTACATGCGCACTTCCGAAAGCTGTAGTGATGCCGAACTTTGCCCATATGTAGTACATAGGGTTTGCGGCACTATCCTCAGTTTAGTATACGGAAGTAGTTTCGACCGCAGGTGGTCGAGATTTCTGCAACTGTCCACTACGGCGTGCTTCATAATCACGTCGTTCTTTTGGCACGTAGAACCCCAACAGTTATTAAGGCGAAACCTTAATGTCTCTTACTGAGCTACCCTACAAAGAGCTGGCAATGGCACCTGTGGAAAACCCGGTGCAGATTTCATTAGAAGTTTGCGTTTGCGCTGGTTCTTTGCGCAGCCGACAACGGCACAATGCCGCCATGATGAGCACATTTTGTTCATCGTTGCTGCTCACTGGAACTGTGAGTATATAGGCAACACAAACGAGCGCCGCGCACAATTGAACACATTCATTAGTCCGCCGATTGCCGCTGTCGTACCGGCCCTTACAAAAATGCCATATATGGCGATATCAGGAATTGGGCATATGTGGCTATATATGGCACGTGGCCGCATTTGCCCCAATCGTGCTAGAAACAATAAGGCAACGAAAGACCAACACCAGGAATGCCATGCGAGACTCTGATGTATATTGGGCAAATACGGCCACTTACGGACACGTGCCATATATAGCCATATATGCATATGTGGCCACATATGCATATCTGGCTATATATGGCATGTGCCCGTATTTGGCCGTATTTGCCCAATATACATCAGAGTCTTGCATGGCATTCCTGGTGTTGGTCTTTCGTTGCCTTATTGTTTCTACCACGATTGGGGCAAATGCGCCCACGTGCCATATATAGCCACATATGCCCAATTCTTGATATCGCCATATATGGCATTTTTGTTAGGGGAGAGGCGGCCCTGGTTTCGAGAGTATAAAGAAGCGCGCCAGCAGCCTGCGTGCGAGGGCAAAATATTCTTGTCTGTATGCCAAAATTTGAATAGTGGGATGCGAATGTATGATTAAAGTGACTGACAGGTCATGACTTCAATAAAGTGGCATATGTGTGTCATTTCCGTGACTGTTAGCGACATTACAATTGCGTGTGGTGAATTCCTCGGCCAGAAATAGGCGGCTGTGCGCCAGCGCGGGAGTGAATGTGAACGTTTGGAGCCTATGCCAAATTACATTCACGCGATGTCAAATATATTTAGCGATAAATCATTACGACCCACTTTTGGAGAATCTTTATGACACTTTGGAATCTTTTTCGCCGTCGAATTGTCTGAGCATACCGGCAAATGTTTTTTTTTTCGGCCTTTCTCTGATTTCCGGGTTGTTCTTGTAACTTGTTTATACTGTTCGCTGTCTGACCCTTCGAAAAACGTTCGCACATACGAGCAATAAATGAAATTTCAGCGAACTGTATTGACTCGACATCTCAGTGGGAACGGTCAGAATCTTGAGTCTCATCATCCGTAAGTGACATTCGCCGCATACAATCAACTAAGGAATTTGCGCTTCTTTTGATACTGCATCAGCTTGTACGTCGGAACGGGACATGCATAACGCATTTGGAATTTTTATTACATCGACAAGCGTTTCATTTTTTATAAGGCTAATTACTTTCCGTTTTAAGAAGGTTTCCACTTTCGATAACGATATTTCATGCTTTCTCAGCCGGCCAAGGTCTTCCTATTCACACTCGATCCCGGGAGAGATGGAAGGTGACAACTGTCCTGTGCGGAGCTTAGGGAGACGATCGCCCACGTGCTTTTGCCCTGCGCATCCTACGCATCCAACTCAACGGAACGAGCTAGAAGCTAAGTTTCGCCGCCTCTGTGGACGACTGCTTTCGTTAGACACGATCCTGGGTCTTTTGCCTGCCCGCTCTTACATGCTGAAGCCTCCAAAGGCGCTACCGTGCTTCCTGCATGAAGTCAATAGGGCCTCACGAACAATTGTGAGTGATTCACTCGTGCTTCAGCGCCTTGTTAGCGTGTTCTCACTAACTGTTCTCTTGTGTATTTTTTTTTGCTCTTCTTTCTTCTATCTTGTTTATTCTTCCCATTTCCCCCTCCCCAGCTGTTGGATAGCTAACGGAGCACGTGCTTGGTTAACCTCCTTGCCTTTCCTCTCTCTATCTCTCTCTCTCTCTCTCTCTATCTCTCTCTCTCTCTCTCAGGGTACTGTTCGCTTTTTATTTTCACATTCGCCGACCAATCTACCCCTTGTTGGTCCGTCCACTCGTTATTTCCCACTTGTCCGTCCGTCCGTTCATGTTACGCGTAACCCCTACTGCCACGGAAATCCGACTCTCTCTCGTTTACGTAACACACAGAAAGGCCACACTATCTTATGTGTCTTTGTTTCAAGCTGAAATAGACCAGCTATATATATTTCATGCGCCGCGCATGAAATGTCACGACCGAAAGACACGCTTACGAAACTGCAAAATCCGCTTTCGTTCTGCGTCTTCCGTAAGGAAGTTCGCCGTGATGCATACGCAACGTCATGCTTGGATATAACGCTGCTGTCTTGATATACGCTCCTGCGCCTCCGTGACAGGACTATAAATAATCCTCAAAGAAAAGCAAAAGTGGGTTGCGGAATTGAACTCGTGACGGGCTTTGCCACGGCCGTCAAGAAAAGGCATACACAATATGCACGGCGAGTTTATTCCACAGCGTCGGGTCCGGTGAATGGTGCTCGCGTTTCTAGAACTGTTGGTGATATTATGACTGAAAACCATAACCAGCGTAAACCACTGCTTAACGCTGATATCACCTGCTTTTGTGTAAATAAGCCGGCGACCAACGATTTTCACTTATTTCTGTGATGTCTTGTGTCCTGTGAGTATGGGAATAGAAAGTTAAAAATAAAGAGCAGAAGCAGATCGCAACTAGCCACGGGCAGGGAATTTGATCTCGGAGACGCGCTACTTCACGACTAGAGGGCTGTCGTTGTTGAAACATTAACCATGAAAAAACAAAAAAGAAGTTTAGCACCACGAAAAGTTTTACCCATGAAATGGACTGGCTCTCCAGTGGCTAGACAGTGCGAAATGGCCTTCTTGAGACATTAGGAGTAGCTGTCTCTAAGGGACGCTTCAGCAACTTCGCACGGCATTGCGTGATTCCTGATCTAAGTGAGTTTGCAAAAAACGAATAAAAAAAACATTCCTCCTGTTCTGTAGAAGACGTGGCAGTTTGTGTTTTTTTTTTTTTTTCGTCAATAGCGCGTTCCACGATAATTTTGAAGGTACAGTACATGTGTGTTGCCCTCCTGACTTACTGGTTAAGATTTAGATTTGTGTTCTCAGTAGAAAGTGCATTAAAATCATACTCATTTTCATACTAAATGGAAGTAAATGTACTGTGGCTGTCACCGACTCAGCGCCCTAAGAATAGTCCTTTTTTCCACGACAAAATACCTGCAACTTTATCTGAAAGCCTTCAGGAATACGTTTTGCGGTCTGAAATGGGTCCATTCGTTTGTATTCCTGTTGCGTGCCTCCTCGCAATAGCCGACGGTGCTGCCTGTGATGACTGCGACAGTGAGAAAACCGTCCAATATGTCACCTGTCACTTTCCTTACAGCAGCTCTCAGAAACTACTCTCGCGAAATACCTGCACTCTTAGACTAAAACGCACTTTTTTTTTTCTCTGCACAGCGACTTGGAGGCCGGCTTGTAGAATATTCACTTAAGAAACCGACGAAGGCGCTACGCCGAGGTATCTCCTGTCGAGAGACCTCGATGTACGACGGTGACACTACCACGTTTCTTTATTGCTGCTTGTGTGTATGTGTATGTTCGAATGAATACACAACAGATGGCGACTGTTTTGGATGTGCTTACCGTATTTCCTGCGGAGATGTTGTCCGTGCGCTGGCGTTCGATCGAATAGGTGCTTTTAAGCATTTTCATTCTTTCCTGCTACTTTATATTATTAGCAAGATAAAAAGACTTTGTGCTGGCCTACCGTGCCGTGGCCTACCTTTCCACGTTGTTACGTATCCATAAACTCAATCATACTTTTTCTCAACAATCTTTTAGTCCATTCGCTCCAAGTATTTCCACCCCAGAGTAAGTCAGCGAGTCAGAAGCTTTTCTTCTGGTCAGCCTACTTACCTTTCTTCTCTCATTTCTCCCTTCTATGTTCGTCTTTTTCTATCTCTTTCGTACGAACATAAATGTGGACACACACGCGCGCGTGCTCTCTCTCACGCACACACACAGAGTTGTGAAAACATCTGCCAAAGTGTGCAGTTGTTTCCTTCGTAAATCAATGTTTTGAAGCGGAGCGCAATCTGATCACGCGCCTTCAACACTGTTCGCCTCTTCCAACGAATCCCGAGGACATCGGCCACATTTGTCGGGCGGGCTCCGTGTTTTCTCTTTCCAAGTTGCGAGTGTATAGCATGTATACCCTAAGCACGTCTCGGATAAGCCGGAGCATCGCAACAAGGCTGTCAAATTACGACTGGCCTATGCTGTTGTGTTTTGCTTTTTCTTTTTTTTTCTGTCGTTGTTAGCTTCCTTTGTCGCGCGAGGCCTTATTCGAAGTGCAAGCACACATTGAAAAAGCCGGCGATCGGCTTAGGAAGAATGAGAAATGTCGAGCTTTGCTGTCGCTCCTGCTCTGCGGATAGTTAAATTTTACGACGACTTCTACCGCCAGAACGCTTGGGTAACGCAATGCTCAGGATTTGTGTTCTTTGATTTATTTCGATCATGCTTTGCTCTATGTTGTTGGTGCCTTCTATAAAACACCCATCGTTGGCGTGAGCCATGTTTTCGTGTCGCCGAAAACAATAAACATGGCGTAAAACGTTGCCAGAATGCTGTCGCAAAAGAGGCTCGCTAGAGGGCGTATGTGAGTACATAATTTATCAAATTCGAGAACTACAGTTGAGATCAACTAAATGTATACATACACATCCCACACTGGCTTCATAGCCGATGGATCAACAAAAACTCACAGTAAAATATTGGGGCCAAATGTACACGGTGGTAAAAAAATAGAGACGAAAGGGGGGGGGGGGGGGGGGGGGGAGCAGGCAGGGCAGGGCATGTAGCTTACATTTGAAGTCTTTCGGTAGTTGCTTAAATCGTGATACGCGAGAAATGCAATAGTTGTCAACTGTACGACGTGTGTATACGTTCCGCTTATACAACTGCTTTTAAATTACAGAAGCGGATGCAAGACAGTAGAATGTCTGCAATGTAGCCAAATGCTTTATCGGACACAATTGCAAATTATATTTACGCCCCAGATTTAGCCTCGTTATGGTTGCACATGTAGTCAAAGCTTCTTAATGTAGTCAAGGTTCTAGGACAGGGAGATCTGAATAATATCGCGTTTGAAGTCGTGAAGGATATAGACACGTAAATTTTGATATACGAGGCTTGAGGGCTTGAGATTGTGTCTGCTATGGTTAATTCGTGGTCCGGATACTTAAAAGCATCAGAGGAGGTCATTAGTAAATTGTGTTCAAGGTGTAAATTCTGGCATGCTCTTTTGAGATGTTCTCCTGTCAACACCCCATGTATGCCACTTCCGGTGACGAAGGTGTTGCATGAAATAACACTGCCATGGAAAGCAGTACACGGACACACAACGTACGCAGGCATTAAGTGAAAGCACACAGGGTGCTAATGGATTCAATTTACAGCCCGTAACGGTAGGCTTTGGGAAGCTCTCACCAGCAGGAGACTCACAGAGCGTTATGAATGCAGTCGCATCTGTCGCACACACTACATACCTGCCACCATGTACTGACGCGTTGTTTGGACAGTACTCCCACAAGGCTACGTGGGATGGGTGTCTGCGGCAGCCTCTCGTGACAGCGCCTATTGGTAAATATTTATTTTGCTGCAGACTAAGAGCTACCCCAGTTTGTGTCAAGCAGCAAAACGTAGGAGAACAGACATGCCATTGCACAATATTTACTTCGATCCGAATGTTTCAGAACCCTCTTCCCGCTTGACTTAATCTTCTTGCAGAGAAGCTGCGGCCGTATCTATAAATATCTCCGAGACAACAGCTGTCCAAACTGAGCTGTCTTGTGCTCGCGTTTTTTTTTTCCTTTTCGCCAAAAACGGCAAATGTCATTGCTTTGCCGGCTTTCAGGCGACAGCTGACAGCCTCGCTTTCTTTCTGTACATAACAGCAGACCATAATTCGTTGGCCAGAATTCCATCTGTTTCTCTCTCGGTGAACTTCAACTTCCCTCTCAGAAAATCTGAGCTAGCATAGTACGCTTAAATTTCACTTGCAGGGACGCAATATTGAGGAAAGTTCAACTGGGATAGAGAGATGCACGAAGTTCAATAATCAGAGGTGTTAGCCTGACGGTATACGTCCGGCATACTACGCTGTGTACTGAGTACTGATAATAGAATGTGAGTGTAGTGATGACAAAACGACGCAAATAACACATTCAGCCGCAGATAAACCCGTAAACAAAAAAAATTATTTTCACGATGTTTTGTTGCAGCCTGCCATCTTCAAAGGCACCAGAAACGCTTTCGTAATAATATTAGCTCTACCTGTATTGTAAAACATCTAAGTTACTTTGCGTGATACAACTTCTCCTATATTCCACAAATGCAAGCTGTAAATGGGTCCTACAGAAGTGGGACAACTGCTAAGAATATGTAATGTACATAACCTGATAAAGAACGGGGGCTTCGATGAGCTCACGAGGTTTTTTTTTTTTTTTTTGTTCGTAGGGCCCTGTTCGCTATGGATATCTACGGTACACGCATATTGTCAACTTCAAAGCACATTTCTTGTGTGTGTGTGTGTGCGTGCGTGTGCGTGTGTGTGTGTGTCATTTGCAACAAAGAACATATAAAAAATGATTGCGCCACATCTTATAGCGAACATTTCTTTTTCATCGGCTTTGATTTCCAAATGGCTTAACCTTATGCCAAATTCTGTCTACACTTGTGGGCCCTTATCTATAGACAGACACACGAGCACGCACGCACGCACGCACGCACGCAGAAGATTGTTTGCCTCTCAGTTTCTTTTACTTGTCTTATGCCTGCCCCATTTAGGTCGTGGTGAAGCCTCCTATAAAGAAAACATTCAGTAAAGCCTTTCTTTACCTTTTTCTTGTTTCTTGGTTATATGTTGCGTAACGCTCGATGCTGATGTCCACAAGACGTAGAGATATAAGAACGAAGAAAGGTCTAAATCATCGTGCGCACACAATTTTTTTTCCCGGGCCAATAATTTCTCGCCTTCGCTAAACCCCATCCCGGACAAAATAAAGTTCACTACTACCGCTACTGAGTCGTATCTCCTCTGGAATTAGAAAGAGGAACACCCCCCGCTCCTTGTACGAAGTTTATCGTTCGAACGGCGTCAATCATTTGTCATCTCTACGACTGTAATCGAGCTGACTGTCTTGTTTTATCGTAGATGTGCAGCAGGGCATCGGGTCATTGAAGCTCTAGCTATAAGTGGCCTTAAAGACATCCGAGTGAATTGGGGTCTGCTTTTAGTGTGCTCTTCGTTATGTTCCTCGTAATAATGCTTTCAAATGATCTCTCCTGAACATCGTTTCTAGTTTATGGGCAGATTGGCAAAGAGGTGAGCTGGCTGTCTACGGAGCGCGAAATTATTAAAGAGAACGTCCTGACACGATGTCAACTGATGTTGTGGATGTGTGCCGTTTTTCTCTTTAGCTCCCTTCAATAAACTCGAAGTGACCAGAATTAGGTGCAGAAGTTTGTATCGGACTAGTGACTATATATGTTCTTTTTTTTTTGTCCAACGGGCACACGTGTGCGTGGCATGCCGATTTTCTGCCGTGCCACACGATAAGGGCTGATTGCTGGACGTACTGGCGATGCTTCAGAGTTCAGACTGGAAGCACAAGATTATTAACGACGAGACCGTCAGGAGATGCTAATTAAAGTTCTCAACGTCTCATGCAACTCTCGTTAGCTTCAGAGGGCTCGAGGTGTGCTTAATTAATTACACGAGTCAGTATTGAATCGATAAAAACCTGGGTTGTTTTCTCGGTCCTGTGTTAAACGTGTATTCGCAACTCGAGAAAGCGTTGCTTCATCTGGCATCACTGCTCAAATTAACAAAGGTGGCTGCGATACCCAGGGTCACGGTGGTACTTTCGCACGGCACGAAGTTTCTGCATTGTGGCGTTGATTTGCGATGCTTTGTCGAAGGACAAAGTGTGCTTGCGGCCAAATCATTTTATATTAATCGATCTCAATGACGAAACAGCCGCTGTGCGTAGAAACGTGCAGCACCTTCCGCGAGCCTCATCAGATTCCTTTAAATATAAAGAGCCCTTCGAGCAAGCCCAAGGCCGAAGAAGGCCTACTCTCGTCCGCAAAGCACGTCTCTTTGAAAGCTGCAACTACTTGTGGCGTTACGTTACTGCCACGGATGAAATATTCAACGTTTTCGAGGGCACTCTGCGTTGCGACTGGTGTTGCAGGCTGCATGTTTCTGAACGTAATTTCTGCTGTCCTTTATAATCAAGCGCGTACCACGGACGTAATTATAACGAGAAGATACAAAAGAATGTTGTTCTTGGCACAATATTTTACAGTGAAGCAAAATAGTAGTTTTGTTTACGAGTATGAGCGAAACTTTTTCTTTCGTTTGCCGGCCCCTTGTTATAAGGTATTTCTGTATATTTGATGTTGTAATACAGTCTTTATTCACGTCTACGTGCAAAAATAGCTATCGGTCGTAAGCCGGCTTCCATAGTTGGCATCTCTGTCTCTTTCGAGGCACCGGGAAACCCGAGCCGCGTAGACACATACGTGAACCTCCAATGAGTTGAGCTCAGCGAGAGCGTGTACCGCGCTGTAGGTGTGGCGCCGCGTGAGTTCCAACTATGGGAGCCGGCACGTGGCTGAAAGCCACTTCTGTGCCTCCGAGCGAAAAGTAGTTTTATAACGCACGTAACGTAGCCATTTTGAGAGACGCTTGCCCAAACTAAAGTGCACTCCGCTCTTCGAGAAGCTCGCGTATTAAAAACACACGCGTGCGCAAGCACATTACTGGTGTACCCACCGAAGAGGGAAAAAGTGTTCGGAGCAAACAAGCATGGTATCCGTCATTTTTTGCCGGTGCACAAGTTACGTAGGGCGTCGTCTCCTTCTCGATGGAACCGACTGAACGGTGTGTTGCTGCCTTCCCATCGCAATGACACGCGTTCGGGCACACAACAAAACTCTTTTTGATGTGGTTTCCTTCGTTTTCTTTTTTTTTCCGGGCTGGTGCGCGGCGGCATGGCGCCGATTAAAGAACTATGCAGCGGCTTTTCAGCATGCGGCAATGCGACGTGTCATGGCCGACCCTGGATCGCGTGTTTCCAGGCACGCCCGCTAGGTAGCGAGCGGTTACTAGGAATCGCGAATAAGCGGCATGCCGACGTTATCCTTTCTACTATCTTTTATTCCCTTCACCCCTTTTCCCCGGCGCATGGTAGCCACTCGCTAACTTCCCCGTATTTCCTCTTTTATTTTCCCCTAGGTAGCACCCCTAGGTAGCTCCTCTAGGTAGCACCTTCGCATATTGCTGGGATCCCCTCTGTTGTTGTGGGGACACTGACCGATGCAGTTTTCTCGAGTGGAATACCCAATAAACGCGCACTCACTCTCGGAGGGCGTCCTTTTCGCCAATCGCGTGATGCATCCCGAGTCAGAACAGGCGGTGGTGTTGAAAAAAATGAAGCGGGTTCTCCTACATTTCTCGTGCGTTATTCCCTTGCTCCATTTAACATACCGCAGGGTTCGGGCTTGTTTTCATTTCTCTTCGTTTATTTTTGCAGCGCCGGCGTTTGCTAAAAATGTCGCAACTCTTCATTCAATCGCACAAGTAAAACGTCATAATGAAAAGTTATATCTCAGCCGAAATGCCTGCCTATGCTTTGTTTGAGACGTCAGCAAGAAGATTAGAGATCTATCTTTGAGGCAGCTGTAACTTTTCGTAAAATTTGTTTGGAGCTATGCGGTGCGTTTTTGCCATGAATGAATAAAAGCGTGGGATCCCCGCAAGCGGGAGACGAGACAGGCGAGACACGACACCCTGTTCATTTATTTTTTCTCGTCCCCCTTGAGGGTATTTGGGCGTTTTGTTTCTTGCGATCCCTTGTCCTAGCGCAGGCTAAAACTGGAACGAAGTCGGACTAAGTTTGTTAGTCGCATTATTCACCCGGCCGTTTAACGTTTGTATGAGCTGTCTCTCTTTAAAAATTTGTTACATAAGAAGACATAACCCCATCTTTTCGCCAAATATTTCTTTTCTTTTTTCATTGTGAGTTCTATATAAAAAATGGAACCCCTTTCAGTTATCTCTCCATTCATTTCGGCTGCGAGTTTCTTTGTTGACACCGTACATAAGGTCATGATAGCGACCCCGCACACATACCTTGTGCGAGAAGGTACGTTGGTGAGGCTGCTAGGCATTTAGGTTTGTTGTGCTCTGTAGTGTACGTGCCTGTTCCATTCCCTCCTTAAAAATTAGAATATCACGACACCACTTTCTCGTGGACACTTACAGTAAGGCAGAAAACACCGTGCAAACGATTTTTTTTTTCAAAAGAGTGAAGTTTTCGTGATGCACGTTCAATTTGTTGTGCAAAATTATCCAGTTTATTACAAAGAAGGTAACACGAATCACGAAAGAAGACGTCGTTCGCTGGCTGTACAGCTTCAAAGACACATCGTGCAGCACGGCTGTGTAGGTTCAGAGTTTACTTGCTTGAGTTAAAATATACTTTTATTGCAGGTAAACTTTCTTGCAAAAGTTAAATCAAGTATGTTGAAAATGGATACTGAAGGTTGTATTCCGATAGCACCAAGCCGATAGTCTGCGAAAGGTGAGAAATGCAGAGAAGGGTGGTTATTAGTATGCTGCAGTATTAAGCATCGTATAAAGATAATATGTTATTCATGGACAGATAAATTTTCATCAGCAAGAGTTATAACATGCGAACCACTATGTTTATGTATAAAATTGTCTATATCCATCTTCTAATAACAAGTTATCGCGAGTTAAAAATATTCCTTCACTGAGACGATTATCGTAAAATAGAATGTCTTATACGTAGCTGAGGCTGCATTAAATAACCATGCTAACTAAAGTAAACAGCGTTCTTACTCAGAAATTTCCCCCGCTCCATTATGCAGCTGTGTTGAGAAAGCTCAAACCAGAGCGTGTACCGCGCTGTAGGTGTGGCGCCGCGTGAGTTCCAACTATGGGAGCCGGCACGTGGCTGAAAGCCACTTCTGTGCCTCCGAGCGAAAAGTAGTTTTATAACGCACGTAACGTAGCCATTTTGAGAGACGCTTGCCCAAACTAAAGTGCACTCCGCTCTTCGAGAAGCTCGCGTATTAAAAACACACGCGTGCGCAAGCACATTACTGGTGTACCCACCGAAGAGGGAAAAAGTGTTCGGAGCAAACAAGCATGGTATCCGTCATTTTTTGCCGGTGCACAAGTTACGTAGGGCGTCGTCTCCTTCTCGATGGAACCGACTGAACGGTGTGTTGCTGCCTTCCCATCGCAATGACACGCGTTCGGGCACACAACAAAACTCTTTTTGATGTGGTTTCCTTCGTTTTCTTTTTTTTTTCCGGGCTGGTGCGCGGCGGCATGGCGCCGATTAAAGAACTATGCAGCGGCTTTTCAGCATGCGGCAATGCGACGTGTCATGGCCGACCCTGGATCGCGTGTTTCCAGGCACGCCCGCTAGGTAGCGAGCGGTTACTAGGAATCGCGAATAAGCGGCATGCCGACGTTATCCTTTCTACTATCTTTTATTCCCTTCACCCCTTTTCCCCGGCGCATGGTAGCCACTCGCTAACTTCCCCGTATTTCCTCTTTTATTTTCCCCTAGGTAGCACCCCTAGGTAGCTCCTCTAGGTAGCACCTTCGCATATTGCTGGGATCCCCTCTGTTGTTGTGGGGACACTGACCGATGCAGTTTTCTCGAGTGGAATACCCAATAAACGCGCACTCACTCTCGGAGGGCGTCCTTTTCGCCAATCGCGTGATGCATCCCGAGTCAGAACAGGCGGTGGTGTTGAAAAAAATGAAGCGGGTTCTCCTACATTTCTCGTGCGTTATTCCCTTGCTCCATTTAACATACCGCAGGGTTCGGGCTTGTTTTCATTTCTCTTCGTTTATTTTTGCAGCGCCGGCGTTTGCTAAAAATGTCGCAACTCTTCATTCAATCGCACAAGTAAAACGTCATAATGAAAAGTTATATCTCAGCCGAAATGCCTGCCTATGCTTTGTTTGAGACGTCAGCAAGAAGATTAGAGATCTATCTTTGAGGCAGCTGTAACTTTTCGTAAAATTTGTTTGGAGCTATGCGGTGCGTTTTTGCCATGAATGAATAAAAGCGTGGGATCCCCGCAAGCGGGAGACGAGACAGGCGAGACACGACACCCTGTTCATTTATTTTTTCTCGTCCCCCTTGAGGGGTATTTGGGCGTTTTGTTTCTTGCGATCCCTTGTCCTAGCGCAGGCTAAAACTGGAACGCAGTCGTGCTAAGTTTGTTAGTCGCATTATTCATCCGTCCGTTTAACGTTTGTATGAGCTGTCTCTCTTTAAAAAATTTGTTACATAAGCAGACATAACCCCATCTTTTCGCCAAATATTTCTTTTCTTTTTTTCATTGTGAGTTCTATATAAAAAATGGAACCCCTTTCAGTTATCTCTCCATTCATTTCGGCTGCGAGTTTCTTTGTTGAACACCGTACATAAGGTCAGTGATAGCGACCCCGCACACATACCTTGTGCGAGAAGGTACGTTGGTGAGGCTGCTAGGCATTTAGGTTTGTTGTGCTCTGTAGTGTACGTGCCTGTTCCATTCCCTCCTTAAAAATTAGAATATCACGACACCACTTTCTCGTGGACACTTACAGTAAGCAGAAAACACCGTGCAAACGACTTCCTTTTTTTTTTTTTTTTCAAAAGAGTGAAGTTTTCGTGATGCACGTTCAATTTTGTTGTGCAAAATTATCCAGTTTATTACAAAGAAGGTAACACGAATCACGAAAGAAGACGTCGTTCGCTGGCTGTACAGCTTCAAAGACACATCGTGCAGCACGGCTGTGTAGGTTCAGAGTTTACTTGCTTGAGTTAAATATATACTTTTATTGCAGGTAAACTTTCTTGCAAAAGTTAAATCAAGTATGTTGAAAATGGATACTGAAGGTTGTATTCCGATAGCACCAAGCCGATAGTCTGCGAAAGGTGAGAAATGCAGAGAAGGGTGGTTATTAGTATGCTGCAGTATTAAGCATCGTATAAAGATAAATATGTTATTCATGGACAGATAAATTTTCATCAGCAAGAGTTATAACATGCGAACCACTATGTTTATGTATAAAATTGTCTATATCCATCTTCTAATAACAAGTTATCGCGAGTTAAAAATATTCCTTCACTGAGACGATTATCGTAAAATAGAATGTCTTATACGTAGCTGAGGCTGCATTAAATAACCATGCTAACTAAAGTAAACAGCGTTCTTACTCAGAAATTTCCCCCGCTCCATTATGCAGCTGTGTTGAGAAAGCTCAAACCAGAGCGACAGGTCGTCTAAAAGTGATTCACGGCTAACATTATGTGATGTGCAGTTGCTGTGACTTGCATATTGTACTCGATTTTATTATAGACAGCACCTCGAATGCCACCAATATAAAAGTGCCCTGATGTGCAAAATTCGTACAGGTCATTATTGCACCTGTAGAGACGCCCGTGTGTTTACTTATGCAATAGGGTTGGCAATTTTTTTAATGACCATTTTGGGGAGCTTGTTATGCTTCTTTTATATAGAGGTCTCAGCTGGTTTAAAATTCAAAGCGAAATACTATACTTACAGACCTGTTCGTCCAATGAGGATCCAGACTTCTGATATCGTGGAACCAAGCCGAGTCCAAGGCAGTATGTCAAGTAACGGCTAGGCACTGTTCTGCCGTTATCGGTATCAACAACCTCAGTGTCCGGACTGGGCCAATTACGGAGCAGTGCTGGGCTTTCACGTTGGCGGTGATCGTACAGTGCCCCCAGGGTGAGCAGATTGTTTCACGCGGCAGGGCTGCAAATGTAAAGCGAGGTTCTCTGTGAGCATGCGCAGTTTTCATTGTTCCCTAACCTCCTTGACGCCATCTAGAATCTCTGACCAAGTCGTCGTGGCTTAGGAGGCCCTAAGGATACGCCTACTTAACGAAGTGTTTTATTTTTCAGTGGTCAACATGTTTTAGCGCTGCCAAAGCAACATTTTGGGAGAGTGTATTACGCATTATATAAAGAATTTTGCACTGGACGCCACCAATGCAGAAATTTATTGGATCTGAAGCTCAAAAAAGAGAAAAAAAAGCTCCTTTTCTTTCGTCTCAGACCTCAGCAACCGGAACACGAACACAAAAGCTTTAATCAGCGAAGATGCCGTAACCATTAATGGCAACGCAATATTCCTGTTTTCTTAAATGACCGTTTTTGTTGACGCCACTCAATGGTCACGTGTTGGCACCTCCTGTACATTACGCATTGCGAAGTTCATTTCAACGGTGGAGCTTTTTCTAATTATGAACGCTGAAAATAAATTTCCTTGAGCCCGTCTTTGCCGGGCTCTAGGAAATTTCTAGAACGACTACGCGAAAGTTTCCTTGAACCCTAGAGGCATACAGTTTCGCTGAATAAAGAAAGAAGGAGAAGGATATGGTACGATTATATATGTATCACCCGTCGATTTCTAGTGTGCTATTTGACTGACAGAACGTGCCTGGTGAGCAGAAGTTTCTACCGGCTATACAAAGATAAAAGCCACTCACTTTCCTCGATGATCGTCAGTGCTGTCCGTGCTCTCTGTTGTCGGCAGTTGAGAGGCTAAGCACGTTTCAAGCATAAGTCGACATTGTGCGGCACCATCGTGTGTGAACTGCATCGGCGTTGCAGCTCGTGTTGATCTTGTGTTTGGCACACATAGTCTGTCCTCAGTGCTTGTTGTACGCAG